>CM032624.1:18580871-19330032 GCA_019097785.1 Fraxinus excelsior | reverse complement strand
ATATATATTTCAATCACAAGTTACTCATTCTACAACAAATAGAATAACTGACAGCAACACTCTTCAGGTATTACAATATCTTTCTAAGAACGACATCGATACCTTCTAACTAGATACATGGCATGATAAATATTAGGGCAAGTTACATTATAGCATACTTGTAACTCCTAATCGTACTAGATATGGTTCCCTAGATATTTCTTTGTGCGCTTATGGAGTCCTTGGACATACATGAAAACTCATATGGTCACTTTTCGACATAGAAACATCAACAAGGTAGCAAATTCCACAGCTAAAAAAAAAATCTGAAATCTTTATGGTATATAACTCTTGTGATAGAGAAACAAAACTAGAATAATTTTTTTTAACACAAAATATACAATTTGCTAAACATATGTCATTCGTCTCAAAAATTAAGGACAACCATTTCAAAATGGTCTCAATACACTCCTTCTCATACTTAGCCAATATAGCGTCATTAACATCAAAATTAGAATTACAACCTACCATCAGACTTTTATATAAATACAGTAATTTTCATCTACATGATGAAAATTTTATATGAGATTTAAACCCTGTTAAAACTCAAGTACCACTGTCAAGATGACTGCATTAGACTACAAGTGTAACTATAGAGTTACCATAATACTATAAAAACCTTCAACATGAAGCCTACAAATCGATTCATAGAGATCTCTTCAATTAATTCTCAATTGAGAATGAAATACAGTCTCAAAGTCTATATGATGTAATCTAAACTTAAACACACTATCATGATTAGCATTAGCATATAGATGTGAGTCTCACTGCTAAGTAAAAAAGTTTATCAAACTCAATATACTTATATTTAAGTTAACATTTCTTTAAAAGAATGAGCTTTCTCTTATCTAAAAACTATTAGTCTTTCTATTTAATTTTTATGAACCTGATGTTCTACTAAATACATGTCCAATTGGAACTTCCAACCACTTTTCACCTTTAGATTGGAATATGTACCTTTCATATATACTTTCCGTAATCTTTCTTCGAATTTTCTACTAGTATTCTCAATCACTTTTTAATCATTGCAATTGACTAGTTCTTAGCTCTCCACTCCGAACAAGACCATTGAGAATTGGTTAATTCTTGATAGTTCCCCTACAATTCGATAAGCTCTCCTCGGATAACAGAGCTTACTCCCACTTTGAATCTAACGTTTGCATCAACTACTAATGCTATCCAAAAAAACTGATTCATCAATATACATAATATCAATTTCAATAATATTCTCCAAAATTCTCTCTCTTACTAAGAAAGAAATGTCAAATGTCACATATTGTGACCCAATATCCATTCAAAATCTCACTTAAGTACCTTTTTGGACTGTTATGTGTATCTCAAAGATTCATCTCATTCTCAATAGACTCATGTTCCCAAACTCATTATCAAGAACTTACATAATCGATTATGAGTTTAAGACAACCCATATTTGGTTGTCCTCGTGTCCAAAACTTATACAATTCTGAAGGTACTAATTTAGAGAGAACTCAGTTAACCGATACGTTGTAGTTAACCAACAATCTTTCCAAAAGCAAATACGTAAATTGGTCTGCATATCTCAAACCTCATCATATTCAATTATATTCCATCTTTCTACACAATAAACATATAATTATTGGTGATAAAGGAATAGTCAATCAAATAATGACCTCTTTCATTACATAGATCATCAATATCTCGTGATAGAGATTCACGCTATTAAATAGTTCTTAAAGTCTTCACTTCCGTAATCTGATTTCCTAGAGAAGTCTAAATGAATACAGTATTTTCAACTTAAGAAAATCAAATACACAACTGAAAGGCGTGAATCCATCTATAAATGTAATGAAAATATAAAAATCCATCTCTATCTCTCAAGAAATTCAAATGAATTTACTTAATGAAAGTTTAGTTCTTACAGCTTTGACTAGTTTTCTCAACACAAGTATCCAGAACTATAATTAAATATCACCACTGTGAGTACGAACAGAAATATCGCGTATAAGTTCAAGTTAGAAACCAATCTTAGAAGAATAACTAAGGTCAAGTTTACTGGAGTTTTTGATACTATCTTAATATCAAATGGGAGGTCCGTTTCTCCACTTTGTAACACTAAGTTGCAGTATCAATCATATAAGCTTCCACTTCATCTTCATTATTTGTATAAATCTATTTTGTATCAAGTCAATGACTCGACAATAGAATAAGATACTTCTTGATCTTATATAAAGTGAGTTTCTAACCCTTGAATCCACTATCCACACAAGATAAGATCTAATATGTATAGTGTTGACACGTAAACAGCACTAAGAGGAATATATTCAAGTGCAATATCCTTTAACTTGACCACTTTCGAGCTAAGAGATTCAAACCGTATAGTTGAAGCACTTGAACCTTTATAACATTGATCCTTTACCAAATCCACTTTCATTCACTTACTATCTGATATGTTCTTCTTGGTCCCTTTTCTAGTCTCTCCATCTATCCCGCATTTGTTCTAGCTCATTTAATGCTTAAGATCCAAGACTCATGCAAACTAGAACATTGCTACATAAGTGTATCCTCGAGACTTAGCAACATCAAGTCGCATGTCTTTTAACTCATATAGCGGATAGTTTCAATAGAGAAAATTGACACTTCAATTTGTAAGCCACATTCATTCAGAATTTTCATATGTTAAAAAGAGACTAGTTTGAACTTACTATTCATCTAAAAAATGTGACCAACAAAAACCGACAACTTTATGCTAACCATCTTAGCCAAGTCACATTCGAGAAAAATATCATTTATAATAAAACTTAACAATTCATATGTTCAAGCACAAGAATCTATCTTTTCTCGTACTTAACAAACTTTCGATCTTTATTCTCTAGAGTAGTATGACCTACATAAGGTCTTCTATTGCGTGGTTGATGCTCTCTAAACATCATGTCCTTCTAGTACACTCAAAATCTTATCATGCCAAATGTTATTGCATTTAGCTTATCACATTTATTAAGGTTAACAACTATAGATTTTGATGCCATGATCTATTAATTTTTAGAGACATTTTATTCTCAATTAATGCCCATTTATGCACATTCAATTTTGCATCAATGCAAATTAACGTTTACGATAGTTCAACGTTAGGTACGGAGTCGAAAGTTCACTATGTTTCCAATCATCATCCGCAATCCTATTGTTTCACTATCATAAACTTAATTTCATAATGCAAAATTTCATTGGTTCTAAGTGAGAATTACATTAATTCTTCCAACTTGAGAACACCCACTCAGTTGGTGAATCAAATAGTTCTAGGTAAGATTTTCTCTAAATCTTCCAATCACCGAACTATCACTCAACTGACAGTTAATAGGTCTGAGTAAAAATTTCATTAATTCTGCTGACCTTAGCATTCATAACAATACACGAATTAATGATATCATGTATTCAATTAGATAATTTCATAATATGAAATAAAAGCATAAATATGCACTTTTATACAATTATGACATATATCATGATATAACAAATTAATTCTACTAAAAGATAACTTCAATTATAATCCAAAAACAAAATTAACATCATTTAAGTTTTATTTTACAAATCATCAATCTCATTTAAATCTCTATTGCAACACAATCCCAACAAATGGGAAGTGACATCAGAATTCTCATATTGTGCATATCACCAAAAGCTTATGTCCCAAAATATTCATGTGTTCCACATTTGGTCGTGTGACGCGAACCCGGGTATGGGATCAACGTGGAAATCACGGATTTAATTGAAAACACCAGGAAAGCCCAAATTGAGGTTGTAGACGGTAGAATCTTGACCTGTAAATTATTGAACCAAGCAACCAAACAAAAATAAAGTTTGAATGATATCTTGATTACAAAACCAACGACCTAGATTTGCAAATGCCATACAGGGTGCATAATCCTTTGATAAGTTATAAGGATTGAACGCCATAAATATAATAATATTTGATAAGTTCGGTACATATTCAATTAAGAACAAAAAAGAGAGAATTCTCATTTATTTCATAATGTCAAAAAGGTTTTTTTTTTACAATGAAATAAAGTTTCCTATTTATACTAAACCTAGGAAAATATGGAAAAATGAAAATATCACTTTAAAGATTACAAGAATCTTACCTAAACTAAAATTCTAACAAAATAAGGAATCTCGTGAAAATTGGAAATTCTTAGCAAATTGTTCTCGGCATGTTTCTATGCGATCGCAAGTCCAAAAGTACCATGAGCTCGCGTAGCCTTGTGCAGAATTTCGTGCCATTTCCAAAATATATTTATGGACAAAAACGCAATAATCGAGCTGAAAGTTATGCCCATTTTCATCAACATTGCTCATTTTCTTTCAAAATATCTTCCAAACCTTAAATCCAACTCGTTTCGGGTCCCAAACCCTTCACGAAACTTGAACCTTGACTTGTCAACTTCTTCAACTTGGACTCCAAAACTCGACCAAGTGATTGCCTACCCCGGATCATATCATCATGTTCCAGATCCATTTACTTATATCGTTAAGCACAGAACATTTTAACAAGTTCTATAACTCATGTTTTTCTAGCATTCCCTCTAAAGATGTTAAAAGTGTGCATATAATCAACCATATCTGATCGAGCACAAAATTGAAAAATAAGTCACAATGGATCACATGACCTAATCGAGACCCACACAACTTATGAATGTATATAAAACGTGATATTTTAAATACTATCGGGGTATTTTTCATTTCAAAATAAAAATAGCTCCAACTAGGAAAATATCACTTAACAAATATTCTTAATTCTTATAACATTCTCAGAATTTAATTAAGTCCAAAAAAACATTTTTTTGATATTCTGGAAATTAATAATAATTGCACATAAAAAAAAAACAAGAATATTGCAAGGATCCAGTTGCAATTTTCGAAATTGTTATTGGAATAATCAACTTCCAAAAAATGATTTTGGGACCAATATATAACATGCAATTTTTTCAAATTGCATTTGGAATAATCAACATTCAAAAATGTGGGGACCAACATGCAATTTTTGAAATTGCATTTGAAATATTTAAGGGACCACTATGCAGTTGTCTCAAAATTGAATTTGGAATCATTCACCTCGACGGCAATAGTTCAGGTTTCTACCAATTTTTTTTTAGATTTCTGTCAAAACTTCGGAAAACCATAACTTCTTCAATTCAAGGTCAAAACTTATATTCTTTATACCATTGGAAAGGTATCGAGAAGATCTATCAAACCATACCAAATGGTTATCATGAAACACAGTGTTGAAAAAGTTATCATGTGATTAAGTTTCGAGTTTTATCGATTTTAATGCAAAATATCAGATTTTCATCCAAAACTTCGAATTCTCATAACGTTTTTCATTTTAAGTCCAAAATTTGAGTTCTTTATATGGCTGGAAAGCTTATGAGAAGATATTTCTAACCATACTATCTTACTACAAGAAGATGAACAAACATATGACATCAAATATTTAAAGTTTCTGCAATTTTATCTAGGGTTTCGTTTTTCTCCAAAGTTATAAAACGAAAAATTTCCAAACTTTGTAAATATGATCTACATCATATAAGGAATATGATGTAAAAATTTCATGAACTTATGTTGCATATTTCATTATATGCCATTAACAATGCTTCAAGTTTTAACAAAAATGGCATACATGCATTTTTCAACATAATAATTCTATTTACAACAAGATAGTATGCAAGGGAAACAACTTATACGGCTCTGATACCAATGTAAGAATTTACAGCATTCTTTAACATGAATTTCGGGTCAAAAAAACTTACTTGAAGTGATGAATTCCAAGATCTTTTGATGGTTGAATCACATTACATTTCAAAGTTCCAACAATCTGCATTTCTTGTTCTCCAATTATCCCAATCTCGGTCACAATGGAAGGGGATTATTATCCACAATCTAAGTGTCAATTTTTGTGAAATTTCATGTCCAAAATATGGTTATAAAAACTTTCCAATTTTGGTGTTAATTTCCATACGAATTTTCACTATATTTTTCATGCCCCTCTTTTTCCCTCTATTTTCCAATCCATAATCATCGGAGGTTATACGGAGTTAAGGGTGGTTTGGGAGTTGTATGTTTGAATTTCAAGTTTAAACTCCCTCCAACCCTTTTAATAACTTGTGGGTCAGGTCATTCCACATGGGCGACCCACAACCCATATTTTTCTAACAGTAATAGATTTTGATTTTGTTTCACATGAAAATAAACATAAATGTTAGGATATTTGAGTTAGGTGGGGCATGATGTGCAATAAGAACTAACTAAGGCGGAGTAGTTCATGTGCATAATTTGATCAACATTCAACACACACTTACAAACATGACATTAAAATTTTAAAACTGGTTTTTGAAATTAAGCAAACCCAAATGGGGGAGATTGTTGATTTTTACATATTATTTTAGTTGGCTTACTTAATATAGATTGATTTTTAAATATCAATGACAAGGGCTAAAATGTGAAAAACAAGATGTTATCTAAGCAGAATCAGTTCTGGCTGATTGGGTGGTGAGAATTTTCAACAGAATTCTTGGCTATTGCTTTGAGAAAAGATTGATTTAATATTAAAAATTCCCTTAAGTCTATTAATTACCTTATCAAATAAATCATATGTGATATGATTATATACTTAATGTGTTTTAATGCTCTAATGTTAGGTAAGTTCAATTCGTGCCTAGTAAATTACTTAAATAAGTGAATATAGAAATCAATGCCTACCTAGTAAATCAATTCATGCCTATTGCTTTGAGAAATCTGTCAAAGTTCGATGACCTAGCTGCCACACGTTCTACCTTGTCGAATACTATCAAAGCGTGCTTTGAGAAACTAGAATCCTGGCGATGAGCATGCAGCAATGATTTATGTTATATTCCAAATAGTACACCCGGTGCCATACATTGGTAAATAATCTCATAGCAAAATCATGTTCCTCAACTCTATTTAAAAAAATACCAGAGCATGAATGTTCAGTTCAATTCAAAGATCAAGATGTTTGGCGTAAGTTAAGATATGTGATTCTTAATTCAAGTGATAGTTGTTGTCGAGTACAATAGTAAAGTAGAAAAAAAAAGCCAAGATCGGATGGTTTGATTCTTCTTCTACAACAAGTCAAAAGAATAAGAAAACCAGGGATTCTTAGATTTCTTTTGATTGTTTTTCGTTAATTTTGTGAAATTATAAAACCAAAACTATTGTATTTTTATCGTTTGATTTAGTGGATTGATTTACCCTTGGCATGGGGGCCCGTGGATGTTTCCTTTAGGGGTTTACCAAGTTATATATACTGTTCATACTTGTTAATTTATGCAATTGAGTAAATCACATTAAACACAATAATATGTCTATGCGCTGCAATCAGAACCGCTTTAATGACTGCTTGTAGGATATTCTGATTGTTTAGCGTGTACTGTCTAAGCTGTGTAATTAAGACAAATTTTTTAATTAACTAGGTCTAAGTACTTCCAAGTTTTATCTTAAGGGCTTTTGTGGAGGAGGTTGAGAGTTTTGTTCGGGAATTTTTGTTGAAGAGTTATTTTTTATTCATTGAAGTGAAATTCGTGTCAAAGTGAAAATTTCGGTTGTTATACAGATTCTATATGAATTCTATTTGGGAGTGCTGTTGCATGTTGGTAGTTGAAAAGCCTTGAAGAAGTCTAAGATGTAAGCAATGAGATGATTCATGTTGAAGACCACTCATCTGGCGCTCGAGCAAATATTTCAGTAACATCAACACTCGCTAACCTCTAGGCAAGTGCTCGAGTGTCTTGGCACCACTTGCTAGCCACAAGGGCATTGCTCGAGCAGTCATGTCATCTGGTACAATTAGATTTCACAATTTTGGTAGTTTTTCCTTTCTATTCAATATCAAGCACTATGTTATTGGTTATGCTTATTATATTAGGACTCTATTTTTGTTAGACTCTTCTTGTATTATATATAGGAGTAATGAGGTTAAAATAGTTTTATATATTACGAATGAATGAAGAAAGACAACTTAAAAGGCTAGAATGAAGGAAGGCAATCTAAACAGATAGAATGTAGGAAGAATCGAGGAAGAGATTACATTGGGTGTTCGAAGAAGCTAGAATTTTTGCAAGAGGAAAAGTGAATGTAAAGGGTGGCCTCCACCCCTCTATATAGATCAAATTTTTGAGTTTTTTGGTGGGAAATTTTTTCCCAAAACCAAAACCCATGGGGTGTCATTTGTACAATGTTTTAATTACTCTATGCCACTTGGACTGCTCAATTCATTTATATTATACCAAATGTCAATATGTGATGAGTTAATTTAAAAGATAAAAATAAAATTCAACGTAGAGGAATGAAGATGCTACTCTTATCAATAAACATTGACAAAAAGTAGAAGGACTAGTGATATTAGATGGCACTAATAATTATCTACGATGGCCAACAAGGTGAAGACTACTAAATAAGCACTTTAAGTAGATCGTCTCATGCTAAGCCGCCTACTACTACAAGGCCCTCTACGTCAACACTGAACTATCAACTACTATGAGACCATCTACTACTATACTAGGTTGTCACTATAAAGTTCTCTACATTTATGTTAGGTCACCTACCATTACGAGACTCTCTACATCCACATTGGACCGTCGACCACTATGTGGCCCTCTACATGCATGTAAGGTCATCTACCACTACGAGGCCAGCATAATACTTGACCATAAAAAATCCTTGAGTTGGATGGGAAGCATTCCACAGTTAACATGGACACAACTAACTGCTTGATAGATGGAGGTCCACCACTCAGAATGTGGGGATAGTGGAAGGTGGTACGTAAGACACATAGTGTGATAACCATCCAGTAGTTACATGGTTTCAGACTCCTATAAATACTCCTAAGGCAGGACAAGTATGTAGCTTGAAATTTTGACTATCTGAATACACATTTGGTAATTTCTTCCTAAGTCTATGTTCTTAAATCCTATACTAATTCTTAGTACGGAGATGACATTGTAGGCTAGGGGGTTTTGACAACTAAGAAACTTGTCACGATTACCACGATTATTGATAAGTGCTTAGCATGACCGGAAGCTCTACGTTCCCTCCGGTATCACAGTTGTCCCTCCAAAGCCTTGAAGATAGGTGGTCACCATTTTCAATTTCTCAAGAGAGATCTTTAAACCCAAAAAGGCGTTGAAAGTGAGAAGATTCGATGCGCTTCCTCCTTCAACCAACACCCTCTTAACATAAAAATATACCATGTCACCATCACTACTAGGGCATCATCATGGGGCTTGCTACGGCAATCATATCTTCTCACCGAAAGTGATACTTTGATTGAATCTTGCCTTTTTCTGGATATAACAGACCCCAACATAGCGTGCATAGCTCTTCCTAGCCGAATTTGAGTCTCTATTTGCCGTTATCCCACCATGATCGAGTTTATCACTCTGGCTATAGGTAGGTGAACTATCCTCAAATTCTTGTATGCCTTTGTCATTTCTCACATACTTTGTTAAGAGCCACCGTCTTAGAAGACGTTCGATCTTCTCCTTCAGTTGCATGTATTGTCAGTATTATGTTTGTGATCTTTATGGAAATGGTAATACTTGCTTTGATTTCTTTTATTGAAAGGCGTTGACATCGGCTTTGGGCATTCGAGCTCCTTCATGTCTAGTATTTCCATGAACAACTTTGTGCGTAGGGTGTTCAACGAGGTGAAGGCCTTGACCTCTTCTCGCCTTAGCCTGATCGATCGATCCTAAGCATACCCCTTGCTATTGCACTCATTTTCGGCTTACCTTTGTCAATGGATTTTTTCCCATCACTTGACAATAGCTAATGACTTTCTACCTTCCATCCTTCTTTGAGAATTTTCATGATCTTTTATGCTTCCTCGGCATCAACATACATGTCTCCTTTCTTCAGCGGATCATGCATCGATTTTAGGAGATTTTTGGAGAGTGACATCTTAAAGGCCCGATTATGCGCCCCATTTATCAATGTGGTTATCATTGCAGACATTTGAAGGTCCTTTATACCAAGCGTCTCTCGATTAAACCCAGTCAAGTATTCTGATACGAACGTAAAATGCATATTTTTTTCTCCTTATTTTATGTGCTCGTATGTTTATTTTGTGCTTAAATGTACTCATTACACTCATATTTTGATTTAGGTGGCAATTCTATGGATATGGCGTAATTTGGAAGAAATAGGTGAAAATAGACCAAAATGAAAGGAAATGAAAGTTCATGGACTAAAGAGAAAATACTATAAACTTGTTTCTAACCTTGAGATGAAGATTCGAGAGCGTTAGAGGTCAATTGGATGAAGAAAGGAGTCAAATGGATGAAATATAGCCAAGATATTATCACATATCAACTCTCAAGCTGAAAAGTTTTGCATTGATTTTTAGCCTCATATTGAGACCAATTTTGGACATAGAAAATGATTGAATTCAAAGATAGTTTCTGAATTAGTTTTGTAGCCCTTTGAGTTAAATTTCTAATGCATTTTGAATCACCTCAATTGGACATTGTTAGAGAACGTTATAGCCAAAATACTGAAAGCTGTCCGGCGGAAAAAAAATGACAAAGCCATGAGATCGCATAGCACAAATACCATGCGGTCGCCCACTCTTTTATCGAGAATTGGGAGGCTAGAAACTGCATAACCATGCGGTCGCATGGTAGTAACTGTTGACGTGAATTTTCAATTTTCTAAATTAAGTCAACTACCTATGGAAACAACTATAAATATATATTTTAAAACCATAGAACACAACCAGAACATACGGAACACCTCCAAACTCCATTCTTCATTATTTTCTCTTTTAGATTCATGAATTATAACTAAACTTTTATACTTGATCGAAGGAAATGGAAGCCTCAGAACCATATATTGTGAGATTTAAATAGTTTTTCTTATTATTTAATTTATATTTTGAGTATTGAATGTTCTTCTGCATTTATTTCTATGATTTGTTGCATTTAATTGCTAGAGGGCCCGCTAGTTCATTGATTGTAACAATCTATCGCTAAGTTAAACATCAAATTCGTAATTGTTTGATCCCTTTAACTTGTGAAACACTAGAATTTGATGATTTTCCGCTATAGAGGTTATTAAATCTTAAGAAATATGTTTAAATAGATTGAATGCAACCGCTGGTGTTTGTGTTATCTAGTTCATCGATTTCTCTATTGTGTAAAGCTGTTATTAAATTGAATCTTGAGTGCTGGTCTGGGGTTATTTAATAATTAGGGTTAATTAGAACGATGGTTTCTAACTAACTAAAAATATGGAGAGATAGGAAAATAATTCCAATGGTGAATATTCAAAATATGAATTGAATTATCATTGCATCTATGATCAATTGTGGATCTCCGACGGCGGATGTGGACTCCCCCCCCCCCCCCCAATCATATTTTGATTTAGGTGGCAATTCTATGGATATGGTGTAATTTGGAATAAATAGATGAAAATAGACCAAAATGAAAGGAAATGAAAGTTCATGGACTAAAGAGAAAATACTATAAACTTGTTTCTAACCTTGAGATGAAGATTCGAGAGCGTTAGAGGTCAATTGGATGAAGAAAGGAGTCAAATGGATGAAATATAGCCAAGATATTATCACATATCAACTCTCAAGCTGAAAAGTTTTGCATTGATTTTTAGCCTCATATTGAGACCAATTTTGGACATAGAAAATGATCGAATTCAAAGATAGTTTCTAAATTAGTTTTGTAGCCCTTTGAGTTAAATTTCTAATGCATTTTGAATCACCTCAATTGGACATTGGTAGAGAACGTTATGGCCAAAATACTGAAAGCTGTCCGGCGGAAAAAAAATGACAAAGCCATGAGATTGCATAGCACAAATACCATGCGGTCGCCCACTCTTTTATCGAGAATTGGGAGGCTAGAAACTGCATAACCATGCGGTCGCATGGTAGTAACTGTTGACGTGAATTTTCAATTTTCTAAATTAAGTCAACTACCTATGGAAACAACTATAAATATATATTTTAAAACCCTAGAACACAACCAGAACGTACAGAACACCTCCAAACTCCATTCTTCATTATTTTCTCTCTTAGATTCATGAATTATAACTAAACTTTTATACTTGATCGAAGGAAATGGAAGCCTCAGAACCATATATTGTGAGATTTAAATAGTTTTTCTTATTATTTAATTTATATTTTGAGTATTGAATGTTCTTCTGCATTTATTTCTATGATTTGTTGCATTTAATTGCTAGAGGGCCCGCTAGTTCATTGATTGTAACAATCTATCGCTAAGTTAAACATCAAATTCATAATTGTTTGATCCCTTTAACTTGTGAAGCACTAGGATTTGATAATTTTCTGCGATAGAGGTTATTGAATCTTAAGAAAGATGTTTAAATAGATTGAATGCAACCGCTGGTGTTTGTGTTATCTAGTTCATCGATTTCTCTATTGTGTAAAGCTGTTATTAAATTGAATCTTGAGTGCTGGTCTGGGGTTATTTAATAATTAGGGTTAATTAGAACGATGGTTTCTAACTAACTAAAAATATGGAGAGATAGGAAAATAATTCCAATGGTGAATATTCAAAATATGAATTGAATTATCATTGCATCTATGATCAATTGTGGATCTCCGACGGTGGATGTGGACTTAGACCATGGTCATCCTTTTGATTTTTTCATTAATTTAATTTTCATTGTTATTAATTGTGTTATTTACAATTGTTTGCATACAAACCCCCCCCAATCATTGTACGGAGCATAAAATATTGAATTACACACTTTTCGTGGGATTGACCCTTACTCCCACCACTACATTAGTTTTAGAGGGTTAAGGACTATTTTTGGGTGCCTACGACAGCACACCATATTCCTACAAAGATTCAGCTCTCTCTTGTATTACTTACATCAATCCAATGGCCGTCTTCCTTTTGCTACTTAAGAAGTAAGCCATAAAAATCCTAGAGAGCTCATCAAAGTTGCTACCCAGTCTCTGCCTCCCTCCTTAGTGTCTGGAAAAGACATGCACATCATTGCTTCTCAGGCCGCATAAAGTCTCATCAAATAAACAAAAGTCGGCAGATGGTCAAGGGGATTCGTGACTCTGTTGTATGCCTCTATCATAGGCTATTTGAATCCTTTTGGTAGAGGGCCACCATGATCTCAGGTAAAAATGGGTATTTTTCCAAAACTATTTGCCTATGTTTGTCCTTCATCTTGGATAATGCATCGTCTAACTCCTGGGCCATCATTTCCTCTATCTTTCATTCTAAGTCTAATATGGGACGTGAAAACTATGGAACTGAGACCCCTGGAGCCCGCAAGTCTCCTACTGTAGACGCAAACAAATGGTTTTCGAAGAAGACCCATTTGCACCCGAGATCATGACGGTCCCTCTGCCGAAAGGCTTCAAACAGCCTATGATAGAGGCATACGATGGAGGTTTGTTTCATAACCATGTCATAGTCAATTGCTAAAAATATCTCTTACAGTATTGGTCAAGTAATTGTGATTAAAAAAACTAAACCGTGGTTTAAGAAGTCTCAAGTTTAACCTTGCTACATGTGCAAAATAGTTGGCAAAGGTTTTACTTGTGCATTTGTAGTAATTGCCTAATTCCTGAGTATATGATAGACAAAATCTGTTGAAGACAAGTTTAAATATATCGTACTAAAAAATGGGAAATGATTTGTACTTTCCATGTGAACTTAGTTCCAATGTGGATTAGTTTCGTCGTGGAAATTTTCATATCTTTGTACTAAATTTATCTCTAGAAAAACTAGAAAATCATTGACATGAAATTTTTTTATCATATTTTCTTTTGACTTGTACTCAGACAATTAATCCAATTTGTAAATGTAGGCGGGGTGAATCCAGAAATTTAGTTCAGCTAGGGTGGAGACCGTTGATCGGTAACCGATGATCGTTGACCGGTGAACGATGACCGTTGACCGATGACTGTAGACAATCAACGATCATAATAGCCAAAAATATAATTCGATTTCATTAACTTTTTTCACTTATCACTAATTTTCTAAAACCCTAAATTCCCAAATCACAATTCACAATACACAAATCAATTCAAAATTATAGCATCTCATTCTTCACCATTAATTTTTTTTTTCACTTATCCATAATTTCCTAAAACGCTAAAATCCTAAATTCCTAATTCACAATTCACAAATATATGCAGCACAACCACAGTGAGTCGGTGACAATATGCAATAACACAAGCAGTAGCAAGCCAAGTAGCAAATAGGCAAATAGAAATAGAAAAATACATGTACATGTAGGCAGAACAGACCGGCAAACAGGGAGGAATGCTCGAACCTCCAACAGGCAACATCGCAAAGCCTCTAGTCCAGCTATTGAACCACCTGACTCGACTCTAGGCGTTAGCGGTCAAAGACTCACAACCACACTGCTATGGACCACAAGTTCGTAGACTCCGCACTCAGACCGGCGATCATAGTGGAGTTTTTTCACCCTCAGTGACTCAATCGTCTCGTTCGTCTCTCTCCTCACCAAAATGAATTGGATTTGGTATTGGACTTTCTATGTGATTGGTGGGTTGTAGGATTGGGCTCATTAATTGGGCCTTGTTTTTTTAAATAAGGCCCAAACAATTAAAAGAATAGGAAATGGGGCAAAAGAAAAAATTTACAGGCAGACGACACGCACAATAGCTTCTTCTTCTTCTTTCTCCCAACGGATGGCGTCAACTAAAGGTTCGACAGACCCAGCAAGGGTGACCACGGGGTTGGCCAGATGCTGGGTCCGTCCCCAAATGTAGGTATAATGAACATAACGAACTGGTTCGGAGAGTTATTCATGTTGTCATCAAATCCAAATCTCTTTGGCCTGTACACCAAGTTTCCAAAAAAATCACGAGGTAACACTTCAATTATGCAATGCATATATGCTTGAACCAGTTTTCTCGGTATGAAGTTGTATTAAAGATGAAATCACAACTAATGTAACAAGGCAATCCTCAAACTACACCGTTCTATGAAATTACAGGTTTGTGTTTTGTAGTAACAATAAGATTCATGAGCATTAATTAATTTTTCTCATGAAACATTCCAAACGTTTTTTAATCTTGTCAAATCTGCCTTCTTTTCCAATTCTTCATTTAAGTTCCAAGTTTTTTTCCCAAAATCTTATGCAATCAGCTCTTCTTCTCCGGTTCTTCATTTAGGATATAACTTGAACGATCATTGTTAGGTTTCTTTATATCTCGAGACTTAGGGGGGTGTATTCAATTGAAATTTTTGAAGACTTTTATGAACTTTTTTTAAGTGATGACTCATGTGGATTTTGTGAATTTTTTAGAGATTTGTATGAAATTGTGAAATTCTTTTGTAAACTTATAAACTTTCGTTTTAAAATGTTTAGAGACTTTTATAGAATTTAAAAGACATTTGAAGACTTTCATTTGAGATGGAATGTATGTGGATCTAGTGTAATATTGTAAAATTATCATGTACAAGTCGGTGGTTCTCACAATTCCGCTTCTCCTTTCTTCTCCCCATATAATAAAAAAAATATTTTAAAAAATAAAAATTTATGACCTTAATTAATTAAATAATAATAATTATACAAATAAAAATTAAATTTAATAATCAGTATTATTAATATAATATACATTTAAAGAATAAATATATAAAAAATTATAATTTAATTAAAAATAAATATTTTTTCAGAAAAAATGAATGAAAAAAAAAAAAAGTTATAAGAAAACAATTTAATTTTTTTCATAAAAAATAGAAATAGAAATAAACAATAAGATAGAGAGAAAGAAAGAAAAATAGAAACTACAATCAATTGAAATAGAAATAAAAAATAAGGTAGATGCAAATTGGTTTACAATCAAAATAAAATTGTATTCTCTCTTAGGATGTACAACTTTGTGATAGCTAGACAAGCATATCAATAAAATATAAATTGATAATCTCTCAACACTAATTTTAACATTTTCCAACAAAACGTTCTCCCACTAGTAGGGGTGGGCAAAAATCGAGCGAACCCAACGAACCTGGCCGAACCGAACATGTTGAGTTGGATTTTTTTTCATTTTTTAGTGGGTTCAGGTTCTGACTTTAATTGGCGGGTCGGGTCGGGTCGGGTCCGGTTATGGGTTACCCATCCAACCTGACCAAAAACCACTTAACCCGACCCACCAATTAAAAAAAAACTCATTTATCAACCCCACTTCAACTAAACCTAAATGCCCATGCAGTTGTCTTCTCTGAGTTCTCTCTTCCCTCAAATCAAAATCTCAGCAGTCTTCTCTCTTTCCTCTCTTCTTTCTTCATATTTTGGTGGCCTTGGGAAGGGGGGGGGGAGCCTTGAGGACCCTCAAGGATCATGATTTTGGCCACCATGGTCGAATGCTAGCTTCAATTAGTCGGCAATGGAAATCCCACCGATGTCGCATATGTATTATAATAATCTTATGCATTTTTTATTATTTTTACATGTTCTATGCAAGCATTCTTGTTTATGGTATAATGTTATTGCTGGTTTTTTCAAAATCTGGTGTATATGTATTTTTTTACTTTAGGATTGGTTTAATACTTAGCCCCTATTTGGTACACATTAAAATTTTCATTTTCATTCTTCTATTCATTTTAATCACGCATTCTTCAATAAAGTAATATTTTCCATCACATCAATAACTTTTCTATCTTTTTCAACCACACATTCTCCATCAATCTACTATTCCAAAATACATTCTTCCAAAATAATGTGGCTCAAACACACCCTTAGTATGTGTTTTACGACAAGATGATATGAATTTTCACGATCAAATTACTTATTGGATTGTGGGAATGCAGAAGGTCGATATGGGTTAAAAAAATGGCTAATTTTTGTTTACATGTATTCATAATCGATTGTTCGTGTAGTCATAATAAAAAAAAGTATTTTCTAAATTAAACATGACTTAATACTTGGTGTCATTCTTGTCATATTGTGATATTATATAGAAATTGTGTGTATGAATATGTGTGGTTCGTTTTAACTTTTAATGAAATGTGTAATCGTTTTTGTTTAATTATTTTGATGAATATTTGATGGATTGTACTATTTTAATTTTCAAACTTATTGATATTGAATAACTATATTAAAGTAATTTTAAATCAATAAATTGGATAATTTTACAACAAACTAGTTTTTGCCCGTGCGATGCACGGGCTGTGTTATTTTGAAGGTAATGTTAATGTGTTAAATATGTAAAGTTATGTTAAATTATCGTGAATTACATTTTGAATGTTAGATATGAGCCATTGAAATCATCCAAATTGAATCATTAGTATTATATTGAATTTCAGTTATGTTTTAATGTCAATATTATTAAAACTTCATTTACGTAAATTTGGATAGTGTCGATCTCATATCTTAGGTACTCCCTTGATGTAGGGCATGATTTGATTTTACTCCAACACCGAATTTCAATTTTATCGTAAATATGAGTTTTTCATGTAATTTGTAATCAAACTCAAATAAAGAATGAATAAACTAACATTGATATCGTCAATCTATGCAAGTGAAACTAATTCGACGAATAAACACCCATGATAATCACAACCAGTCCATGAACAATTATTTGTTTCATGTACACCGCAGTTTGACATCAATCTTGACTCAAAATAATGGTTGTTATACTTCATTAATGTCAACATTTACTACTTTAAATAAGCTACGACAGTAGCAAATAATAGATTTTATAAAGGTGTAGATAAAGACTCAAACAACATTGTACCATCTCAATTTGATTTCAATTGCCACACTAACAAAATTATTGTATACTACAAAGGATAATGTTAAAATAACAGTCTTTGAACAGTTGACTTTGGTATGTGGCTACTTCAATCGTTCGATACTCCATAACTTGGCTGCTTCACAATGAACATTGTACGTATGGCTGCTTGAAGATTTCATCTGTGCTGTGTAGAATGGAAAGACATCAAAGGCAAAATCATTGGGTCATTTCTCCTTCTATGATAAGCATTGTAATCAGTTCTAAGTTTATTTCGCTTCTCTCTTTATCTCTAAATTCGTTGTTGATGAATGAAATCTCTGTAAAACTTATTTCCACTTTCCGAGAGAGCATCCAAGTTATCAAAGGAATTGTCTTCATGAACAAACGTTTCCAAAATACTCATCACGATAGCTGTATCAACTAAGGCAATTGAATAACACTATTAGTTGTACTTGAAATAGATAGAAATGAAAATCAATAATTTAAACTCCAAAAATCAATTTGATCGTATAAGAATTGCAAAAGGTAATAGGATAATCCATTCGTAAAAGGCAAAGCCGCAAAGTAAATATTTTTTTACATCAATTGAATGAAGAAATGCTAGAATCAAACACTATGTTTTAGATTACTAAGATTGAAACGTTATAAGAAGGATATTTTTTTGCAATTCAATTGATTTTTGGGAGCCCAAAATCCTGACAGTCAGTAGTTTTTTTATACAAAAAACCTTGGAAGGCACCCCGCGAAATATAGTAGAATTGGAAAAAAAATGTAAACTTCGCGATGGGGATCGACCTGCCTGGTCAGGTTGCTGGGGTCGAGATGGCAGCGCCCCCTCGTGGGGGTTTGGGTGCAACGCTCCTGGAAATTTTTTTTATTTTTATGTATGTATAGAAATGAATATTTTTTTTAAAAAAAAAAAGCGCGTGTGTGGAAATACGAAAGAAATTTTGAGTTTATTATATGTATGTAGGAATGAAGCAAAAAACTTTAAAAATAATAATAATAAAATAAACTGGAGGGAAAAAAAAACTTACTCCACACATGGTGCGGAGTGTCGTAGGTAATTTTATTTTTTGTATGTTTAGTATGTTTATATTAAAGTAGAAAAAAATTGTCACTGGAAAGAGAAAAAAAACGACGTACGTCCAAAAGATTCGGTGCCATGGACCGAATTTTTTGATCGTGGCACTAAAAAATTCGGTGTGTGCCGCACCGAACTGAACCGAAAAATTGGTGCCATGGACCGAATTTTTCGGCCATGGCACCGAAAAATTCGGT
This sequence comes from Fraxinus excelsior, assembly GCA_019097785.1. Lineage (NCBI taxonomy): Eukaryota > Viridiplantae > Streptophyta > Magnoliopsida > Lamiales > Oleaceae > Fraxinus > Fraxinus excelsior. The sequence continues at coordinate 19,310,966 of CM032624.1, read as the reverse complement.
CATGCCATGACCAAAAAATTCGGTGCGTGCCGTGTGCGGACACATACCGAAACATTCAGTTTTATGGATCGAATTTTTCAATCATGGCACTGAAAAATTCCGTCTGCCATTTTTTTTTCGGGGGATCAAGTTTTTCGGCCATGGCACCAAAGAATTCGATCATGCCATGACCGAAACATTCAAAGGCATGGCACCGAATTTTTCGGAGTGCCACATTTTTTAATTTTTTTACATTATTTTTTTGTGCAAATACAATTTTACTGACTAAAAAACAAATGAATACATGGGGAAAAAGATATTTTACAAAATATAAATTGCAATGCTTGGATAACAATTGTATCTCGAACACAATCATGATAATAACTGGGAACCAAAAATGCAGTGATAATAGGGAATCTTATGGGAAAATAGAAAACCTTGAATTCTCTATCTCTCTCTCTATCTAAAAGAAGTTGAACTGAAATTTTTTTGCTTGGAGAAATTCTGCAATAGCTTCCACCACGATGAAAGTAAAAACCCGAAAACGGTGCAATTACATTAGTGAAGTGCATACAATTAAATAATAGGATCTAATAAAGTACACTTCAAGAATCAACAGAAACTCAATCACGAAGCAGTGAAGATGTTCTTCTCATGGCAATGATACTGAATGGGAGTGCAAAGTTCAGGAACAAGAAGAGTATATAGAACATTTAAAAATTCTGAAAGGTAAGTAGACAGCACACAGTCTCCGAATTATTTGGAGACATTGTGTGTGTGTCTCCGAATAATTCGGTGTCACGATGTCTCCGTTATTCGGAGACACCGTGTGTGTGTCTCCGAATAATTCGGATCACGGTGTGCCCGTTATTTGGAGACACCGCGCAAACGGTGTCTCCGAATTATTCAGCAACACCGTATGTGTATCGCCGAATTATTCGGAGACACCGTGTGTGTGTCTCCGAATAATTCGGAGATACCGCGCACATGGTGTCTCCGAATAACGGAGACACTGCCACCAATGTATTCCCATAATACAAATTTTACACAAAAAAATTCGATGTTCTTTACATCAATAGTCGATGATTAACTTGAGTATCACAATGTAAAAAGCATCATGTGCGTGAAAAGGTTTACACGTAACAAGATTAAGATACAAAGATAGTTCAACAAAAAAACAAAGACGATGAATTAGAATTTGGTTGTATTGCCTACCTTTCTGCAAGCCAAACGAATATTGAACTTCAGCAATAAGGGCAAAGAAGGATAAACCGTGTAAACAAATTCTCAGAAAATTTAAAGTTCTTATTATGTTATGAAGATATACACACCTAGTAAACATAACTGTAAGTTGAGAATACATAGATCTTTACACACAAGCTAACTATATTTTTTCCTTCCATAAGAATATAATAAACAGAAAAGAGTTATAAGTAAAATATAAATTCTTGAAAGCAAATATTTTATCGACCCAGTTAAGCCTTAATGTTAAAGGACTACAAAGATACAAAAACATAATTAGCCAAAAACATTGCAGCATACACTTTTCTCACTTCTCCATTGCTGGAACTACCTTGGCAACCACCACCATAAGGACTACAAGATCGGCCATAGTTACCACGCCTTTCAAAAAGTTTCCTGGTATCAGCATCACCACATGTCTGATGACCACCAGAAGTTTCCACATTTCTGTACGGGTTCCCATTGTCAGCTGAGTCTGTGTTGTACCCATGGCCACAACAATTGTCAGCTGATTCTCAGAATAAGAATGTATTAATAAAACCAGGCTCTTCATTGCAAAATCTTTCTAGAAAGTCCATCAGACAATATAATTGATCTGAATGAAATAGAAAATATTTTATTAGTTAAACAACTAACAAATAATTATAATACTAACTTTAGTATGATGTGAAATAAAATTGATGAATAAAAGTCATAAAACTCTAGTGACACTTATAAAATGCATAAATTTAAATTCAAGTAACGAGATTGTAAAATTGAATGCATTAGTAATAGTCATTGAAGTTGCTGCCTAAAATATTGATGAAATGATTAAAATCACTAAAATTTGATATATTTTCCCACAATTCAGATGTCGAAAATCCATGAAGTTTCTTCAAAAGAAGTAAAAAAGTTGCATACATCAATTACAGAATAATTACTATAATGAATTACATTATAATGTTAGAAAATTTTAAAAACAAAGGGAGAAAAACTAGAACCTCTGGTTTTGAATGATTTACAGCAACCGTGTGTCCTTTCCGATTTCTCTTCTTGAACTTGGCTCTACATTATAGCCAAATATCTTCTTCCATTTCATGTTTGAGCTCATACAAGTATACCAAAAAAAACTTCATTTTCACCTCATTCCCCTTCTGTATAGTTGCTTTGTTTTACCTGTGTATTAATTAAAAGATTTCCTTGTAGACAACATTTGTGGTACATCTTTCGTGTAAATGGTCAACATTTATGGGTTTAAGTAGGACTTTGATAGATTTTCTTGTTTTCACTCATGATAATGCTACATAGAGTTGACCATGACAAAAAACTGGTTGGGGAAGATACAAACCAACAAAATCAAGTGTTTGACATTGTGCTTTGTTTATCGTCAGTGCGAAGCATGGCCTAATTGGAAATTAAGTTCTTTTGAATTGAATTGAATTTTGATCGCTTTTTAGAGGTATAAAAGGGATCCTCGGTAAGAAAACATATTTTCCACAATATTCACCAGTTGTGATTTTCGCTAGAATTACATTATTTTCAAACTTTCGACAAGTAAGGCATGTCCCGTTGCATAACCCTTCTGAAGGATTGATATTTCGTAATAATATCACAGGACAGTTTATCTTAAGCATCAATTCATGGGGTGGAATACCATTTGAGGTTATACTATTCAAAAAATCTTCTTGCAAGCTGTGTTCTGACTTATCAAGTGCTTCATCAAAACTATAGTATGTATACATTTCACCAGGAATTTGTTCAAGTAAAATTCTGTTAATATGATCAACACATTCATTTGTAGGTGTAAGAATAACTCGGCTTGCCATCACGTGAAGATTATCAGCATATGTTTCTATATCTGTATCCGGGAAAACATGATGTATCAAGTTTTTTAAGGATGTAATTTCATCTACAAATGGTAAAAATATATTCTCTGGAAGTTTAATGCATTTACAAGTATGTTCTTCCTCTATTCCATCTCCAATTCTCAGCAAGTAATTACAGAAGGTGGGATCCAATTTAGCCCTCATATTTTCAATTAATGGTAGATGCAAAAAGGAAAGCCATAAGTTTGAGAATACTAAGCTAGGTTTCATTATATCGTATTTTTTCCCTTTTCGCACAACTGGTAAAATTTGTCGAAAATCTCCTCCAAGAACTATTATTTTTCCACCAAAGAGCAAATCACAATCAGTAATATCTCTAAGCATTTTATCTACAGCCTCTATAGTACAACGATTAACCATAGGTGCTTTATCCCAAATGATTAATCTAGACATTTTCAACAAAGTTCCTAAAGCTGATTGCTTGCTAACAGAACAACTTACTTCACCAAAAGTTTCCAAAGGAATTTTGAATCTTGAATGAGTTGTTCGACCTCCAGGTAAAAGAGATGCAGATACTCCAGATGATACTGTTGCCAAAGCAATTAAATTTTGCGACCTTACACCACTTAGGAGTGCTTTATATAAAAAAAAGTTTTACCTGTTCCACCTGGACCATCTATGAAGAAAGCTCCTTGTGATTCTAATTTAACTTTTTCCATGATTGTATTGTATGCAAATTGTTGTTCTTTATTTAATGTTGCTGCACAAGTAAGCCCCCCTTGAGTATCAAAATTAGTTGTCTCATCTTCAATCATTCTTCTCAACCTTTCAGTTTCATCTATATTTACATTGAATGACACTATTGCATAATCATTTATGTTCTTACCTATTGATTCCAAAATAGAATTGATATCTTGTAAAGCTCGTAATTCAGCAACTCTTACAGATATATTTTCATGTACATAATCATCAATCATATAAACCTTAAACTTATCCCACAAGAGCTTTGGATGATTAGGATTACAAAGTATAAGAAGTGTAGCAAAAAGACGTCTTAAAGCAATAGTCATCTCGTACAAAATAGCTTCAGATATACATTCTTCACAATGATTGTCTCCACTTAATAAACCATGTAGAAGTGCTGCATCACGATACGTAGGAGCAGTTACACCATTCAAAGTTCTTAAATGATTGAAAGATATTGGTCCTCTAATGTGATTAAGAAGAATACGAAGAAAATATCGTTCTCCTTCAGATGGGTGAGCTGTGACAATTCGTCCTATGACAACATGTTTTTTTCTAGGAGTCCAAACTTTGTTATTTGCATTCCAAACAAAATGTTTTGGAAAATCTCGATACAATAATGTACGAGCAAATTCATTTGTTTCATTTATTCGGAAAAATTCAGTTAGCATAGTTCTTCTTATATTCTCCTTTTGAATAACAATCAATAAATCATCATCATCAGCTTATATTACTTGTTGATGATCCTCAATATGAAGTTGTAAAGAGCAAACAGATGGATACATATCGGATAAATTGAAAGAGAAAATCCTCCACATAGCTTCAGGTGGAGATATCCATCTAGCAGATTGATAAACTGAAATTTCATCAATTTCTTTATTTGCTTCATTGGTATCAACACAAAAATTAATACGATCATGACCTTTGTACACATACTTGTAGAGATATTTAACAGTCTTAATAGAAGAACATACTTCAACATTAATATGACAATCAAATTTAGCACTTAAATAAGGATTGTATGGTACAACCCAACGATTGTCTAACATTTGACCTCTAACTTTAACAAAAAAACCATTATTACGCCGCCTATATAATGGGTATGAGTTATCACCGAATATAGTATTATTACAATAATCCTTCGGATATTTATTTTTACAACCTTTATTTGCCTCCATGCATACATTCTTCGGATTTAGCTTTCCACAAGGGCCATGCATATTATGTTTAACAATAATAGAATGAAGATAAGAGTATTTCTCTTTGTTAGGAATTTCACAAGAAACTATCTTATCAACCTCTTCGGCACAACAAATTTTGTGGCCACGGTTAAAAATCAACAATAGATGTGCATGAGGAAGCCCTCTTTTTTGGAACTCAATCACATATATATGAGCAATAACAGGGCCCATTACATTTTTCTTATATAAATCATTTTTTAACTCCTCTAATTTTGCTCGAAAGATACGTACAATTACATCTGGTCGATTTTGAACATCATCATTATGTCTTAGTTCTTGCTTAATTTCTGGCCAATTGGGATTACATGTGACAGTTAAAAATACATCGGTTTCCATAACGTTGTACAATAGACATGGCATCCATATATCTCCTTAACAAATCTCTAGGACCACATGTAAAAGATTGTGGTAAAACAAATATCCTTTCTATTTTGTACCCTCTTGTCTCTCCATTTTCAACACTATCTACAATGCCTTGATAAAGTTCAGCACGTATCTTTTTCTGGTTATTAGGAAAATAATCTAATCTAGTAGTTTCAATCTTAATATACATATCTACAACATATTGTTGGAATAGTCTACCAGTATGAAGTAATACAAACTTACCGGAAGACCTGATTTGTAATTTGTATGGATAGTATTCTCGATAAGAGACTTGAGACCGTTTCTTCGTTCCATTAAGTACTGCATCACATAACATAACATAATCTGAGTATTCATATTCATTTTAACCAGTAAATTGTAAATAATCAATAAATTTAGTATAAAATCCATCTACTAACCCACATCTTCTTTTTCAAGAAGTTCAGCTGCAGAAGTCATTGTGGTAGGAAGAGCGATAGGACCAGGTAAATGTGCAGGCAAAACACATGTGTTTTTAAATCTCTCAATACATTCATGCCAACCAGATTCTCCATATGGAAAGATTAAAGGATATTGCAAAGGATCATAACAACCATAGTAATAGTGAACTTTATGCGATTCACCAGAGTGACCATATATAGTAATATCACGATGACGAATATTTGCATTGTCATCATCTTCGACCCATACAGCAGCTACTTGAGAAGTTGTAGGAGTATTAAAAACTCTTTGATCAACTCTTGGATTGCATCTTATTTGTATCCGATTGTGTTGCAAGTTAGGTATATTATTTAAAGACCTAAAGAATCTACTATATGGATTTACGTTTAGAATTTGCATTAGAAGAATTAAAGTAGATTCAACAAAATTCTCTGAAATTCTCATACGATTTTGAAGCTCATTATCTGTATCATAAAAATATAACTGCATATAAGAAGGTATATTATTCTCTGGCATAAGTTGATTTATATAATGATACACTTGTCTCTGCACCCTAAATGTGTAAATACCTCTGTATGTTTTAAAAAGTTCTTTATCATATTTTACACCAAATGAAGTGAATGCAAAGTGGTTATTATATCCTCTTGCGATTTTTTTAAATTCCATGCATATAGATTCTTTAGAAGTAAACAAGACATATAGTTCAGTTGGTGATTTAGGTATAAAAAGCTTAACTTTTCTTTCGGAAAAAGAGAAGCCTTTGTTTTCCTTAAAAAAATTTCGTGCACCACAATATTTACAATCAATACATGTTGGTAATACATATGAAGTATTTGGTACATTCAATAGGTTTGAACTTTCTTCTAATTCGGAATTAAACCCATCAACTGTTTGGTTTGACGTTGAAGCTTCAGAATCATGATGTATGGTAGATTCACACATTTCAATACGACGTAAGCTATTCTCTCCATATGAAATATGGATATTAATCCTCTTTCGAAGATCAGTGTGCTCAATTACCAATCGATTGTACCGATCCTTTTCTCTTTGATTGTGTTGTTGACGAATAAAGGCATTATATGATTCATTGGTAATTTGAGAGGTAGCTTGAAGGTTATTTAAATCAGCATTTCCATCAACAGACGGTACAAAAATATCCATCACAACACTAACAATTTTTGTAGAATAGTTGAACCTCAATGGTAGCTGTAAACAATAAAAGGTTTAGAAAGAAATAATATTAATTAAAACATACATAGAATGAAACTAAAGTTTAAAATATCAAAATTTGTGACCAATGACTAAAAATATACTTTAAAATGAAAAAAAGTAGTATGGACAAAGTAAACTCAAGAACTATATATCCTCCTTATTTTCTACCCCAACCATATCATAAAATCGTTTATCAACTCAAAGAATAAATCAAAAAGGTTTATTATTTTCAAGATGTCGTAAAAATTGGAGCATAACATCAAATCTAAATCACTCCGTTTTTTTTCGGAGACATGGTGTTCGGACACGGGCACCATGTCTGTGTCGTGTCTGCATGGTGTCCAGCCACGATGCGGACACGAACACGGTGTCTGTATCGTGTCCCGACACCATGTCTCCAGAAAAAACGGAGTTCTTTTTTTTCTTTTACACAGCATAAGAAAAGTGAATTATTATAACTATTCCAATAGCTAATGAATAAGCCTCTGAAGACAAAGGAAAAAAAAAATATATGAAAACATCATATATCCTCCTTATTTTCTACCCCAACAATAGAATACAACCATTTATCAATTTCAAGAATTTAATAAAAAAAAGTTTATTATTTTCAAGATGTCTAAAAAATTGGAGCATAACTTCAAATTTATAATTTATTGTTTTTTCCTTTTGATCAATGAATTCAACTATGTCTCTTATTACCATAAGAAAAATCTTATACCATAAATGTTTGCTCTTAAAAAAAAAATCACTCCATTTTTTTTGGAGACACGGTCGATGTCTCTGAATTATTCGGAGACACCGCGAGCACGGTGTCTCCAAATAATTCGGAGACACTGCCCAGTGTCTCCAAATTATTCGGAGACACACACACGGTGTCTCCGAATTATTCGGAGATAATTCGGAGACACCGTGTGTCTGTCTCCGAATAATTCGGAGACACCGTGCCCAGTGCTGTCTTCGAATTTTTCGGAGACACCGCCCGTGTCTCCGAAAAAAACGCTGTGATTTTTTTTCGTTTTCCTCCTTCTACCACATAATTCATTACAGTATTTTCTACACATGGAAATAAATAAATTTTACGCTTATTGTTCTACAGCTTTGCTGAAAGAAAAGACATTTTCATGGCTTCTCGTATTTACAGTAACTTATGAAATGAAGATTATTTTCGAATTTAATCTCTTTTGACATATCTCTTCTAACATCTATTTCTCATGAACAAAAATCAATTATCGACAAACAACCAAAAACTGAAGCAGATCTTGTATGAATAGAAACATTAAAGAGCAATCACAGTACAATAATTAATGATGGCATCATCTCCATTCTCTCTAAATTAAAAAACTTATGAACTCTCTGTAAATTTAAAGAAAAAAAACTTTAGAAAAGAAGAATAACAGGAACTTTAGGGAAAAAAAAAATCAAACATTTTGAAGATTTTTCTGTCTCTCTAAAAAAGTTGAATGAATGAAGAAGAGAAATGAAGATTTGTTTTATTCCTACCGCCATCATCGCTTCACTTTTTTCCATTTATAATTATCTTTTTGCATGAGACATTAGTGACCACAGCCTTATGCTCATTGAGTCAAAAACAGTGGCTATGATATTTTGTATTCAACATAACCGACTACATTAATTTAATTTGTCTGTGATGAATAGTGAAACACCAGTTAACTACAGTAGTGTGAACACGAAAATAGAAAAATGAACAGTGAACTCATATTCTCTCTTTTATATAAAGGCAATGATTTATTCCAAACCAACCATCCCAACATAATCCACGCGCTACAATCAGCACACTACCCACTAGTACTGGGTAAACGCGTGGTTGAAGATGAATCAATTTGAACCAAAAAATCGATCTTAAGAAAAAATTCCAGATCAAACAGGCCGCTAAATTTGAAAACCGCCTCTTCAGCCTTCGAAACAATTCCTCTTCGAAAGAAGCTCAAGCGGTTCAAATCGTGGATTCGATTGAAAAGCTCCAAGTAACCACTTTTCAGCGCTCAAATTCCTTTTCCATTCGCGGCCATTCTTCTCATCTATTGAGCTGAATCTCTCGGATCCTCTTTACGTAAGTGAATTTCTCCACTGTAGTACATTTATTATTCTTTTGAATTCGGTTTTATAGAAGAAAAGAATCATTGTTTTTCGTATTTTATTGTTTATGAGAAATAGACATAATAGTTTGTTTGTTATGCATCGTCACCCACTCACCGTTGCAACCCTAGGTTTTGTATGGATGAACGAACAATTTTTTTAACCATTCATGTGTATTCTGATTAGTTAGAAAATATGTGGCCTGTATAATAATATGCTTTAATTTTAGTAGTATGCTTGATGCTGTGTGGAATTTGGTTCTGGAATATTTTTGTGGAAGTGCGCTTTTTAACCCCTTATTTAGGTCCATGAAGTTTTGAGCCTCTGGACTTTTTCATACATTACGTAATTCACGAGTTTGCTTTTAAGAGAATGATAATTAAGTATATTGATAGCTCGATTATTGTGTGTATTGAGCATATTGACGCTGCTCTTCGGTTTCCTGCTTCTAAGGTTGATTTTACAGGTTATGAAACCTTTAAAACTTAATAGTCCAAACTTTGGGTTTATAACAAGTTATATAATTATCTATTCCTTCTAGTGTTTTCCTCAAGATATGAGTCTGTAATGGCCACATTCGGGGATTTTTATGCGTTCAGTGTTCTGTTTGCAGCAAATGCAGTGAGCTTCCTTTTAATATGCTAATTTTTTGGTATTTAGAGTAGTTCATAGGCATGGTCATACAAACTTTAAGGTATGAAGTTTATGAGTTGTACTATAAAGTTGTGAGAGAATGTGATTGAGCATAACATCAATTTGAGTTTATGGCACAGAGATCTACTATGGAAACCATATGTCCACTTTAGAGATAGACTGGCTGGAAAATATATAGAAAGAAGGTGACTTGAATTCTTTAAGGAAACTTAAAATTTAAGGTGCATAGGGAAGTGGTATGTGTGCTAGAAAAAAATAACTTTTATCAGATATATAAATACATTTAAGTATATGCATGATGAAGCAATGATGGATTTGGAAGTTATATGCCAAAAAGTAGCCATGATAACTATTGACAATAAATTAAGAGCAGGAGGAAGTAGATCATGGTGCATCCATCGCTTAGACCTAATGAAGCTCTCATTAATACATAAGATCCGGAAGAGACAGACCATGTAACTTTGTGAAGTGGTTGCAGAATATTTAATTTCTTTGGACTTTTCAGTAGATGTGTTGCTAGATCAAATTGAGTGGCTAAAATACGGCAGTATCCTGAATACAAATAAAAAAACTGTGTACGATATCTTGTTTGTATTGTTTCTAAATTGCAATCAGTATTGTGTTTTTCAAGATCTTTTTTCAATATAATCCGTGTGCATTTTTTTCTAGCTGCAAATAATCGTAATAAGCATATCTTTTTGCATATCTAATATTAGTTAAAATCTGTTGAGAATCAAACCCTGTTCTTGTTTCTAGGTGACTAATATAACAGCTGCTAATTATAAATTTACTCGTATTGATTAATGAATGTACATATTTTCTTTTGTAGATTATTCTTCACCAAATCCGACAATTAGGTGGCCACTCCATAACTGCTGGATTTTTTGGAGGCAAAAATTTGGGATGGGGTATAATATTTCAAATGTCATGAACTTATTTCAATGCTCTTTTAATTTGACCCCAAAACAACAAATTTGATTCTTTTTGTAATCTGGATTATGGACCAAAAGAAGGAACTGCAACATTTTTGTAATAAAAATCTAAAAGTTTTAAGCTAGAATTGAAATATTTACTACAGAAACTTCATTTTATAAAATTTTAGAATGATTAATATTATTGAATTACTAGTCTTAGCTATAGGGGAGCTATAATAGTTACTTTATTTAGTTCAATGAAGCTTAAGTTTCATAGGTTTTGATGAGAAATTTCTAGTATTTAATTTTATATTCAGTGTTCGAACAAATTTTTGACTCTTCCCATTATTTCTGTCCATTTAGATTTTGTCAAAACTTGATGTTATAAGATGGTTTGAACTGTGAATGCCAACCATTCTAAAACTTGTTACCTAGAGTTGTGTACCGGGTACTGTTGAAATTGTACTTTATGCACTATTGTGAAAGCACTTGATATTATAAGATTACCTTTGAGATCTGGTGGGTTGATTGCATTAGCTGCCAGTTTATGCTAGTATAACTACAATGACATCATCTTTCTAGAATCCTGTATCTGTGGAGCCAAGATGGTGTCAAATAATATTATCTGCCAATTTACTAAAATACTTTTCTGCTTCTCAGAAGTGATTTTTTTTTTTTTTGATCTGTTCCCCTGCCAAAAGATTTTCATCAATGGAAAGTCATTTTTTCTTTCCAACCATCGATGTCATATTACCAAATCTAGCCGCTTCAAAAAAAGTGAATGGCAGAGGACTAATTGTTTCCTTGTCCTGATTTTCACGTTTTCTACAGTTGGGATGTCCTTCAAGTATTATCAAAGCTTATACCCTCTCAAGTTCAATCATCATTTTCTGTTTATCCATTTTACTTAACTGGAAACTTACTGTGTCAATTTCTAGCTAAAGGATTCTTTTCCTTAATTAGCAGTAACCAAGTCCAAATATGTTTCCATTGCCATATTTGCATATGTAATCACTGCATATCAGAGCTTCACGGTGGGAAGATTTCTCGTGAGGTTTAAGCCAGTGAAATAGCAATGTTTGAGCTTAAAAAGATGCATCTGATCTTGAAATTATCAGTTGATGAATGTCTTAAGCAGACAATGGCTTACACATGTTCCGGAGAATTCATTCTCTTAACATTTTCATGATGTTGTTCTTATATCAATCTGTCATATATAAATCTGTATGTTTCTCGTCATTCACGTTCCGTTGATTCAATTTCATTTAGATAAATAGAGTTCTCATATCTCAGCAACACATGATTAGGGTGAGAAATCAGCAGATGAATTGGATTTTAGAGTTGTTTCTGATACAGCCAGTCATTACATAATAAGGCATTTGTTAAGGACCTCTTTTATAGGTTTTTTTTAACTTTTTAAGCATTTGGTTCATGCTCCCTGTTGTGGACAGCTTTGGATTTTGTGCCAATTGACCCTGGTGGAAGCTAATTTTTTCTCGAGTTCAAAGATTACCATTGTGATCAGGTGCACATTCGCATGGAATGAGTTTCTATAGTTGGCCTGGCCTAGAGAAAGAGTACATGCATTACGTACGTAATTATGCAATTGTATATAGTCTGTTGTTAAGTAATCTACATATTATTGGAAACTCATGTAATTAGCTTGTGCATTTTATGTACTATGTCTTTATAGATTTTTGATATGAACTATCAGCTGGTTGGACCATAACTCAATGATTTGTAAGTGGCATTATGAATCAACTACAGAGTGTTTCTGGATAATGTGCTGTTGAATTGTGAAGTCATCATTTCGATTATTTAAGGGTTCTAAAGCTTTAAAGCAGATTTAATCAGTGGACTTGCAGAATTTTAGTATGTCAAATTTTTGCTAAGCCAGGATAATATCCATATTATATTGGTTGTGATTTATATTTAATAAATTCACATTTTGTACATGAGGGGGAACTTGATGTTCACATCACTACATTTGGGCCCATCTCCTTTTCTTCTTTCCTGCAGTTCTTTATTTTGAAAGTCTGATATATTGAACTAGCTTTTTTTGGAAACTTCATGGAACTAAAAAAGGAATTCAAACAGTGACGAGGCTGGAGAATGTGGTATGATTGGTTGAAGTTATGTATATATAATACAATATAGTCCTGGCCATACCACTATGCACATCTATTGTCACTTCATAGTTGTGATGTTGAATGGTTGGATGTATGCCCACAATTTCTTGTGGCATTAGAAAACGATATTTTATTTAGATTTACATCATACTTGGCCATGAAAAATTCAACAGTTTGATGACCAATTAGGTAATAACTGTTGGGCATCACATCACTTCACGTATGCTCACCAGTGAGTTTCTTTCTGCACATGGGATCATTCATCAATCTGTCTCTGTACTGTGTATATTTAAAGTCCAGTCCTTTTTAGCCTGCAGTATAAATTCTGCTAACCTGCTGGGTCTGGCTGCAAATTGTCACCTTCAAAATGCTAAGTCTCCATCTTCTACTAAAATATACTAAAGTTTGTATCGACACTCTTTGATCATTTGCTCCTCCACAATGCTCGAAATAAATTATTTTTTTAGCAACATATAGGCACAACAACATACAAGCTAAGGCTTGTTCTCGATATCTCAGAGTTAGATGCATAATCTTTTCTGCCATTTGACTTAGCTGAGAACTACCACTTGTAAAATTCCGAAGTAATCTTTACAATCACCTTAGGGCACATTAATTTTGGTCTAAATATCTATCTTTAAACCTATATCATTGAGATTTCATCTCTTTTCTGAATGTGGCTTTATATGGCTACACAATACAGGTTCTGACTATTTAAGATGCCCTTCCCTTGAATACTTTATAATGTTCCTCATTTATTGGCTTATAACCTTATTTCTTATTCTATCCATTTTAGTGTGCTGAACATTCATTTTTACTTCATTTCCTTTATCTTGTAGATACTTTGTTTTGATGGTTCTATACATGATAGTAATACCATCATAATGTGATAGCTCTTCTTATGACTTCCCCTTTTTAGCAAATTGATATTTTTTTATTTCATTCTTTTGACTTGGATTTTTTGATGAAGGCTTTTAATGAGAGAAGCAACATTTGCTGTCTTGCCTTGTGAAAGATTGCTACCACAATATTATATATTCATCACTGTCCATTTTGTGCATTCCTAATATTGCATTGGTTTTCCTCTCTGACATGTTTACTGAAGTGTTTGGATTCTAAAATTATGACTGGTCTCACACATGTTAGGATCACTGAAGCTTATGGGTTTCTACAGTTATGATTCTAGTCTCATGAGATTATTTGTTATGTGACTTCCTCTATTGTCAACAGCCAGAGAGGATGTGATCAAGGTTGACAAACAAACAAAATAATGATAAAAGACGTTAAAAGCACAAAGATAGTGACATGGGTAGAAAATGAACATTAGGAATCACAGATGTCATCTCAAAAGGATAAAGACAGGGAGCAAACAACAGCTGGAACTCCCTCACTGAATTAGCAAGACCAGGTATAAACGTTTTTTTACCATCTTAACGTGTATATAAAGAATTTTACGTAATTTGATTGAAAGATACATTTTCTTTGCCAATTTAATTTGTCTTATTATACACCACTAGTGGTCACTGGTCAATTGGCTTATAAATAAAAGAAATGGCCCAAGGTTTTTGTGTGCTGGTTGACTAGCATGTACATTTTTACCAATATTTAAAAGCTTAGCAAACCACAAGCCAAATTTGACTAAGTCTTCCCTTTTTCAATACGAATGGAGATAAGAAATGAATACCAGCCTTTTTTATATGTTCACGTTATAGTTGATTTAATTATTGGTGAAACATTTGGGGGTCTTGCATGAGTTATTGATGAAATGGTTGAGCATGGATCCAAAAGGTTATCTTTACCGTTATCTTTAAAGGCTTTATTCTCATGCTTAATGATTATTATTATGTAAAAATTGTAGATATTTGTAATTTTGTGAAAAGAATTGTTGAGGTGAAATAAAATTAATCAACTTAGGTTGTTTTTCCTGCATTTAACTTTTTCAACTCCTTGGTAGTCCTATATGATGCATGCAGTTATAGGTCACAAAGATTTAAAAATTGGTCGTATTACTCCAAGGTATGGATATTGCACACTGTTACTTGGCAGATATAATCAGATACTACTCAATAATTAATTATATCTAGAAGGTGTGTTTGAGCCACATTATTTTGGAAGAATGTATTCTGGAATAGTAAATTGATGTAGAATGTGTGGTTAAAGAAGAATGAAAAGTTATTGATGTGATGGAAAATATTATTTTATTGAAGAATGTGTGGTTGAAAATGAGAATCAAAATTTTAATGTGTACCAAACAGGAGTTGAGATTAATGATTAGATGTACTAGTTGTGAAGCTTTCATAAGCTTTGGTTATTTTGGGATTCTTGACTTTCTTATGTCATGTTTCATAAACAATCTCTCTTCCACTCTTCTTAATCAACCAACCAATATGTTGCTCCTTACTGATACTGAGAACTACAAATTTGAATTTTGTTTAGTTCACGTTATTTATGAAAGTCAAAGACTATACTCTTCTGGACTGTATTAGTTCCCAGTGCTTTTCTGATGACATATTTTATTTATCAGAAAAAAAGATGAGGAAGGTACATACTACTGTAATTGTGTTTCTGCTATGTATCCCCAGCTTATTATAATTTATACTTAAAAATAGAAATTTCATTATAAAAATTGATAATGGGTACATTTATCTCCCGTTTGGCCTCCATTATTTCTTATTAAATTATGATTTATTTTTTTCTCTCTTCTTATTAGTCACACATTCTCCGATAAAATAATATTACATGTAAATCTAAAAACGTTTTCTTTTTTTTAACCACATATTTTTCAAAAAATTACTATTCCTCTCATTATAACGTGGAATAATGGAGGCCAAACGGGCGCTTAAAGGAATTTTCATGAAAAAATAATTATTAGGAATTTGGAATTTAAATGTGTTGTGGAACAAATATTTCTTCCTGAAATTTTGATAGAGATCAACTTATTCTGGAATTTGATTTATTAGAGTGTCTACTTGTTTCCAGATCCATCCTATCTTAGCGGCTGAGCCTAGTCCAACGCATTCTGAGTGCAATCCTCTTTCTTAAGCGCCATTAGTAGCCCGACCCTATTATTACTAAGACCAGATTACTCCTGCTTTGGTTTCAATGAGCGACAACAATTTAGTTTCCTAGCTTCTCTTCTTCTCAAGTTTAGTTTCACACAAAAAGGGATACTTGAGTTTGTTAACACTTCACGAGGTTTACTAAACTTTAACCGTGTGAAAATTGAACTTCCATCTTCTAGTAGCTGGTCTATTTTGATTGACTTTTAGTGAGAATAAATAAAATTTGTGAGAATTGAAAGAACAGTGTTATAGTCTACTTTTTAGTTCTTTCCTAAGGACCTGAGGATATTTCAGAATTCTAAATATCCTCAATTGAGTTTCACCGAAGCATGCTTGTGTAAGAATGGCCGAATTTAGTAGACATGGTCCTTAAATGACAATGCAAATCTCAGCTACTTAACTTCATTATCAATTGAAAGAGGTAATCCTCCTGTTTTTCCTCTTGCTATGTTGGTATATCAGGCCTATCCACTGAAGTAAAAGAAAAGCTCTGCCTGCTCTGCATTTTTTATACATATTCCAGGATTAGTCATTGAGTTCCATTTTTCCACTGGTTGATAAAATTAATTCAATGCTATATAAGCAGCAAGGCAATCTTTACACTTGGTCACGTAGGCCTACTATATAGGGCTGGGCCCATAAACCGAAAACTGCGAAACCGACCCAACCTAACCCTAATTGGGTCAGGTTGGGTTGGGTCAGTTTAAAATAAAAATGGGCTGGGTCGGGTTTAGTTTAAAATTATTTGGGTCGGGTCGGTTCAATTTTAAACCCAGTTAAAATCGACCCAACCCATGTTAAAAACCCTCCTCCTCTGAATCCACATAGCTGAGACCTCGACCAGCACCGCAGCCTCTCACTCTCTTCTCTTGCCTCCGAGGACCCAAATCAAGTATTTTTGTAATGTAAGTATTTATCAATTTATCATTATTTGGTTGAGTCAAACTTGATGTTTCATCAATTTAGTGCCTCAACCTTCAGGCTTTTTTGTGCACGCCTCACTCTTAGATGGGTATTAAAGCGGGTTTTAATTTGGTTTTTTTAAACTTGCTTTTATGTTGAAAGCATTCAAATGCATTTTTTGCTTGTGGTTTGGGGATGGGGACTCTCTTATTCGGCCTTGAGTATTTTTCAGAAAAAAATTTCTTATGCAGTTTCAGGAACACAAATCCAAATTTTCATGATGGGTTCACCCACTTGCCAGTTCAACGAGGAAATTCTAAACATATCCTTTCTTATTTGTTCACACACACACTTGAATTTGTAGATCGCTTCGTGCATAGATATTTATGAGTGGTTTCATTATACATACTTGTTGGAATGCCTCAAAGAAGAAGAAATAATCTTTTGGCCAAATTACGCGTTTGGAACGTTTCTCACAAAATAAATTCAGATTCTACAAATCCAAATTTTCATATTAGTTTTTAGGATAAATTGAGGGTTAAACTTCTATGAAATGGGTGCTCTGTGATAGTTTTAAAATGTTTGAGTTAGTTTTAAAATGCTTGTTCAGTGCCTCCTAGTTTGGATTTAAGGTTAGTGGTTTTGATAGAAATGCGAATTGGGTGTCTGAAAATGCTTGTTCAATGCCTCTTAGTTTATGTTATTATTATTTATAGGTTCGTCTGAAAATGCTTGAACTGCATGCTACTATTGTGGGCAAGATTATGCTTGTAGGGCTAGGAAGTATGGGACTAGTACCTTGAAGAATCATTTAGTTTTTTATTGCAAAAAATATCCCAGAAAATTGGAAGATAAACGACAAAAAAGCCCAACTGAGGGCGGCGTCAACATTCTAGTTAGCTTTAACAAGGAAGATTGTAGGCTTGCATGTGCTAATATGATAATATTGGATTCTTTTAGGTTTGTCGAATGTGAGGGGTTTAGACAATTTTGTAAGGTAACATGTCCTAAATTTGATCGTAGCAAAAGAAAGTCCCACTTCAAGTGTGTCTCTTTCTCGTCTTTCTAGGTTTTAGAGATCACAAGTAGCAAAAAATTTAATTGAATTGAAAAATGATGTGGATATATACTTGTTAGATGCATGTGAAGATATTGAGGACGGTGCTTTTGATGTTCTTAATTGGTGGAAAGTTAATGGAAACAAATATGGTACATTGTTAAAACTTGTAAGAGATGTAATGGTTATTCAAGTGTCTACAGTGGCTTCAGAAAGTGCGTTCAGTACTGGAGGAAGAATTCTTGATTCATTTTGTAGTTCTTTTACTCCTAGAATGGTGGAAGTTTTGGCGTGTACACAAAATTTGATTAAAGAGTCTACAAGCATGGAAAAAATATATATGGAAGATGTGGAGGAATATAAGGATGAAGTTAATGTAATTATTCCATGATTATGTTAAATGTGTATTTTATCAAATTTATTCCTAATTTAATCATTAATTTTTTGTAGAGCTTTTGGAATTAGAGAACTCGAATGAAGGCTAAATCAATATGATTACTTCATTTTTGAATTTTTGATGTAGATATGTATTCTAATATACATCTCTCCTTATTAATGTAATATTTATCTTTATTTCTAAGTATTTCTATTATTTTTATTGTAGGAATGATGTTTAAAACTTATGCGATAATTCGGAAGTTGTAACATTTTAATTTATTATTTGTTTTATGAGACTCTTGATTTTGGATGATTGTAACATTTGTATTTTCTTATTTATTGAGTTTGGATTACTGTAATATTTTTTTAAAAAAACTTGTCTGATCGTTATTTTGATTTTGTTTACTTTAATTAGTGTGTTTTCAACTTAATTAAATTTTCTTGTTTTAATTAATTTTTTTTACGATATCATGACTTATGAAAATGAAAAACTATTATCAACATGAAGAAAAAAATATTAAACTTTTTCTGATTTTATTTCAGACAAATAAGAATTCTTTTGGCAGTTTGAACTTAATCGAAAAAAAAAAAAATTTAAAAATTGCTAACCCTGTCCGAACTGACCCAAACTGTCTTGGGTTGAGCAGGGTCGGTTCTTGTGAACGACCTGGTCAGTTTGGTTTAGAAAATAATCCAAAATTGGTAAATTCAGGTCGGGTCGAGTTTGGGTAAAATCGGCCCGGCCCGATTTGACTCGTTGTCCACTCCTACTACTATATATTTATGGTAGTTTTGATCGGCTTCTGAATTCAGTATTTGTGATGTCGCAAGTAATTGACAATTGGTAAGCATTCATTTCTCCAATCAACAAGAAATCCTCATCCATGCTTGCTTGGTTCTTACTCATGCATAAAATGGTGTGTATATGCTCATATTGAATGAATTTCAGAATAGGTCCTTTGTTATGATTTATGATTTTGATAAGTATGCCCCTCATATATGAATTGCCTTGGTTTCATGCTCGAAATTGGTGGGAGTGAACTGATGTTACGCACGTGACATACTTGTGCACCATTATTGTGTTGCATCAATGCAGACCCGGCCCTGGACCAGGGCCACAAAAGCAATGGCCTAGGGCCTCATAAAAAAAAAAAATCAAAGTAGTTGATCAATCAATGACCCAAAGTTGATTGAAAAAAAACAGAGCATCAGCCGTAACCCCACACACAAATTACAACAAAAATAGAGAAAAAGGTAGAAGAAAAAGCATATTTTTTCATTGCAAAACCTCAATTTTATACAAAGTTTGAAAGTTTGAGCCAATAATGTATGGCTCTGTTGAAGAAACTTCTATACCTCCTTCAAATAAAAAAAAATAAAAAAAGAAAAATCAATACCTCACAACCATTTTTATTGAGCTTCAACCATTAATTCCAAATGAAATATCATTTCCCCGTGTTATAGTAGAAAACGTAATTGGACTGAGTCACTGAGATAATCAATTAAATAAAAAGGGTGAAAATGAAAAGAAAATGGAATTTTACCTGATAAGGAAGGAAATGGAGATTAAAACTCACCGATTGTGTAGAGAAAGGTAAAGGAAATAACAGGCAATTTCTTTCATCTAATTAAGAGAGTTTTTAGGGGTAAAAGATAAATTAAAAAATTTGAACTATTGATTTATAATTTATTGCCTACATAGCAGTTTCGGTGTTTAAACTTTCATTATAAGTTTCATAATTGACTCCTAAATAAAAATATGATGATGTTTTAAGGATTCTAGTTGATTTCGAAAAGCTTAGCCTTCATTTTGAATAGTTTCATTACTTATTTTACATTTCAAAATGTGAGATATGTTAAATTTCTAAGATATTGAGAAATATTTTGTTTTGCTACCATATATTCTAGGGTCTGCCTATGTCTGTGACGAGAATGATTATTAGTTGACAATTCAAGTCCGTTTGATTGCAAGAATGAGATTTGGGTGGAAAGAAAATGAAATTCAAGGAATTAAACTTTTTTATTGGGAATTGTTGTGTTTGATTTGTATAATTTTCTACTTTGAAATATTGAAAATTTTGATCTTTTGTGTTCATTTGACTCTGTTTTCCATGAAATTTGTTAGAAATTTTTTTTTGCAATTGGGGTAGAATTTGTTTCCAATAATAAAAAAAAAAAAGCTGGAAAAGGAAACCAATTCAATGAAAACATGGAAAAAGGGGTCACGTGGGGGGGTTGGGTGGAAATTGAATTGCCAAAAAAAAATTTCCCATCCAACAAGCAAAAAGGTGAGAAATGGAAAATCGATTCATGGTAAGACTATCAAACACGGCCTTAGTATAATATTTAATAGATATTGTCATAGAGGCTAGAGCTTTATTAAAGCATGACAGTTGGAAGTGGGAACCGAAATAATGCAATATTTTGACTGATTCGATCAAATTATAGAGTGATCTAAAAGTGACAATTGACATAAAAATATAATTTAGTACTGCATACAAAAGCACCATAATCAATAATGGGGAAATTATTGAAAATACCCCAAATTTGATGATACCCTTTGCAAAATACCATTTGACTATTCAAAGGTAGTAAACTACCAAAAATACCCCTAAATATAAGATTTACAACCAAAGTAATCATAATATAAAAAGAATAACAATTTAGTCCTAAAAGATTTATTTTAATCTTAAAACAATAATTTCTTTTCAAAAAACTAACTAAACTATGACTAATAATTATAAAATGAAAAGACCTAGATCTAAAAGAGGTCCATATAAAATTAAAACGATTGTAAAAAATAAAAAAGAAATTGAATTTGAAAATGAAATTGATAAAATAGGATATCAAGAACAATTATATGCTGCTCAAGAAATATTAAAATGCTTTAAAGAAAATTTAATAGAAAATTTTGCCAGAGGAATTGTTAGATCTATAATTGTAAAAGATATACAAGATAAAATAGATAAATTAGAAAAAAAGAAAAAGAATATCTCAAAATATAATATTCCTTTTGAATCAAATATAGATATAATAACAGATCTTGATATTATGAATTCTCAAACATTATTAGACTTTGCAGATTTAATTAAAAATCTATAGATGAGGAAACCTATCACGAATAGATTACCACAAGAACATAAGAAATTAAAGTTCAATTTAACTTTAAGATTTTATATATCTATAACTAATAATAGATTAGAATTTAACAAATTAAAAGAATACATAGAATACACGACTATTTAAAGATTAATTAGATTTTAGATTTTAAGAATTATTTGATTTTTGTTCGCTCTAAGTAGCCCCCCAAGTGATGGTATCAGAGCCATAGAGATCATGGACATTACAATTACAAAAACAGATTGGTATTACAAAATATAAGAAAGTAAAGGAAGTAATATATTTTTAGAACATATTCCTAAAAAACTAAAAACAATAACACTAATAATAATTAAAGAATTACCTCAAGAGATAAAAGAACAAATTATAGATAACATTATAATAGGAACATTAAAAGATGAATATATATATATATGAAAAAATTATTATGGAACGTGAAAAAGAAGAAATTATGTTATATTGCAAAAATTATGAGTAATAAAATTATAAAAATAGATAATTATTATAAATTAGAAACAAAAAGAGGAAGTTATACATTTTTAGAACATATACCCAATAAGTTAAAAATAATAACATTAAGAATAATTAGAGAATTACATATGGAAATTAAAGCACAAATATTACATAAACTAATTATAGAATCAATAAAAGAAAGATATATATATGAGAAAATAATAGAAACTTTTGAGAAAGAAGAAATCAATTTATATTATAAAGAAAAATATGAATCAAATGATTTGTAAAAACTGTTAATGGAATTAATGGAAATAAAAGAAATCTTAGATAAAAAATTAGTAAGAGTAAGAGAAATAAATCTACAAATACAAGATGAACTTTTAAAACCTGGAAATATAACAAGCTCACAACAAAAACAAATATTAAAATTAAAACAAGAAAGATATAAAATAAGAGCAAGTTATTACGAAAAAATGAAAGAATTAACAAATAATAATTATGTAAAACAAAAATGTGATAAAGTAATAAAAGATTGTAAAGATACTGAATGTAGAACATATTACTTATGTCAATCAAAGAGAAGATAAATGTCAATTGGTGAGTATATAGAAGAATTAAAAACATTAATAAAAATATTAATAGATGATGTTCAAAACATAAATGATGAAATAAAAGAAGTAAGAAATGATATTAATATTCTAAAAATTGAAGTAAGAAAAATAAAAGAAAATAATAAAGGAAAAGAAAAAACAATAGACAAAAAACTTATAGAAAAAGAAATGTCTAGAATAGGGAAAAAACATACTGAACAAGAAAATATAAAAATAGAAGCAGGTAGTATGGATGATGAATTTAGGAAAAAGATTTTACCAAAAATAATAGAAGAAGAGGAAAAAATGGAAAAATCTAAAGAAAAAGTAATAGGAAAATTAGAGATTAAAGAAAATCAGGATAATATAGAAGATAAAGATGAATGAAGAATTAGATTTACTTATAGAAAATTTCGATCAATTAAGTTTAGAAAATTTAGATGAATATCAAATCCTAATGAATACTGGAGGAGGACCAAATAAAGCAGAATCCTCTAATAAACAAGAAATATTAGATCCAGATGAAAGTTATGCACCTATATACATTAAACCATATAGACAATATTATGAAACAATAAGAAATAGACAACCACCAAAAGGAAACAAATACAGTAATAAATTTGAATTAAATGATAATTATGATAAACCTGTCAATCATGGAGGAGCAAAACTAGACTTAGATTGTAAAATAGATATTAAAAAAGCCCTAGTAACTTGGGCGACTCAATGATATTATTCTTTCTATATAACAAAGATGATACATGGGAAAGTACTGAAAGAATGATAGACTTTTTAGTAGCATCTTTTGAAGGAAATATTAGAAATTGGTGGGATAGAATAAATAATGATACAAAGACATTAATAAGAAGAAATGTACAAACAGAAATAATAAAATCAGATAGAGAAGGTATAGAAAGATTAGTAAACTATATTTCAGATGAATTCTTAGGAGAAGATTGGATAAGAAATTTTGATGGAGAAGCAATAAAAGAAAAAGAAAATGCTAGGATAAAATTAATAAACCTAACAATATGTGATATGTGTAAAATTAAAGAATACACATGTGAATTTAAGGAATATTATTATACCCAATTTTATAGTAATGAAAATCAAGATATATATAAAGATATGTACTATAATAAATTACCAGGGACATGGGGAATATATTTTAAGATAGAATTTGAAAAATTTATTAAAGAAAATCTTGAAGCACCTAGATCTTTAGGATCAAGAATAAAATTTTTATTTGAAAGACTTGCATATATATATGTCAACAAAGACAATTAATGAAAAAATCAGGAAAATTAACTAAGATATGTTGTGAAGATATGGAAAAACCTATACAATGGGGATGTAATCCTGAAAGAAAAAATAAGAGAAAATTCAAAAATAAAAAATTTAAAAATTTTAGAAATTTTAAAAAGAAATATATAAAGCCTAGGAGAAGATATTATAAAAGGAAATACAATCAAAATAGGCAACAGAAAAACAGACCTTATAGAAAAGATAAAAGCCAATGTAAATGTTGGAATTGTGGAGAAATATGACATATAAGCCCTGACTGTAAAAAGAAAAAGGTTAAAATATTACAAAAAGAATATTTAGATATAGAAAGTGAATTAAGTGAAATATCAGATATTGAGCAATATTATGATCAAGAACTATATATAAGCGAATCAGATTCAGAAAAAGATAATGAATCAGAATCTGAATAAAGAAATTGAAGAAATAGAAAGAGATAATATAGATAAACAAGAATATGAAGGAATAGAAGGTTATGGATTAAAAGTAACATTTGATAATAACAAATTCAAGAAAATGAGAAAATTATCTTTAGATTTAAAAATAGGAAAATGGGAAGTCTTAGATAGGATATGGAAAAGAGAAAGAATAGCAGTAAATGAGTATCATAAAATTGAAAAAGTTATGAATGTTAGAACAACTCAAGGAACGCATAAATTAAATCTTTTAACAAGAAATACAGTAGATGAATTATTAACAAAGATTAGTAAAAAACAAGGAGAAAAAATTCAATATGTTTATTTAGCAGGGATACAAATAATGTTTAAATCCTTATTTAGGGAATGAATATATTCACCTTTAACAGTAAGTCTACATGATGGAAGAATAATAAATTTAAAAGATAGTCATTTAGGAACTATAGAAGGAAACTTGGCATACCAAAAATTGATATTTACTTGTTACCCAAAATATTGTGTCTCAATTACAGACAAAAACTTCAATGAAGTCTTAGGATTACATTTGAAGTTACATAGAAATGATATAATGGAACCAGGAGACAAGATTATGACTATAGAATATAGAGCTTTGTACACATTTACTAACTCCAATTATGGAAATATATACTCTAAAAAATCATACATAGAAGTTCACAAAGAATGTAAGGCTATTAGTAAAATAATAGAACCAAGTAAACAAATAAGTTTAATTCCTAAAGAATATGAATTTAGTATACTCAAGGATAAACCTGAAATAACAAAAGATATAGAAGATGATTATTCTGACAAATAATATTTAAAGATGGAAGATTAATTAAGAGGTCAACAAGCTTTAAATTACCTAGAAAACATTTAGAGGGAACTAGTAATATAAAAGAAATTAAACTTCATAGAAATGCTGGAAACATGAAGATAGAAGGAGAATATTATAATGGAAGAGAATATATCGAAGGACCAAATATACTAATTGATACAGGAGCAAGTGAATGCCATATAGCTTCAATTAGAAATAAAGGATTAATGATTCATAAGGTTGAACCATATAGATATGTAAATTTTGATGGACAAATACATACTACAGAATTAGAAGTCAAAGTACCAATAAAAATAGGAGGAATTAAAATGGTAGTACCATGTTATATGAATAATAGTATGAATACAGATCCTCATATATTATTAGGAATAAGTTTTTTAAATGGATTAAAAGACTATAGTATAAAAAGAGAAGGATTATATATAACACATAATGGTCAAACTATATTATGCGAGAAAAGATAAATGAATAATCAAATAAGTTTTCCATTAGCTGTATATATACAAGTTACTATAGTAGAAACAAATATAACAACATGTGCCTTAATAGATACAGGAAGTGATATAACAATATTAAATTTTTTTTTTAATAAAATCATGGAATGAAAATAGTAAAATAAAAATAACAGGAGTAACAGGAGAAAGTACACAAATAATTAATAGCGCTGATAAAGTCAGTATAATACTTGGAAGTAAACAAGTAATAATAAACAAGATATATAGTTATAATAAATTAGATTGTGACATACTACTAGGAAATGACTTTATCCAACAATTTCAATATTATAAACAAATAATTATATGATAATGTTACAAACACCATGTGCACACTTATTAAAAATTTCAAGGGAATTTAGACCTATAGAGTTCAGCCAGCCCAGCGTGGTGATAAATGGGAGAAAAAATCAATCATAAATAAAGATATAAATACAAAAATTCTATACAAAAAAGTATTAAAGGCGGAAATAGAAATAAGTATAGAAAAAATTATAGAACAATTAGAAAAGACATGTGGAGAAAATCCATTATTATTTTGGAAATCATACCATCCTAAAGCTAAAATAGAACTAACAGAAAATGTTATAATTAGAGTCAGACCAATGATGTATACTATACAAGATACACAATAATTTAAAACCCAAATAAAAGAATTACTAGAACAAAAATTTATTAGACCAAGTAATGGACCTCATAGTAGTCCAGCCTTTATGGTCATGAAACATTCTGAGCAAGTTAGAGGAAATGTTAGAATGGTAATCAACTATAAAGAATTAAACAAATATACTAAATTTGATGGATACTTTTTACCAAATAAAGAAGTCCTGATAAACCTTGCAAAAGGAAAACAATATTATTCTAAGTTTGATTGTAAATCAGGCTTTTGGCAAATTAAAATGGAAGAAGATAGTATACAATATACTGCATTTAGTATACCTCAAGGTAAATATGAATGGTTAGTAATGTCTTTTGGTTTAAAAAATGCACTACAAATATATCAGAGAAAAATGGATAATATATTTAGAAAGTTTGATGAATTTTTAATAGTATATGTTGATGATATATTAATATGTTCTAATACTAAGGAGGAACATAGAAACCATTTGATACAATTCATAAATGAATGTAAAAAGAAAGGAATTGTTCTTTAAAAAAAGAAAGCTATAATAGAAAAACAAGAAATTGATTTTCTTGGATTATCAATAGATAAAAAGGGAATAAAATTACAAACCCATATATCTGAGAAGATAGAAAGTTTTCCAAATAAATTAGAATCAAAAGAACAAATACAAAAGTTTTTAGGATGTCTAAATTATGCAGAAGGATTTATTGAAAATCTTTCAAAAAAGAGACATAAAATACAAGTTTTACTTAGAAAAGCAAATACTAAAGGATGGAGTGAAGAACATACAGAAATAGTTAAATTATTAAAAGAAGAATGCAAAAATTTACCAAAATTAAGATTGCCGGATGAAAAGGATAATTTGGTTGTTAATACAGATGCTTCTGATAAGTATTGGGCAGCTATATTAAAAACAGATTTAAATGAAATTTGCAGGTATTCAAGTGGAACTTTTAACCAAGCTGAAATAAATTATACTACTCATGAAAAAGAATTGTTAGCAATTATTAGAGGAATAAAAAAGTTTTCATTATTCTTATTATCTAAAAAGTTTATTGTTGAAACTGACAATTCTAATATTACAGGATTAATTAAAAATAAGTTGTCAATGGAGCCTCAATATAGGAGATTGCACAGATGGCAAGCATATTTGTCATTCTATAATTTCGATATTATTCATATTAAATGTATAAACAATTATCTTGCTGATTTTTTAAGCAGGAACATCGAGTTCGGAGATGGATAATATCAAGCAGGAGATATCAGAAATAAAATCTGCGGCAGCATTTGCCAAAGATGAAGCTGATGATATAAAAATTGGAATGGAGGCATTGGCTGAAACCTTAAGTTATAATGTCAAATTATTACTTGAGATCGGTACGTCCCATACCAAAGTTACCAATGAATTAAAAGACCGAATTGATGCTCTTGAAGCACAATTAGAGTCTACAAATACCAAAAATACAGGGATTGATGCTTTAGCACAATCTCAAAATACCAAACAGGGAATACAAACATGTACACCAAGCGGAAGCAGTAGTGGACCCAGTCAAATAAAAAGAGATACAATCATGGAAAGTCCCCGAAAGGTGACAATAAAAAATGATGATAAACATACAAGGGTGATCAAAATCAGAGCAGATGAAGATGATGAGACCCATTTAACACCAAGAAAAGAAGAATATAAAGCTTTTGCAAAACTTGTCTATGAATTACAAGATGATGAATCATATTTCATCTCCCCAGGAGAACATGTTTACCTAAGGATGATCATTACAAACGATGGAGACCCTAACATGGTTAAAATGGCAGCAGACTATGGATTCTTGGATTTAATTTATCCAGGAAAAGATTTAAAAGAAATTGAGAAATTTGATGATATCTTCCGAGGAGAAGTTTCAAAATTTGCCAAAGGAAGACCAATATATCTTAAATTTTACTCAATTAGTCCAGAAATTGATGGAATGATATATTATCTTGCAGAACATATTATTACAATTGGATATGTAGGCCGAAATTTCCAGATTGAAGTAGGCCAAAATAGAAAGTCATTGCCAAACATTAATAGATCATGGATGAGATCCCGAAGAGTCTTATGGATGAAAGTTCTCTACAACATGGCAAAAAATCTTTACGATAAAAAATTTCAATGCTTATGCCAATATGAAGGATGGACACTCATGACAAATAATGGAAATGATAAATCTTCAATTTTAAAAGAATATATCCAAAAATTTGATATCCATCAGATCCATGGAAGTCCATCAACCATACAGGAATCGTGTCAATTGAGGGAATGTCCCACATGCTATCCAAGTGAAAAGAGGACAAAAATATAAAGAGATAAGATGTCCCGCCACTATAAAGAATCTTGACAAACTCTATATGAAGACAATAGAGGAAAAGAAGATGTGACAGAAAGGTGGACAGCTGGAAGAAATAATAGAACTACAATTATGTAGTGAAAAAATTGTTGTAATAATAGAACTACATTAGTGGAGTATGAGGTAATGAATGATGTAAGAGGCCAATAATCGAGCCTCATGTAGTTGTATAAATAGAAGCATTTGGGCTAAGATAAAGGGAGAATGAGTTGAGAAAAAAACACTTGAGCCTTAGAAATTGCAAAAACACTTCTGTTATAATTTTTGTACCAATTTCAGAATATCAATAAATAATCCATTTCTTACATAGAAGAATGAGTTTCTAAATTTTCATTCCCATAGATTCTTGATAGATCTAATAAGAAATTTCTTTCTTATTTTAACAACAAAAACAGTTTTTCTTTAATCCAAGTCTAAGGATTTGTCCTTGGAAACGATACAGTGAAGGCAAGAAGCTGAATAGTAAGAATTCCGTTAAGGCAGGAGGCCGTTAAAGGAAACAATTTGCACATTCAGAGCCTGAAAGTCACTCGATTCTAAGAATAAAGAGCCAGATTAAAATTAAGGTAGAACTACTATTTCTTGTTAAATTTTGAAACAACTTCTTAAGATCTTAGAGAATCGCAGGGATTATAAATGTTTATGATTATTCATGATGTTTGGATTACTGTCTACCATGATGTTTATATTACTATGATGATTTTTATATAATATCCAGTCATGCCAGGATATACAGTTAAAAGATTAGACGATTTGTTAAAAAGAATATTTGAAAAAGTAGAAAATATTAAATCCCAACTAGAAAGTACAGATGAAATATCTGAGGAATATATTAAACTTATAAGAGAATGTGAACAAAAAATAGCAGATTATGCTAATATATTAGATCAAAGAATGGATTTATATTTTAAACATCAAAATATAAGAAATACATAACAGATCCGAAACTTATTTTAAAATAGAAGGACATGTCTTACAATAAAGAAATCTATTTCATTAAGGGTAAAATAGACTTTTCTACGAAAATCCCAAATAGACTAAGTCAACAGGCTAGTTTGAATAATCTCCCTCAATAATGGTGTAGCAGTAGTCTGAATTTTTTTGGAGAATTAACAGACTTTTTATTTTAATCCCACCATTAATTTTGAACACCCATTGGGGGGACTCTTGAGATAAAACTTATTGACCTCATTTTAGGCAACGTTGACGTGGACAATAGATATCAGATTCACTCGTGTCGTATCAACCTAATTTTAATATGTGTGGGCAAATTTTCAATCGATAATATATTGGATTTGAACATGGGCGGACCCTGGGGGCACGTGTCCCTCAACTTTTCAGTTTTTTTTTTAAATATAAATATATAAAATCATGTTTGGTATCGATTGAGAACTAAATTTTAATATAAATCAAAGTTAACAATTAATTTTAATAACATATTTCATGGAATCCATAACTGTTTAATTTTTATCAAAGTTTACTAAAAATCTGATTTTAATCTCCACCAAACATGGGCAAAATCAAAATAAATTTGAATTTGAATAATATACTAATTTTAAAAATTCTCCGACGATCGTATGCAAATCGAATCTAAAAATTGCTTATATCATTTCGAAACTTATTTCAAGAACTACATTATGAGCATATCGAATAGTTCAAACAGATATCGAAAATAGTTAAAAATATGTTAAATGTGAGTCTTTAAAAAACCTCTATCTCGCATTTTTTTTAAAAAAAATTCAATTACTTCATTAACATTTATTATTTTTGCGATACTAGTTTCTCAAATTAATTTTCATCATTTTACATCCGAAAAAGTCATATCCCATGTAAATTTTCGGATGCAAAATTTATGGGGTATGATTTTTTTGGACGTAAATTTTTGATTGTAAAATTTCTCTCAACTTCTTACAAGTTCGATTGTACTCCCCAACTTTAAAGTTCTGCGTCCGCCCCTGAATTTGAACATGGGAGAAGTTTTATAACATAAAACAAATATGTTCTGACTCCGACAAAATATATAAAATAAATTACACGATAATGAACAATCAACTAAGAACCAAACTCATCAAACATTAAAAATCAAAGATTAATTAAAAGGGAGAGAATGTATAGCTTGTAGTTGATATATTTACATGCCCACAAAATGACACAAATGAGGATATTTATAGTGTTACATATGAAATAATGTCCATGGGATGGGAGGACACTTGGCCTCATCTCCTTAACCGAGACATCTTATCTTATATATCATTTTGACTTTACTAGCTTATGGCGCATTAAATGTTTCCAAAAGGAGGTAGTCGCCTTATAACCTATGCTGACAAGACTTTGACCTATTTAAGACTTATCACTTGCTTATAATTTTGTCTGACGCTTCTTGATTTGCAATTTCAGTTACTCATTTTGAACTCTCCCAAGTCGAGTGGGATGTCATCGAGATATTTACAAACTTCCTTCAAAGTCGCGCCACTTCGACTGCCTAATTGACCAAAGCAAGTTCTTCCTAGACTTCGAATTAATGGCTTAAAAGAGAGACACTAAAGCCCTACGTAAGTACACGGTATTTAGTATATATTTTAACATTACCTTTACTATTTGTAGATGATTTTGGGAAGAAGAAGTACCCCTACTCTTTACATAGCTTCAATCTTGAAAACCACTTTCGTAGTAAGCTCCAGGGCTCTGA
The DNA here is from genome assembly GCA_019097785.1 of Fraxinus excelsior. Taxonomy (NCBI): domain Eukaryota; kingdom Viridiplantae; phylum Streptophyta; class Magnoliopsida; order Lamiales; family Oleaceae; genus Fraxinus; species Fraxinus excelsior. The sequence goes on along the minus strand of CM032624.1, from coordinate 19,279,834 downwards.
AGCCCTCCCCCGGAGGTGCTAAGCATGTTAGGGAGAAATTAGAAGGCCTCAGCAAGGAACATACAGAGAAGAGTGAGGACGAAGGGGCCCAGAGGATCGACAAGGGCAAAAGGAAAATGGAAGAACCTCAGAAGAAAAGGAAATTGTCCCATAGCACTGGCTCAGCTTTTAGGAAGTTTGGTACAACCACTGCCTTAGTTGCCAGGCAGACCCTAGCTCCTTCTTTGAAGTTGATGAGGCTTCGCTCAATGCTACGAAGGCCTAGAATCTGAAGGAGGCCAATGAAGAGTCTGCGAATGAGGTAGAGTAGACCTCTAAGGCTATAAAGAAAGTGCTAGCGGCACGGCAAGATGATGAGATACCTCCAGCGGTGATGGACATGTTGCTACCTAAAGTCTAAGGTATTTTTACCAATTTTTACAAGTTTTTGACTGAAAGGTGGCAGAATTATATTTCCACCTGTGATGCGGTGGATCTTACAACTATCTTGGTAAGCCAAAGCGCCATGGCCATAAGGGTCACAACCGGGAGTCAAATGAAAAATCGGCCTCAGTAGAAGAAGAGATGAAAGTTAAGGCCGAAGAGCTGAAGAGACAGTTAAGTTGGATTCTTCCTTAGCAGAAATTGAAGCTCTAAAGATGGAGGTCCATAAATCCCAGTGTGAAGTGTCTTCCTTGACAAAGAAAGTTGAAACTTCAAACAATCATTAGAAGTTAATGATCGAAGCTTTGGAGAAGGCCAACTTAGAAAATGTTGGACTCAAAGATGTTAATGGGTTTCTAGAGACCCAAATAAGAAACTATGTGAATAAGGCTGAGTAGGCCAACACTGAATCTCAGAAAGCATGTGAGAAGGACTACATTACCTATTTCCATTTATCGGAAGAATATCAACGCTTCGGCACCTATTGGAGGAGGTCTGCTTATATCGAAGTAGTTGACAAGGTAGGAGAGCTTTACCTAAAACTCAATACTTCTGAATAGGAAATAGAGTTTTCGGAGGAAGTACCTCAGATCCCTGATGATGACCCAGTGGAAGTAGTAGAAGTGGACCAAGAGGGTGCTCTTGAGGACGAAACTTGAGGCTCAGAAGCTCCAGCTACTGAAGTGCTTGCTATGGGGGCATCAAACTTCCTGCTACCTCCAGTATAGTATATGATTTTTTTAATTTTGTTTTGTATATAATGGCTGAGGCCCTCCTTTGTACAAATTCCTTTATTAATGAAGTACATATTTCTTTAATTTCTTGTTTTTGAGTTGGGACTTCAATAATGATCATAATAAATATAATTCATCTTAACCTCTCTAAGGTGCATAACTGTAAACAATATAACTTGTAAGCGTTGGGACCTCCATAAGGTGCATAACTTAAACAGTATAACTTGCAAGTTAAACTGAAGTAAATATAATGACCTCTAAAGACGAATATCCTTCAAACTCGGAGAGCCAATAATGTAATCCCTTTTGGGATCCGATCTTCATCTCCGAGGTGCATACATTTTCCTACATAGTGGATGGTTCACCCCATGTAGGGAGTTCTCCCATGACATTCAATTTCATTATGAGGGCTTGTAGTGTACACCTCGGTGAACCAATGAGGTAATCCCTTTGGATTTGATTCTCATCTCCGAGGTGCTCACGCTTCCCTACATGGTGGATGATCCATCCACATAGTAGCTTCTCAAATGATGTTCATATTCGTTATGGGAGGCTTGTGTTGTATGCCTCAGAGAACTAATGAGGTAATCCCTTTGGGATCCAATCCTCATCTACGAAGTGCTCATGCCTACATGGTGGATGATTCACCAATATAGGGGTTTCTCCTATGATGTTCAGTTTCGTCATAGGAGGTTTGTGTTGTACGTCTCGAAGAATCAATGAGATAATCCCTTTTGGGATCCAATCCTCGTCTTCGAGGCGCCCACGCTTCCCTACATGGTGAATCATTCATCAATGTAGGGGATTCTTCCATGACGTTTAATTTCGTCATCGGAGGCTTGCGTTAGATGCCTTGAAGAAATCATTAAGGTAATCCCTTTTGGGTTCCGATCTTTGTCTCCGAGGCGCTCACGCTTTTCTACATAGTGGATGATTCACCTATGTAGGGGATTCTCCCATCATGCTCAGCTTCATGATGGAAGGTATGTGCTTTATATGTATTAGACAAAATGTACTTTTATTTGACCATTTCAAAATAGTTACAAGGGCGGGAAAGTTCATCTAGCCGTAAAACTCTCTAAGTTCCATGGGTGAGATTACGTTTTTCCATCCAGGTCTTCTATTCAATAAGTGCCAAGTCATAGTTCTTCTTTGATAAGATATGGTCCTTCCCAATTTGGACCCAATGTGCTTACCTCTGGTTCCTTGGAAGATAGGAAAACTCTTCGAAACACCAGGTCGTTAAGGACCTTTTCCTAACTTTTGCATTGTAGTAACATGTCATCTTCTTTTTATATTCAACTAGTTTCATTTGGAATCCATCTCTCGTTTCATTGAAAAAATCGAGCTCACATCTTCTCAACTCGTCGTTAGATATTTCATCTAATTGCAATCGATGGGGAGAAGGTAACTCAACTTTCACCAGCTCATTAATTCTCGTTGGCTCGATTCAGGAAAAGTCCGAGTTGGGTTGGCTCATGGCTCGGTGGGATCGAGCTCCATTTTAGGGCGTCGATTCGAGCCCGATCTTGCCCGTGGCTCGTTACTTGCTCTTAGCTCGTCATAGGAGGCTTGAGTCTTAAAAAAAATTAGCTAAAATTAAAGCTACATGCACATCAGTCAACGCAGGCAACTTTTTTTTATTTATTATTTTATTTTAGCTGTATTTTTTATATGTTAATATTTAGTTATTATTTATAAATCATGTTCATTAATAAAAAAATTTAAATTTATAACGAATTTAAGAAAAAAATCGAGTCGGCTCGGCTCGCTAAAGCTCGAGCCTAAATTTTTTGGCCAAGCTTTTGCTTAGCTCAACTTGGGCCAAATAAAGCTTGAACCATTTTTACTTGAACCGAGCTCGAATTTCGAGTTTCAGCTCGTTGACACCCCTGCCATTGAGAATGGGATTTCTCCAAATAGGGTCCGGATTGCCCAAAATAATTGTGGCATATCATTAACCTAGGCTCCTTTGGAGGCGTTAAGTTTTTTATTTTTCAAAGTATACTTAATGATTTTGTTTACAACATCTACTTGTCCATTTGATTGGGAGTGGTGAGGTGTCGAAATTGTTTTCTTGATTCTAAGCTCTTCATACAGGTCCCTGACCTTTTTGTTATCAACTCGACACCCGTTATCCGAGACAATTAAACGGGGAAGTCCGAATCGTCATATTATATTCCTCCACAAGAACTTAGAAGTGTTGGCTACATTAATTTTGGCCAAATGTTCGACTTCAACCCATTTCGTGAAGTAATCGATTACGACAATTGCAAAGTTTACACTACCTCTACCATTGGGCATAGTACCTATAAGGTCGGTCCCCCATTTGACAAATGACCATGGGATGGATATCGATGTTAGCTCTTAGGAGGGTTGTCTTTGGAAAAGAGAGAAACATTGACATTTATCGCACTTTCGTACAAATTGGATCGTGTCTTTTTTCAAAGTGGGCCAATAATACCCCTGTCGTAGTACTTTTTGTGTCAGTGTGAGTCCTCTAGGGTGATTACTACAAACACCCTCATAAATTTCACGGAGGATGTAGGTAAGTTTCTTTCCTCCGAAACATCTGGGGAGAAGTAAGGAAAAACCTGTTTTATAGAGCACATAATCTTGGAATACAAAATGAGCTGTTCTTTTCCTAAGTTTGTAGGTTTTTTCTTTGTTGCTGAAGAGGGTTTGATATTTAAAGAAGGCCACTATAGGTTGTATCCATGTAGGCGTTCTTTCTACCCACATTACCTCTTTTTCTTTAGCAGTTGAAAGTTCGAAGAGGTGTTCAATTGGCACAATCGTTAGTAGTTTCGAGTCCCTGCTACTATCTAGCTTGGACAATGCATTGGTGTGGGCGCTTTGAACACGCGGGATTCGAGCTAACCCGAATTTCTCAAAATATGGGAGTAGATCCATCATCAGTTTGAGGTACGTGGTCATGCTCTTGTCTCTTATTGTGAAGTCGGCATTTACATAGCTAACTGTCAGCTGGGAATCACTGCTAATGAGCAACGTCTTCACTTCTATTTCTTTAGCCAACCTTAAGTTGGCCAATAGCACCTCATATTTGGTCGCGTTGTTGGTAGCCTTAAACCTGAACCTCACTACGCAGTTGAGCTTGTGTCCATCGTGGTTAACTAGGACCATACCCGCTCTTCAGCTTGTGTCCCCAGATGAACTAACCATGAATAAGTTCCACGTAAAAGGTTCCGCATGCTCCATTGTTTTATCCATCTTCGGCATTGGCAAATTCAGCCACGAAGTCCGCAAAAGCCTAGCATTTGATAGCATTTCTCATTTTGAAAACAATGTCAAATTCCCTGAGCTCGACTGCCCATTTTAGCAACCTTCTCGAAGCGTAAGGTTTTTGAAGCATTTGCTTGAGCGAAAAGTTGGTTAACATAAGTATTGTATGATGTTAGAAGTATGGTCTCAACTTTCTAGATGTAGTGATCAAGGTTAGAGGTAACTTTTTCTTGTCAAGACAACGAGTTTCGACCTCCAAAATTGCCTTACTCACATATTAGACAGGCAACTGGAGGGTGTCTTCTTCTCTTAGGAGAACTGCGCTAATGACTTCATTGGAGATAGTCAAATAAAGTTGCAAAGCCTATCCATACTTGGATTTTGAGAGGAGTGAGGCCTATCCTATGAGATTTTTCATTCCCTAGAAGGTCTCTTTACACTCCTTCGTCCACTAGAACTTCTTTTCCCTTTCAAGATTTTAAAGAAATGGAGGCAATTGTCGATGGTCTTCAAGATGAAACGGCTTAAAACCACCACAGGTTCAGTTAAACTTTGCACCTCATTTGGTTTTTGAGAAGACTTCATCTCGTCCAAAGTGCAATTTTTTTGGATTAGCCTCTATGCCCATTTAGTTGACCATGTATCCTAAGAATAAGTCGGAGACAACACCGAACGCACACTTGAGGAGGTTACACCTTATTCTATACCTTCGTAGAATTTGGAAAGTTTCATCCAGGTGCCTTACATGGTCATCTGCTTTCGAGCTTTTCACGAGCATATCATCTACGTAGACCTCTATTGTTTTGCTAATGAGGTTGGCAAACAATTTGTTAAAAAACATCTAATAGGTGGAACAAGCATTTTTTTTTGCCCAAAGAGAATCATCTTGTAACAATAAAGAACTTTGTCGGTGATGAAAGTGGTGTTTTTCTCGTCTATCAGGTGCATGGGGATTTGATTATAGCCTAAATAAATGTCCCTAAAGCTAAAAATCTCATGCCCAGCAGTGGAGTCCACAAGCTGGTCTATCCTTAGAAGGGGAAAACTATCCTTTTGATAAACTTGGTTAACGTTGGAGAAGTTTATGCACACCCTCCATTTACTATTGTGTTTCTATACCAATACTGGGTTTGGGACCCACTTCGGGTACATGGCCCCTTATGAAGCTGTGCTTTATCACCTTTTCCATTTCCTCCTTCAGGACCTCATATTACTCTGGTTGAGGGCACTTTTTTTTTGTCTATGCACGACAATCGTATGATCAATTTTCAGGTAGTGACAACTGACCTTGGAGTCAATGCCTACCATGTCCTCGTGCCTCTATGCAAAGAAATCAAGATTTCTGCACAAAAAGTCACTGAGTCTTTCTTTGGCCTTCGGTGGCAAGCCTTTTCCCACCTGTAATGCTTTGATGGGGTTCTCAGGATTCACCAAAAAAATTTCTAACTGCTCTACGGTGCTATTTGGGATTCCGACTTAATAACAAGGGGACCCAGTTCATCAAGCATGACTACCTACTCAAGGGCATCCGTCGTCCCGACTCCTTCTTGATCAGAATTTCGGTCTCTTGGGGCGTCCACCATATCAACATCCATTAGCATCACATTGACATCCTTGGGTTTGGTATTTCTAATTGAGTTCAGGTAGCATTCCCATGCTCATTTTGGTCACCATTAACTGTGTCAATCCCATGCTCAGTGGAGAATTTCATGAATAGATGGATAGACGTAACGACCCATAAGTCTTTAGGGCGGGTCTACCTAGTACCCTATGGTGGGCTGACCTATTATCCACTACCAAAAATTCCATAAAGTTTAAAGCTGTCTAGGGTGGGTCTCTTATTTCCACAACAAGAGTTATTTTGAACCTTGGGATAATGCTATACCTAAAGCTGTCTTGGGTGGGTCTCTTATATCCACAACAAGAGTTATTTTGAACCTTGGGATAATGCTATACCGGTGAAGCTGTACAAGGGAGTTGTGATGGGGTTTAATTCGTGGTCGACAATCATCTTGTCAAAAGTGGCTACAAAAAGGATGTTGACGGAGCTACCATTATCCACTAGCATCTACTTCAACCTATTGCGGGCCACAATGACCTTTACCACGAGGTCGTCACAATGAGGGAAGTGTATACCCTCAGCATCCTCTTGGGTGAGGCGATGGGTAGTAATTGCCTTCTTCGAGAACTACTAGCCACTATGTAGTTGGTCATTGGGAGGTCTTGGCTTCTTTAGTATAATTCCTTTGTAAATTCCTTGTATTGCCCCCAATGTAGGGTCCTTCAGAAATCATATCGATTTCGTGGATATGAGCATCTTCCATGTTGGCCGGGGGTCCTTACATTGTCATTTTGCATCTCTCCAAAAGAGGGTGTTCATGTTTAGCCCGGCCCATAGTGCAGACAACGCTTCCTGGTCAGTGACTTGCATGTAATATGTCATCTCATCAGTAAAGCGGGTTAGAAAGCTCTTCAACATCTCCTCAGATTGTTGCCTCGTGTCTTGGAGATGTTGGATAGAAGCCTCTCATTCCTTACTTATTGGTAAATTATTCCAGGAACATACTTTTGAACTCTGGCCAACTCCTAATATTCCTTGGTGATATCCTACCGTACCAAATTTTTGTAACCCCATTTAAAGTTAGATGGAAGGCTCTGCATTTAACGGCGGGGTAGTGTCACTCAGGCTAATGTGTGTTTTTTAACTGTTCAAGTGCTTAGTCGGGTCGCCTCTTTCGTCATACTTGGTATCTTGGCAGCACACAGTGACTCGGGACATGATCATTTTTCAGTTCTTATGAAAAAAGGCAAATTTTCATTGTCGTCATCGAGGTCACAAGATCTTTAGGGTTCATTCGAGTCTTCCTCTTCATCAACCTGATATCTGGGTGGAAGATGAGATGGGCATATCTGATCTCTTACCATTTCATTTCTCATATGGCACTTATTTCTAGGCGAGTCAGCATGAAGTACCTTACCTTTCTTCCGATTGCTAGGTACAGGAGGTGATTGAGATGGACTGTGCTTGGTTCTCACTAGGCTGATTCTATCAAACAGACTACAAACCTTTACATCATGTGTTCTAGATCGTATTCAAAGGGAAAATTATCATCCATGTCAACATATGCTTCGATAGGTGACCCATAATCATAGTTTGAGGAAATATCAGCCCTCCCTTACCTTTCAATGAGCCTAATGTCCCTAGCCTGCTTAGGGAATGGGGCCCTCTGACTTTGGACTCCATCCTCACATGATAGTATCATTATGGTGCAAAAGGGAAAATTGGAGGGCCTCATTAGCCTTGCATTTGCATGAGTTCTTTCATAGCCATGTTTTGGTGTGTGATATTTCTCATGTTAGCAACCATGGATGCTATCTCCTGGGTGAGTTGAACAGCTACCCCATCCCACTGTGCTTATGGTGGTGGTGGTGGGGACATCGCCGACCTGCTTGGGCTATTACTCGTGTAGTCTCTTCGTTTTGGTTTTCTTTTACCCTTCTAGGAGGGAAATTATGATCTGAACTCATTTTTCCTCAGCTAAATTGTTGAATTTTTCCAACTTTTTAGTTTTCGCTTGTTCTTTTTCAAGATCAAATCATTTTTCAAGAGGGATTCTCAGCTATTTTTAGGTAAACTTTTTTCATGGGAGTGTTCGTGGTTATAATGGCATTTTTCATAGATGCGTCCATTTGTTGACCTCATTTTTCGTACCATTGACGTGGACAACAGATACCTCACACCCGTTTTCTCTCAAGTTAATTTCAACACGCATGAATAGATTGTTAATCGACACTATCTCAGATTTGAGTTTGGGAGAAATTTTATAACACGAGAGACAAATAAGTTCGAGTTTCGACAAAATATATAACATAAATTACACGATAATGAATGATCGACTAGGAGCCAAACTCAATATCAAGATCACAAATCAAACATTAAAAACCAAAGATTAATTAAAGGGAAGGAATGTATGGATTGTAGTTAATATATTTACATCCCTACAAAATGACACAAGGGGGGGGGGGGGGTATTTTATAGTGTTACATATGAAATGGTGTCCATGGGTTGGGGGGACATGTTTTCCCATCTTCTTAACTGATACATCTTATCATATGTATCAATTTTGACTCCACTAGCTTGTGGCGCATTAAATGTCCTCAAAAGAAGGTAGCTACCATATAACCTATGCTGATAAGACTTTGACCTTTTTACTCATTACAAAACTCTAATCAATCATTCCAAAAGCATTTCATAAGTTCAAGATCTTCAAATGTGGATCGTCACCAGTCTTAATTGAGTTTTGAATTCTATTTTATTGGGCCTCGCCAATTCGGTAAAAGAGATTTCGAGAGGTCAATTCCATGAAACTATGTCAAGGCTTCAGATTTAGGGGACTCTGATAGGTCCTATGTGCTCCAGTGGGATGCCACATGGTTTTGGCAAAAAAGGGCATCGATGGGTCGGCTGAGCCACGTGGGAGCCTAGGTGGCAAAGCGCAACAATAGTTCCCCAAATCCATGTATGGTTATTTATGTCGTGTGTGAACTTCTGTCTTGAGCGGAATTTCTTTGGAAAAGGTCTACCTATCATGGTTAGGTTTTCGACAATACAAAACTATCACTAAAAATTTATGAAAGCAAAATATTGAAATGAAATGATAAATGACAATAGCACACTACAACCAAAGATGGATGCTCACAATTTTTATAGAATCTGAGGTTCAGTCATCTAATCTTGGTAACTACTTAAAATCTACATCTGTTCTTACACTTATGTCTGTGCAAATAGGTAATAAAAGAGGATTTTGTTGTTTGTTCAGCACAAACAGTCAGAAGAATTTATCAAAATGATGTGGAGGGAAAATATTGAATGAAAAAACTGATTGTGTTTTAAATTGACAAATAATATAATTTAATGTGATATTATGTAAGGCATTATGGAAGCTTTGATGTACATATAGCACTGTCCTGAAATTCTATAATATAAATTATGGAATTATGATGTTTGTACATAAAAATTAGGGTTGGACAAAAGTCCCGAACGTAACCGGACCGAACCATAACCCGAACCGAACCGAGTGGTTCTTCATAAGTTAAATATCCGAATGAGTACCCGAATTGAGAACCGATGGATATTGATCGGTTCTCGATTCTAGACCAAGAACCGAATAAGACTCGAATCTAAATATTTTTTTTATTTTTTTATTAATTTTTTAAAAACAAATTAATAAATTAATTCAGCCAAATTAATTTTTTGTAACTTTATTAGCCCAACATTTGGGTCTTATTATTAAATCTTTTTAGTTGAACAATTTTTAATTTATTTATGTTTTTCAATTATGCTTGTAGAGTTTCTTAACAAGTCAAGCAATTGATGATTAAATTAAATAGTTGGTAAGTATTTTCAATACTTAAAAAATATTTTATTTTGATAACTTTTAATTTATATTTCGTTTTCTTTATGCATGATACTTGAAGTAAAGGAATTATTGATACAGATCATCAATGTTTTAATATTAGTATCTACTTTTTGGTATTTATGTTAATTGAATTAATTTTAGTGGACAACTTATTATTTATGTGTTTTTAAATTGGGCTATGTTAATTTGTAAAAGTTACGAATGAAAATGTCATTAGTTGTATTTATGTATTGTTCTTGTAAATGTTAAAAAATTTAATTTTGGTACGGAATCGAACAGAACCGAACCGAACTAAACTCGAACGGTTCCATTTATTAAATACCCGAAAGTTTTGGGTCGGTTCGGTTCCGAACCGATTCATGTCCAGTCCTAACAAAAATGATACATAAATAATTATATAAAGTGACGTGAAGAGAAAAGATTGAATAAAAAACTTGATGTATATGTAGCAATATTCTAAATTGTGAATGGAGAGAAATTTCAAGTCGAGATGTTGAAATATGCAAAATCGATGGGTTATGGTGGGCCCATAAATGGGAAAGAGAATCAATCAGCCCCAATAACGACATAAGTAGAATTTGAAGGTTAGTTGGAGATGAAAATATGACCTTTTCGGCCAATCTTGAGCAAAGAGAAAGAAAGAGGTAGGCTAAAAGCGCGAGTTTGTTAGGTGTGAATCAGAAATAAAAGAATGGGTAGGTGGGCAGATCCTTTAAAAGCTGTCTAGAAATACTGAAATAGCATTACGAATACGATGGAAGAACTGCGTGGATGGAACTTATTTTCAATTTGACTGTTAGCTGGCAAAAAGTACTAGCACGTGCGGTGTTCAGCTTATTTTCTGTTTTGATGAAATAGAGAATAAATTCCACTCAAAGTCATTGTCGTATACCATATGCCTTTAATCATTTTATAATCTAATGTAACACGCTGTATTATTTGTTGATACGGGTGGGTAAATACGGAAATTTAATACCATTTTTGTAATATTTTTTAAAGGGTTTCTTTTTGTCGATTTGATTTATTATATAATGCAGAATTAAATATTATTGGAAATTAATGCAATGATAAATTCCATTTATTTTGATTTTTTGGTATTTTTGGATTATACTATCCAGCCTTTAGAAAGGTAAAGAAAATTGCCATTTTTTGTTCAGATTCTTCTTCCTATTAGTGAGTTTTTAAGCCGTGTTAGGTGAAAGTTGCAAGCACGTTTTTTTTTTTTTTTTTGGAACCTGCTATTCGTGAGTACGCATTGGGTAAATCTCGCTCCATGTACAGTAGTCTGCAAACCACACAGAAGAGATAAACCGTATTAGGCAAGCATGTGCGACGGGCTCAATCGAGAAAGTGTTGACAGGAAATTCGAACTCGTAATTTTCAATTTCCACGTTTACCTGCTCCACCAACTCGACCAGTCCAATGGGTGAGTTGCAGGCACATTCTTGAATGCTGTCGGTTCAATGCAGACTAATGCCTCAGTAATTGTCTTTATATTCGTTACGCCAGTAAATGCAGATCTCACTATTAAATGTTTTGGTGACGTGTACAGGACCACATGTGCCCTGTACAACCATTACAATCCAAAAACGAAATATTACCCTTTATGGCAAACGACAATACATTTATGTAGGCCACAGTCATTTTATAGTCACTTCCTGACATTATTTTTTTATCTGGCCCCAACAATTGAATGGAACCAATTAGCTTTTTTTGAAGTGATAGGATTTTGAATTTCGTCCGAAAAAGGTGACTTATTAGGTAGACTAATCTAATCATTTTATAAATGTGGTTTAGGCATAGATAGACGCATGTTATTACTGCTTTATATAAATCAATTGAAGTTAATGTGGTGGTATCGGATGCTCAAAGTTAATGTGGGAGGGAGGCACATGTTAATGCTTTTGATACCCAAATATGTGGATGGATTTCTCAAAATTAATGTGGGCGACCCATATTAACGTGCTTGACACCAATTTATGTCATTTGATGCTCAAGTAAAAAAGGTTGAATCTCAATCTTAAGGGCCTTGTCCAGCTCCTAGAGTATCGTAGAGGAGGTAAATCGCGGGATGTACCCCAGCAAATCAGGGTACAAGAGCTGCAATACTGGTGCCCATAAAAAATCAAATTCCAAACGTTGTTAAAGGTAAGAATCGAACCAATACACCGCGACTGCCAGTTCAGCTGAGACTATCTCACTCCTGTCTTTTGCACCATTGAACTATGACCCGGGGGGCATTTGATGCTCAAGTATGTCAATGTCGATGGATTTCTCAAAATACTACATAGCATTTACACCTACATTTCAAATAAAGTAATGGATAATACATTAACAAGATTGTAGTTTCCTGTTCTTTAATATTGTCCAATAGCATATGCTTCACATTGTCATTGCCGTACCAACTGCTGTAAATGAGAAAACTTTCCAAAATGGACTTTGGATATTGTTCGAAGCAATCAAATATGTTATATAAGTAATCAATATAAGTCATCAATGTTCAATATAAGTTAAGTATCGATATTTAGTAGATCAATTCTAACAAATAAATACTTAAAAATTGTGGTGCAATAAATTAATAAGTACGGATCTTTTTTCAGCAAGATTCATTTTGATATAATTTGATCCATTTCGACGTGGATCCAAATTCAACTCAATTAAAACCCGTAACAATAGGATATTCTTGGAACTGGGATGGGTTGTCTTCACCTCGTTCGAACCAATAGTCAATGCAAAAAATGCTATCCTTATTGAAAGAAATTTAATAATTTAATAATGTAAATGGTCTGCTATAGAAAATGAAATCTTAACTGTATATGGTAGGTAGGCACAGTTTCAGAGGCTGGTGGAATCGTGGCTTTGTTTTTTGTAACGGGATTCATGTCAATTGCAAGTTAGATTAGTGGTAAGAAAACATTTGTAATTTGGGATATGCTTGTTGTACATAATATATGTACATAGAGATGACCACTATGCACATATATTACGTACACTAAGGACGTTTCTTGTAATTTTAACACAACTAAGTGAATATGAAAAAAGTTCTCTCTCTCTCTCTCTCCCCTTAAATTTTCTTAAGGAGTTTCTAAAGACTTTCCTTTTTTTTTTTTTTTTTCTCGTTTAATAATGAAAGAAATTATAAATGAAAATGGTGGTAGAAAACAATGAATTCTCAAGTACACAAGGTATTATGCTCAAGTTCGGAGGTAAATGTCTTGTTCAATCGTATCCAAACTTGCGATTCTATTTTAAAAGGTGATGCAGTTCAAATCTTTATAAGGTTTATATTTTGGATTTAATCGATATGCGATTCTTTGTAAGATGGAGGCTCATTTGAGCACACGAGTCTTGAAATTTATGGAATCGTTTTAAGTTTTAAATGAATTGAATTATTCGTTGAAGTTTAATGAACTCTAATATCATATTAAATTTGATATTTCATCTTAAAATGTCAACCTTTTAAAAAAAATTATTCAAACTCTTGTAATCTTTTAAGAAGGGCAGTAAAAACTCTTATAATTTGATTTATATTTTGGTATTTAATTGACGTGAAATTTATTCTCAACAAATTGTGACACGTGATAACTAATATTGTCAACAATTTATTGCAGTAAAATTTTAATATGGTACATAGGCTAGCTTGTGCAATCGGAGCCCCTATATCATTTTTATTTGGAAAAAATTCACGGGTCAAGCATTTACTATGACAAAATCAATAATCAGGAATTAAGTTTCGCATTTGCATAAGTCAGGTAATTAGTAATTAGTTAAATATTAATTCATATATTAACAAATCAATCTTCCCCGTCCTACATAACCGAGATTTTTCTGTTACATTACCTTACTTTAATTGCTCTTCCAATTAAGACTTCCTAAAATACCAAATCACGTCCCAAAAACACCATTCCGCAAAAGATCCACTGGAATCCCTCCCGTCGTGGTTGCCTTGAACTTGACACCATTCCCATATCTTGCCAACTGGCGGATATAGTAGAAACGAATGTCCATGTGCTGTGGTATAAGGAAAAAATATTTACGATTACGAGACATGGATATAAGCTGCAACTTATTGTTGCAACCTGTGACTTCAGTCATAATCATTATGTGAGAAACCCGTGTATATACTCATCCTTACCATGCTGCTGAGAGAGGACTCAGAATTCACGAGCTCATAGAACCAGGTTTTACTTCCCACTTTGAACGGACCAAACACAAAAGGAGGAACGATACGATCATCAGCATCGTTGAACGGTTTCCTGTAAATGAGTGATGGTCCATCAGATATTATTTACAGTCACGTGTTAAACAACATCATTAGTAGAAAATGAACTTACTTATTTCTCGGTTTGTATCCACGTTGGAACCAACTCTGGAATGTAGAAACATCGACATGTTCTGCGTTGCGGGAGTAATGCTAAAAACCTAAAGCATTATCAGATTGCTTGAGACATTTTCCTTCATCAGCAACGAATGGAGATTGTAGTATCCTTACCGGTTTGGACACCCTCTTCATTGGTAATCCTGAACTGGGTTCGGTCACCGGGGATACATTCGTGACCTGCCAGACTAGTGATTAAATGTCATTTGACATCTGTGGCCTACATGGATTGGGAATCACGTCCTATATGCACAGCTGTGACCTGGCTGGACGGGAGACCTAATGACAAGTTCACATCTGTGACCTACCTGGACTAGTAATTAAATGCCAATTGACATCTGTGACCTGCATGGCCTGGGGATCAAATCATATATTCACATCTGTGACCTGTCTGGACTGGGGACCTAATGACAACTTCACATCTGTGACCTACCTGGACTCGTGACCAAACATAAATTAACATCTGTGACCTGCATGGAATCCTAACCTAATGCCTATTTACAAATGCGAGTTGAGTGTAACCAGGATAATAGCACAGGTTCTCATATGTAAACTTACATGGACTACAAAAAAGAAATCATGAAAGTCTACAAAATTAGAGTGTACCTCTGCCTCTGTGGATACAATTTGTTCCTGAACTGTTTTGGAGTCAAACGGAGTTTGTGGTTCATCTTGTGTAAATCCAAGACCCAAATCAAACGAAGGAAGCAGCATAGTGAATTGGATATCAGGGTCATTATCAGGAGTCATCTTCCTTTTGCCTTTCTTATCCGTACTCGGACTAACCTTTTTGGTCTGAAAGTAGAGCAAACTTGTAAATTAAGATGAACCCATGCTTCATTAAAAAAAAACAAAATAAATATATCATACTTACTGCAGCAAGCTTCTCAGACTCCTTCACAGCTGGACCTTCTTGATCATCTCTGGAACTGTCATCGAGTTTTTTCAACATTTCTTCCATAGTACTAGATATCAGCGCAGTTATAGACTTAGACATGAACTGCATGTTAGTCCTGATTTCTAACATGTCACTTCGAATTCCATTCTGTTTTTGCACAATGTCATCAATCTTCCGCATTTGTTCAACATGTGTGGATGTCAAATGTGACCTCATCTCAACCATTTGAACAGTCAATACATCGTTCTTTGAGATAAGTTCAGCCAATTGCACTGTTAGTTCCTTCTTCAACTGTTCTACGGCCTGCATTGTTTCCAGTAATGTATGTGATTTGATTAATTTGGTATGAACAGGTTGAAAAATAAACTTTATGTGACCAATTTATATACATTTGTGACTTATCTTCTAAAGATCTGTGACCAACTTATGTTGTCAACCGGTGGGTCATCTGAACGAGGTTCCTTTGCATGAAAGGGTCCGGATGACGGATCCTTCGCGACTGGAGAGTGTACATATGCATGTGTCTCCGCCACATCGGTGGAGTATCAGCGAAGTTGTCGTCACCTTCATTTACAATAGGGGCATCACTTCTACCATCTGTTATTGTAAGAACCGTTGTAGACAGTTTTCCACGTGGACCACCAGATCCTCCACTCGTTCCAGCTACTGACCTTTCTGTCCTCCGCTTCTTTCTCTCACCATCGCGTGACACACTTGGCTGTACTGGTTTGATGTACTGAACCCCCATCATATACGGCATATGCATCTCATTGTTTGATGGGTCAAGGTCACAGATTTGAACCTGACATAAAACAAAAAAAAATCATTGTTCATAACCAAAAAACATCTTAAGAATCTATGAATTCATCAAATATAGAATACTTACATCAGGGTTTGCAAAGCATTCTTCGAGTTTAGCCGTGGATGGCTTCTCATCCGCCTTCCAATTCAGGATACGAGGCTAGGATATGGGCATCCTTGTGACAATGTTTCCAGCCAGACAGGGAATAGTCTCATATATCCATACTTGAAATGGTAGTAACAGGCCCCTCAGCCTGTAATGGCTCGTCCTTTTACTCAGCCCCTCCCTCATGTCATTCAGAGTAGTTTCAAATAGGATCTTTCCCCATGGAAATGAGTCCATCACAGAAAAGTCTTCCACAACCACAAACAAATAATGATCCACTACCTTCTTGTAGTCTCTTGGAAACATATATGATGTAATAAAATACAGTGCTCCCAGCTTTGCCGCTTCTTCGTCTACAAGCAATTCAACCACATCTTGTTCTGGAAGTTGACAGGCTGATATGAATGCATCCCTCACATCTTCGTGTGTGACGATGTTCAATTGGCTAAAATATTTTTCCTTCAACATTGAATAACTGTTTTCAAGTGTACTTATATCGGTGTTCCCCGTGTATCGCAGCCCCGTTACTAAACATAATTCAACCATGGAGAACCTAACAAATCTACCTGATATGCAAAACCACAGTTCATCTTCATTCGGTTAATGCACCTGTCTGAGAAGGAAGTAGTGAATCAACTGAGGCTGAACCATAATACCATGGCACTCCTAAAAATGCGTAAAGCATGTACCCATAAGTATTCTTCGTTGGGCTTCGCTTAAATATTTCTTCAGGTTATGAATAACACCATTTACCATGGACGTGGTTATTTTCCCTGGAAACCATTTATGTTGCTGTAGCATATATTTCCACACCTGCATCAGTTCATGTCAGGTCACAGATGATACATGACAGAGTCACAGCCACCAATTCAGTAATACACTCAGTCACACACGCGTATAAGCATATATCGCTTTGCGGAGTCAGGTCACAGACATATTATCATCTCAATTTGTGGGAATATAGGTCACAGATACATTAAACAGTTTTTGACATGTTGGAATATAGGTCACAGACCCATTAAGATCTCAATAACGGGTGGGGGATAGGTCACACATCCATTACACTATCATCAAATGCGGTCACAGACACAGACATCTGAATGTCATTTGGGAAATAGGTCACAGACACATTACACACTGTTTGATTGGAAATTCCAAAAAACTGTCCCAACATAAAACCCCCCAACATAAAAACCCCCAAGATTCAATGCTACTTCTCAGACAAATTACAGTTCACAAATGACATAAACAAAGAAATATGTAACTCTAAACACACCTAATCCATTTCCAATGTCACTGTTCCTATCATAAAATAAAAATTTCCATAAACGAACAAACGGGTCTGTTACCTTCTTCCCGGACTGACTGCTGCTTGACCCGGGCGATTTTTTCTTTGCTTCTGGAGTTTTATTGGGACTGTCCGAAGTCTTCCTTTTCGTTGTTCGAGCCGTCGTTTGCACCGCCTTCTTCCCCTTCTTTTCATCATTTTTTTTCACCATTCGTAATCGCTGCCCACTGGAGAGAGATAATCCCGCTTCGAACAAAAGGCAATGCGCCGGAGTTTGGGTGGAGTTTGGATTTTTAACACGAAAAATGAGATGTAGAGTGGGCGCGAATAAGGTAGAGATGAGATTGATCTTGAGAGAAAATAGGGGTTTAATGAAAATGGAAGTTGGGATATACACCAATTTGAAACCCACGTTTAACGGGATACGCGCATCATTAATTTCGGAGAGTTATTATTTAATTAAAATTATAAAACCTGAAAATTGAATAAATAACTTCTAAACCTAATTTATTAAAATGGATACTTAAACACCTGTTTTTATTTTTATGTAATTTCCACTTTTTATTTTTGGGTCTACAAACCTTGTGGATATCATAGGATATGCTTATTATGGCGAAAAAAAAAATGGAAAAGTTCAAGACTATTTTCGATTTAATAGAACAGAAGACTTTTCATTATTATTTTTCATGGATAAGAAGGTCACCTATACACAAGAAATTAAACGCGATACACCAAACATAATATTGATGGATTTCACAAACTTCAACGGGCAATATGGAGCACACCAAGGCAGGAAATGAACACAACCAAATTTTTTAACTGAAATTCAAGACCACCAATTTCTAGTTTCATGACATTTTGAGCAGGGCATTTGCATGTTCTTGCACAACCTTCCAGGCCAAGTGGACGTGCCTGTTTTCAGTGAGGCTCGCACCGACTGCGAATCGCATCACGTAAACACCTCCGATCACAGCGTGTGTCATGTATATCTTACCTGATTCATTGATGGACTCTAGTAGCTTTGAGTTGAATTCATTGGTAGCTTCATCCTTGGTGACATTGAGATTCTTTCCGATTTCTATCGGTGAAATTCTGAAACAGACCGTTGCGAAATTTCTAGGGACTACGACTTCAAACCTCTTGTCCATGCCTATGAGCCCTTCGAAATTCTTTGCCATTTTCACGTGACTTCTTAAAAACTTTCTCAGGTTGGCGACACCATAGCTACGTAGCACGAGCCACAGTTTCAGGGATCGAAATCGTCGGCTCAATGTGATTTGCCAGTCTTTGTAATCCACCACCTGCTTTGTTTCCGAGGCTTTGTTCCTCAAGTACTCTGGATAGGTCGATAGAGCTTTAACCAGGGCGCTGGGGTCCTTCACCCATAGGCAGCAACAGTCGAGAGTAGTGAAGAACCATTTGTGTGCGTTGAAACTAATGGAATGAGCATTTCCGACGCCATTTAAAAAATGGCGAAACTCCGGGCATATGCATGCACTTCCTGCATATGCAGCATCTACGTGAACCCAAATTCCATAGTCGTTGGCAACATCACAGAGTGGACTCAGTTGATCAACTGCAGTCGACGATGTGGTTCCGATGGTGGCACAGAGAAATAATGGAACTAGCCCAGCTTCGACGTCGGCTTCGATTGTTGACCGGAGTGCCTCTGCAGTAAGCCCAAATGCATTGGCCTTTGTGGTCGAGACTGCTCGGAAATTGTTGGGGTTGATACCAGCAATTTGAGCAGCCTTTTGCACTGCAGAGTGGGTTTGATCGGATCCGTACACCACAAGTTTGTTAATATTCTCCCTGCCGATCTTCTTCAACATCTGATCCCTGGAGGCCACAATAGTGCACAAGATGGCCTCGCAGGTGGTGCCCTGCAAAACTCCACCACCGCCGCCGGAAAACAGGAATTCATTGGGAAGCTTTAACAGTTTCCCCATCCAATCCATCACAATGCTCTCGAGCTCAGTCGCAGCAGGCGAGGACATCCAGTTGAAACCAACAACATTAAATCCAGTGCTAAGCATTTCCCCAAGAAATCCTGCAATGCTTCCACTGGATGGAAAATAAGCAAAGTAATTTGGACTTTGCCAATGTGTGATACCAGGAACGATATCTTTCTGTACATCTTGTAGAATTTCTTCAATAGGTTCGGGATCTTGGGGAGCGGACTCGGGTAACCGCTTCCGGAGATAGCCCGGTTCAACTTGGCTTCGTACAGGATATTTCTCAACATTTTTGTAATAATCAGCTAGGAAGTCAATGACCATGTGGCCTTGCCTTCTGAACTCTTCAGGGTCTAGAGGTTTAATGGTGCAGTTGAAACCATTTTCGGGTTTTTGGTTCTGAAGGCTTCCCATTTGGATTAAAAATGTTCAAGAAGAAGAAGAAGCTGGTTTCGCTACCTGTGAATTGAGGGTTTTCACTTGGTAGCTATTAGAAGAGTTATATGAACAGAGCAGCCCTTGCGGGTGGAGGCTTGTAATGCATTGGCCATCACACGTATTTATATATATAGGGCAGAGTGGAAGCGTGTGAATGCGCTGGTCATCACACGGTTTAGATCGTAATACTTTTTTTAAAAAAATCATACTGAAACGTTGTTTGTTAGGACGAACGTTTATTCTTAAAAAATAAAATAATAATTAAATAAATTTGAGGACCACATATTCTAAAAAAAAAAAAACAAAAATCTGGACGGTGTATTTAGCAGTTTTATGAGCTCCATTCTTTAAAAAACCCATTTTCAATTACGTATTCTCGAGTAAAATAATTTTACACATAAATTGAAAATTTTTCCTTATTAAGCACACTTTCTTCAAAAAATTACTGTTAAAAAAAGGTCCTTTTTGGGTCACATTAAAAAATAGCATTTTAATTAGTATTATATAGAGAAAATTAGAGGAAATCGTGTTTTTTAAGTTCTCATTATAAAAAAAATCTTGTAGTATCTTTTTTTATTACAAATTGGATATTTTTGTTTTTAAAAATATTTCAATAAAATTTTTAGTATATGTTTTTATTTTATCCACAATCCTATTAATCGTGGTAATGCATATCTGATTTTTAATTTTGGAAATTCAAATTATATAAATTAGGATTGTTACCTTTTATTATTAGGAAAGAGACACTTATTATTTTCATTTTTCACTATCATTGTCAGAGGTCACATAAGTTATAATTGCTCTATTTGATTTTTATGTCATACGTGTGATACAAGTCACAATTTAACAAATTACATGATTACAAATGTTACAACTTTGCATACCTATAAGAATTCCAAACACATCCCTATTAAGACATGTAAAATGGTGATTGTGACCAATTGTATAACATGTAGAATAAATTTATGGAGTCATGATTTAATCTTTTTATATTTTCATAGACGTTAAAATGGAGAAGACAGTAACTACATATATATCTTTAGGGAATGAATAAAATAAGAGCGAAAATTAATTAATTGTTAATGACTTCAATTTATGTCACTGTACAACGGATTTCGTGTATTACAATACAAAAATTATTACAAATTGTATTTTGAAAAACACAAATGGATATGACTCTTCTTATAATTGTAAAATTACAAAAATCATCTGATCAATGATCTGAATATTTGAATACGAGGAGTCACGTGGTTTGAATCCTAGGTTTCAAGATTTGTTGAGAATATGATTTGCCGAAAGTTTGACTTGTTCGACACTTGAATTTCGGAGTTTGGATTTGCCCTTCGAAACTTGGACTCGATCTTAATTTAATTTGAAAAAGACTTTGATTTTCTTGGGTTCGTTTGAGAGGATTTCTTCAGCATTTCGTAATTTTCTTATGCCATTTTCTTCCTTCGCCTTTGTATTGGACATTTGATCATATTTATATGGGAAATTCGTGATCAATTTTGGTAATCACTCAATTAATTCAATTAAATTGATTATAATTAAATAATTGTGAATTTGTTTTTTTTTTAAAATGGGGTGGACTTTTAAAATTTTATGGGCCTAGGCTTTAATTTAGTAAATTTAATTGATATGTTATTTAAATCGACCCAACCCATTATTTGTCATTTTATTTATTTATGTTTACAAATTCCCCTTCAAAATTTATATGAAATAAATTAATAAATCTTGATTTCGATTTTTTTTAATAACATAATCGCTATTCGATTAAACCGACTTTTTATTTTATGGTAAGTTGGGCTTAAATGAAGCCCGGTACCTACCTATGTATATGAAGGAATTATGCCATTTAGAAATCAATATGTTAAATTTGCAAACAAAATGTAAGAATTTTTTTGATTACTAATTATTTTTTTACTGGTTTCCGAGGCAGAAACCAAAACCAAACAATTTGTTTCGTAGAAACCAATTTTATGCAATTGGCCCCCTTTTTTGACTTTTTTTTTTTTTTTTTAGTTCAGGAATTGACAGAAACCAATTGGTCTTCCTTAGTCTTTTACGTGTTGTTATTTTTTTTTGGTTCTTGGTTTCTGGAATTTGTAGAAACCAAACTTTTTTTAAACAGCGTGAACTGTGTCGTATACTGTTTACATGAATAGTAACTTTTTTTAGTATGATTGTTATAAGATTGGAACTAACATTTTTCATTTTTTTTTTCAGGAATTTAACTTTTGGAACAAGTCAAATTTTTTTGAAATTCGAGATTTTCTTGATATAGAATAGAATTTTGTACTATAATTATTTTATGGGTTCAGAAAACACTCAAAATCATCAACGTTTTCATGCACATTGAAGACCAATGATTGCTACCTTTCACCATCTGATGCACTTTTTGTTTGGGACTAAGAACCGACTCCTTCGACAATTTGTTTGGTCGAAACCAATTTCATGCAATTGGCTATTTTTTTGACTTTTTTTTGGTAGTTCGGGAATTGGCAGAAACCAATTGGCCTGCCTTAGTCTTTTACGTGTTGTTATTTTTTTTTTGTTCTTGGTTTCTAGAATTTGCAGAAACCAAACTTTTTTTAAAAGCGTGAACTATGATGTGTACTGTTCACGTGAATAGTAACTTTTTTTAGTATGATTGTTATAAGATTGGAAGTAACATTCTTCATTTTTTATTTTCAAAAATTCAACTTTTGCAACAAGTCAAAGATTTTTGAAATTCGAAATTTTCTTGGTGTAGAGTAAAATTTTTTACTTTAATTATTTTATGAGTTTTTGAAAACACTCAAAATCGTCAACTTTTTCATGCACATTGAAGACCATTGACTGCTACCTTTCACCATCCGAGGCACTTTTTGTTTGGAATCGAGAACTGACTCATCGATAATTTGTTTGGTAGAAACCAATTTTATGCAATTGGCCCCCTTTTTTGACTCTTTTTTTTAGTTCAGGAATTGGCAGAAACCAATTGGTCTGCCTTAGTCTTTTACGTGTTGTTATTTTTTTTGGTTCTCGGTTTCTAGAATATGCAGAAACCAAATTTTTTTAAACGACGTGAACTGTGTCATATACTATTCACATAAATAGTAACTTTTTTAGTATGATTGTTATAAGGTTGGAACTAACATTTTTCATTATTTTTGTTATTTTCAGGAATTCAACTTTTGGAACAAGTCAAAGATTTTTTAAATTCGAGATTTTCTTGGTGTAGAATAGAAATTCGATAGGACTAGTATAAGGGTCCAACCCTTATAGACGGGCTACTTTAGTCTATATGTTGCTCGTGAGCCGCCAAGTACCAGTCTCGCAACAGTATTGGCGCAAAAAAAAGGATCGGTCCTTCACTTGCTGATCGTTCGCGAGTCGAACTCGCTCTCTTGCCACGCCTTTCACTCACTCGCTTGAGTCGGACTCAATCACTCTTTTTGTTTGGAGGATCATTCGTTCTTCACTCTCTTGCTATTACCCGCAGGGAGCGCAGCAACCAAGGTGCATATTATCATATAGAAAGAGGCGAGGCGTAGCGATTCGTACTACCGGAAAAGTTTCGCTAACCGGCAGGCAATAGAATCAGCCGATAGGCGCAAGCAAGCGTAGCGAATCACATAGATAAGCCCCTACCCGCCAGCGCGCGGATAGATAGGGCGGGCGAAGCGCGAAGGGGATGGATGTCTGAGCGGTTGAAAGAGTCGGTCTTGAAAACCGAAGTATTGATAGGAATACCGGGGGTTCGAATCCCTCTCCATCCGCGAGGTCATAAGTGCTCTCTTGCCTTATCTATAGATAATAATGAATCGGATCGACTCGACTGATATGATAGATGGAATGGTAGTTTGTCTTATGATTTAGTTAGGACCTTGTCTCCCTTTCGTTATCTTCCGCTCTCCTTGTATAGGTTGGGAAAGGGCCGGGTGGATTACCTTTGGGAGCTAAGTCGAAGATCTCGGTGGTCTTGTGAGTGGTTGATAAACTGCGATTGCAGTTTTCTTTAGGAAGTCCCATAGCTGTGAGGCTTAAGAGACAAAGAAAACGGTGGATACTTTTCTGGGTGGAAGGTGACGACCCTAATGAATCGACTATGAAGGGGGCTGTTAGCTACATCAGCACTCAAATTCCTTCATCGTTATTGCCCTGGCTTCGATGATCAACCCCTGGCACATTTAGGTTTTGATCTTCGGAAATCTTGGTCCTCAGGACCCAACACAATATTCTTCTTAGATATTTCCTTTAAAGCAAAAGGTGTTGATACGTCCTATCCACATAGAAAGCTTACCCTCTTCCACACATTACCGGTGGATGCTACAGCCGCTATCACTTTGGCTGCAGGAGGGGAATGGTTAAGTGACACTCTCGACGTCTTGTTTGGTAAACGGGATGTTTATCCAGGCGCCGTAGTCTTGCCTAACCGTTCGGCCGGAGATGCCTTTGTATGGTATAGCAAGCTGTTTAGCTACTTGTATCGATTTGCCACAGTGTGGTTAGATACTGCCTAAAGGCAGCCTCAGCTTGGCAGGATGGGAATGAAGGTTTTGGCAAGGTGTTGAATGGATGGTAGCTATAACCAGACCCAACCGTTGCAGTACTTGAGAGGAAAGATCCAATTTGTCTCTCAAGGCTGCTACCGATTCCTTACCTGTTATCCTGACGTCCTGTATGATTGTGCAGGGTTGTTCGGAAATCCCTTTGCAACTTCCTGGACGTTCATACTTTGTTCTGTAGTCTTTCAATTACCATATAGTTTATATAAGCTATAGGTCATCGGTTGTGACGTTTACGAAGGGTCAACCCCCGGATTGAAATTTTGACTTCGGTTTCTGGTTTGTCTTTATATGATTATGACAATCGAATTTGTGAAAGTTGTGTGTTTGGCAAACATCATCGGAATTCTTTGAAGGCTAGATCATGGAGAGAAAGTCAACCACTCAAGCTCAAGCCAAACAAAGGAAAGAAAGGCCGATCTAGGGAAGGTAGACTAAGTAAGGTGACTAGCTTTGTCTGACTGGGTATGGGCCCGGCTAGCGACCGTGAAGTGGTGCTCCTTTTTTGATAGGGCTTCCAAGGTACAGGCTCAGAGCCTGGGAGAACAAGACCGGAGTCTATTTCTCTGGCTTTCTCTTAAAAAGGTGTATCCTCCTCTGCTTCTCAAAGGTATGATTCCCTTGTTCAGAAGATGGTTCCAGTCCAGGAATCCTTCGACGCCCGTCGCTTAGTATATTTTTCGGTTAATGTAAAACTTAAAGAAAGAGAAAGAGACACACGCCTCACTAAAACAATTAATTATTTAATGCTGCACATTCGCTAAGTTTGAAAAGTAAACTAGGGCAAGAGTCGTCTTAAGGCAAGGCTAAAGGCAAATGTCAATTAAAGCCGTGGACTATGCCCCCGCGAGAGCCCTCTATTTTACCAAAATACCCCTTTCTTTTGATCTCTCCCCATACCGAGGGCTTCTTTAAAGGAAGGGATCCCTTCATCGTGACACTCGCCCAACCTATAAAAGGGGCTTGAATCGGTATCTTGTTTAAGGATAAATGCTAATAGGGAAAGGAGGAGATATAATATAACATGAACTCCACTTTTGTTGGTATCCGTTGGGACGCATGCAAATTTATCTTTCAATATACTCTAATCGATATTGATAGGAACGTGTGGCAGAAGAGAGGGCTCCTCTTTAGAGAAGCCCGAACTGAGTACCCGTCTTTGAAAGGTTTGGTTTTGTGAATCAGGAGGATATGTGTGACTGTCACCCCCCATGCTATGAGTTGTACTACTCAGTCTTTTCCCCTTATTAGTAGTTGAAGTGTAGGCCGGGATACTCTACTCGCCCAAGAATGAACAAAGGGAGGACGGCTTTATAGGGATAGGGGGCTTTTTCTCGGGTTCAGTCTCGTTCTTTCCTTTTTTTAAACAATAGAGAGAGACAAAAACTATATATTCTAATATATATATAATAATATATTCCGGAAATCAATCGAAATCACTGGCTTCAGAGTCAATGTTGGCTCACTGAATACCAACTCGAGAACTTCATGTCGTCATAAGAGTCTCAAGATATACCCCACAACGGGAGGCTTTGCTTCGGTCACGGTAAAAGTTACAAAAAAAATGATAAGATCTTCAAAAATATATTCGGGCTTCTACCCAACCGAGTCCCCCATAACTTACCGAACGGTGAAAGGAAAGCTGGATCTCTTGAAGAGATAGCCGGACCTGTTGAAAATCTGGCAGTTATTAATGGCTCGGAAAGAAAGCTGAGCTAGGTGTTCTTCCCTGAGCTTAGAAAGGAACTCTTCGCCTCGAGGCTGTACTATTCTCCTCTCCCGTGTCAGGTTTGAGAGGGTAGGCACTTCTTACAAGTACTGGGCAGTCATGGGTGGAAGGCATTGAAAGATAGGAGGAATAGTGGTAAGCGGAAAATGAAAGAAGGAGCTCTATACCTATCACCAACCAGCCTAGAGTTTAGCTTTTCGTTACCCTCAACAGCAAACCCGGATCGAGGATTAGGGCTATACCCTCCATCCAGAAAGGGAGACCCCCACGAAGGAGCAGAATCCAACCGCGCTCCTAAAGACAATAAAGCAACCCTAAATCAGTGACACACGAAAGCTCGATCCTCAACTTCGGAATATTCGAAGCAAAGACCAGAATTCCTTTCGTTGGACGGACCGGGCTTTAGGGAAGGGTGTAGAGGGGAAGTCGAAGTGGGGACGATAGGGAAATTTCTCGATTATCCTTGGAAGTGAGGTTGTATAGATGTCAGGCGGTTTGGTTTCGCCTCTAAAAACTCATTCGACTGAACTAAGGCGACCAGCCGCAACAAGGAAAGAGAGGCTCGTTTCATGTTAGCAGCTCGTTTTTTTTCTATTTTGACCAACCGGTCTAACGCAATGTTCAGGTCTTTTTGTGCGTGACGCCTAGCTAAAAATTCTATATGATTCAGCAGGTGCCACAGCATCAGCGGCATATTCGCTCTAGACGAGTCAAGATGTACCCCCGTGAAACCGTCTAAGTAGAACTTCCAAGGATTGGGAGATCAAACTGCGCTTCGAGTGTGTTAGGAGGAAAAAGTCCTGTGGCACCGACCGGGGACTTACAAGGTGGACGAAAGTAAACAAGCAAAGGCCAGAAGGGGACGGTTCTGTATGAATCGAGGGATCCGGTTCAAAGGGTGTAAGAAGCTTTTTTCTATTGGAACCGTCCACAGGGAGCCTTAGGCTCTAGCGTAGGAGAGGATCGACAGGCCCAATACAAGTTTTAGGTGGAGCTTTCTAGTGGAACTTGGCTAAGGGAGTTACTTTTGGGCGTAACAAGACCCCACTGAATACAAACACAATCCATAAATCAATATCATCACCTTGGTACTGAATACAGTCCCCGAGTCCATGTCGTGATAATAGAACAAGTACCGCCTGTATGTAGCTGTAGTTAGTCTAGCCCGAGGCCCTCCAAAAAAGCTGGGGAATCCGGTAGGGCTCTGATCGCAACCTGGTTAGATTTTTTTATCGATATTGGTGTTCAGTCCGCCGAAAAAAGGTCGAACTCATTTCGTATAGAAAGAAAGATGTGGGTTTTCGGGTTTGGATCGAAATGGAATCCCCGAAAACCGGGGCTGGAGTATTAAACTAGTTTTCTTTCGATAGAGGACACCCATTGGGTGGAATATCAAAATATATTCTATTAATCATTCGGCCGATTGCTTATCCTTCCTTCGCTTCAGATGGCAGACGAACTACTTTCCGTTGATTGGTAGATTGAATGAGATTGATTGATGGGCGTATTGAACAAGAAGCACAAGAGCCGGTATAGATAAATAGACAAGTCCAGCTGCCAGCCAGAGTGAATCCTAGTCAGTATTTACCAGCGATAGAATGGGATAGTCATCCATCTAACGAGAAAATAGAGGCATCGAGACATCTATATGACCAAGACCTTGTCACGAGTTGGACTCGAACCAACACTTTTGGGAAAGGAAATTCACTACAATCCCAGCGAACTTTCGTTATTCTAATCACTACTTTTGGTTACTGGTTCCCCACGAGGCTAGTGGGTACGTCCGGGGTGTCCCTTCTTTTGTTCTGGTCTTCACTTGGGTTATAACTTATATCTTCCGACATGTGAGTAGAAGCATTGTGCATTCGCTTTCCACTTACTAAAACAAAGCGGCAAGGGTAGTCGTAGATCAGCTGCTAGCAGAGGCACTCATAGTGATAGTTCAAGAGCTCAAGTTTACTAGTTGAAGCGCTTAATTCCCATTTGATGATGTGATTCATAACCAAATGACCCACGCATGCATGAACCTGCAAAGATAGGCAAAGGTTCTAGGACAGTTTCAACAGCATCGTAGCGCTTGATATAGCGTCTTGCTACATGCCCGTATCAGAGCAAGCATAGGTGGAGCCAGCATAGTCAAAGGTAAGATATAGCGCTCCCGCTGGATCACCCTAACTAGTCACATTGGTATGCATTTACTAGCCCCGGTATCGAGATGTTACTGAAGCCGGTGGAACTACATGAAGGAAAGCAGCTTATGTCTCTATCTATGATGCTATAGATCATCTTAATATAGCAGCATATAAATAAGTGATAATGCCTCTCTGCTCCTTCTACCTTTGCTTATCCTACTAGGGTATCGCTCACAGATCTCAACCACGAGACTAAGAATCACGCTTACGAGGCTATCTCGATCTCTATTGTGCAGCCTGAAGTGGTTAGTCCGATTATCAAGAAGGAAAATATGTCTGAGAAGGATTAAGTGGTTGATACTGAGCAATCAACTAGGGAGGATGATAATGAATTATCGTTCCAGACAGCGACGGAGGATGGTGTAGAATTCGAACAAGACCCGTTGACGTCTTTGTCTTTATCTCATTCTCAAGACAGTGCAGCCCTTGCTCATCATCCGCGCGCCCCTACTATTGGTCGTGCTAGGTACGAGGTCCATCCTTCTCAGATCGAACAACTGCTTCTGAATATCCGAATGTCGAGCTGGCCGCCCTATCATCGTAGGGGACTTGTGAACGAAGTGAACAAGGGTGGGGATTCTATAATGATTTCCTGTGGAATAAGACTATACCTTCTATTTCTCGGGGAAATGCCATACTGATAAGGGTCCAATAAAGGTAGCTGAATCCCTATGAATAGGTTTGATTGGATGGACTGGGGATGCTTTGCCCAGTGGAGAAGGAAGCCAAAATGGGCTAATAAATTAGATAATCTGTTAACAGAGGAAGGCAACACTAGCAGGCAGGCACAGGACTCTATCTTGATGAATGTGAACTCCATTATCAAACAAACAAATAGGCATATGATTTTTTTGAAATAGATTAATAAAGGTAAAAGACCTTCCGCTCAGGTTTCCAAAATTTTGGAAAGAATTCTGGCGACTGATCGAGGTTTTTTCCTCACGTGGAGAATAGATAGAGCGGCAACCGCAACCGATGCTACCATCCGCTTTTATCCGCTGTTGTGGGAATACCTGAGGCAAGTAGCTAAGCGAATAGGGCAGCTAGTGAAGTTCAGAGGAAAGAGAGAAGTGTCAGAGTTCAAATAGAAGGTAATAGAGTGAAGGTAATAGGAAAGGGCACGAGAAGAGGAAAGGAAGAGTTGTAAGGCTCTGTAAACACAATCAATAAAGAGTTCCGTTAGCGGTCTTCGATGAACAGATTCGGTTTAGTGAGAATAGCTCTAGTTTGAGAGCTTAAGCTATGAGTTGAAAAGTTAAGTATGGGCGGGGTCAGTTAAAGCTTTAGTGCCTCCTTTAGAAGGAGGGTGTCGGGGATGAAACAAACGATGATCCAGCAAATAAGTAGGGGGGTTCGAAATCGAGTTCCAAAGCGAGGTCGGTTGGTGGGGAAATGAATGAATTCCCCAAAAATCCGGTCTCATGTCAACCCCTGACTGACCGGAGGCCTAAAAGCTCAAAAACAGAGGAAGGGTACTCCGATCGACGACCTCTTCGACGATACATCTCTGTCGGTTGGTTTGTGCTACAGAGAGGTATTCCGATCGACCGGGTTTTCTTTTTGAAATCGTGTAAATAAGGGGATTTTCCACTGTTGCGTGATATCACATGGAGGAAGACAGCTGTGGCGCCCACCCGCGCTGGTCTGCGTCTGACTACTGTTCCCTAACTGACATTCCATTCTCTGGACTGAGTTTCCTCCGGTACCATTGATTTATCCGTACCATAATAGACGAGGTCTTCTGAGCTCTCTTTTTCTGTGAAGAAGGGTGGCTAATACAGAGAAGAAGATTCCGCATCTCCATCCGAATCGGAAGGAAGGGCAAATCAATTACGTCAGTCAAAGAAAGAAGCAAACTGACTGATGAACACCAACCGGTCTACCAGGAGAAAAGAGCTCACCTAACCTAGAGAATTCACTCCCTGGATGTAAGTCCAGTCAGTCAGTAGCGGTAGATTTCCTAGCGAAGGAAGCCCTCTCGGAAAGCCCCCTCCCAATGGCCCTAAGCGCTCAAACCAACCCTTGTGATGTCACTGAACGAAAGTCTTAGGGCAGTAATCAGGAACACAACAAACCCAAGAACCAAATCGGCTAGGCTAAGTTTGAAAGTGGCGACTTTCGATAAGCTTTCCCTTGGGTGTAAAAGAGCCTAGAATCCCTGTAGATAGAGATCCGCTTCCTTATATGGCCCGGCGTACAGCCCTACATTGCTCAACTCACAACAAGACCTCTAAAAAAAATGAAATCGAGGCGTCGAAGCGAGCTTAGCAACCCTAAGCGAAGTCTTCCCCTGTTATCATATATCGAATTCAGCTGGATGATTGATTACTTAACCAGCCTGATAGATCGAATGCTTTCATCTTTTCGAAGGTCGACTTCCATATACGCGAGAAGGTGCCAGAAGCACCCGTGCGGAACCGGATAAGCCGATGGCGTGGAAGGCTAGCGAGCACAATTCTCTAAGAGGTTTGTCTCCTGAGGCCGACTCGTAGCACCACTGATGCTGCGTTAGCGGGGGGCTCCGCGAAAGCCCGAAAAAGACAGTCCGGTAGGAGACGATCTCCGATGCCGTGAAATCGGGCTTCCTTCCTTTCCAGATCTGATCCTGCCCTTCCAAAAGAAAAGAGCAATGCGTAGTCACATCTGTTGGATCAACCTCCGACTTGAAAGAATGTTCAGGCGTGCCTGCCTGTTTGTCGCACTACTCTATGGTCTGTCTCTATTGACATAGATAGGGATAGTGTCTTGAGCGCGTGACATCTGCTCGAAGTGGTCCTTTTGCGAGAACACCTGATTCACCGTCTGCACTTCCTACATTCACTCCCGGAAATTGAAAGAGGAAAACAGGAATTGTAACCTCCCGGTCTGCTGTAGTCAGCCTCACGCTGTGCCTGACTGGCGAGTCTGCCGTCTCCGCGGCTTTCCCTTTTTCGGGCTGCTCTTCAAGCCTTCGAGTGCCGATCTTCGCTTGGGCCGGCTCCGAGGCTCTACCCTGGCTTTTCATTGGTTTCTCCCAGGGGCCTTTATCGTATCGCGCGCGCATCTTCAAGCAATCGGGGGAGGCGCCGAATACATAGACGAGGCGGTCCCGGGAATGAAAGTCCATTCCCTCGTGCTCTGGAACTCGGTTGAACAAAAAAGGTTCAATCTTGTGAAACCGTAGCGTAGGCGAAACCTGGCAGCCCGCCCAGAGTTTTCCCTTCTCCGGTCCTGGTTGGTAATATATTCCTTCCCTCAGCAGGCAACAACACTGGGAGGAAGACGATCAGGATCTCACGTATGGCAGCTGTTGGAACAAACTCCGAATCCAAGAGGTACCTACCTAGAAAAAAAGGAAACTCACCACTCACTGGTGAAAGAGGAGAGAGAAAGGACCAATTGAAGTACCCGCTGGTCCCTGGATGCGTTTAGACACTTCCTTTAGCTGCTCCCAAAGACATCTCCTCTCAGATATTAGATTTGAGGTCTTTTATCTCGTCCAAGGCAGAAAAAAATGTTTCTAATTTCTTTTGTCCCAGCAGCTACAAGATAAAGCCTGATCAGATCTCTCTATCTCGTTAATGTCCATAGTTTTCTTCCAGATCAGCCAAATTATGCCGTTCCCGGCTTCTCATTCTCCACAGTAATGGCTTTACTACAATCCTTTCCCAAGCATCTGGTAATTCTGGCCGCCTTTCCATTCCTCACTTTGGTTTCCACCAAGCCAATCAAATCTGCCTCTTGTGCTCTTATATAATCTTTGGCCTCTCTCTGCTTCTCGACTTTACCGATCTTTCTGACATTCCATATAAGGACCTTCATGTGGAACTATTGTTGTTTTTATATTCCCCTCGCACCTTAGCGCTGCCTCTGGTTTTTCGTCTTGTGCTTAGTCTTTTGTTCTTTGGCCTTGACTTTCCCCCCTTAGAATTCAACATCTCTGATATGTTCTGCATTTTGTTCGCCCACTCTTCATTCAGGGTGATTCGAACCAGGGGAGGATCTTCCACCTTTAAGGTCATAGCACCAGTACCTGAACGCTTACTCTTACTGCTCTTCTCAGGTTCACCTCTTTTCTTGGCTGCCCTGAGGTTCTTGTTTGAAGTCATTTGTTTATCACAGAACAAGTCCCCCTCAGTCACTGCCATAGTTGACCCAGTATCAACCCTCTCTTCCAGATCCTCGCTTCTATGGGCCAAATCACTCTCCTCGGGAGTTATCTCCTTGACTACACCCTCCTCGGCTTTGTTAACCAGACACTCATCCTGAGCAATCTCTTCCGGTTCAGCAGTGTCCAGCTCCCCCCCTTTGCCATTGTCACTACTAGTACCTGACCCCGTCGGCTCGACATTTTTGCAAACACCGACCCTTACTCAATCTCAATAGGGCAATTCAAAGAGGAGAACGAGGACAGCTGACTACCGCTAAAAGTCAGACTACGAGGCTTCTTAGCCCGCAGCTGACTACTTATTGAAAGACCGAACAGGAAATGAAAAGTCGTACTACAACAACTGTAAACATTCCCTCCCCGCTCTGACTTTGATCGACTTGCCCGCACAGCGTCTTTTTTGAGAGAAGAGGTCAAGGGGCTAAGTGACTCTCGAAAGTTGTCTTTTGTATCGCGTCAAGAGAAATGACATAGATAAGATCATTGCTTAAAGAGTTTCATTGTCGAATTGATCTCGGAATTTGATCCCAATAGGAGCTGCTGCCCAAAGGTGCTTTATGAAAGCCGATCCACAGCAGTGAAATCGATCGAACGAAAACCGCTTCTTTTTTATTTTCCTCTCTGGCTTGACTACTCTGCTTGCTTAACACAAGTCTTCACCACTTCACTACCCAGCAAGCTCCGGCTCGAAAGCAAAGTCTAAAAGTGTTGAAAGAGTGAAGTCTGGGGACAACGGTAAACGTGAGGAATGGGACCTCCAAACCGCCCTACTAAAGAAGTTCGCAAGCAAGGGTGTACGTATCCCAGGTGAGCCAAGAGGTTCAGAGTGGGAGTAGATCAGAACACCTACCTTTCCAACTAAGTCCAACGCGAGGACCCTGAATTGACGATGCGTTCCGTCGTCAGCAAGCGGTGGCCGACAAGGCCCTTTTCCCTAAATATCTTGGGAAGCGAAGAGGACAGGTTTGAAACTCATTCGGTAAGATTCTCCTGAAGGTAGGCATTTACTCAAGGCACTGATATTCTGACTCTCTCAATTACACGTGTTTTAGGGAGTTGAACGTCTTATTCTTATGAGTGGCCTATGTGAATATAAGCCAGGAGCAAGGATTCCGGAAAGTCAAATTCGATATTGCAAGTGCAAGTCGACGTTCCTGATATGAAAGTGGAGTGAAAGCCGGCCCTAAGCAGGATCCAAAGACGTTTAAGTCCAGTTCCAATCTGGATATAAAAGTCAAGTTCAATCGTCGAAAGTGATATCTCTTTTAGTCCGGTCTTCTTTTCTCTTTTGAGTCAGGTTCTTAAGACAGGAAATCGGGTTTTCTGAATATCTCTCTTCCGGCCTATGTTGTAAGTTAGTTCGAGATCGAAACTGGACCTGATAGAGACTAGACTTCTAGTAACAGTAGGTGCGCCTTCAGTTGAGGAGAGCTGTTCACAAGCAGTGGTTATGAGCTCTTTCCTGTTCCGGTTCAGAAGAGGTAATTCCTCCACTTGCACTAGTGGATTGAATATCCTTTCCTCTGCTTGTCTTGTATTGAGGTATACCGAAGAAATGAGTAAAAGTAGGTAACAGAAGGGGAAGATGGCAGAGCAAGAGCTCTTGAAGTCTACCTAACATGATAAAGGGTAGTGGTAGGGACAGTCTCAGCTAGTATCAATATGCTTTCAAGCCTGAGTATTTTAAGCAAGTTTCTAGTCTCATACCTGTAATCGCATATTACCAGTAGCTCGTGTACATTATGTCTTTTCTTTTATTGGCATAGTCCGAGTGTATTAATATTTCATACTTTCATCCAGTACAGCCAAGCCTCTATCTTTTAGCCAGCCAGTTTACTTAGATGTAGTTTCTTTCCTTTGGGTTTTAGTGGAAGTTGTAGATTTTTCTACAGTCTATCCCAGAAATCAATAGATATTCTCCAGCAATCTACCTTAATCTTCCTTTCCACTTCAGAAGGCTGGTCCGCCATGAAAGCTCTTCCTGAAGAAGGAGCTGTGGCAAATAAGTAAGTTATGGATGACACTCTTATTAAGGATAGAAAGAAGGAGCAGACCTGACGGAGGAAAAATAACTACTCAAGCCCGTCATAGCTTGAAAAAAGAAAGAGCTTATTGAAAGCTAATACCAAGTTTATGGAAGGCATAAGAGTTCAGCGCTTGGAATAGAGCATCAGTATGGCACCAAAGCCACTCATCTCGTTCACATCAATGGACTTTTTTCAAAGTTCTCGAAAACGAAAAAGAGACTTTGACAATAACAAATCGTATTTTGATAGTGAAAAAAAGCATGCATGAATTGAATTGCGTGAAACCTTCCCACGAAGAAAAATAGCCAGATCTTAATCTGGTTTGGTTCCAATGTCGAAAGAAAGAGCCGTCTCTACCAAATCAATAAGAAAGGCACGGCCACGAGAACATGGTTACTGCTTACATGGGGGGCTGCAGTCCCCAAACCCCCACGAGAATCTCTTCTCTTCCTTGCGTAGACTCAGTAAAGTACTTTTTACACTGATTGGAGGCCTTACGAGGACTCTTTTCTTTGTGCTTGGTTGACCAATGGTTCTTTCTTTTTCTAGGGTTTGTGGGAATATTTCCCTGCATCTAATAAACTCTCCTTACGCGCGCTCCCTTTTTCTTATTCCCCCCCTCTGCCTCTGCCCTGGTAAAGCTGCCCCTCTTTCTTCAACCTGAAAAGAGCTAACTAAGCCCGTCTTCCTGCCTATTCTCTTATCCTTCTAGGCGAGGAGGGACATTTCTAAATAGTAAAACGTTAGTTATAAAAACGAGTCGAACTCCTGTTATTCTCCCGGTCGTGATCCCTATTTTCTCGGAGATAGTCTGATCTCTCATCTTCGAAAGAATTGAATCCGGAATCTCCTAAGGCTTCTATATAAAAAAGGGCTTATTCTAGGCAGGCTTCCAGGGGAAAATCTCTTGACCCAGACTCTTTCACTCCAGGCCTTGCTTAGTTTACCTGTCCTATCGTATCGAATAAGGTTTCCCAGCCTAGCCTATCTTGGTGTCTGCTACCGAACCGAAAGAGAGAATCGGTCTAAGGGCAGCTCAAAACCAGCCCAACCTCTTCATGGTCACATCCCCTTTTCCGACGCTTTTCATGTTGTTGCATGTGCCTTACGGTATCCAGATCCAGTCCTCTCTGCTTCCTTTACTTCTAAAAAGGCTAAACTAAAGGAAAAGCAGATGGTGAAAGACCTGCAAGACTGGCGGGCAGAGGGAAAGAGTAATACAATAAAGGATTGTCCCTTACTGCCAACAATGGAAGGCTTACACGACCGGGAATGGGGCTAGACCTCACATTGACTCCATCTTTTTACCGCTCCGTGGGTACTCTAATCATTCTAAAACCCTTTTCCTTTTTGTGGATTGAAATTCCACTACAAAAGTCTCTTTCTTGGCCTAGTGGCTTTGTGGGATTTGAACTCTTTCTCTTTTTTTTCTTACCTAGCTGGTGTAATTAAAAAACCCCTTTGTTCATAGGAATTACTGAAAGCTTTTGAGGATTGTTCCTAGGATGTAGAATCCTCTTCTTTTTGTTTTCTCCTAGGTTTCCTTTTCCCTCCTCGAATCTCTCAATCAGAAGCTGGAGAGGAGAGATGGCATATAAGAAGTGGAACTCACTCGAATAGAGAGAGTGTAGGCTCACTCACAGGTCAGGGGCTAGTACAGCAAACAGGGGTTTCAATTCCCACAGAGCAAGTGGGAAATCAAAAAGACCAGCGAACTAAAGACTTTCCGTGAGCATAAAACTCCTGTATGGTCTTTACCGCTTGGGAACCTCGCCTATCCCCTCGAAGCAGCTCTATGGCTCGCTTCAGGTATTACACTCGCTGGAGTTAAATCAAGTCATTTCATATGAACTTCTACGGCTGATGAAAGTACTAACTTCCCTTGAGACTGATATTGGTTTATCAGTTCAATTGTCATATATTCATCCCCTGAATTGAAAAATCTTTATCTACGTGCTCGATTCCTTGTTGGTGCTTGATTCTCGAGGCTGGGAAGACAGAAGAAGAGGTTTTGCCCTCAATCAGCTTTCTGAACTACAGTACAGGGCGGAAAGTGAGCTTTGATAATCCTAAGTACTTCTTCGAGTAAGCTCGTGATCTATAGACAGGAAAGAAGGCTAGCTCTTTCCTCCTGAGCTAGGATCCACTTCTTGCTTATGAGTCCGATAAGCTGCCTAAAGTATTCAATATTTCAAGTCGTGAGCTGAAATAGCCCTATTCTCTACTTCTGGCTTTAGTCAATTCTGTGGGCAAGTCAAGTATAGTAGTTACCGTTGCTTGTTTGCTCCTTCGTGTATGTTCCATCTAGGCGCCTTTCCATACGATCAATTGAATAGTGGAAAAAGACTATGGATATTCACTACTGTTGATATCTGAAACTTTAGACTTGAAGTCTACTGCTTACTCATTTGATTTGATATAATATTCGGAATCCCCTGAGGTAAAGCCGGGCAGGGAGAATCTATACAGGTCGAGTGGGCCTTACGGTTTGCTTGCTCTCAGTTGCCTTTAAGCTTTCAAGCTCATAAATGGGATATTTGCATTAGATAGCTGTTAGTAGGGGCGTATTGGTTAGCCCACGAGAGAGAGGCTGTGGGGCTATTCGAGTTGCTGGTGCGAATCCCCGCACTTCTTTTCTGCTCTCTGAATCCTTGCCTGATCTCCTTTCTAACCTTAAGACTACCCCCTATAGTCTATAGTAGGTATATTTTTTCCCAGAGTCAAAATCGAAATACCTTATCTTTTCTTTTGTCGTCTTCCCCTTTCGAATGGAATGATTCAGTGTGGATCTACCGTCATAGATGAAAGAAATGATATCTTTTCGAGCAGCATATAATTCTCGTGTATAAAATTTGATTTGTAACATCAACCGTTGGATGGTGTGGTGTAACCATAATGTGATGATTGATTTCAATACAGTTGGCATAAAGATAATAGGATAAACCTGATTTTTCTTTTTTGGGAAAGCAGAGATGGAACGATTGATAGATGGGGTCCGTAGGGGCTATTCTCTATGGGCCCTTCAAGTATGCTTCTTTTCCTTTAGAGGTCGCAGTAGTCAGGTAACAAAACATGGCACTAAATGCTTGGAAGCGATCATCCTGGAAAGATTTGATTCAAAGAGATGGGTATCCGTTCCGAAGAGCTTGTTTCCCCCTCCCCTATGGTCTTGATCCTTTCCATAGGTACTGCTCCAGGGTACCAGATGTGAGTGAAAGAAGGGCTTAGCTCTAGCTGCTCCAGATAAAAGAGATGTAGAGATGTATGGAATGCCTCACCCGGTCAATGATGAAATTAGAAACTAATATAGTCACACATGGAGATACCCTATCTGAAGGGTTCTCGGTAAGACCATACAGAAGTAGCCAAACCATAGTTCCATGGGTTGATCAGTCATCAGGGAAACCTTCCTCTGCCTTGAGGAATGGGACCGAAATAGCATCATAGAAGAAAGAGTAGTAGCCGAACCAACAGCCTTTTCTTTTGCTTTGGCGGGAAGGAAGGCTGACACAAAAGAAAGATCGGCTTCGGGCCGGACCCTTATACTAGTCCTATCGATCTGACAAGAAGAAGGGAGGCATCTCACGGGGGAAGAGTCTATCATGTCGGAGGTCTAAACTACTTTAGATATACAATCTCGAAACTAATCGGCATGCCTTAGTTCAGGAATTGGCATAAACCAATTGGCCTACCTTAGTCTTTTACATGTTATTATTATTATTTATTTATTTTTGGTTATTGGTTTCTAGAATTTGCAGAAACCAAACGTTTTTCAAATAACGTGAATTGTGTTGTATACTGTTCACGTGAATAATACATTTTTTTTGGTATGATTGTTATAAGATTGGAATTAACATTCTTCATTTTTTATTTTCAGAAATTCAACTTTTGGAACAAGTCAAAGATTTTTGAAATTCGAGATTTCTTGGTGTGGAGTAGAATTTTGTATTGCAATTATTTTACGGGTTCATAAAATACTCAAAATCGCCAACTTTTTCATGCACATTGAAGACCATTGATTGCTACCTTTCACCATCCGAGGCACTTTTTGTTTGGAACCGAGAACTGACTCTTTCGACAATTTGTTTGGTAGAAACCAATTTTATGCAATTGGCCCTCTTTTTTGACTTTTTTTTAGTTTAGGAATTGGCAGAAACCAATTGGTCTGCCTTAACCTTTTACGTGTTGTTATTTTTTGGTTCTTGGTTTCTAGAATTTACAGAAACCAAACTTTTTTTAAACAGCGTGATACTATTCACGTGAATAGTAGCTTTTTTTAGTATGATTGTTATAAGATTGAAACTAACATTTTTCATTATTTTTGTTATTTTCAAGAATTCAACTTTTGGAACAACTCAAAGATTTTTGAAATTCGAAATTTTCTTAGTGTAGAGTAGAATTTCGTACTGCAATTATTTTACGGGTTCAAAAAACACTCAAAATCGCCAACTTTTTCGTACACATTGAAGACCAATGACTGCTACCTTTCACCATCCGAAGCACTTTTTGTTTGGGATCGAAAACCGACTCCTTCGACAATTTGTTTGGTAAAAACCAATTTTATGCAATTGGCCCCCTTTTTTTTTTTTTTACTTTCTTTTTCTTTAGTTCAGGAATTGGCAAAAACCAATTGGTCTACCTTAGTCTTTTACATGTTATTATTATTATTTTTGGATATTGGTTTCTGGAATTTGCAAAAACCAAACTTTTTTTAAATAACGTGAATTGTGTCGTATACTGTTCACGTGAATAGTAACTTTTTTGGTATGATTGTTATAAGATTGAAACTAACATTCTTCATTCTTCATTTTTAGAAATTCAACTTTTGGAACAAGTGAAAGATTTTTGAAATTCGAGGTTTTCTTGGTGTATAGTAGAATTTTGTACTGTAATTATTTTACGGGTTCGGAAAATACTCAAAATCCCCAACTTTTTCATGCACATTGAAGATCATTGACTGCTACCTTTCACCATCTGAGGCACTTTTTGTTTGGAACCGAGAACTAACTCATTCGACAATTTGTTTGGTAGAAACCAATTTTATGCAATTGGCCCCTTTTTTTGACTTTTTTTTTAGTTCAGGAATTGGCAGAAACCAATTGGTCTGCCTTAGTCTTTTACGTGTTGTTATTTTTTTGGTTCTTGGTTTCTAGAATTTGTAGAAACCAAACTTTTTTTTAAATAACGTGAATTGTGTCGTATACTCTTTATGTGTATAGTAATTTTTTTGTATGATTGTTATAAGATTGAAACTAACATTCTTCATTTTTTTTCAAGAATTCAACCTTTGGAACACGTCAAAGATTTTTGAAATTCGATATTTTCTTGGTGTAGAGTAGAATTTTGTACTGCAGTTATTTTACGAGTTCAGAAAACACACAAAATAGCCAACTTTTTCGTGCACATTGAAGACCGATGATTGCTACCTTTCACCATCTGAGGCACTTTTTGTTTAGGAACGAGAACCGACTCCTTCGACCATCCAAGGCACTTTGTGTTCGACTAAAGACTGACTCATTCGATCGTCCAAAGCACTTTATGTTTGGGTCCAAGGACTGACACTTTCGAATGTCCAAGACACTTTGTGTTTGGGATCAAGGACCGATTCCTTCGATCATCCAAGACACTTTGTGTTTTGGACCAAGGACCGACTCATTCGACCGTCCAAGGCACTTTGCATTTAGGACCAAGGACCGACTCTTTCGATTGTCCAGGCACTTTGTGTTTGGGACTAAGGACTGACTCCTTCGATCGTCCAAGACACTTTATGTTTGGGACTAAGGACCGAGTCATTCGATCGTCCAAGGCACTTTGTGTTGGGGACCAATAACTGGCTCATTCGACCGTCCAAGACACTTTGTACCTGGGACCATTTATATTTGGGAGGCTTATGATTTAGACAATAAAGGAATTTAAAAATTCACTGCCCGTTAATTTTTTTTGCTAATTTTCTCCTCCTTTTTTTAGGAATGGCTGGGACGAACTCTAATAATAGAGCGTATTTAGATATACACGAAATCGTCGAGCTTAAAAGCCAAGGTAAAAGTTACCTTCGCTTTAAAGATACAGATGTAAAGTACCATGCCCAGCTTGTCATACGAGATGAGCTTAAACTTAGCATCCATAAGCTAAATACATATCCTTCTCCTGAGCTCTTGGAACCTTTGTCGGAGTTGCATATGCCCATCATTAGTAAGTGTCACGAGAATTTAGAAACTGTCACGTCCAACCGATCTAGCAGTCATCTTCCCTTTTTGTGTCTCTCGCCTCATCATTCTCAAAGCATGGAGTATATTCCAATGGGCGTAATTTGTGAGAGGATTAACAATAAAGAAATACGATGGGAAAGTGTGCTCGTCAGTCGTGGAGAGATTTCTTTTAAACAAAAGTTTTGGGAGTGGTCTTCATGGGTCCAAAAACTACTGCTCAAAATGAATCTTCTCCAGTTAGCTTATGCAGTCAGCTCTACTACAAAGGATTATCATCGTCCAGATTCTATCTACAGAGCACTTTGTGAGGTTTGGTGTCCAGAGACCAACATTTTTATGACCGCCTATGGTGAAATTGGCATTTCTCTTTGAGACATCCACGAGATAAGTGGACTTTCGATCATGGGTCATTACTATGAGGAAGTAGTCACAAGCCTTTCAGAGCTTACGATCAACTTTCCAAGTCCTACATG
Organism: Fraxinus excelsior; assembly: GCA_019097785.1. Classification (NCBI taxonomy): domain Eukaryota; kingdom Viridiplantae; phylum Streptophyta; class Magnoliopsida; order Lamiales; family Oleaceae; genus Fraxinus; species Fraxinus excelsior. The sequence continues at coordinate 19,238,823 of CM032624.1, read as the reverse complement.
TACCTACTTAATGTTTTCGCACTAATTGTGGACGCGAATGAATCGAATTGCATTAGTCACGAAGAATGGATTAATTTTTGGTTTCACGAGAATGGTTGTGCCCGAAATCCTCAACAACACAAAAGTAAAAAGAATGTTATGAGTCTAAATCCATTCAAGAGCCGTCATCAAAGAGCTTTGAAGGAAATACGAAGGCCTGTGGTTGTGGACAAGCCGAGAGATATTTCATGTAGAGGTCGGAGTTATTGGGATAATTTGCCAATATCTTTGTCTATGGAAGAATAAGAGAAATTAGAAATAGCAGCTTATCTCTCCTTGTGGCTTTGTTGTTTCATTCTTCCATCTGGGGATGAGTATCTAAGAGTTAGGATTTTTAAAGTGTTTTCTAAAATGGCAGGTGGGTATACTTACAGCTTAGTTCCTCCCAGATTAGCGAGCATTTGTAGAGGACTTACACGAACATCGAACCATCAGTCAAACCCAGACCTTAGCTCGATTTTACATTGGCATATAATCTCATTAGTTCTAAAACATCCGAAGTCCTAATGGCATATAATTTCATTATATTTGTTTGTTTTCCCTTAATATAAATAACATAAACACTTAAGTTTAAAAAATTAAAAGAATCAAAAAATTTCTTTTGACACAAGATTTTCCATTCTCTTTTGAGAGATGTTACCTAATCACTTGTGTCATAACGAAGGAAAATTCTCATTGGTTAATTTATGTTTAATACCATGTGAATTCACATGCAATGTTTCTTTACAAGAGATGACCGTATTAAGCAGATATAGGTTATCATAGCCGGATAAAGAACTAATATCCACAATATTCGAATTAAGAAAAAGATCAAACTGACTATTTCTAATTGAGAAAGAGTAATCGAATTTGTCCAATATAGAAATAGAAATCAACTTCCAATATCTAAACGATGGTACGACAAACACCTATTTCATATTCAAATCATAACCAGTATTTATTAATAACCTAAAAATCCCTATAGCCTCAAGCTTAACTGATTTTCCATTTTTCCACATAGACGAATCTTTCAGTATCAATTGACTTTTGGTTGTTCAGGCAACCTCGCATAGACATACTTATGTGAGTGGTGGCACCAGAATTTTTCCACGAAATGTGTCTAGGTATTGAAACTAAATTAATCTTAAAACAAACCAAAGTGAGAAGTGTACTTTTCTTTACATACCAGCGTGGTATTTAGTAAGGTCTCTCTTTATGTATCCCAAATTTTCACAAAAATAACATCGAGATTTATCCTTTTCGGGCTTTCGCTGTTTATTTTAAAATAAACTAGATGCAACTTTCTAATTCTTTAAAACTTGTCCTTAGAGGTACTTTTCAAGTGAATAATATTAGTTTTATCTTGCTTTAGCCTTTCTTCTTCTTCTTTTTTCACACAATATGAAATGAGCTCATTAAGAGTCTACATTCCCTTTTAACAGATGTAACTGACCTTAAATTAGCCAAATTGTGCAAGAATAGAAATTAAAACTAAATGCACGAACAAGTCATCAGAGAACTCAACATTTAATAATTTTAGTTTTGAAGCAAGATGAGACATCTCCATGATGTACTCCCTTATGTTTTCTTTACTCTTATACTTAGTGAAACTAAGTTCACCAAAAGGCATGCTAGTTTCAGCCTTATTGCTTTTTGCAAAGCATTTTTTTTAATTTCATCAAGAAACTCCTTGGCAGTTGTTACCTTTAGTGTCCATAAATGTTATTGGAATATAATTAATTAGGTGACAGATATTATAGAAGTATATGTATTAACCGAATAGAGAAATTAAGTATAAATAACATGTTCACGTAGGAATCCATATTGGATAATCAATCATTTCAAATAATGGTGAACCCCATCACAAAAGATCGAGCACAATATTGATATTTAGTCTTTGAAAAGAAATACCAACTTGTAAGTGGCACTTGTGGTGTAGTAATAAAATATTGATAATAAATCCGGTCAAACATCAAGTCTATCTTTGGACTAACTTTATGTTCACATAATAAAAAACTTTACAATTGTCACATATTTATTACCACAAGTATGTAAATAATTCATCTACATATTAACATTCCTTTGGGCCGGTCAATACTTGCATGAATTATGTACACACAACATTCCTAATATTCAAAATAAATTACTTTAGGTAAAAGAGTTTACTTTGGTAACATGTTGTTTCAACTAATCTATTTTAGAAAATCAGTAATCTGAAATAAATATTAAGTACCAAGATTTGAAATTGATTGTCCATTTAGGGATGACAATTTGAACTGTTAAAACCGAAATCGCGATTAACCGAACCGAATGGGGCGAAAAAAAATCGAACCGATGGTGCAATGGGTGGTTATGGTTTTGATTTTAATGAATCGGTTCGTGGTAGGGCGGGTATGGTATTTAGCGACGGTGCCCTGTCCCGAACCGATTACCCGTTAAAAAAATTAATTGGGCAATTTCAGTTTTTTTTTGTAAGCCCAGTTAAAAAATTGAGCTCATTCCCTAAAGTCCAATCTAATTCATTTATAACCTAAACCAATTATCATTATATCACACTTTGAAATCGTAATTTCATTTTTGGAGTAGCCGATTCCACCACCGTGATGTCATCTCTCTGCGGATCATTCCAAGAATCCAAAATATTCAAATTCAACTTAAACTAGATGGAAGAACAACATGTTAGTCTATAATTTGAGTTTTGTTTTGGTGAATTTCAATTTTATACCATTGAAATATGTAGGTTTCCTTTTGCACGATTGGTACCCTTTTTCTTTTTCAAATTTGATTTCATATTTTAACACTGCATTCAGTAGATTTGTGTATTTTGGTTGGTTATGGGAATTATCTTGTTTGTGTATGTTGGGTGATTTGAACAATTTCTTTATGGGTTTTTGGTGAATTTAATGTTTGTAATGAACATGATTGTTAAGAATGTGTTTATGCAATTACCTTTCCTTGAAGCGACTCAGGTGAGTTGTTGGGTTCGATTTTTTGGTTTTGAGATTGATATAGGGGACAATTTGTTCTGAGCCATGATCTATGATGTTACTGACGCCAACAAGATTATAACTAAAAAAATCCCTCCAGAGTTTTTGATTGTAAGTTATGACATCTGTAATAATACAAATGAAGAGAATATTATTGTTCATCTTTAGACAATGATCGGTAACAAGTAATAAATTTATTTTATCATCTATTTTTGAAAATTTTCTATCAACAAGTGCATTGGATTTTGTTCTTTCCTTTTCGCACTGAACTTTTCTGATGCCACAGCTTAAAGACATACCAATTCTGTCTTTTGAATTTTATGTGATTTTCCTTTAACGTGTATACTAATCCATACCAAGATATAGTTACACTAAAGGTACACTAGTAGTTACCTATCAGGTTGCTGATAATTATTGAACTTTTTGATGTTTAAACATTCAAGTACATTTCCATTTGTTTAGAAACAGGAAATTTCTCGTTCTGCTGGCTCAATCCACCTAGAATGCACGAGAAAACCAATTCTTCATTTGGAAAAAGAGTTGAACTAGTGAAAGATAATAGAAAATATATTAAATAATTATTGATGTTTCCATATTTAACTTTGGCATTTTTTCGATTTTGGCATTTTTTTCGATTGCTTGTTGTTTTGTCAAATGGACTGTCATAGCATCTGTTATGAAAATATTGTTCATTTGAAATACTGAAGGTGTAGGGATCATTAAGAATGTGTTTATTTTGCTTCTAGGATTATGGGTTGGCATTTTCTATTCTAACTCCTTCCGCTTCAGTTGGAAGTGCTTTAGTTTAAATATGCTTCACTCGAAGACTTTAAAAGCTTTAATGTGTGCTCGAGCTTAGCTTTGGACTGATATTCATAGTAGGATTTATTTTTTTTTATTTGTTGTTCATGCACTTTCTTTTATTGCTAATTTTTTTCTCTATTGTGTGTAGAAAATTCTGCTCCTTCATCATACTCCGGAGCTTATGCAATGTTACAAAGATGTACATTTTTTTGTTTAAATCTTCAGTTAAGACCATTCTTGATTAGGTAGTATGGTAGTATTATTACTCTAATTACATTTCTTATTTACTATGTAGGAATCAACTTTGAGTCTTGAGTCTTGACCTATGCTAGTAAGAGTTGTGGGGAAGAATGAAGATTGACCTATGCTAGTAAGAGTTTTGACCTATGTTGATAATATTGTCTGTTAAATTCAAATTTTGCATTTGGAAGTTGGGATATTATTTTCATTTTCATTTGGGATATTGTTTGCTAAATTGGCTTAGTATTGTGTTTTTGTTTTTATTGACTTTTCTTCATAATTTTTTTTTTATCAATTTGACGGTTGGAGTTTGGACTTATAAAAAATAATTTGTTTTCGTGGTTATTAACCAAATCGAACTGAACCAACTTACGTGGTTATGGAGCGGTTATGGTATGACCAAAAATTTGGTGGTGCGGTTATGATTTTGGCCGAACCAACCCCGAACCGAACAGTTGACATCCCTATGTCCCTTAATCCCTATCTTTTATCATCATCATCATTGTTTTGAGAACCAAAAAAAAAATTCCAAAAATATAAAATCTTGAAATTTAGGGCTAAAATCCACATCCCAAAAAAATTGAAAAATCCGAAGAATGAATTTTAACCCTAAAATTCTTGATTCTTAAATGTTCAACATGGAGTTAGCTCAGATACCCCTTGTTGATACTTTATGAAACTTTAAACTTTAACACTTTATAAACTAGAAAACCTAATTATTTAATTGCCAAGATCCTCCATGTCAAAGTATCAAGAAAAATAATAATGCGGAACATACTTTAATTCTTCGATAATAATTCTTTAATAATGGATCTTGATTCCGAATCTTGAGTTTTGATTATTGACTCTTTTGGTTCTTGAGTTCTTGATCTTGATTTTGACTTCTTGCTCCATAATCTTGATTGCATTGTTCTTAAATTTAATTGTTCCAATTCTTCTTCTTGATTCTTGTTTTTTTCTTCAATAATGTTCTTGATTGTGAGTTTTGAATCTTCCTCTTCAATATGTTTTTTCTTATATTGATGGAATAACATAAAGAATGAGAAGTTGCATATGAATTGGGGACCATAACCCTTTATAGTTTTCATATGTATTTGACACAATATCAAATACAACCCTAATGGATCAGGTCTCTACACATATTATCCGGCCCACACTTTATTTAGATGTGATAAATCCAACAATTTAATTAATTATTAGATCACTTTAATTTCGTTCAACTTTAAAATAGTCTTATACATAATTAATTACATATGTAGGCATACATGACAAATTGATAAACCCAACAAAAATTTCACCACCTACCTTAAATTTTTTTAAAAAAAATCTTTTTATATATTACAATAATTTTTTTAACCAGATTTACCGCAATATATGTAGTATGAATAGAAATGACAATAAACACAATCTCTCAAATAATTCATTTAGAAGCAGAAATCATACCACCAAACACGACACATAATATATTCCCATATTCTCGCCCCATTTACCCCCAATTACCCAGTTCACCATTACAGCATTCAACCTAAAATTTTTAAAATCAAAATCCCAAAATCTCCATTACACAAATCGTATCTAAATCCTTGTTTACTCCTACGATACATCCACCATTCCAAGTTCAGAATCATATAGATCTACGTTGAACGACTCTCAGTGAAGATTGCTAGCGATATCACAAAGGATGAGCACTGGTAAGTATGTTACCAAACAATGAATTTAGTAGTATCACGTACAACATATTGTCTATTATTAAAAACATTGACGTAGTATTATATCATCACATTTGAAAAATACGTAGTTTGACCCTAACAACTAGATGACGGTGAATAGGTGTATAATGTGGAATTTAAAATTACTAACGAATTAACTAGCAACAAGTTACTTTTTAATTCTTTTCTAAATGATTAAACATGAAAATCATTAGTCATAAGTTTGAATATCGCAGTTTATATGAACAATCAATAAACAATAACGAAAGCAATAAATCAATACCAGGATGATCACGGAGAAACCCAAATGGGAAAAACTCCGGGCACTTTGCCAGGCAAACCACTATAAACAATTTTAACAACTTTCAGTCTATCAAATTAGACGACCCTTATTATCTAATTTCCCGACTGCACTCCTTACAATTCTCTCTGGATCCCGTGCTCCATTGCACCAATCCTTAGTTATTGTTGTCAAAGCTCTTGGTGGAATCTACTACCCTGTAGCACTCCCAGCCTTGTAGAATTGTCTATCTCCCGTGGATCAACGAAGAACACCTTGTTCTTCATAGACTGGAACTCCAATCAACTTTCCTCGACTTCAGAACTCTAATCGGATGTAGAGGAAAGGCAGTTTTGTATTTGGATTATAGGAACGATGTTTTTCTCACCACCAAGAACTGATATCAATGAATCATGAATGTTGAAAGATGAATAATAAGAAATTTCTCACGAATGAAGCTCTCACAATAATCAACCTTTAGAAAAAAGTGTTACGTGGCTATTTGGTATTTATAGGTAAGTTAGAAAACGAATAGGTCGGGTAAAAAGCCTTTAAATCGCGAAATAAGATTTTCCTGAATAACCACGTCGCTCAAGCGAGGGCTTAGTGATGGTCGAGCGACAGCATGTCGTTCGAGCGAGGGAGGGACGACAGTCCAACGACGATATTTCTGTTTTTGTAGCTCGAGCCAAACCTTAGCGACAGTCTAGCGAAAATCTGCGTTATTTTCCTCATTTTACCATTCTCGAATCCTAGACCTTATAACCCTATTTTCAACTATTTATACATTACTCCTTGACTTTTACACGTAGTACAATACGGTTCTTTTTGTTTACAGAATTGTCAATTACAAAATATCGAAAACTTAACAAACTTTTCCTTTGGCATTCTGTGATAAAGCTACTAACTAAGTCAAGGCAGTAATCAAAAATGAATTACAGACTCAAAACCTATGACAAACTAGCTGACTTGAACAATTCTGCAGTTTAATCAGCACATGTTTCCTAAAACAAATAACTCAACACCCATAGTAAAATGTCTGGAAAACAATATAATATGACATTTCAAGCAGTTTATACAATTTAGGCAATTTATGAATCAATTATACTTGTTCAATTTTAACATGCATGCTAAATCAAGACATAGTACCAATGCAACCCACGTACCACGAAGACACATCGATACTACTAAAACATCAAACTTAATTTAGTAGAACTGAAATGAAATAATAAAATGCATTGGAGTCAAATAAAAATCATCTTTATATATATCAAAAATTTAATTAAGTACATCCAGATTTTCGATAAATAGATACATAAATAGATACATCATGAAAGCATAAAAAATCCTAGATATCTACTATATATTCTTCCCCTATCAAAAATACATATGTACTACTACTACTACCTAAAATGTCTACCCCCTCCCCCATTTTGTTACACAATGACAAGGGGCAAGCCTAGAACTAAAAAGAACCGGCAACATCATCAACATCGTCAGAATCTGTCCTCTCCTCAGAAGCAGCATCATCCCAGTGTGGCCAATCGACCGAGAAACCCACCTAGGAACCCCCTCGGGAAAACTCACTCCTAAGCTGTGTCTAAATGGTATATCAAACAAGCATATGGTAGCCCAACCCTCATCCCCGTAGTAAGGAAGGCCCTCAAAATCTGCTGGCATATGAATGAAGGCAAGTCAATGGAGTTGCCATGCAGTAGGGTATATAGAAAACAAGCCTTCTCCATCGGTAATGAAGAGATGTGGAAAATAGGCCAAAGATTCATGCACACAATGTGAAACTGAATCTGGCACTCAGTCGGAAGAGAGCTAGTGCAGATTGCACTTGGACCTCCCTCCAACGGACTAACGAGTCCGCCCGAAGAGAATCAGGAATAAGGTAGAGAAATAGGGGTAGATGACTCGAGGAATATAAATCAGACTCAAAATGATAGCTGGAGTGATCTTAACCATCCTACCCCGAACAAAAGCCCTAAAAGTCGAACCACTAACATCATGGATGTTAGCATAGAACTCCTGAACCAAAAGACTCGGTAGGGGTACTGACTTTACCAACAAAGGCTCCCAACCTCGAGAAGTGAAAATAGCGATAAGGTCAAGGGATAGGTCATACATAATGACCTCGCACTCGAAAAGAACGGGACGCAAAGAGAACTATAACCCAAATATGTCTTGGGCGACATCAGATGTAAACCTAGTCCTACAGTATGGGGTAGAGGTACTAGGAGTGGAAGGGGTCGTCCATGCTCTCTTAGGCGGCATATGAAGGAATTGAATCAAAACGTTAAAACATTGATATAAGATGAACAAAATCATAATATGCATGGTATGCATGAATGTACACAAAATGAGGTAAAAAGAATAACATGCAACGTGCCCTAACATGAATGCAAGACGATATGCAGTGATGCCTAGACGTAGGGACGTGATGTCATAACGAAGTGACGTGACTTCATGACGTGGTGATGAGATGTCACCATGCGATGTCAACATGAACACATGACTCCAACTGCCACACACTGAACCAACAACATGCAATCCCAAACTAAGTCAACCATGCAAAGATCAAAATCGACTTTAAATCAATGCTTACTCCAAAATAATCCAAACCAATCACCACAACTTCAACAACCCAAATCACCAACACCATACTCAACCATCGAAACTACAAAAACTAGATAGTTCCAAAGCAACCCAATTATTGAACAATGCTCAACAATAAAAAAAGAATGAACATTCATGAAACCACTTGAAATTGAGCCAAAAATAGTCCAATAATACACATTTTGCAGAAAAATCATGCAAAAGTTGATGACAAACAATTGCATTGATCAACAAATGAAATGCAACAACAAAAACCCAAGCTAGAATGACCAAATATCGAAAAGAACCAAAGAAATTTACAAAAAATAGTAAAAAACCAAAAGATTTGAATTTTACCTTTCAAATTCATGAATATGATGAAAACTAATGAATGAGTTTGAATGTTAAGAGCTTGGAAAACACACAAATTTGATGTAGGTTTTCAAAATGTAGGATAAATGGGAAGAAACTTTGAAGATTTTGCATAAAAACCCTAAAAATAACGTTTTAATTTGAAATTAAGGTCTGTCGCTTGAGCTAGAGTCGAGCGAGAAATGAGCAAAGCAATTTCTGCTGCTGTCGCTCAAGCAATGCCCAACGATAAGAGGGCAAAATGTCAAATGACAAAAATAACACCAAAATTTTAAAAATTAGGAAAAATAGCATTTTTTTCTCAACAATAAAACGTTAATTTAAGCAACACTATTTTCTCGTAAAAATGACTTCAAACCTTAAATTTGTGAGAAATGACATGCAAACATCACTATTAAGTAAGAATAAACCCTATTGATGAAAGTCAAACCTGAGTAAATTTTAGAACCTGAAAACAAGCTTAATTATAGGATAAATTTTCTTTTCTCCCCTTGAATTTGAGCATATATATAATAATTTTTTTCTCGTAAATAACATCTTATGTGCAGACTTTTGTCCATTAAATAACTGAATTGACCCCTGTAACGAGCTTTAGGCTGGTTAACCCAAGTCAAATGACCATAGGCACCTGGTTATGAGAAACCTCTTGAGCTTAATTACTCGAGTCAACTAGGCTTTGAACAAAAGTATAAGATGAACCAGTTAGATATACACAACATTTATTTTTTTTTATTTTTTTTTCAAACAATGCAAAGAGACTCATTACGAAATAATGTCATCTAAATGTAGGTCAATTCACGTTCGAAGTCACCCTACTAACACGTGACTGTCATCCCAGATCTCACACACACGGTGCAGACTCACTCATAAGATCATAGTGTATGTTGTACAGATGATTACATGACGACACATATACACAATATTCCACATTAAGCCGAACCAAACAATGGAAATAACAGTATAAAACAGATAAATGCTCACTTGATCTTACATGTCATGTTTAAAATCTTCATGATGTGTCGTTTGCCAAAAAAGATAATATTTTTGTATTTTTCCCATTTTTCAATTTTTTTTTTAAAAAACAATGCGTAAAGCAAATAAATACATAAGAATAGAAATGACAAATATACACAAAAACAAATGGGGTGCATGCATGAATGAATGGACTCAATGGACTACACATGCATGCACCTAAACACCGAATCAATGCAAATTTGTATGTCCTTACCGTGAAGAGCACGACCATTTTCACGATCTTTCAGATCGCTCTTCTTAACCTAAACTTTCTTAGAAGTAAAAGTTAATTAGGTTAACCGAGTTATCATCTCAGTTAAGTGGCTAACTTGATTGGCAAGAAAGTTAACCTTGCTAGTGAAATTCTGATTCTTACTTCTAGTCACACGGTTACAACACCTAGGTCTAGTGTGTCCTAATGCACCGTAGTGGTGGCAAGTGGGAATGGACCTAGGTTCAAACCTGCTCTGTGGTTGTTGCCGAAAAGTAGAACGATTGACCTTACGCTGTCTGGTAGGTCTCGATCCTATAGCATGCTTACCTTTGGGTTTAGGATAAGAAATCTCACAAGCTTTGTTGGTGGCATGAACGAACGTGATCCTGGATGTACTAGCGGTAGTATCACTATTATGCAATAACCCAGACCATACCTATTACCAGTAGGCTTGTTCATCCCAAGCAGATTATCCAGCTTCTGCGAGCCACTCATAGATGATTGGAGTTGAGCATTAGATTTATCAAGATTAGTAGTTAATGATTTAACTTTAATTTCCAAATTTTCATTAACCAGCTTCACCTCACTCAATTTTCTAATCGAGTCCTGAAGGTCACTTTACAATTTTTCACATTCAAGTTCATTCACATTTTTCAAGACAGCTTTATTGATCTTCTTAATTTTGAGACTCTCTTCAAATAATTCACGATAAGACTCGTGAATATCAGTTTCATCATCTTACTCTTCTTCAGATTGTTCACTCCCATCCTTCCTTTCAACCTTCTCAATCTCACGGTCAAATTCGATTGTAGCAATCGAGGTGAAGGCCAAATAATTTTGTTCATCTTCACCAAGAGATACTCATTCTGAGAACTGAAATATGACTCCTCATCACTCATGGTCACGGCTAAAGCCTTACGACGTTCTTTACACGAACTCCTTTTCAAATTAGGACATTCATTCCTAATGTGACCATACCCATTGCACACATGGCATTGAATAGATTGAGATTTCTTAACGAGAGTCCTAGAGGTGTTTTTCTCATGCTAATCTCTCGAGAGTTTACTAGGGACCTCACTATTATGCTCCTGAGGCTTTCTTCAATTCCTCATCACCTCTAGGAATTTTTTAACGAAATAAGCTATTTCGTCGTCTATAAGGGTCTCAGTATCAGCGGACTCGCTCTCTTCTTCTTTAACAGTGTTCATGGCGATGGATTTAACCTTTTTAGGTTGTGAGACTGTGAGTTCATAAGTTTGAAGTGATCATACGAGTTCTTTAATCTTAACAACATCTAAGTCCTTACTCTTTTCTATCGCAGTGACCTTAGGTCTAAACCTCTCGGGCAATGATCTTAGGACTTTTCTAACCATTTTAGACTCGGGGATCATTTTACCTAAGTTATAGCTAGATTTAACTATATCATTCAGTTTCGCTTAGAATTCATCGAACGATTCATCGTCATTCATTCTAATCTCTTCAAACTTAATAGTCAACATCTATAATTTAGCATTTTTAACAGTTTTGGTTCCCTCGTGTGTGGTCTCTAATATATCCTAAACTTCTTTAACAGTTTCACACATCGACACTCGCCTACACTCCTCAGTAGACAACCATGAAAAGGGCATGAAGGCCCTTACTGTTCTAATTACATTCGTCTAAATTAGTTTTAGACCACAGAGGCATATTAGTGGGTATGACTACACCAACAATAGTTGTTGTAGGCGGAGTCCGCCCATTTTGAATACAAATCCAAATTCATTCATCCAACGCTTTATTGAAAGCTCTCACTCGAACTTTTCAGTAAGCATAATTGCTTTCATCGAAGAACTGTGGCCCGGACAATAACTAACTCATCCAGAATAAAATAATAAGGGTCGGGAATCGATTTAAGGCTCTGATACCAATTTAAAAATGTGTAGTTCGACCCTAATAACACCTAGAGGGGATGAATATGTGTATAATGCGGAATTTAAAATTACTAACGAATTAACTAGCAACAAGTCACTTTTTAATTCTTTTCTAGATAATTAAACATGCAAGTCATTTTAGTCCTAAGTTTGAATACCGTAGTTTATATAATCAATCAATAAACAAACAATAACGAAAGCAGTAAATCAACACCAGGATGATCACAGAGAAACTCAACTGGGAAAAACTTCAGGCACTTTGCCAAACAATCCACTATAAACAATTTTAACAACTTATAGTCTATCAGACTAGACGACATGTACTATCTGATTTCCCGACTACACTCCTTACAGTTCTCCCTGGATCTCCGTGCTCCCTTGCACCAATCCATAACTACTGTTGTCAAAGCTCTCCGTGAAATCTGCTACCCTACAGCACTCCTAGCCTTGTGGATTCGTATATCTTCTGTGGATCAATGAAGAACACATTGTTCTTCATAGACTGGAACTCCAGTCAACTTCCCTCGATCTTCAAAACTTTGACCAGATGTAAAGGAAAGACAATTTGGAATTTGGATTATAGGAACGATGTTTTTCTCACCATCAAGAACTAATATCAATGAATCATGAAAGATGAAAGATGAATAATAAGAAATCTCTCACAGATGAAGCTCTCACAATGTTCAACATTAAGAGAAAAAAACGTTACGTTGCCTGAGCGAGGGCTCAGCGACGGTCGAGTGACAGCTGTCGCTCAAGTGAAGGAGGGACGACAGTCCAGCGATGATATTTCTATTTTTGTAGCTCGAGCCAAACCTTGACGATAGTCAAGCAAAAATCTATGTTGTTTTCCTCTTTTCGCCATTCTCGAACCCTAGATCTAATTGATAACCCAAGAATAACTAACCAAGAGGGGGCAAATTGATTTTTAAAACTTTTTCAACAATTAGTCTCAAAAGAATTTAATATATGAGATATAAATGCAAAATGTAATAAGAGAAATGAATGTGCAAATTCGATAACTTAATTCAAGTATTGTCACTTAAGTGGATATAGCACAATGTAAATAGTAATTTTAAAGTAAAGTGAAATAATGTAAAAATGACAAGCGAATTTAATGGGATTATGGGGTTCGATACACAATGTGTTCTACGTCCTCGTCACCAAGCTCTCTATCACAAACAATGTCAAATGTACTATAGTGGTAACTTACAAACAAGAAGTACCAATCCTTTAGTGACTTACAATAATGAGCACTTATCCTTAAGTGACTTACAACAAAGAGCGATTATCTTTAGGTGACTTACAACAAGGAGCACATATCCTTAACAACAATCGAGTTTTCACAAGACTCTCGAAACCACCAAAATATAAATGATGATTTTACAATTTAAAGAACTATCTTAACAAATTATATAATCAAGTCTAGTGTTTAGAGAGTTATGATAATACTTCAATAGATAGCAAGTAGTAAAGGTCAAGTGTTTATGTTGTAAACTTTGATGAATGATGGATAATAAAATAGTTTGTATCTTTTTTTATCAAATTTTTCAACATATGATCTCTCTTAACAAATATAAGTGTTAGCAAAGAAATTTTTTATCAACAATTGAAAATAGATGAGATTGAGAAGTTTTCTTGCAAAATAGAATTCTTGATGAAATAGATTAAACTAGTTTGATTAATCAAGAGATTCTTTGTAATAAATGAAATACAATATATAATCAAGTAAACTCAATGATTTTCAATGAATATACTCTTTTAATTGCTCTTGTAAGTGGTTTTATTGAATGCAAAATAGTGAGTTATTTATAGATCAAGATGCTTGAAAATCAGTAACTTTCAGTTGAGCGGTTGAGCGTTTCGGTCGACCGAAATAGTAAATATGCCATTGTATATTTTAAACCATTGAAGTTTTGACTGACCATTTCGGTCGAACAGATCGGTCGACCGGTGAGTTTCGATCGACTTGTGAGGCACTTTTGAAATCTGGTAAGTAATATGCAAAACCAGTAAGCATTCAGCAAAATCAGTAAGTACTTGCAAATCCAATAAGCAGACAGTTTTCAGATGATCGGTGTATACTTCGGTTGACCGAAGTATACGAATTTTGGAAATTAATTTTTATATCAAAATATTCATTTTTCCAAAATCTATTTCATATTATGAATCAAAACATTTTTATGCAAGTGATGAAGTAATGAATTATGAAAATAATTTGAGCTTTACCCATTTGCTAAAGATTGATAAGTTAATACCTTTACATATGAATTGAAGTTTCAACAAAGAACTTCTAAACTCTAATCTTCAAAGTTATTGTTCTATTCGAATCTCTTTTGATCGTTTGTTCTTCAATGAATGACGATTTGAGCCTTTGAGTATTTAAGAAGATTTATACATGTAAAACGCAAGAAACAAGACTTGTTAAAAACATAAGTATCTTGTTTGTTATAATCAAAACAAATGGAGCTGTATTGAATCATAGGTCAACACTAATAACCCTATTTTCAACTATTTGCACATTACTCATTGACTTTTACACACAGTACTGGCTGCTCAACTATATAAGCATGGATGGAAGAAGTTAATTGAAGGCTACGAAACGAACTGCGACCTTGTACCAAGGGGTGTTAGGAGGGAGGGGAAAACAAAGGGAGTGGTTAAGGAGTGGCTGCCTTTAAATTTGGATATTTTCTTCTTTTGTGTACCTATTCGAAATGGTAGTGTCAATGGATGAACTTAATTTTTGAATTATATCTAGCCAGATAGATATATTTCTTTTGGTAAAGTGATTGTCTTTTATCATGTTGGAGAATTCAGTGATTTTATAAATATTATTCCTAGTTATGTCGTTGATTAATGTTTTGTTCTCCGAATCTTTCAACATTTGAAATTAGTTTTAGTCGTAAGTAATATTCATATTTACATTTTGAATCACGCTGTTTCGCAGATTACACGTTAGTCTTGCACTAAGTAGGTTAGCCTCGTGCTAAACATTATAAAAGGTAATTTCAATCACAGAAATCTAAAATCATTATATGTAACACAACATCTACAGGGGGAATAACGTTTCAACGACAACAATATGTGATGTGCATCAAGGTGGAAGTGTTATTCAAATCAAATCAGCAAGTCCCACCAAAGAAGTGTCCATAACGTATCCCTTTTGTTATTGTGCGGAAGAATCATCAAAGAGCCAGTTTCCTAACAAAGTTGGGGGCATTTGAATGTCCCAATTTATCTTGATCCACCACTGCAAAATCCCAGATTACGGTACAATAATTATATTATATTACAGTTAAATATTTATTTTGAATTTGTTTGATGATTTAAATTACAGATACCAAAAAGGAAAAGTTTCATGTACAATAAAATCGGTATTATTATGATATTAACCCCATATTTGACAATTTTTTTTTTTTTTTAAATAGAGTTTTTAATAATACTTTTTAGGAGAATGTGTGGTTAAAAGGTAGGGAAATATTTTGAATTTACGTAAAAATTATTTTATTTTGTGAATGTTTTGCTGAAAAAGAGTTTGAAAAGTATGATTGTCAAATAAGGGATAAGTAGTAATTTTGATTAAAAAAATATGTAATAGTATAAAATGAATATCCTCATATTAGTAAGGCATATATAAATTTTTCCCAAGACAAAGTGTACATGTTTGGGTCGTTAACACGTTTATGACAAAATTAAATATTTGTATTAGGAAGAATCCAGTCCGGCACAGTCATAACAAATTGTTAGGGCACATTTCAAATTCAAGAGAGTAACTCTGACCTATTTCTAAACTAACAAATAGGGTTTAAAATTTCAAAAATCAGATATTATTATATTTTATTTATGAGATAATTAATTAAAAATATATTTTATTAATTGAATAAATTTAGGTGACAATTTTATACATTTTGATCCCAAAATAGTTATCGGTCACAAATCAAATATTTTAGGTCACAAATATTTCACGATCACAAATCAAAAAATTTATTAGTGACAATTTATTCAATGGTCACAAATCAAAAAAGTTATGGGACTCAATTTATTTATCGACCACAAATCACAACTTTTATAAGTCACAACTCAAATTTTTAGGTCACATATTAATTACTCACAATTTATCAGTCACATATTATTTTTTAATCACAAGATATTTAAATTATTAATCACAATATCAAATAATTGGTCACAATCAGTCTTAATCCCACAACCTACCCCACCCAACCCCAATCAACCTTAGCACCAGTTCCTTCTACAAACTACCATTTTCAATTTCAAAAACACAATCACCACCTCACCACCACAATCACCAATAAACCACCATTTTCAATTACAAAATCACAACTGTCATCGACATATCCATGCCAGATCCACCACCAACAACAAAAGCCATCCCCACCCCACCAGATCCAACAATCCGTTTTAGATCCACCGTCGCCACCACCTCACCATCATAACCAACATTTTTAACTACCAAACCACCACTTCCATCGACATATCCATGCCATATTCGTCATCACCTCCACCAACAAAAGCCACCCACCTCCAGATCCAACAAACCCTTTTCAGATCCATCACCAATCTAACAAAACCCACCACCATCCCCGATCAACGACCAACGCACCAACAAAAACCATAGCCAAATCACGACGCAGCGCACAAACGCACCATCATCGCACTACACCGATGCTATTGCAGCAAATATCGTGAACCATCAGCCACTACAAATCGTCATAGTAACACCACGAATCGGTAAAACACCACAACCGAACACCTGGTACAAATCGTTGAGAGGTGGAGGCTCCGATGGCACGTAGAGCCCGAACCTGTGAGGCTAGACTGGTACATATCGCCATAGTTGTTATGCCTTCGCACATAATGATGCACCTCAATGTTGTGCACAGAGGCACGACCCTACGAGGTGAGTGATACGATCCGGGGATAGGCAATCACTTGGTTGAGTTTTGGAGTCCAAATTGAAGAAGTTGACAAACCAATGTTCAAGTTTCGTGAAGGGTTCGGGAGCCGAAACGAGTGGGTTTCAAGGTTTGTAAGATATTTGAAAAGAAATCGAGTAGCGTTGATTAAAACGAGCATAACTTTCAGCTCGGTTGTCGGATTTTCGCCTATGAGTACATTCCAAAAATGGCACGAAATTCTGCACAATGTTAAGTGGCCTCATGGTACTTTTGGACTTGCGATCACACAGAAACATGCTGAGAAAAATTTACCGAGAATTTTAATTTTCGCGAATTTCCTTATTAGACTGGAATTCTATTTTCTTTCCAATTTTACAATATTTTGTAACCTAATTACGTTTCTATTAGGTTTTCAAACATTAGTATAAATATGAGATTTATTTCATTTTAAAGTCGAGACTTTTGATAATGAATTAATGAGATTTTTATCTCCCTTGGTTCTTAAATGAACTACCGAACTTATCAAATATATTATTATATTTGTGGCGTTCACCCTTAGAACTTATCAAAGGATTAGACACCCTTTGTGGCGTTCGCAAAATCATGGTCCTTGTTTCCCCACATCAACGGGTCTAAGGTTTAATATACATTAGGTTCTTGGTTCGTGAGGCTTGAGTCAAGATTCTATCGTCTACAACCTAAATTGAGGCTTTCCCGACGTTTTTCAATTAATTCCGCGATTTCTACGCTGATCCCGTACCTGTGTTCACGTCATTTGGTATCATATTCTATCTTTTTCTTTTATGTTGAGTCTTTTGTTATTCGTTCTTTGTGTTCTTGTATCCAGTAATATTTTTGAGTCTTTGATCCAGAAAATTTCAAAAAAAAGAGTCAAAAGTTATTTTTGGGTTAATCTAGCATTCAAATCAACATTCGTTTGTTTCGTTGATCTTGTAGTCCAATTTTTAGTTTATAAAAAAAATTGTTCATCCATACGGTACTATAGTCCAAAAAAATTATTTATTTGGAGAAGTTGACAATATCATATTATCTATCCAAAATCTGTTTATATTCATTCAAATCCAAAAATTCAAGAACCACTTTCTTGAATTTAAATATCACTGATCTAATTGTCCAATTCTTTTCTTGAGTTTTCTTGATTACAGACGTAAAGATGGATTATGATTGGTGATTTATTTTTCAAACTCAGTGTTTTGTGGGTAGTGCGATTTGCAGTTTGGCTATTAATAAAGAGTACATATCAGACTTAGTTAGTATCACGATGATGGAAAAATTGGGATTACCTTTGCAACAACACTCTAGGTCTTATAGGATGACTTGGTTGAAGGAGTGTGGGAAGTAGATGTGACCAAGAGGGTTTTATTGAATTTCACCATTGGGAAATATAGTGATGCAGTTTGGTGTGATGTAGTTCCATTAAAATCTTTTCATATCTTGTATAGGAGACCTTGGAGGTATGAGATGAAGGTTATTTATGATATTGAGAAGAACATGTATATTTTTATTCAGGATGATGTAAAAATCACTCTGGCTAGATTGACACTAGAACAATTCTTTGTAGACCGATGGAAGGTGAGAGATGAGGCAGAACGGAAAAAGAAGAGTTGACCACACATAAGGAGAACACCAGAGTTAGATTGGAGGAAGAGTCCAAAAATAGGGAAGTTGAGATGAAGGATGATGGATTGAAAAATGCAGTTGATGATGGGGAAAGTGGACCAATTAAAGAGGAGCATGAGCAGTCTGGCATAAAAATTGTAGAGATGGTTCAGCAAGATAGTGAGGAAATAATAGAAGAATGTGTTAAGCAAATTGTTGAAAATATTGTGGGGAATGAATAGTAGAGTTCCATTGTTAAGCATGATATGGTGGAGAAGATAGATTATGAGTACAAGGACCCATATCTCATTGAGGGAGAAGCTAACAAAATTCAACCATTTTTTGCTTAATTCTTTCTTTCAGGTTGATCATTGTACGTGGGAGTTCATACAACATCTATGGCTTATTGTGTTTATGCTGCAATACATCCTAGCTACAAAATGGATGGGTATCGTGTATTGATCCTATGCCATTGAGGGAAACAAAATTCATTTGATCTAGGTGGTGCAGTGATGAGTTGTGTAGCAGGCTGGTTATCCCCTATGCGATCACAAGGCACGGATTCGGGACGAATCCATTTCGAAGAGAGATGGGATGATATGATCCGGGATAGGCAATCACTTAGTCGAGTTTTGGAGTCCAAATTGAAGAAGTTGACAAACCTAGGTTCAAGTTTCGTGAAGGGTTTGTGAGCCGAAGCGAGTCGGATTCAAGGGTTGGAAGATATTTGGAAAAAAATCGACCATCATGGATTAAAAGGAGCATAACTTTCAGCTTGATTGTCGGATTTTCGCCCATGACTACATTCCGAAAATGGCATGAAATTCTGCACAAGGCTACGTGAGCTCATGGTACTTTTGGACTTGCGATCGCATAGAAACAGGCCGAGAACAATTTGCCGAGAATTTTAATTTTCGCGAATTTCCTTATTAGACTAGAATTCAATTTTCTTTCCAGTTTTACAATATTTTGTAACCTAATTACGTTTTTACTAGGTTTTCTAGCGTTAGAATAAATATGAGATTTATTTCATTATAAAGTCAAGACTTTTGATAATAAATTAATGAGATTTTTCTCTCCCTTGGTTCTTAAATGAACTACCGAACTTATCAAATATATTATTATATTTGTGGCGTTCAACCCTTAGAACTTATCACATGATTAAACACCCTTTGTGGCGTTCGCAAAATTATGGTCCTTGTTTCCGCACATCAACGGGTCTAAGGTTTAATATACCTTAGGTTCTTGGTTCGTGAGGTTTGAGTCAGGATTCTATCGTCTACAACCTAAATTTGGGCTTTCCCGGCGTTTTTCAATTAATTCCGCGATTTTCACGCCGATCCCGTACCTGTGTTCGCGTCATTTGGTATCATATTCTATCTTTTTCTTTTTATGTTGAGTCTTTTGTTGTTCATTCTTTGTGTTCTTGTGTCCAGTAATATTTTTGAGTTTTTGATCCAGAAAATTTTAAAAAAAAGAGTCAAAAGTTGTTTTTGGGTTAATTTCGTTTGTTTCGTTGTTCTTGTAGTCCAATTTTTAGTTTATAAAAAAAGTTGTTCATTCGTACGATACTGTAGTCCAAAAAGATTATTTATTTGGGGAAGTTGACACTATCATATTATCTATCCAAAATCTGTTTATATTCATTCAAATCCAAAAATTCAAGAACCACTTTCTTGAATTTAAATATCACTCATCCAATTGTCCAATTCTTTTCTTGAGTTTTCTTGATTACAGACGTAAAGGATGGATTATGATTGGGGATTTATTTTTCAAACTCAGTGTTTTGTGGGTAATACGATTTGCAGTTGGGCTATTGATAAAGAGTACATATCAGACTTAGTTAGTATCACGATGGTGGAAAAATTGGGATTACCTTTGCAACAACACTCTAGGTCTTATAGGATGACTTGGTTGAAGGAGTGTGAGAAGTAGATGTGACCAAGCGGGTTTTATTGAATTTCACCATTGGGAGATATAATGATGAAGTTTGGTGTGATGTAGTTCCATTAAAATATTTTCATATCTTGTATAGGAGACCTTAGAGGTATGAGAGGAAGGTTATTTATGATATTGAGAAGAACATGTATATTTTTATTCAGGATGATGTAAAAATCACTCTGGCTAGATTGACACTATAACAATTCTTTGCAGACCGATGGAAGGTGAGAGATGAGCCAGAACGAGAAAAGAAGAGTTGACCACACATAAGGAGAACACCAGAGTTAGATTGCAGGAACAGTCCAAAAATAAGGAAGTTGAGATGAAGGATAATGGATTGAAAAATGCAGTTGATGATGGGGAAAGTGGACCAATTAAAGAGGAGCATGAGCAATCTGGTATAAAAATTGTAGAGATGGTTCAGCAAGAGAGTGAGGACAATTTGACATGCTAAGACCCTCTCCTAGGGGACAATTTGTTAAGATTATCTTTCGTGTAAAATGGAATGCAGACCCTCTCCTAGGGGACAATTTGACATGCTAAGACACATCCTTTGTAGTTTAACAACATACATAAACTTTACCTTCAGATAGACCAACAACATACACGAATTAATATGCATGTTGCAGTAACTTATATGTTAAATTGCCTCAACCATTCAGTCAATAACCTGTCACCATTGGATGTATGAATGTGATTACTAGTATTACATTGACATTTCATATTGCTAGCTTCACTTAGGATTCAGGCTGTGGGATTGGTTAGATGCTTTCTGTCTTAGTGAAATAGAAGTATATATTTTCATGATACTATAATTTCATTGTCATTTTTTTGCATTAATTAATCCAATGTTGTAGGCTTTTGGTGTTTCTCATTTCTCGATAAATAAGTATTTACATCACGTTGGCACTTTTTGAATGTTGTTGTAAGTGCCATGGATACCTCAACAAACCAACATCGTCGCCAACGATAACAATTGGGTCTATTTTGGATTATGGTCATACAAGCAATTGTAATATATAATTCAATCAAGCGTCGTAATTGACAACTCCCCAGAGCCACACGTAGAAATTGGGACACTGAAAGAGAAATGACACTCACACGGATGTTCGATACTAGTGATAGAATTTGTCATGATCTACTTAGGATGAAGATAGCTCTGTTTCAAAGATTATGTTCTCGTTTACGAACATATGGTTTGATGGACAATAGATTAGTCAAAGTAGAGGAACAATTGGCTATATTTCTCAACACCGTAGGTCATGACCACCGTAATTGAACTGCCAATTTTACGTTCTTTAGATATGGGAAAACAGTGAGTTACTACTTCTATAGAGTTGTATAGGCTTGCATTGGATTGTACAAAGATGTTTTGAACAATGCCACTGTTCATAACTCACCGTACGAGAAGGATAAGGTGAAGTCATGGTTCCAATATTTTCAGGTTAGGTAGTAATATTTACATTCGTACATTTTTTCTTCGATATCACGCTTCTTTCTGTAACAAAACTTTTGTTTCTGTATTAGGATTGTGTGGGGCAATCGATGATATGCACTCTATGATGTTGCAAAATTATAGTTATGCTCATAATGCCTCTTTTATTTGTTATTTTCACGTGACAGCAAACAATGGCACAGAATCGACGAAGCTCTATAGGGCCATTTCTAGTTCCCAGACCGACAAAACCTAGAGATGGAAATCAAGTTGATTTGGGTAGATTGCAAGTGGATCCTAATGCGAGGACTCGTCAAGTACATTGGAGTGACGAAATGGATGGTCTATTGATCACTTCACTGGTTGAACAAGTGTCGGATGGGCACAAACGAATTGACAACGGCTTTACTTCATTTCAGGTTTCTAAGGCAATGGAAAAGGTTTTCAATGGATGTGGGGTCACAGTCTCAGATAAGAATGTGAGGGCAATGTTGAAGACACTTAAAAAGGAGCATGCTGAAGTACGATAGTTGCTGAATATGAGCAGTTTCGGGTTAGATCTTGAAACGGACGCATTGTAGCAGATCAAGTTGCGTGGGACAAATTTATTAAGGTATGTTTACTAAAAAAATTGAATACCATGTTCTTTTTCTATATGTTGTTCTTATGTGGCACATTTCAGTTGTGAAGCATCATTTTACATGCAGAGTTCGTGCTATAAACTATCAATGATAGATTAAAGCAAATGAGAGAGATCTATATCAGATCGACAATTCATTTGTTACTATAAAAAAATAATTTTTAGTTTACAATAAAAATACGATTATTAGACATTAACAGTACACTGAAACATTTACGTTGTAGGGAAAGCCAAAATTCAGGAAGTGGAGGACCAAACTTTGTCCAAGATATGATGACATGGAAACTATATTTGGCAATGATGCAGCTACTGGAGATCGCACAGTGTCTGGTTTCGACCATTTCTCCCCCATTGAATGGTATATAATACATTTTAAAGTTTGGATTCGTGTATTTTTTTTTTCTAACAAGTTGTTATCTTTTTCGCGTAGTCACTGATGAAAGTGTTTATGAGATGGATATGGAAAATGTGGAGATGGATCATAGCCCAGTTAATGCTCGTAAGAGTATAGCCAAAGAGGGGACGGTAAAAGCCAAGCGTCGACGTAAACAATTGGTGGATTATAGTATTATCGCCCTGTTGAGGATTGCCGAGTTATCTACAAAAATTGCTCAATCTATGGAAATGCAAGCTACACTAGATATACAGAATCATGTGAACTGGCAATTGATTCTAGAGAAGCTGGAGGCAATGAACCTAGACATGAAGGACGTAATGGAAGTTATAAAGCATTTCGATCCGAAGATGGTTTGGCTAAGGTATTTATGAACCCGACGAGCGAGAAATACATGCGTGCTTTGGTTTTTTACAAGCTTGGTTGTGATCCGCCTCCACTACCGTAGATTGCACAAATTTT
The DNA here is from genome assembly GCA_019097785.1 of Fraxinus excelsior. Classification (NCBI taxonomy): domain Eukaryota; kingdom Viridiplantae; phylum Streptophyta; class Magnoliopsida; order Lamiales; family Oleaceae; genus Fraxinus; species Fraxinus excelsior. Next base: position 19,215,263 of record CM032624.1, on the reverse strand, counting down.
ACGGTGTATGTATGAAGTTGTATGTATTTGTAAAACTTAATCCACGTACATGGTCTTTTGAATGTTTTTTTGTAATGCACACACGTACAAACTATGGTGCAATGCTTTGTAAATATTGGATTGATAGTTTTTGATATAGTCTCCCAAGAGCTAGAGGTATTTTTAGAAAAAGGGTTGGATTTTGTTGATGGATTTTGCAGCCCCGCTCATGTATGTGTATTGTGTATGCTTTGGATTGATGGATTTAGAATTGTCTTGATGCTTGCCTTGTTAATTAATGAGGTCCAACAGTTTATTCCACGATACATATTCTCTGCCAACTTATATTTTTGCAGTTTTTTTAAATATTTTGAATAGGATAATCCTGTTGGGACTGGATATAGTTTTGTGGAGTATGATGATAAAAATATGCTTGTTAAAACTGATGTTGAAGCTACAAATGATTTAATTACATTGTTAATAGAAATTTTTAATACAAATGAACCTCCAAAACAGTCCTATTTATGTAGTGGCAGAGTTGAGAAAGTTTTTTGTTGGCTAACAAATTGATTACAAAAAATAGTCTAGCTCAGCAAATTAAACAAGAACTTGCATCTGGTAAGTTTGTAGAGGCAACAGAGACATGGAGCGAACTCGAGGATGTTATTATTTCTAGCAGCAACTCAGTGGTAAAATTCCATAAGAATCTCTACTCAATCTAGTGACAATTTGATTTTTTTAATTGCATATAAAATCATGTTCCTCAAAAGATAAACATTCTAAATCGCGCACAATGATATATTTTTGCAGTTTATTCCACATTGCAGAATTTTACTCGGGTGAAACATTATTTTTCTTTAGACTATTCAATTTTAAACCATTGTTTTGTATTATCTTTTGTTCATGGTTTCTTGGAAAATGGCTATCAAACACCAATAGTTGGAAAAAAGAAATTCCATGGAAAACAAAGCCTATCAAACTGCTAAAGATAGAAAAATAAATCATGATTTTCCATAGAAAACAAAGACAATCAAACACCAAAAGATGGAAAATCTTAACATTTTCTAGGTGGAAAATTATACCAATCAAACGCAACTATTTGATATTTTTCGGGAAAATAAGTTCTAAACAATTATTTTCCCTGAAATTCGTTTTCTTTCCACCCAATTTTCCAATGAGCAATCGAACGGACCCTTAGTCTATATGATTTCCACTTTTTTATTTGCAGCTAATTTATGTCGTAATATTTTTGGTTGGACCACTTGATCAGGAGCCAACAACGTGCAAATGAGCACTTTCGGTAGTAAACTATCATCCAATAAATAGTATTTTTTTTTTTTATTTTACTACCATCCAATAAATAGTGTATTTTTTTATTCTGATGTACTTTAGCATCCGTTTGACTTCCATCATTCCACATTATAACGAGAGAAATAGTAATTTTTTTAGAAAATATGTGATTAAAAAGAAGGAAAAATTTAAAGGTTTATGTGTAATATTATTTTATTTGACAATGTGTGATTCATAAGAAGATAGAGAAAAAATAAATTATATTTTAATGAGGAATAATGGGACCAAACGGGGGTTTAATTTGATGAAGGTGTGAAGATTGTACGTACGTGCGCACCGATTTGACAATGCTCGACCTGATAACTGAAGAAAATTTGGTCCTTATTCGATTTTGATTTTTCATAATCATTTTTTCTTAAACTAATTCTCAATGAAATATTTTTAATAAAATAATTATGTACTTGGATTTATGATTTATTCATATATTTTGACCTCACATTTTCGAAAAAATATACTTTCCATAAAATCGTTTTTGAAAAAATCAAAATGAAACAAGGACTTAATTTTAAAATTGGGTTTGATGTGACATTTGGCAACAAGGAACATTATGCATGTGACTGATTTATGAGTGGTGCGCCATTATTGAATTGACGTGATCAGTAAAATGTGCAACTTATTGGATAGACGGGATACCGACCATCTTTGTGTCATGTGGCTGACAGTTCGGCCCCATGAAAGACATTTCCCACTATAATGTTAAAAAAGTTAATAAAACTTCCTACTAAACGGGTCCGTTTGATTTGGCGAAATTTTCCATGAAAGTAGGAAAATATTTTCCTACTTCTACTTTTTGATTGTTTGATAGACTAAATTTTTCACGAAAAATGTTTTCCTCCATTTTCCTAGGTACAACCTTTTGATGCACAAATGATGGAAAATATTTTTTCACCTAATAGGTGGGAAAATATTTTCCACCTTTTTTTTTAGCAATGGCAACCAATTTTATCAACCATTATAAAAAGAATTTTCATTTTTGTTGACAATTTCTATGCAAAACAAAGTCAAACGAATATGGTAATTTTTTCTAATTGTTTAAAAAAAATTTACTTTTTGGTAATTGGAACAAATTCTAGACGTATTGGTAGAAAAAATTATCACTTTAATGGACAATTTTTATAAAAAAACGAAGTCAAACGGATACCAAACTTTCAACATTTTCCAGGTAGAAAATTATACCAATCAAAAACAATTAATTACAATTCCTAATAAAACAAATTCTAGGCAAATCAATTCCCAGTAAAACATTTTCTTTCCACCCATTTTCCACATTTGCAATCAAACGGACCATAAGAATTCATATGATAGATAAATGTGAAAAGAAATTCAAATTCCATATTAGTTGAAAAATAAAAATTCATCAAATCCATAAGAATTCGTTTTCCATGAAAATAAAGAAAATGCAGCTTAAAGTGGATGTACCTTGAAATTCGATTTCCATTTCCACGTTGCAATCAAACGGTCAAAGTGAAATTCATTTTCCTCGAAGGTGACATTCTCCATGGAATTCGTTACAATCAAACAGATCTTAAGCGATGACCAACAAAAAATAAAGCATTTAAACTCGTTATTGACATCAAGAACGTTTCATGTTAACTTTGGTCTAGTGCAAGGCCATCCTAAAAAGCAAGAGAATTTCTGGGTTTTTATTATTATTATTTTTTTTAAATCTATACTGGCGTTCATTGTGTCGACTAAAAGATCGGACTCGTTTCAAATTATAAATTATCGAGGGTTCACATTGTAATCAAATTTCAGAAAATGGAATATTCTATGCATTTTCTTTAAGAAACCCATTGATTGAAATAAAAATATATTTTTGCTCAATAATAATGTGTGTTATTCTGTAGAAATTGTTTTATTATTATTATTATTATTATTTGAATAATTGGCTCAACTGTGCTACCAAAATCATTTTTTTTTTTTCAGGGCTACCCAAAATAAAGGTGGGGTTGCCAGCAATTGGACGGTTCTTAATGATTGGTCGTGAACACGTTTTCACGGTGTCATATTAATTTCTCGCATTTTAACAATATCTTGGAATACACCAACTTTAATAATGAATAATGCTATTTAATACAAAGTTATTTAATAGCGTTACTTTTTAACAATTCATGTAGAGTTACACCGACACCTAAATTTTGTGGCTTCCAACATTTATAGCTTTTTTGCTTAGGCTTAAATTAAATAAAATTAATTTTTGACACTTTCTTATTTACGTGTGTTTGAGCCACATTATTTTAGAAGAATGTATTCAAGAATAGTAGATTGATGAAAAATGTGTGGTTGAAAAAGAAAGAAAAATTATTGATGTGATGAAAAATATTATTTAATTGAAAAATGTGTGGATGAAAATGAGTAGAAGAATAAAAATGAGAATTTTAATGTTTACCAAACATGAACTTAAATAATATATGTGTTATCTGTATGTATTTTACTCGAAATTAGAAAATGATTAAACATCTATAATTATTTATAGATAGTAAAAAATGCAGTGTTTGATAATAAACACTTGCTAAAAGTTAGAATATATTTTATTTAAATATTTTGTGAAATTTAAAAGTACTACCCATGACTCATATTTTGTATCTATTTATTTATAAAGGGTGAACCGTATCATTGACGGTCACCACCTATCATGCTCTGAGCCTATGTGAAAGAGGTAAATCGTAGATTATGTCTTCAAGGGTACAGGGTGGAAGATTACGTGTAAACTTGCACTTACCTAAGGACCAAATCTATATTTCAGGAATCTATTTATTTATAAATCTTACCAATCATAGACGTGGTGTGGACACTTGCAGAGGTATTTTCACATGTATGGAAGTTGAAATCACGAGGATGAATTAGTTCTTCGAAAAATCGGTCAAACTTTGAAAATAAAATTTAATAATATCAAATTAGACCCTCTCCACTAGGTAATGAATCACATGCAGCCGGAACAATAACAGTGAACTTTTTGAGTTTTTATAAGTCAATTACACGAGTTCTTTCACCATTTTAGATCTTTGACGTGTTAGTTAGTAATAGATCCAAAATAATTAGATTCTTAGTAATGATTGTTAGATCTTTGACCTATATTTTTAATATTTTTATTGGATATGAGATTTAATCCCTTAACAATCATATCATGTTTAGGGGTGGACAAAACTCAAATCAAACCGGCCAAACCGATCGACCCGACCCAAACCGACCGGTTTGGGTCGGTTTTTTGAATTTTTGGGGCGGGTTTCGGTTTGCTTAATCGGGTCGGGTTGGGTCGGGTCACGGTTTAGGAACCCAAACCCGACCCGACCCGAAAAAAAAAAAAAGTGAACTTTGAACGCACTTTCATTTTCAACTTTCAATTACTAGTTTTGATTATTTTGTTTTTGTTTATCCTCAAAGGGATCTAAGAAATTAACAAAATTAAGTCTCCTCTCTCTTCTAATTAACAAAACTTGAAGTCTTTTGACCTTCTAATTAACAAAATTAAGTCTCTGCTCTCTTCAATGTAGATTTGTTCTATGAATGTTTTGTTTATTTCTTATTTTGGCTCAACTCCATTAATTCTTGTTATTGAGAGCAACATAACTATATTTATTTCTTTGATTGATTCCTTAAAAGTAATTAATATGTTGATAATTTGACAAAAATATGTACATATATTTATGGAATTTCATGCTGAATTCTACTAGTGTTATAATTTCTATTTTTTTTAAATCGTGATTTGAAATAATGATATATTTTCCTTCATATGAAATTACATTTCAATAGTCTCTTGTGGACATGTTAAGTATGATTTTATCATGTATGAAGTACTTTGTTATTTTTTATTAAGCTGTGATTTTTGTTAATGAATATTTGATGGATTATACTATTTTATTTTTCAAATTTATTGATATTGGATGACTAATGTGTATTATTAATGTTATTTTACATAAAAAAAAATTGGACGATTTTAATTTTTGTGCAATAAATTTTTCTCAAACCGTCCAACCCAACCCAACCCGACCGATACATAATTGAGTTGGGTTGGGTTGGGTTGGGTTGGATTTTTAACAAACCGACAATGCTGGGTTGGGGCAAAAACCAACCCAACCCAACCCACGCCCACCCCTAAATGTTAATTTTTGTAACCTTTTTTTTTTTTTTTTCCTCCCAACATATGCTCAATAGGTTTTAACAAAATTTGCCCGACAATAATGTTTGTTTGAGAGAAATTATTGACCTTAAAAATTGGAAACCATTTTTTTAAAGTCAACAGTAGTCTTGTTAGAATTTTGGTAGATTTTCTGCCTTTATTTTGATCGAAAAATGCATTTTTAATAGGAGAATCTGAGTTTTTCAAGAGTGTCAATCTTTAATTTTGCCTTGATCCCAGATGAATTTTTTGAAAGTGGAGGAATGGTCTTAGCTATTTCAGTCTTTAAGACTATACAAACTTTTTTTTTATTTTTTTGGGCTCTCTTTGCAACGTCTTTTAGTTATTCCAATGATCTTATTTATATAAAAGTTTTGGGAGCCTTCTAGTCATTTTTATAGATTGATATTCTCTCATCATTATATTGAAAATCATGATTAAGTCCAAATTTAAATACTCTCGTTGAGGTTTGTGTTTTAGTGACATTTGTCATGTGTACGTCTTGTTTTACAGTACCAGCATTTATGCTAATGGTGTCAAGTTTTGTCACTAAAATGGCATCTATGTCCGATGCTTCCAATTTTTCCTATAATGCAACGATTTTGGACGAGACCGCTGAATATTCATCTTGCGGGTCTACATTCCCTTGCTAGGGAGAGTCTTGATGGTAGAGGCATACTCTTGGTTTGTTGTGCTAAGGAGGCTATGATGCAAGTGCTTGGTGACACGTGGACATGCAATGTGGCTACTTTGTGGTTGACTTGGAGTCCCGGTAGAACATTTACTCACCAGACACCAGCAAGTTTGGTCATTTGGAAAGACAATGAATTGGAAAGATAGCTTTGTGTTTCTAATTTTATAGTTACAGAATCGTTCATAGTGCTTATGCTATATATACTTGAAAAGCTAACTCATGAATCCATTCATTCGACACCTTGTCTTCAGTAAGTTCGTACTTTATATTTCTCACGTGCTTTGGAATTGGGGCTTGACTTGGTGATTCGCTTCTTGGCTCCATTTCTTGACTAACTAGATTTTTTTTTTCCAAAATAATCATTCCAGAATGTAACTTCAGTCCCCCAAGTCCGAGTTTCATATTCATGTGAAGGAAGGATTCATTGCTTTGTTGCTGCCAGTACTGAAATTTTGTACTGTTGTTTAGATTTTATCATGGATATGCTTCGCCTGTTTTCTGAAGTAATATACTGGACAAAGGTTGAAGCGAGATGGGTGGACTTTTATCGAAATCAAAGCCTTTATACCGGAATGAGCCTACAACCAATAACTAATAGTAGTAATTACATTAAACCAGAATTTTTAAGATTCAATTTCAAAAATCAGATATAAAGTTTATTTATACGCAAATCACATATTAATTCAAATATTTAATATTTTTAGTACCATCAAAATTTATCACAATCCCTAATTAGCAAATTTAATCCAAATCCTAACATATTCTCTCTCTTTTCCTCTTCCATCTCCCCCTTTCTCTCTCCCCTTCTCTCTTTTCTCTCTGGGGACTGCTCTCTATCGCAAACACTGGAAGGGAGACCACAATCATTGCGGCGATGATGCCACTGTGGTGACCTGAACGACACTACGGCAATGACGCTCACGCCACAACAACGCAGCGACCGCTGCTCAATGTTGTAGCACCCATCACCGTTGTAGCGTCGCGATGAAGCTACATTGCAGAGTAGCTTCCCCTTGCCGCTGCTACAATGCAGTGATGATGGTGGTACTATGATAGACCCCCAATCCGGTTTACCTATGCTCGAAAGAAGAAAGGGCTTCCGGTCCATTAAAAGTTAGTTATTGAGTGGGGGTAAAATAGTAAAATTGGGGTGTGGGAGGAAACGTGAATAAATAGGGGGGAATTGGATGTGGGGAGGCATGCATATTTTGATCAGTACTGAGTAGTTAGGGGAGAGTCCAGGCCTCTCATATAAGCCTTGGAACTTGTTCTCTTTGAAGTATTATCAATACGAATATTCCATTTGTGTTTACAGTTACCACACTTCTTCATACTTGTTCTAATTACAGATTCCCAGCATAATTCTATTCTGACCATTGCAGCCATTTGCAGAGGTTTGGTGGAAGCTTCAATTCTCGGATTAATCAGCAGATTCAATATTCTACAGGTGAGATCCTATCAATTTGGTATCAGAGCATGACGATCGCGGACCGAGTTGGACAGTTGGAATCACGGTTTGATGGATTGAAGGGGGAGGTAGGGGAGATGAGAACAGAATTGCAGAGGGACCTTGCAGTGATAATGGAGAAATTTGATTTTGTGGTGGCAAGGTGGGGGGAGCAGGAAAAGGATAGGAAGGAGAAGGGAGCTGCAACCGGATCTGCCACCACGACCTTAATTTCGGAAACTTCGGATAAACCACAGGAAATGAGCGAAAATGATCGAGCTCAGCCCGATGAGACTGCTAGGCCAGATAATCGGATTCGCCGATTGGAAATGCCAATCTTCAACGGGGAGTCACCGGATGCATGGATCTTCCGAGCGGAGCGATACTTTAAAATGAATCAACTCACCATTTGGAAAAAATGGAAGTAGCAGCGGTGTGTTTTGAAGGAGAGGCACTGGCATGGTATCAATGGGAAAACGGCCGCCAACCTTTGATGCGTTGGGAAGATCTGAAACTACTACTGTTGCAGAGGTTCAGGCCGACACAAGAGGGTAGCGTGTTGGAGAAGCTACTAGCCCTAAAACAAGAAGGGACGGTGAGAGACTACCGGCGTTGGTTCGAATTGCTAGCTGCGCCGTTGACAGACATTCCCGATGCTGTGTTGGAAGGGAACTTCATTAATGGACTGGATCCTATTATTAGGGCAGAGGTCAAGATGATCAGGCCGCAGGGTTTGGGCCAAATCATGGAGCTGGCCCAACGGGTCGAGGACCGAAATGAATCGCTGAAGCGGGCTGTTGGTGTTGGTGGCCCATTCCGCCACAGGAATAATACGCCCACTTTAATCAGCCCAGGAGAGAAAGGCCCAAGTTATATGGGCATTCATCCTAAGCTCACTACTCAATTGACCCAGGCAGAGCAAGTCACGGGAGGACCGAAGGTTCCTGGAGCTTCGAATCACCGGCCGATGCTAGGGGAAAGGCCGGCGCCACCCTTCCGGCGCCTGACCGACGGAGAACTGCAGCTCAAGCGGGAGAAAGGACTCTGTTACCGTTGTGATGAGAGGTATGTTCCGGGCCATCGATGCAAATATAGAGAGTTGCAAGTGCTCTTAGTGAGGGAAGAGGAAGGTGAGGACTTGGGGGAGGACGAAGGCGCCGAAATGAGTGAGATAGTGGGAGAAATGGTGGAATTGTCGATAAAATCGGTGGTAGGACTCACCGCACCCAAGACCATGAAGCTGCGGGGTGCGGTTTACGGGGAACCAGTGGTTGTCCTTATTGATTGTGGAGCCACCCACAATTTTATCTCCTCTGAACTAGTACAAAAGCTGGAGCTGAGCGTCACAGAGTCCGCTAGCTACGGGGTGGTGATGGGTACTGGAGTATCGGTCAAGGGGTGGTGGAATTTGTAAGGAGGTGGTGGTGACTTTGCCAGAAGTGGAGGTAGTGGAGGATTTCTTACCGTTGAAATTGGGGTGTACTGATGTTATCCTCGGAATGAAGTGGTTGGAAACATTAGGTAAGATGCAAGTTAACTGGAGTGCACTCACGATGAGATTCAAGGCTGGTGGAGAGACAATTGTGTTACAAGGCGACCCCAGCCTAGACAGGACCCAAGTATCGCTGAAATCGATGGTTAAAACATATAAGGACGGGGTACAGGGCATTCTGTTGGAATTAGGAAGTTTAGATGTGGAAACAGAAGCACAAGTGACAGAGGTGCACGCTTCCATCTTGGAGTTATTGGGAGATCACCAGAGTGTTTTTGAATGGCCAAACATACTGCCCCCGATAAGAGTACGTGATCACGCAATTCTGCTGCAACCCGGAGCAGCTCCTGTGAATGTTAGGCCCTACCGGTATCCGTATGTGCAGAAGAACGAGATAGAGAAACTGGTCGGGGAAATGCTGGCTGCAGGCATTATCCAACCTAGTCAAAGTCCCTTCTCCAGCCCCGTATTGTTGGTAAAGAAGAAAGACGGAAGCTGGAGGTTTTGCGTGGATTACCGAGCATTGAACAAGGTGACAGTACCAGACCGCTTTCCAATTCCTGTGATTGATGAATTGCTGGATGAATTACATGGGTCGCGGGTGTTTTCAAAGCTAGACTTGAAATCGGGGTACCATCAGATCAGGGTCCGACCAGAAGACATTCCAAAGACAGCGTTCCGCACGCATGAAGGCCACTATGAATTCTCGGTCATGCCGTTTGGGCTATCTAATGCCCCAGCTACCTTCCAGCATCTGATGAATGAGGTTTTTCGGCCATATTTGCGGAAGTTTGTTCTTGTCTTCTTCGATGATATTTTGGTCTACAGTCAGTCACTGGAAGAACACGTGCGTCATTTGGAGGTGGTGTTGAGAGAATTGCACAAACATCAGTTGTACGCTAATAAGAAGAAATGTCTATTCGGCCAGAAGGAAGTGGAATATTTGGGCCATGTGATTTCCGAACAGGGGGTAGCAGCGGATCAGTCAAAAAGCCATGATCAACTGGCCAAGTCCGGGAACTCTTAAGGAGCTTCGAGGATTCCTAGGGCTCACAGGGTATTACAGGCGTTTTGTACTGGGATACGCTAAGATAGCTTGGCCTTTGACTGAATTGTTAAAAAGGGACAATTTCCGGTGGAATGAACAGACAGACGTTGCATTTCAGAACCTCAAATCAGCCATGGTCAGTGTTCCAGTGTTGGCATTACCGAACTTTTCTAAACAGTTCGTGGTTGAAACCGACGCGTCGGGACACGGTTTAGGAGCGGTCCTAATGCAAGACAGTCACCCGATAGCCTACTTTAGCCGGGTTTTACCTCAAAGTGTCAGACAGAGGTCAGTATATGAACGTGAGCTTATGGCTGTGGTGTTTGCAATACAAAAATGGCGACATTATTTAATGGGCAGACATTTCGTTGTGCGGACCGATCAGAGGAGTCTGAAGTTCTTACTGGAGCAGCGGTTGGTGAGTGAAGACAATCAGAAATGGCTCACTAAACTTATGGGGTTTCATTTTGACATCCAGTATCGACCCCGATTGGAAAACAAGGCTGCGGATGCTCTGTCCAGGTTACAACCAGCCCTTAACTGCCTGGCTTTAACAGTCCCTAAAGTGCTGCAAATAGATGAAATTCAGAAGGAAGTTGCTACAGATGAGATATTGGGCGGGATAGTAAAGAACTTACAAGAGGGAGTTCCGGTCCAGGAAGGGTATACGTTGGTTGAAGGGCTGTTGTGTTATCAGGGGAAGGTAGTACTTCCCAGCAACTCACACTTTGTGACCCTAATACTACAGGAGTGTCATGATACTTTGGTTGGGGGACATTCTGGATTTCTTAAAACCTATAAGCGTGTGTCCAGGGAAGTTTATTGGCGGGGAATGAGGGCGACGGTGAAGCAATGATGTGTGCTAATTGTTGCAACTGTTCGCAAAATAAGTATGACGCATATCACCTGGGGCCTCTGCAGCCTTTTACTGATTCCAACGTTTAATTTGAAGACATCTCTATGGATTTTATTGAAGGGTTACCACGGTCAGGGGGAGTGGGATAGATCTTTGGTAGTAGTTGGATCGTTTTGAGCAAATATGGGGCATTTTGTGGGTTTGAAACACCCTTTTACTGCTCCCACTGTGGTGGAGGCGTTCATCAGGGAGGTGGTGAGACTCCATGGGGTACCTCGCTCCATTATATCTGACCGGGATCGCATCTTCATGAGTTCGTTCTGGACGGCTCTCTTCAAGGCGCAGGGGACTGCCCTTAAGCACAGCACGGCTTACCATCCCCAAACGGATGGACAGACTGAGGTTGTAAATCGGTGTCTGGAGACGTATTTGCGTTGCTTTGTGTCAAAGAAACCCCGGGTGTGGAGCCAATTTTTGCATTGGGCTGAGTTCTGGTACAATACATCTTCCACCCCCCCCCCCCCCCCCCCCCCCCCCCCCCCCCCCCCACCGCACTAAGCACACCCCATTTCAGATTGTCTATGGACGAGAGCCACCTCAGATTCTTTACTTCGAGAAGGGAATGACTGTGAACTCTTCGGTGGAGCAACTCTTACCTGAGGGATTGATATTACAGGAATTGAGGGTGCAACTCACCAGGGCACAAGCTAGAATGAAAGAAATTGCGGATGGGCACCGTCGAGACGTCCAGTTTGAAGTCGGGGATCTGGTTTACCTCAAGCTCCGTCCCTTCCGCCAGAAATCTGTAGCTAAAAGGGTATCTGAGAAGCTGTCCCCGAGGTACTTTGGCCCATTCGAAGTGGAAGCGAAGGTGGGAAAGGTCGCGTACAGGTTGAAACTTCCACCTCCAGCTGGCAATTCATCCGGTTTTCCATGTGTCTCAGCTTCGCAAAGCCATTGGAGGTGCGCAGTCAGTCTCTTCTTTGCCCCAGCAATTGTCTGCCGATGGGGAATTCCTTCTGGAACCTACAGCTGTACTCGGGGTCCGTCCTAATTCTCACTCCCCGACGCTCACGCCACAACAACGCAGCGACCGCTGCTCAATGTTGTAGCACCCATCACCGTTGTAGCGTCGCGATGAAGCTACATTGCAGAGTAGCTTCCCCTTGCCGCTGCTACAATGCAGTGATGATGGTGGTACTATGATAGACCCCCAATCCGGTTTACCTATGCTCGAAAGAAGAAAGGGCTTCCGGTCCATTAAAAGTTAGTTATTGAGTGGGGGTAAAATAGTAAAATTGGGGTGTGGGAGGAAACGTGAATAAATAGGGGGGAATTGGATGTGGGGAGGCATGCATATTTTGATCAGTACTGAGTAGTTAGGGGAGAGTCCAGGCCTCTCATATAAGCCTTGGAACTTGTTCTCTTTGAAGTATTATCAATACGAATATTCCATTTGTGTTTACAGTTACCACACTTCTTCATACTTGTTCTAATTACAGATTCCCAGCATAATTCTATTCTGACCATTGCAGCCATTTGCAGAGGTTTGGTGGAAGCTTCAATTCTCGGATTAATCAGCAGATTCAATATTCTACAGGTGAGATCCTATCAATTTGGTATCAGAGCATGACGATCGCGGACCGAGTTGGACAGTTGGAATCACGGTTTGATGGATTGAAGGGGGAGGTAGGGGAGATGAGAACAGAATTGCAGAGGGACCTTGCAGTGATAATGGAGAAATTTGATTTTGTGGTGGCAAGGTGGGGGGAGCAGGAAAAGGATAGGAAGGAGAAGGGAGCTGCAACCGGATCTGCCACCACGACCTTAATTTCGGAAACTTCGGATAAACCACAGGAAATGAGCGAAAATGATCGAGCTCAGCCCGATGAGACTGCTAGGCCAGATAATCGGATTCGCCGATTGGAAATGCCAATCTTCAACGGGGAGTCACCGGATGCATGGATCTTCCGAGCGGAGCGATACTTTAAAATGAATCAACTCACCATTTGGAAAAAATGGAAGTAGCAGCGGTGTGTTTTGAAGGAGAGGCACTGGCATGGTATCAATGGGAAAACGGCCGCCAACCTTTGATGCGTTGGGAAGATCTGAAACTACTACTGTTGCAGAGGTTCAGGCCGACACAAGAGGGTAGCGTGTTGGAGAAGCTACTAGCCCTAAAACAAGAAGGGACGGTGAGAGACTACCGGCGTTGGTTCGAATTGCTAGCTGCGCCGTTGACAGACATTCCCGATGCTGTGTTGGAAGGGAACTTCATTAATGGACTGGATCCTATTATTAGGGCAGAGGTCAAGATGATCAGGCCGCAGGGTTTGGGCCAAATCATGGAGCTGGCCCAACGGGTCGAGGACCGAAATGAATCGCTGAAGCGGGCTGTTGGTGTTGGTGGCCCATTCCGCCACAGGAATAATACGCCCACTTTAATCAGCCCAGGAGAGAAAGGCCCAAGTTATATGGGCATTCATCCTAAGCTCACTACTCAATTGACCCAGGCAGAGCAAGTCACGGGAGGACCGAAGGTTCCTGGAGCTTCGAATCACCGGCCGATGCTAGGGGAAAGGCCGGCGCCACCCTTCCGGCGCCTGACCGACGGAGAACTGCAGCTCAAGCGGGAGAAAGGACTCTGTTACCGTTGTGATGAGAGGTATGTTCCGGGCCATCGATGCAAATATAGAGAGTTGCAAGTGCTCTTAGTGAGGGAAGAGGAAGGTGAGGACTTGGGGGAGGACGAAGGCGCCGAAATGAGTGAGATAGTGGGAGAAATGGTGGAATTGTCGATAAAATCGGTGGTAGGACTCACCGCACCCAAGACCATGAAGCTGCGGGGTGCGGTTTACGGGGAACCAGTGGTTGTCCTTATTGATTGTGGAGCCACCCACAATTTTATCTCCTCTGAACTAGTACAAAAGCTGGAGCTGAGCGTCACAGAGTCCGCTAGCTACGGGGTGGTGATGGGTACTGGAGTATCGGTCAAGGGGTGGTGGAATTTGTAAGGAGGTGGTGGTGACTTTGCCAGAAGTGGAGGTAGTGGAGGATTTCTTACCGTTGAAATTGGGGTGTACTGATGTTATCCTCGGAATGAAGTGGTTGGAAACATTAGGTAAGATGCAAGTTAACTGGAGTGCACTCACGATGAGATTCAAGGCTGGTGGAGAGACAATTGTGTTACAAGGCGACCCCAGCCTAGACAGGACCCAAGTATCGCTGAAATCGATGGTTAAAACATATAAGGACGGGGTACAGGGCATTCTGTTGGAATTAGGAAGTTTAGATGTGGAAACAGAAGCACAAGTGACAGAGGTGCACGCTTCCATCTTGGAGTTATTGGGAGATCACCAGAGTGTTTTTGAATGGCCAAACATACTGCCCCCGATAAGAGTACGTGATCACGCAATTCTGCTGCAACCCGGAGCAGCTCCTGTGAATGTTAGGCCCTACCGGTATCCGTATGTGCAGAAGAACGAGATAGAGAAACTGGTCGGGGAAATGCTGGCTGCAGGCATTATCCAACCTAGTCAAAGTCCCTTCTCCAGCCCCGTATTGTTGGTAAAGAAGAAAGACGGAAGCTGGAGGTTTTGCGTGGATTACCGAGCATTGAACAAGGTGACAGTACCAGACCGCTTTCCAATTCCTGTGATTGATGAATTGCTGGATGAATTACATGGGTCGCGGGTGTTTTCAAAGCTAGACTTGAAATCGGGGTACCATCAGATCAGGGTCCGACCAGAAGACATTCCAAAGACAGCGTTCCGCACGCATGAAGGCCACTATGAATTCTCGGTCATGCCGTTTGGGCTATCTAATGCCCCAGCTACCTTCCAGCATCTGATGAATGAGGTTTTTCGGCCATATTTGCGGAAGTTTGTTCTTGTCTTCTTCGATGATATTTTGGTCTACAGTCAGTCACTGGAAGAACACGTGCGTCATTTGGAGGTGGTGTTGAGAGAATTGCACAAACATCAGTTGTACGCTAATAAGAAGAAATGTCTATTCGGCCAGAAGGAAGTGGAATATTTGGGCCATGTGATTTCCGAACAGGGGGTAGCAGCGGATCAGTCAAAAAGCCATGATCAACTGGCCAAGTCCGGGAACTCTTAAGGAGCTTCGAGGATTCCTAGGGCTCACAGGGTATTACAGGCGTTTTGTACTGGGATACGCTAAGATAGCTTGGCCTTTGACTGAATTGTTAAAAAGGGACAATTTCCGGTGGAATGAACAGACAGACGTTGCATTTCAGAACCTCAAATCAGCCATGGTCAGTGTTCCAGTGTTGGCATTACCGAACTTTTCTAAACAGTTCGTGGTTGAAACCGACGCGTCGGGACACGGTTTAGGAGCGGTCCTAATGCAAGACAGTCACCCGATAGCCTACTTTAGCCGGGTTTTACCTCAAAGTGTCAGACAGAGGTCAGTATATGAACGTGAGCTTATGGCTGTGGTGTTTGCAATACAAAAATGGCGACATTATTTAATGGGCAGACATTTCGTTGTGCGGACCGATCAGAGGAGTCTGAAGTTCTTACTGGAGCAGCGGTTGGTGAGTGAAGACAATCAGAAATGGCTCACTAAACTTATGGGGTTTCATTTTGACATCCATTATCGACCCGGATTGGAAAACAAGGCTGCGGATGCTCTGTCGAGGTTACAACCAGCCCTTAACTGCCTGGCTTTAACAGTCCCTAAAGTGCTGCAAATAGATGAAATTCAGAAGGAAGTTGCTACAGATGAGATATTGGGCGGGATAGTAAAGAACTTACAAGAGGGAGTTCCGGTCCAGGAAGGGTATACGTTGGTTGAAGGGCTGTTGTGTTATCAGGGGAAGGTAGTACTTCCCAGCAACTCACACTTTGTGACCCTAATACTACAGGAGTGTCATGATACTTTGGTTGGAGGACATTCTGGATTTCTTAAAACCTATAAGCGTGTGTCCAGGGAAGTTTATTGGCGGGGAATGAGGGCGACGGTGAAGCAATATGTGGCTAATTGTGCAACCTGTCAGCAAAATAAGTATGAGGCATTATCACCGGGGGGCCTCTTGCAGCCTTTACCGATTCCAACGTTAATTTGGGAAGACATCTCTATGGATTTTATTGAAGGGTTACCACGGTCAGGGGGAGTGGATACGATCTTGGTAGTAGTGGATCGTTTGAGCAAATATGGGCATTTTGTGGGTTTGAAACACCCTTTTACTGCTCCCACTGTGGCGGAGGCGTTCATCAGGGAGGTGGTGAGACTCCATGGGGTACCTCACTCCATTATATCTGACCGGGATCGCATCTTCATGAGTTCGTTCTGGACGACTCTCTTCAAGGCGCAGGGGACTGCCCTTAAGCATAGCACGGCTTACCATCCCCAAACGGATGGACAGACTGAGGTTGTAAATCGGTGTCTGGAGACGTATTTGCGTTGCTTTGTGTCAAAGAAACCCCGGGTGTGGAGCCAATTTTTGCATTGGGCTGAGTTCTGGTACAATACATCATTCCACACCGCCACTAAGCACACCCCATTTCAGATTGTCTATGGACGTGAGCCACCTCAGATTCTTTACTTCGAGAAGGGAATAACTGTGAACTCTTCGGTGGAGCAACTCTTACTCGAACGGGATTCGATATTACATGAATTGAGGGTGCAACTCACCAGGGCACAAGCTAGAATGAAAGAAATTGCGGATGGGCACCGTCGAGACGTCCAGTTTGAAGTCGGGAATCTGGTTTACCTCAAGCTCCGTCCCTTCCGCCAGAAATCTGTAGCTAAACGGGTATCTGAGAAGCTGTCCCCGAGGTACTTTGGCCCATTCGAAGTGGAAGCGAAGGTGGGAAAGGTCGCGTACAGGTTGAAACTTCCACCTCCAGCTGCAATTCACCCGGTTTTCCATGTGTCTCAGCTTCGCAAAGCCATTGGAAGTGCGCAGTCAGTCTCTTCTTTGCCCCAGCAATTGTCTGCCGATGGGGAATTCCTTCTGGAACCTACAGCTGTACTCGGGGTCCGTCCTAATTCTCACTCCCCAACAGCAGGACCTGATGTTTTGATTAAGTGGAAGAGTCTTCCGGAATTTGAAGCTACATGGGAACCCTTTGAAGCCATCCGGCAACAGTTTCCTGGTTTCCCCCTTGAGGACAAGGTGGATTTCGGGGCGGCGGGTAATGATAGACCCCCAATCCGGTTTACCTATGCTCGAAAGAAGAAAGGGCTTCCGGTCCATTAAAAGTTAGTTATTGAGTGGGGGTAAAATAGTAAAATTGGGGTGTGGGAGGAAACGTGAATAAATAGGGGGGAATTGGATGTGGGGAGGCATGCATATTTTGATCAGTATTGAGTAGTTAGGGGAGAGTCCAGGCCTCTCATATAAGCCTTGGAACTTGTTCTCTTTGAAGTATTATCAATACGAATATTCCATTTGTGTTTACAGTTACCACACTTCTTCATACTTGTTCTAATTACAGATTCCCAGCATAATTCTATTCTGACCATTGCAGCCATTTGCAGAGGTTTGGTGGAAGCTTCAATTCTCGGATTAATCAGCAGATTCAATATTCTACAGGTGAGATCCTATCATACTACAAGTGGTTGGTGAGGGTGGAGGTGTGGTAGGGAGGGTGTATCTGGCGGTGGCGGTGGTAGTAGGACACGTTGACGGAGTGAGGGTGGATCTGGCTATGGGAAGACCCTTTAGCCAGTTACTAGTGCAGTGATTGTGTGCTGAGGTGGTGGCGGCTGCGAGTTTTTGGATTTTTGTTAGGGTGGTGGTTGGGTGTGGTATAAATGGAGATAGTATGTTGTGGTGTGGTGTGGTAGATCTGTGGTGGTGGTGGTGGATCTTTAGCTGCCCACATGATTGCGGGGTGTTGGTAGTGGTGGTGATGGTGCGGTGGTTGTGGGTGCTGTCGAGAGGTGATGGTGGTGGTGTCGATGACGAGATTTTGGTTGCCTTGTTGGTTGCAGTGGTTAGGTGATAGTCACAACTGTTGGTTGTGGTCACAAATTATTTGGTTGTTTGTGATCATTAAATTGATTAATCTATGATCGATAAATAATATTCGACCAATGAAAATGATAAATTATGACCAAAAAATAATGTGTGACCTAAAAACTATTAATTTGTGATTGATAATTTGATAATGTGTGGCCGTCTAATAAGTTGTGATTTATAATATTTGTGATTTGTGACCGATGAATAAAATTGTAATGTTTAAATTTTTGATTTGTGACCGGTGAAGAAATTGTCACCTCTAAATTTTTTGAATTGTGACATTAAAATAATTTGTGATATATAAATTTTATGATTTGTGACCTATAACTAAATTGTAACGTATAAATTTTATAAATTTGTAACCGGTGAACAAATTGTGACCTTCAAATTTTTTGAATTGTGACTGTAAAATAATTTGTAACATATAAAAATTGTGATATGTGACCAATTATATGAAATTTGTGACCAAATTATACGGAATTGTGATTTTTATATATTTAATTAATAAAATATATGTTTAATTAATTAATTTATAAATACAATTTTAAAAAATTTGAGATTTGAGATTTTAAACCTTAAAAAATCTAAAATTTTAAATTTTAAACATTCTCTCTTAAATTTGAAATGGGTGAAATTGAATCTCTTAGTTATGAAATTTTCCCCAACTAATAAGCCCCATAAGTATTTCGAGGCAATATATGTAATGGATATCCAGTGATTGTGGCCTTGTCAATCGAAATATTTCGACCCTAAATATTCTTTCAATTCGAAATCTATATTTTAATAAGATTTGCGGCAGCAAGCTTCACTTCATTATTTTTTTTATTCATATGTTTTTTTTTCTGTCATTTTTTGTTGGGTTATGCTACATGAACAAAACTCATTACAAAATGGTTGACAAAACAGCAGGCCCCCCCCCCCCCCCCCCTCAATAGGGGGACGCCATGTGGCTTTTTTATCAACCATTTTATACAATATTTTGTACAAGAAGAATTATCTTTTTTTGTTAGATTGATTTTGTCAATACTTTTCAACAACAACAATACCTCATACTATGTATGAATATACTAATTATTACTAGAAGAAGAGAAAGAATTGATAGTTTTTGGATTTTGCAGTAGTACCTCCTTTTCAGATACAAACGAAGAGTAATTTTGAGCGGCCTGCACAGCTTGGTCCATTCCGGTTAAGTGTGCTTTCCACCCCCACAGCTTTACAATTTCTTTTCCGCTTTGGTTACTTTTAGAGAGAGAATAAAAGCAAGAGAAGATCTTTGAAAATAAATTGGACCAAGTTGGTAATTTGTGAATATTTTTGGGAATAAAATGGACCAAGTCCAAGTTGGCAAGTTGTGAGGCTCATTCCATGTTCAATTTGGTACTAGTCAGATTCTCACGGCACTTTCCTTTGCCAAATTTTCTTCTTTATCCTTAATCAATAATTGTATGTTCTTCAATTGTTATGCATAATTAGATTCAATGAACTGATATAAAAACATAAATACGTCAAGGAATGATAGTATTAACAACGAAAAGAAATTAAGACCTATAAAAATACGTCATTTAACATTTCCATTTCTATTCCAAGTTCAAATACTAAACAAGGATTCAAGCCCATAACTATCCTGCATTTCAAGTACATTATTGTATGATTCAGCTGTTGGCGAGGGTATATCCTCCGGATCCCTAGTAGGTTTCACCCACCTACCATGGGAATTACGCTCAAGCCCCTTATTTTCCATTTGGTACCAATTTTGAGGAATTCTCAATTCATCCACAAGCATGTCACATTCTTTATTCACCAATACAACATCCCTTTTAGCATCTGATCTAAACGCCGTCTTGCTGTCGAGAAATCCATCGACTAAATGAAGATATGTTTCGAGCATATGAATTCCCACCAAATTCAACCCTTTCTTTAGATATGGAGATGATCTTATATCAAGCTTTAATTCTACTCCCACGTGTGTATATACCCACTCCAGTGTACCTGTGAAATCGTCGAACTTTTGTAGACTCTCGTTGAAGACTATGCCTGGCATTCTTGGGACAACGTCTTGTTTTATTGTCACGCGTAAAGTCTTAATGCCCATTTGATAAAGTTCGTCCCGAAAGGCAATGTTGCCCACTCGGGGTGCTGCAAATGATATGACGTTGATTGGGATGCCGGGGAAGTTTTTCGCAGCTTCGTATGCATTGAGAAGTGCCAATGCACCACCTAGACTATGGCCCGTGATTGTTAGGCTAACTTCTTCACCTCTTCCCTTGTAGTAATTCACTAATTTCTTAAGTTCTCTCATGACTTGTTCTGAGGCACTAGACTTATTGTACCTAGTGGACTCACTCTTTGATGAGTAAATACTAAGAAACCCATGTTCCACTTTTGCTTCGCCTTGCCCAATTGCCTCTAGTTTCCTCTGCATATTGTCGTACCATTCCGAGGGTGCAACCGTACCACGCCATGCCACAACTATGTCACGTCGTCCAATTCTACGTGTTTCTTCATCGTCGCTCACGGCCACGAACCCTATCCAGTTCGAGTCTTTACTCCATGTATCGACAAATCTTGATCTTTCTAACCATCGAGGCAAATCTATTTGTGACATGGCGTATATGTATTTTGTGACCTTATAACCACTTTTCGTAAGGCCTAATTTCTCGAAAAGTTTTCGACGATTGTACCGACAGCTACCGCAATACTCCGAGAACGAATCGAAGTCGAATGCATCGTAGGTTGCTTGTGCAAATTCTCCATATTTGACTATTTCTCTTCGAAGCCAAGGATGAAGTGGATCCAGAAGATTATTCCAGTCATTAGAACCGTGGATTTCTTGCCATTTTTTCGATATATCTTCCTTAGGAGACATGGTTGGAGTATTATGCTTATCTTCAATTCTTGGTACGTTCGATGTACGACGACTGAGGTTTCTTTCGATGTGCAGATATAACATGTTTGACAATGATTCAGCTAGTTTAATTGCCTTGTTGGAAGGTTTTTTATTCTGGAGTGTGAAATCTTCTTTATAGGCACGGATTGATATGGAGAGCCCATTTTTGGTGGCGGCAGTAGGGTGGTGGTGAAGCGGAAGGATTGCTTTTGTGATGGCGGCGGCGGTGGCGGCGGTGGCCATTTGTGTTCTTGTTATTTTTTAGGCCGGAGAGGGCATACAGTGTATATATATATGAGCAGAGTTTTTCTATATATATATATATATAGGTGCAATCGTATTTTATTTAATTATTGATATTTGACTATGGTTGTTTCAGCAATATTCACGCGTTGGTCTGAACACGGGGAGGAATTTTGACCTTCAAATGGGACTTTGTCTGATCACAATATCCGGATTTTAAATGCTTACTAAACCGGAAAGTGCCTGCCTCGAGGGGAACTTTCAAACGAGACGGTTAGATTAACACTCCAATTTCTATAGATCCTAAAGTCTTATTAAACAATAATTTTTTTTATTAATTATAAAAAAATAATGACAGCTATATCTCTTCGAAACGAAGTATATTATGTTGAATTGAAAATCAATGTTACGTCTCTCTCTCTCTCTCTCTCTCTCTCTCTCTCTCTCTCTCTCTCTCTCTCTCTCTCTCTCTCTCTCTCTCTATATGATGGCTAAAAATTTTGGAATTGATATCAACCATTAACATAATCAATCCTACCGACCCCAGTTGAAGTGATAAACTCTTTCCAATATTCAATTAATTAGTTTTCTTTTATTGCTTTTAGGTTAAGTTTGACATATTCAAAAATCTTTTCCCTAACTTGAATATGAGTTTCAAAATGAGTCCAATATTGATACTCTCTCTATCAATATTTAATTATTTGATTCAAATAATATGAAATTAAATACTTATTTACAATTTAGTCCCTCGACGTTCTAGAATTATTAAAAGGTGCCCAAATTAAAACCATTATCACTAAGGCTCCGTTTGATTTTCCCAATTTTTGCAGTGTTCTATTGGCGAAATTTTATCGGGAAAATATTTTCCAACTTTCTAAAGTTTCCACATTTTTGAGGAAAATAAATTCTTGATGTTTTTGTGGAAAAATATTTTCCAGGTTTTTTTTTTTTTTTTTTTTTTTTTTGGCAATAGGAAGAAATTCTAGTTGCAATGATAAAAAAAATTTCAATTTTATTAACAATTTCCATGCAAAACAAAGCCAAACGAATGGTATTCGGTATGTTTATTTTTTTTCAATTTTTTTTATTTTTTATTTTTGATAATTGGAACAAATTCTAGACCTAATAGTAGAAAACATTATCACTTTAATATACAATTTTCATAATTAAAAAAAAAAAGTCAAATGGACAACAAACTTTCAACATTTTTCATGAGAAATTATACCAATAAAAAACAATTAATTACAATTCCCAATAAAACAATTTTTAGGAAAATCTTTTCCCTGTAAAATATTTTCTTTCCACCCATTTTTCACACTGCAATCAAACGGACTCTAAATGATGTCATTTTAATTACTTTAGATAAAGCGACTCTCAACACCAAAAAAACAAACTGTATATAAGATTCTAAAATGATATCAAGTCAAAGAAAAATACGAAAAAAAAAAGGAAAAAGCCACAAGTACATGGAATTCTGGACAGAATTCCTACATATGTTGTCGTGGCAACATCCGATTCATCTATTTTTTTCTTTTTTCTCGATCGTTCAATGAATCCTCA
Organism: Fraxinus excelsior; assembly: GCA_019097785.1. NCBI lineage: Eukaryota > Viridiplantae > Streptophyta > Magnoliopsida > Lamiales > Oleaceae > Fraxinus > Fraxinus excelsior. Next base: position 19,192,596 of record CM032624.1, on the reverse strand, counting down.
CCATGTGTTGCATGTAATAAAAATTTTGTTCTTGTAGCATGACTGAAAAAACAAATCCACTATTACACTTTGAATTTTAGTTAACACTAAGATGATTATCCATGAAACATATCAGTTGTAGGTCATTTAATGATTCGTATTTCTAACAATTCATCCATATATCCATTTAAATGTCTTCACATTTTTAGTTTATGATATTAGCTACTTTCTTAATAGGAAAGAAAAGTGATACATGCTAGTTTATCGTAACTACGATATTCATGTTTAGTAATTATTAATAACCAGAGTCAAATTAAGATTTATGTTCTTTATAATTTATATTCCACGATAGCAACACCTTGCAATTAACAAATTACCATAACTTGGTCTTCCGAATCCATTAGAATAAATCAATGAATATATATGATTAAATGATAGATCTGTCAATACAAAGACGTTGATAATAAATTCATTAATCCATCTCAAAAATTGGACCTATAGCATAATATTATCACCCCCCACTTGCACTAGATTCAATACTCATGCATTCGATGAGTTTTCATGATAGTTATGTTTCTCCTTGGATAGTGGCTTTACAAGCGAGTCCACGATATGTAGGAATCTAAGTAATCTCTTGGATCTATTCCTAGATCTCAAATTCATCTTCCTGTATCTATACATTTTAATTTTTGGTTTGATGGTTATTTTTTCCATGTGTAACCTTCTCGAGGTCATTGGGCATGTGTTCTATCTTCTCTACAATCTCATAATGAGATGGTAGTGCCTCAATACATACTCATATCATTGATGGGACCTAGATTCATTCACTTGCGCTATTGCTCTATTGTTGTCACAATACACCATTATTACAGCTACAACGCTAGGAACCACTTATAATTCACTGCTGAATTCCTCGACTAAGATTGGGCATGTGTTCTATATATTTGGCTTTAGTTGTAGAGCTGGCGTCATTCCCATTTGGAACCTTTTTCAATGATCGCATCACCATTTAAAGTAAACGCACAACCGCATTGAAAGTTTGCTATCATCCTTATCTGTTGAGAGCTGGTACCACTATACCCAAATTCTTCAAGTTTATTTCCTCCACATACCAAGAGTTAGAGGCGACCTTGAGGCTGCGCGAATTGAGCGAACGCACAGGACCTCGTCATTATAGGGACACCAAAAAAATTTGTTATTTGTGTGTGTGTGTGTGTGTGTGTGTGTCTATATATATATATATATATATATATATATATATATAATATTTATTAATTTAAAAATTTAAAATTTTAATTATTATGTTACGTTAAAAGTCACAATTTTTATGAAAAATAAGTTAAAAGATAGACAAATGATGCTTTTTATTTAATATTGTTGTATTTTTTATTCCTAAATGCATCCCTACAATCTATAAAGAGGGGAATTGTTTCCTATTCATATGACATCATCCTTAGCTTATGACGATGTCATATATATGTATTTATCTCCTACAACAACAACAATAATAATAATCCTTTTTTTCTTGAAAAGAATGTATCCCATTTTTACTGTTCGCTCGTGTTTACACTAGACCAGTTTGAGGTTTTCTTCTATTTTGATGCTTAATCAGTTTGCATTAGAAGAAAGGCAATGGGAGACGCGTATTTGCTTTCAATTTTTTTCAATTGTAGGCCCGCATTAATAAGTGTTGTCTGTAGTTTTGAAACTTTACTGTTCATTAAATAACATGTGGAATGTCCATTTACTTTCTTTCTACTTTCACAGTAGATACATATATTTTAGTCATTTTCATTTATCTCCATTCTCGAGCAAAAAGAAACCCTACAAAATCGTCTCTTCATGCTCCTCTTTCTCGTCGATAGATTTGCATATTAATGTGATATTAAAGGAAAATTCGTTCATGTTTTTGTTTGATTTATCTATTTCATTTCACTTTTTGCGTTTTTGTTTTTTATGCAACCTATTTTTCGTTTTTTTTCCTTTTTTTTTTTTTTTTGTTTACATTCCTTTCTATGTCTTCCGTTAGTTTTCCTTAATTTTTTTTTTTCAAGTTTTGTTTTGTATTGTCTATGGTATTGTTAAAAGGTAAGTTTTACATTTTTTTTAGTTACAAAACCTAGAAATTTGAACTTTTTTTATGATTGTTACTTAGATTTTCTATGGAACCTTTTTTTTTTTTTTTTTTAGGTTTTGTTTTGTATTGTCTATGGGTATTGTTGTTTTATTTATGTTTTTGGAACCTTTTTTTCAATTTTTTCCTTTTTTTTTTTTATTTTCTTCAAGTTTTGTTTGTATTGTGTGCAGTTGTTATTAAAAGGTTAGTTGTCGTTAAAAGGTAAGTTTTATTGTTTTTTTTTCCTTTTGGCAACAAAGTTTAGAAATCTGAATTTCTTTTGTGATTTTTACTTAAATATTCTATGCAAATTATTTTTTTGCTTATGCTGTAAAGTTTTTGTAGTTTTGTCACTTTTCTTGGCCCGGAAATCGTAATGCTCTATCGTGTTCTCTAAAAATTTTGATCATGAACATTTTTAGGTTATATGTTCTTTTGCTTGGAATTTTAACTTTTAGTTTGATTTTTCTTTCTATCTTATTTTATATTTAAGACTCTTGAATGTATGATCTATATTTTATGTTTCATGTTTATGTATGTTAGCTTTGTTATTTTCGTCTCACCATTGTTCCATTATATTATATAAGGTGTAAACGATATTTGCTATTGGGATTTTCTTTAATATGTTCTGTATTGATAACATGTATTTTTTTCTTCTGTTAGCTCACACTATTTTTAACATTAAATTTTATATATTTGAGAGTATATGTACAAAGAATTTTTACCGTTGCCCATATTATTGCTTCACTAGCTCTCTCAAACGTAGTTGTTTGGTTTTCGTCTTGTTTTAGTTTAACATTAGCGAAACATTTTTTATTGACAAATCAAAATAAAATTTGTATTGTTGTGAAAGTAAACATAAGTATTGATGGTCTTTTGTCATTTTAGTATTTTGCATTTCACTAACATCATCCTTATTTTTCTAATTTCATTAATGCAGGGGCGGATGCAGACTTTTGAAACTAGGGGAGCACAATATAACTTTCACAAAGAAATCAATCACAATTGCCTATCAACAAACAACAGCTTCAGAGAAATCCCTATCAACAGCTTCACAATCACAATTGCCTACTCAATTTCATCAAAATCCCAAAATCTCTAAAAGCCCTAATTAGAAATCACTATCAATTGATTCAATTTCCAAAATCCCTAAATAACATATTCACATTGATAACTATAGCCTTTCTATCATATGTCAGTCACACAATATTGCACCAGCATACATTCAACAAACACCGACAAGCAGATGAACAAAACTCAATTAGAAACTGAGTTCATTTTCATATTTCTCTCTCAATTTTGCCTTGAGAACATATATAAATCGTCAAATTGAAAACCTAAATGCAGATGAACTCTCTCTCTCTTTCTATGTATGTGTGTGTGTGGGCTAGTTGGCGTGTGAGAAAACTGAATAAGTGTGCATTTCTACTTTGGACTAAGAGCACTAGTTTTCGAGAAAAATGTGTGTGTATGTGTCAGTGTATATATACACACAAGTTACCTCGTCACATGTTGATAGGATTAGTGCAACAGCGACAGGAGTTGGAGCTTGGAACGGGTCGAACTCTCGGTGCTTGGAAACGGAACGAAAGAGAGTTGAGACAGAGAGAAAGAGTAGAGAAGAGGCAGGCGCGTACTTCTGGGCTGCTGGAGAGAAGGGTAGGTTTTAGATTTTTTTATATATATTTAATTAAAAAACCCCCCAAATTCTACAGGGGCACGTGCCCCTGTAGGCCCTTGTGTAGGTCCGTCCCTGCATTAATGTTCTTTGCATGGGCATTTCTGTATTGAAGCGTTGTTCAATGAGAAGTTCGCAATAAAAAAGTTGTATCACATGATAACTGAAATAGTTTACATGTAAACTTGTAGTAGTATTTCTTATTGCGAACTCGCTTTTAATATCAGTGAATTTTTACAGATTATTTGATAAAAAGAAATCATATATCATTAAGGAATCATTGACACTGAACATATGGTGAAATAGAAATTATGCCGTAACAATTTTAACTAATAATTTATTAGGAAATTGCACAATTGTTTATTTACTATGTAATAACTTCCTTCGTTATTTCGATTGATTTCCTACAAAAGAATTTATTTATTTTACCATTATAGTTTTAGTGTTCGCTAATCTTTAAGGAAAGTAATATTTCAGTATAGTTATGTAATTCACATATAAGAATTTTAAGTTAGAAGTACTAATTATTTGTTTGCAATATACTTTTTAAAAATGGTACTAAAATTGTTGAAGATTTTTTTTATTGGAAGATATATCGAAAAAGGTTTATCACTAATTGTGTATGCGATAAGTTTTTTTTTTCCTTAATGACATTTTGTCACATAGTTTCCATTTGTAATTTTATATTTTCTTTATTGTATTACATGAGATTTTTCCAACAAAAGATCATATCTTAAACATTAATGTTTACTGCAACATAATAGTTGCTTTCATCATCACATGTTGTAAACACTATGTTATTTGATCTTAATTATTGTTACATTTTTATTTTTTTCTTTTTTTTTCTCTTTCCTATGATTACTAGACAATTGATTCAAAAGTATTAAATCAAATTTAATTATACTTGAGGTAATGAATGCAACAAATTAGAATATGATGCATACTTGCTTTACAATATAATTGTATTCTGATATTTTTCAGAAGAAATTATTAGGTCACCAATTTTTGTTATAGCAATACTCACTTGTATTCCAGAAAATAAAAGAATCAGTAATGGAGCATTATTCTTAAGCAATATAGTCAATGACTCTACTGCTTTTTAATCCAGCAATCTTCATATCTTTTTTTATGCAACGACTATTTAGTTTGCAAATTTATTTTTATCTGCATATTTTTTTATCTGTTAACTAAATGTATAGATGTATATTTTTTCCACATATTAAAATTTTATTAAATTCTGTTTATAATTTTCTCACATTTTCCTTTATTCTTAGGATATCGACTTAAATTCTACTAACATTGAGCTGTTTATAAACTGCTTTCAGGCTAGCTTGAAAAATTGTAACTACATTGGTAAATATGAAATTTTCTAGTTTTAAATGTTGGTGTGCAACAACTAATTACATATTGATTAGCTTGGAGTACAAATATCTATATAATTTTCCTTTTGCTCTAATGGAAATTCCAAAAGTGGTTGTTGAGGTGATCCCTACTTTCATTCATCTTAAAACTATTTCTGAAAGTCAAAGAACTTGTGTAATGATTCTATATGTCAACTAGATAAACAAAGAAAAAGGGATAGGCGAGGTCAACTTGTGTAATGATTCTATATGTCAACTAGATAAATGTTGGTGTGCAATATAGTCATGTTGGTCCATCAAATCCTATAAACGAGAACGATGGGAAAACTAGGCACAAATGTGCTTTGCCATTTATTTGAAAGTTCATTCCTGATAAATTTTATGTCTTAGGTCAATTCTAAGAAGCATTCAACTTTCTGCTTGATGCAAAAATACGTGGACTTGAATTATTTGGGTACTAATGTTCACAAAATATTCGCATTTGTAATTGATCATTTTGATAAGTTTTATTTATATTGAAGTCAACAAATAGATGATATTAATGAAATCGTATTTTGCTCTCTTGTATAATCTTTTATTATTATTATTAATGTAATTGTTTATATTTCATTTCTTGGTCTTTTGATAATTCTTTATGCTAATAAAATATGTTTATCTTTCGATATCTGAAAACAAACATGTAAAGTACTTGCAATATGTATCAAAGCGAAGTCATCCATGTTCCCTCCAACAAAATTTATAATTTGCTTCCAAGTGGTTACAAATCCAATGCACTCTTTAAGAGAACATGGTTCCATGTGAATAACGAAAAATATGATGTCGATTTTGCATAGGTATTATTTTGCTTTGGACTAAAATATTAAAAATAATATGTAGTTTTATGTGTACTTCCACTTGGTTATTCAATTGCTTTGTTTTTTTGTCTTCTATCAAAAAAACTTATTATCTTATTATTGTTTCTTATTACATTGTTCAAACTACGTATATACTTGTAGAATGTAACTATGAGTGATACAAGAGAGAATATTTTTGTGAATATGATTCTTCACACAATCAATTGCAAATGCAAATCATTTCTTTCATGTGATGAGGATGTGTTGTCAACAAGTATACATGTCATTTATCTTATGTATTTTTCTATTATAATATCATTATTTGTATTCACATGAACATGTTCGTGAAATATTATGAGTTTGTTATATTCGAGGCAAACTTAAACATTAATTTTAATTCCATATATTGTTATTTGGATTTTCTAAAATTAGACCTCATAATATAGAAAAAATTATATATTATATTATCTAATTCTAAGAATCAACCATTTATCATACAATTTGGGCAAATATCAATAGAATTATACTATCACATTTTACTTAATAAGTCGTCACTTAAAAGCATTGAAATATATCTCGACATCTTAGCTGAAAAACTCTTTCCATAAATTTTGTCATAATGGCTGCATTTCATATGAACTTCCCCAATGTATCAAAAGTCTTTCATATCAGTTCTCTGCCTTTTTTCTTCTGTTGCAAAAAAAAAAAAAAAATGTGTAAGATTGAGAATGCTTTAAAAGATTTTTTTTTTTCATTTCTGATTTTTTTTTTCCATAAAAAAACTTGCTCAAGTTACTTTTGAATATGAAAGGTGCATTGCTGCCGAATTTAGGAGGATGGATTAATTATTATCCTGCAATCCTTTGTAATATATTTGTTCTTACGGTAAAGTTCTTTTTATGATTTCTACCATCGACTCTTGCAACTTTAAAATAATTTTATCGCTTTATTGACAGGTAATCTCTGTGATGACTCAATTTGGCTTTGCAAAGCTCATTGAATTTGACCTCGTTCATGCAACTAACTTACAAGTTCCTGCTGGTAAATCTTTCTTCAGTCATAGCTCAACTATATAATTTTTTTTTTTTTTTTTTTTGCATAGTTTCCACGTGATGGATGATATAATTCTATGCTGAGAAAGGTGAGGGTGTTTCACATTATATAATTTTCATTCATATAGTTATTTGAACTCTTTTTTATTTTATTCCCTATCTTATAGAAAACTTATTGCTGGATTATATCATATTGTACTAGAGATAAAGGTTGCTATGAAACCTCGAAAGGCAATAGCCACAATCAAAACACTTTCATATGTTCAAGGGCTGTGTATCATTCTTACATGTACGTTGCAACAAAGAAGCAGATAGTGCTGAAGTATTTTGTATCCATTATGACCAGAAACTCTCTTTATCATTTATCTTTATCATTTATAACGTAATGTATATTTATAATCGTTCATGCAAAGTCTACATCATTATATGTTTAAATTTTATAAAATACATTATCGTTCTAACGAATTAAATTACAAAAATATAACAATCATCATACAACGCACGATACACCACTAGTATCATAATAAGGCATTTTTATTAAAGTAAGGAAAATTATTCAGATGGTTTAGACTCCTTCATAGCTAATTTCAGTATGTTTTGTTTAACTATTTTATTTAGGAATTATTTCCTTATTAATTGTATGCATTTGACTTGGTATGATATGCAATTGCATAAGATAATAAAACTAAAAATAATGTAATTGACTAGTAATAATTTTCTTAAATAGTATTCTGCTTTAAATAATTTCAAGGAAAAGGAAAAAGAAAAAAAATATTATTCATATGAAGAAACATTTGAAAATGTCACTGTAGAGGATACACAATCACTCGAAGATTCTTTCATAACCAATTATTTCTTTTATATAGTAGATCAAGCAATTGAAACGAAGTTTCGATCAATTCAATTAATATGAAAAAAAAATGGATTTATATTTTCTTTTGACAAGTTAAACGCATTGTATGATATTGATTTGAAAGTATGTTGTGATTATCTTGACATTGTTCTAAGACGTGTAAATTTTTGCGATCTTAATGGCAAAAATTTGCTTTAAAAGTTAAAATTTTTACGAAATCGTTTACCAAAAAAAACAAATATAGTTTTTGATATATTAACTTATTTGAAATACCAAAAAGAATAAAGACGGTTTTTTATATATTAACTTATTTGAAAATATTGGATCGCTTTTTAAATACATTTATTGCTTATAAAATATTACTGACCGAAAATTTTCAAAATTGAAGTTATTAAAATCTTATTTACAATCAATCATGCTATAAAAACGATTGAATGACCTAGTTTTAATATCTATTAGACAAGATTTGCTATAAACGAAAGTTTAATTAGTTAGTTTGTTTCTAGAAATGCAAAAAGAAATATTTTTACATGATTTGTTGTATTTCAAAGTTTACATGTAGTATTTGATGTTTCTGATTTCAAAGTTTTCTCATTTGGAATTGCACGAAAAGTTTAGGAGTTTGGATGGTTATTTGTTGATGATATGAATTTTGATGAAGTTTGTGTGGTGTTTTTGAATTTTATTTGTACTTTTCTTATATAGGCATTTTAAATAATAAACGACATTTAAATATTATAATTTTGCGATGGTATAATATTATTGAAATATTTATATATGTTATTTTAATTTCATGAAAGGGACACCATTTTAAAATGCCGCACAAGGCATCCAAAATCTCAAGGTCGGCCTGCCAAGAATATATATTTTTAGTTCTTCTCAATTATTTAAAAATACTTATTAAGTATCGTACGTGGTGAAGCGTTCATGGAAGATCCTATTGTCGAAGTATAAAACAAATTATCCCCACACACACACACACACTCAAAATTGTATTGTAAACACCTTTGGAGAGATTATTCCGATGTTTGGGATCAAATTCTATCTTGAATTGTTTCATATTAATCCTCATTAGCATCTCATCTATGTAAGAGGAATGAGAAAAATCGAAGTCCCCCACCTCCTAGATCTATCTTTATACATCTTAGCTCCCAAAATGCATGCCATCATTCTCGTATCTATCATGGAGAAACTTTATATGATTGCACTTCAAAAGATTTTGGTATGGGAATATGATTTCTAATTAATAATATGTCACCCACGTATAATACCAGAAATACAAATATACTCCCACTAACTTTTTATACACATGATTTAACATCATTTTTTTTTATCAAATTAAACATTTTGATTTTCTCATCAAAACATATCTTCCAGCTCCCAGAGGTTTACTTCAATAGATTGCATACCACATTCATGGTGTGCAGCTATATGAAGTAGAATTCAAATGTAACTATTGTTATCATCAACTCTTTGCCATTAGCTGTAGCAATAGAGCTACTAGTCTAGCCCTGTAAATGTTAACATTACCATTCATGTCAACCCTTTTACATGTAAACTTATTTACATCCCATCTATTGGGTGGGTCAACCAAAATCCAAACTCTATTTTAAAACATGAAGTTCATGATTTTTGGTTATCTCTTTGAGTCAATATTTGATTTAGTTTATACATAGGAATTAGGTTCATCTAACGATTCGTCACATCTGTTGAAATGAACTACGTGTTCTACTTAAATTCCAGTGTCTTATTATAGAATGCATTATTTCTCCAAGAAAAATGCCATGCGTCGAGATTAATACTTTTTTTCTTTATGAGATTATAGAAATAACATCCAACCACATTTTGGATATCCCACAAATATATATACATCTGACTGAGGCTCTTAATTATCCGAATTAGCAAAGCTTCTAGTAAGTATTACGGTTTAAGAATGCAAGAAAAATTACGTTTTTTTGTATCCATATTTATATGAATTTTATCAACCGATTTTGGATATCCCACAAATATTTCACTTTGATTAGGTCCAAGTGTTAGAATATTTTTTTTCAGCTTGGTCTTCTATTTCATTTCTGAATTATTAGAACTTTTCAAACCTTCAAATTGGAAATATGAAAATGTATTATCATGCAATAGTCAATTTAGTACGATTTTCAATTAAATCAACGTGCTTTCAATATTTAATTAAAATTAATTATCCTCTATATTAATTAATAGAATCTTGATGGATTTCAAGTGGGCTATAATCTCTTATGTTTTTATTAGAACATTGAGTGACTTAACAATGTGTTTATTGAGTCGTGTCACTAAAATTTCTTCTCCTCGAGTTACTCAATAAAAGATAGAATTTTAGTTTGAGTCTGAACAATTGTTATTCAACAACTTGACACCAATTAGAGCCTATGATTTTTCAGTATAATGCTGAAAAGTACAATGTATTAAATTATTAATACATACTTAATATTTTAATGAGAGGTTTGGTCTCATCACAATTATACAAATAATATACATTTACCATGCAAATAAAACATACATAATTTAAAATGTAGTTCTTGTTATAAAAGAGAGAAAAGAGAAGAAAGAATAAAAGTCAATAGACTTTTCTGTGTATTATAATAAGAACAAAAACCCTATATTTATAGGGCAGCAATATGGATATATATGGTAATAATATATAGGGCTGCAGGGGTACAAGTGTCATTCACATTAAACCCTAATTTCATTTCCTTTTATAACACTCCCCCTTGAATGACACATTACAAAATATCTGCCTCGTTAAAACCTTGTTTGATAAAAATTCAATGGGACAAAAAGAACAAACGAAGGGAAAATAGTACAGTTATTTTGGAGTATGAAATATAAATGCTGCCTCATTAAAACCTTGTTAGGAAAATCCAATGGGATAAAACATAAGCGAAGGGAAAAGAGTACAGCTACTCCCCCTGATGTTGATCACTGAAAATCTTTGAGTCGACGCATTCCAATCTCGTGAACCAATTTTTTGAATGTAGATGTTGGCAGTGCTTTTGTAAATAAATCGGTCACATTATCACTTGAACGAATTTGTTGAATATTGATGTCGTCATTTTTCTGAAGCTCGTGTGTATGAATTTTTTTTAGAGAAATGTGTTTCGTCCGGTCACCTTTGATATAGTCTCCTTTGAGTTGTGCAATACAAGCAGCATTATCTTCATAAAAAATTGTTGGACTATCGTTTGTTGAAACTAATCCCCATGACTCTTGGATATGATGAGTCATGTTCCTCAACCATACACATTCTCGACATGCTTCATGGATTGCAATGATTTCAGAATGATTTGAGGACGTTGCTGTCAATGATTGCTTCACAGATCTCCATGATATAGCTGTTCCTCCACATGTAAACATATAACCTGTTTGTGATTTAGCTTTATGTAGGTCAGAGAGATAACCTGCATCTACATATCCCACTAAAGCAGATCCCGACTTTTGAGAATAAAATAATCCAAAATCAATAGTACCATTTAGGTAATGAAAAATATGTTTAACACCATTCCAATGTCTTTGTGTTGGTGTAGAGCTATATCTTGCAAGGAGATTTACAGAAAAAGAGATGTCGGGTCGAGTACAATTTGCAAGATAAGTTAATGCTCCAATTGCATTAAGATATGGTACTTCAGGACCAAGAATCTTTTCTCCATCTTCAGGTGGACGAAAAGGATCATTTTTTACATCAAGTGATCGAACAACCATAGGTGATGCCAATGGATTTGCATTGTTCATATAAAATCGTTTTAAGACTTTTTCTGTATATGTAGATTGATGAACAAATAATCCTTCTGAGAAATGTTCAATTTGCAATCCGAGACAGAATTTTGTTTTTCCCAAATCTTTCATCTCAAATTCATTTTTCAAATAATCTGTAGTTTTGTTGAGCTCTTCAGAAGTTCCAATTAAATTTAAGTCATCAACATAAACCGCCACAATTGCAAATTCAATATTCGTTTTCTTTTATAAAAACACATAGACAGACATCATCATTTTTATAATCTTCGTTCAACAAATATTCACTAAGGCGATTATACCACATGCGTCCGGATTGTTTTAATTCATACAATGATCTTTGCAGTTTAATTGAGAACATGGTTCTCGGGCATGTATCATTTGTTTCATGCACTTTAAGTCCTTTCGGGACTTTCATATGTACGTCACTATCAAGTGAACCGTACAAATATGCAGTCACTACATCCATAAATTTCAGATTTCTATAGTAAGTTCAATTTTACTAGGGTCTAGAAACTTCAGGTTTCTCTACTAAATTTTAGTTTGATCATATCATTTCATTTGACCAATTATTTCTTCGATCGATATATTTTAACGAATTTATTTTGATTTCTCGCTATTATATTATGATGCGGTACATCATGTACAAAAGTGTTGTCGACAACTTTTTCTTATCTTTTTCGATTCTATTTCTTTTTCCATTATAACATAACTTATTGAGATATCTTAATTTTCATTATTTCAGGTACATGAACCTCTTCTGGGGTTTTATAATATATTATGTCTAAATACTCATTAAATGTATAGACCTCCTTAATAAGACAACCTTTATCAATTGCTCCGTTTTCGTTTGGAGGACATTATAATAGAATCGAATATCATCACGTTTCAGGCGTGCCATAAATTTATCAAATATAATATTAACGAATTGTCCTTCCAGGAGTCAATTCGAGTTGGAGCATTTAAAGTTGGTATGCAAGATTGTTAATATATTTGGTCAGTAAATGCATCTAAATAAATCATCTTTCGAACTTTTGGTTCAAATTGTCTTTTGTGATCATTTAGATATTGATGCATTTGTATATTATTTTCAACTTCTTTATTCTTCCCCCTAATGCTGAGAAAATTGTCAAATTGACAATCATTTTTATTGAGTTATAAAATATCACACATTTGGGATAAGTGTTCATGCTACCCATTTATTCTCAGCATTTTTTATTTTCCATCTCAGTGCATTGTGGTGGATTACATATACAGCACTATCGAAATAATTTGATGGAAAAATCAGGCTCTGACCATAAGCCAAGTTATAACTAGGAGAATTATGATATTGACATGATGCGTAATGACTTTCCCTAAACTGAAATAGGAAGTATTTTGTTCTCAATTAACTTAATTTGAGACGTTTAAGACATCTCAACTAACCACTTATTAAAAAGTTGAGATTTATGATCACTAGTATTAAAAAGACACGTTGTCTCAATTGTATAATCTAAAAATTATGCTCATAATTTGAGTATCAATTTCGCAAACTTCAGGTTGCGAACACCATACAATCATCTAATATTTGTATCAAATCTATTAGATACAAATAATATCTAGATGGTCAACGTGGAGGGTGACGGGGCCTCATATATCACCCTAATTAATTTTCAGAACTATAGTGAATTCAATCCTTATTTAATTGGTAAAATAATCAATTTTCAATAAAAAGAACAAATATCAAATATGATTTCATTGGATTGAAGAATCTTCCGGTTCTTCATTGAATATCCATTTGAATATTTAATTTCGCATCATTATTGATCCAGTGATAGTACAACTGGTCATGCCAAATAATAAAGTCAAATTGAACTTTTGGTTCAATATAAGATACAGGGATAAACATGAATTTATAATGATACATTCTTCGAAACATGCACTATTTCGAGAGCGAGGTATTTCATTTTTACTTTTTCGAGAGTTATGTGTCAATATTCTTCGGGAATATTGAACATTATAATTCATGCTCTTTAGGAGCAATCAAATATTATTATAATAAAATAATTTAAGGATTTACTCTTCTGGAGTAAAAATATAATTTATGTTAGATTTTATATAATTATGCTCTTCGTGAGCAAACAAAACCCAACTAGAATATTAATAATAATGTGCTACTTAAGAAGCGACAATATTTGTAATAGAAAAATCTACAAATAATATTCTTCTGGAATATTGGAATCATAATATCATGCTCTTCGGGAATTTTTCAAAAATATTAATTATAATGACGTGCTACTTCGAGAGCAACAACATGATAAATTATTAATTTAAAGTTTATGAAAGAAATTTGTGCTACTTCGGGATTACATCGTATTTTAATTACTTTTTCCAAAGTAATATGTTAATATTCTTCTAGGATATTGAAAATTATTATTTATGCTCTTCAGGAGAAATTAATATTATTCTATAATATTAAATATAATGTTGTGCTACTTCAGGAGCAACAACAAATTATTTGTATATAGATCTACGAGTAATATTCATCTGAAATATTAATTATAATATTGTATTATTTCTGGAGCAACAACAATTTTATAATAGAGAAATATAAGAGTACTAAATTCATAAATTATTCTACGAACGTGAACGAGATAATTAATCAAACAATATCAATATGACATAAGTTACGTGTTTTCCTTCAAGGATAAACATTAATTCAAAAATAGTATATTCTTCGAAATATGTGCTATTTCGAGAGCACGTTGTATTTTAATATTGCTTCTTCAAGAGCAATATGTCAATATTCTTTTGGAATATTGAAAAATATAATTTATACTCTTCAGGAGCAACAACAAATTATTTATAATAAATAAATTTACGATTAATATTCTTCTGGAATAGTAATTATAAAGCGGATTATCAATTTAAAATTTATGAAAGAATATGTAAAAGTATTTAATCAGTTTAAAGACACAAAAGGTATTAAATAATAATCATGTATATATTTTGCTAACATAAAAAAAAAAAAACAATGAAAATAAATATGAATTGATCCTATGCAAGAGTGTCACGTGTAGATGTACAGTAGGGAAAAAAATTCTTTACCTTTATCAAACTTATTATCATACACAAACTCTCATGCTGACATAAGAAATTATTTGGCATCATGATTACATGTCTCATAAACCAATTAACATGTATGTATATATAAAAAAAAATGGGAATTAATGTAAATTAGAGTAGAAGATGCTAGCTGTAGATTGACGGAAACCAATGCAAATTGGGCAAGTATTGACTAATTACTGTACGTGTTCCAACCATAAAATTCATACTAATTTTAGCATAAATCCCTACCAGTTTATAATGCACGTGTATATAAAATAATTCACATGCCACCAAATTGATTTTGGTACATATGATTGATGATTATGTTAAAAAAAAATTATTACCTTCTCTAAAGGATTGAGTTTTCGATATTCTGTTTTTTCTTTCTTGCTTTGGAATGTTGCTTTTCGTGTTGTGGTAAACTTTGAAAAATTAAATTTTCGTGCTGATAACGTGTTATAAAAGAGAAAAAAGAGAAGAAAGAATAAAAGCCAATAAACTTTTCTGTGTATTATAATGAGAACCAAAGTCGTATATTTATAGGGCAGCAATATGGATACATATGCTAATAATATCTAGGGCTGCAGGGGTACAAGTGTCATTCACATTAAACCCTAATTTCCTTTCATTTTACGAGAGTTCTTTCAATCTATACTAGTTGCCATCTCGTGGTTATTAGCTACAACCTGTATCTGATAAGGATTTTCTTGTACGCATCATCAGCCTGCCCAGACGTAAAATAAATGGACATGTAGGCTCATAGTTACAACAATAGGCTCGTCCAGATCCAAAAATAAAGGCAAAATGGGCATAAATGTCCAAATAATTACAACGGGTTTACAGTGCGCAAAACCTATTAAAATAAAGCATGAATTAAATAAGTGTAAATTATACTCTAATTAAATATTCAAAATTTGCAACTCAAATGTTTTATTTCAATACATACTGTAATATAATAGTATAATTAAAAATAAACAAATCATTTAATTCCTTAAACTAATTTAATTAATCTCGATCCTAATCAATTACATATCAATCCACAGATTGCTTGTTGTATATACATCGATGAGTTTAAATTGTTTCGAATGCCCAGATTGCTTAATTCAATTGGAAACTCTTCGCATATGTCTGCCATGTTAATGGTAAAGCAATCTTACACACCATATTTTACTACACATTTTCATGAAGAGGTTTTTTTAGTGATTGATGTATCGTTAGTCAAATCCAAAATTGGGTCAAAATCATATTTGTGCCTTTCGATTCATTCAAATAGAAAGTCCCAAGGGTGCCATATTCTAAGATCCCAAACTTTGTAATTGAATAAATCATCGTCTATGTTGCGGGTGGTCAAGGGCTCATTCTCCCTCCGCTAATTTTGAACAATACCAAATGAACAAAGAAGAAGATTCCTCAGTTTCCAAAATTTGCAAACTGCGTGCCTGTGGGGAAGTGAATTTTGAAAAGCAATTTTTTGGGGAATGTGCAAATTAAAAGTAGAAAAAAGTTGTGAAGAAACGTGAAAATGATTATTTTTAGTAAATGTAGTTGAAAACGAGTATGAAAAAAAGTGAGTTTCAAATGTGTTGACACATAAAAATACAGCCCAATTAAATGACTCAAGGAATGAAACACAATTAAGAAGTTTGATTGATAGGCCTAAAAGATACCATATAAAAGGTTCAAGACGGAGCAATGTAGCAAAAATCTATCATTGCCCAAGCCTCCTAAACGCCCAAGGTATGGGCAATTATGATACTTTATTATTATTCAGGGCGACGATGCCATCCACAAGGTTGCGAGACGCCCAAAATCAGGGCGAATCGATATTGTGAGCAACGGTTATTGAGGCAATTAATGGGTAATGTCATTACGTCCCATGATCTAAAAATCTCAGTTACTAGCGGTTAAATAGTAGAAGTAATGATGGCAGTTAGAACGAAAGTTTCATGACAATTCAGCCATAATGAAGAATGTGGGTAGTTACAGGACGACAAGCAGTTTCAGGCAGTTCCACGACAATGACCATCAAAAGAGTATAAAAGAGAAGAGAAGACATAGAAGAAAAGGACCCCGAATCAAACACTCTCGAACAGAGAATATATAATTTTCATTTCCTTTACTTTTATCGCATTTAACTTTTAATTATTCTGTGTGGTTGCGTCCCTTGGAGGCATTTCGCTTTTCGCCAATTGTAAGTCTTCATCAATAGAGAACCCATTTTTGAGATTTTGTCTCAAGAGGTATGTTCCTTACACAATCGTCTGAACCCTCTTTTAATTGTTAGCGAGGCCCGACTTTTCGTGCGAAATAATTTGGCACGCCCAGTTGGACAATTTGGTGTTTGAAGATACGAAAGGTGAAAGTAATATATCTCATAAAAACTCAAATAAAGAGCCGGCAAGCCAGGTGACTAGTCCAGTTTGTGATTAAGCGATATGAGGAACAATAGAACTCTATAGGAACAGATGGACAGAGTCAAAGTCGTTACGAGCCAATGACGGAGTTGAGTCCTCAGAAGCTCGGACCATGTGCGCGTTGCTAAGTGAACTCACACAAGACATCCTTGAGCAGGTAAACTTACGAAATGTTCATAACATGGAAATGTTTACCCAAAGTGGAAATACACATTATGACAATATGACCAAACAACTAAACAATTTGAATGAAATCATGAATAAGTTAGTGGCCAAATTTGTCAATTAGTTATGCCAAGTATAGGGAATTACTCTCAAGCTAGAACGATTGCAGGTCATAATTCCCCGATCCTAAATCCCAATCAAGGAATAGAACCACCCTTTGGACCGTCTACTTCAAACTAAGGGGGTGGTGGGATGGTTAACTTAAATATTGGTAACGGAACATCAAACTTGGGGGGTAACCCAAACGCAAGAGATAACGTCCACACCAATGGACAAAATACTCTACACGTTAATGATGGCAGTAATACTCAAGATAATGGTAATAATGGTTTAAATAACGGCATTCCTGCCGCGAACCAAGTACCAAACATTAGGCCTCAAGTGATCCCACCAATGAATCAGCCTATAGGAGTCCTATATGATCCCAACGTCATGTTGAGGAATCAAATTACAGAAATAATACAAGATCAAATGGCTTTTGGAATGCGTCTTTTTACCAGACCGACTTACACGAAGCCATATCCTGATTGGGTAGATCAAGCGTATCCGTAGCCTAAAGGGTATAAGGTACTAGAATTCTCATTATTTACCGGCCTAGGAGAAGTTTCTATCTTGGAACATATATGCCGATTCACACTACAATGTGGTGAGGTAACTGATTACCATAAGATGAGATTGTTCCCTAGTTTGTTAACAGGGATAGCCTTTTCATGGTTCATTAACTTGTTAGCAAATTCTATACAAATATGGCAGCAATTGGAACAATTGTTCCACGCTCAGTTTTACAAAACTGAATCTGAAGTTACCTTGGCCGATTTAGCGAATTTATATTAACTGCCAAACAAATGGGCAGAAAGCTTCCTCCAGAGGTTTAGATAGCTAGGAGTAAGTGTTTCGTGCCTTTGCCTGAAAAAGAATTCGTTAGAATTGCCCAAAGCTGCTTAAGCTTTAATTTAAAAAAGAAATTCCAAGACAAGGAATTTCCTGATCTCTTTCAGTTGAGTGCCAACGTGATTAGGTATGAACGTTTGGTAAAAGAAGAGGAACAAATGAAAAACTCTAGTAAATGGACTTATTATATAGACCTAAACTTTGATGTTCATGCTGTTTATGACGAACATTATGATCAAACCGAAATATGTCTGATCAAATTGGTTAAAGGAGACGCATATGTTTGTCCTATGATAGCCAAATCGAAAATGTCGGAGAAGAATGAGCCTATGAAAGATGAAAACAAAAAGGCTATGGTGTTCTCATTTGATGTAACCAAGGCCAACCTCATATTTGGCAAGCTGTATAAGGATAAGCAGATAAAGTTAAGCGATAAGCATAAGTTGCCAGACCCTGAACAAATTAAGGGTAAAAAGTATTGTAAATGGCACAATGCATGGTCACATATGACTAATAATTGTTTGATTTTTCATCATGTATTATAGGATGCCTTTGAGTCAAGACGAATCACGTTCGAAGCTAAGAAGAAAATGAAAATCCTTTTCCACAGCCACTTTAGGTGAATATGGTGACATTCAGGTTCAAAGGAAAGCTGCCAAAATTCAAGTTGGTCATAGATGACGGGGAAGAGGATTTCGGATCACATTCCAGTGTCTTTGAACGGATCAAAGGGAAGAAATCTAGAAAGGATAAGGGTGTGTTGTGCGTTAGATTCAATAAAGAAATAAAGGAGAATGTGGACAAACCAAGAATGCGGTAATATCACCATCGTCTTGATATTGCTCCAAATTTCCAACATGGTAGAGAACAGAGCATACCATTTTATGGGAGACGGCCTTTTGAAGGGCAGTTCAGGTCGATAAACAGTGGGAGAACATTTAGGCCACATCCTCGCCATCCAAATGTATGACATTCCTTCCAATACAATGTAGAAAGAGTTGTACCCTTTAACGAAATAACCAGAACCTAACAAAGGCGTTTCCAACAGAACTATGGACGAATGATGAGGCAATAACAGGGATCATCACGTCCTAATGTGCCTAAATTGCTTAAGACAGCCAACCAGAATGACCTAAAGGGGGATAAAGAGGCTAGTATGGGCGAATCAGTTGAGGAATTGCCAGAAAGTTCCTCTGGAAGATCAAAATTCAAACGTGGGAAGATGTCTGAAGATGATGAGGATCCAGAGTGACCCATCACCATCCAATTTGGTATCTTACCTCCTGTTGTACCTAACAATTATCTACTAGCCAACGAGCTCAAAAGAAAACAGGATGAAGAGGAGGAAAAGGAAACGAGTAAGGAAGAAGCATGCGTGCTGGAATGTGAAGAAGGCTAAACATCTCAAGCAGTGCATGGTGAAGATGACATGACCGACATAGAAGAAGAAATTGACTTAGAAACAGAGAGGAAAAGAAGAGAAGTGTCGCGCAACACATTATTGAAGCAGCTGTATCAGGAAGGTGTCGGTAAGGTGGATCTACTGGGCGTTCCTTTGACATCTATGTACTATATGGAATGCCAAAAAGAAACGTGAGGGTGCCTCGTGCTGTAAAATATGGGTCACCTCCAAGAATACTACCTCATCCCACAGGTTGGATAACTGAAGAGAAAGCTTTGGAAAGAAGCGAGAAAGGAGCCCAAGAGCTAAGACCCAGAGTGAAGTATTGCACGTGGACTTGTCACACAGGAATGAACTAGCAGAGGATAAGTAGGAGGTGGAGATAGATGCAGCTAAGAAAGTTATCTTCAAGAGACCAATGCCTTAGTTAATGGCATACCTGTGGCGAAAGTACGCATTGTTTATGGGGAAGCCATCAATACCATCCTGTCCAGAATGATGAGGAAATTTGCAAAGGCAGAAAGCGACATGATCCTAATAGAAGTCATCCTTACAAGCTTCAATGGAGGAGCAATTTCAGCTAAAGGGGTTATGCTACTGGATATAACTGTGGGAACAACTATTAGGACCACAATCTTTTTTGTAATTGATGGTCCAACCAATTACAATGTGCTACTAGGAAGAGATTGGATTCATGAAAGTCGTTGCATACCCTAATCGCTCCATCAATGCCCAGTCTTTTGGAACGACAAAGGTGGAACAAAAGTAGTATAGGTAGACCACGGGCCTTTTGTTGCAAAAGCAAATGCAGTGGAGAGGTTCGTGTATGAAGAAAATTATGAACCTGTTAGAGTAATTCAAGATGGGGAAGAAACTCAGTTGCAAAAGCAAATGCAGTGGAGAGGTTCGTGTACGAAGAAAATTATGAAACTGTTAGAGTAATTCAAGATGGGGAAGAAACTCAGATTGTTACGCAGAGTGAAGAACCATTTTCAATAGATACACTTATTGAAATTTTCAATCAAATGAGGCCAAATATAGTGGTCCTTGAAGAGCCAGTAATTAGCAAAAATGGAACTAGGGAAATCAAATGAACTGTCAGCGGCAAGAAGATAGGACCGATATTCAGGCCTTTAAAGTCAAATTAATGGCTTTCAATAAGGAATGTAAGGAAAGAACGAAGGAAGAAACATCACTGGAGATATTAAGAAACAAGTTAGCAGTGTTCAAGTTGGAGCAAAATATTGGGCGAGAAGTCAACAAGGTAGATTGCTTGGAAGAGGAAGCATCCCCAAAGAACTCTGATGAAGAAATAATGGGAATAGCAAAATGGGGACATGCTCAAGCACAAGATCCTTTGATAAAGGTGAACATTGGCGACGAAGGGGAAGATCGTCCAACATTTGTCAGGCAGATTCTTAGCTAATAGGTAAGTGCCAAGTTAATCGCTTTATTAAAGGAGTATAAGATTGCTTTGCTTGGGAATATGAACACATGCCTGGTTTAAATAGAGGTCTTGTAGAACATAGGTTGCCAACTAAGCCAAACTTTAAACCTCATAAACAACCTCCTAGGCGTTTTGCCCTTAATGTATTGTCTGAAGTAAAAAAAGAGATAGAGCGATTGTTAAATGCATGCTTTATTAGAACTGCCAGGTATGTTGAATGGTTGTCTAATATCGTACATGTACTGAAAAAGAATGGTAATATTAGGGTGTGCACAGATTTTAGAAACTTAAATTTAGCAACGCCCAAAGATGAGTATCCAATGCCTACGGTAGATTCTTTAGTAGACTCGAATGCCGGACATGTAATGTACTCTTTCTTGGATGGATATTCAGGTTATAACCAAATCTACATAGTTGAAGAAGATATACATAAAATTGCCTTTAGGTGCCCTGGGTCTTTAGGATGCTTTGAATTGATAGTTATGCCATTTGGCCTGAAAATGCAGGGACAACTTATCAAAAAGCAATGAAATTAATTTTTCATGACATGATAGACCGATTTGTAGAAGTATACGTAGATGACATAGTGGTCAAATCCACTAAAGAAGAAGACCATCTTGAAAAACTAAGATGCTCATTTGAGCGAATGAGGCAATACAAGTTAAAATTGAACCCTTTAAAGTGTGTATTTGGTGTTAATGCAGGGAATTTCCTTGGATTTTTAGTGCACCAAAGAGGGATTGAACTTGACAAAAATAAAGCAAATGCCATTTTAGAGGCCAAGCCACCTAGAAACAAGAAAGAACTGCAAAGGTTTTTAGACCAAATAAACTTTTTGAGACATTTTATCTCCAACTGTACAGGGCGAACGAAAGCTTTTTCGCCTCTCTTAAAGCTGAAAAAATAGGAAGAGTTCGTCTAGAAGGAAGAACATCAAAAGACTTTTGATATGGCGATCTATTTGAGTAGACAGTTAACGAAATGTGAATGTAATTATTCTGTTGTGGAAAAGTTATGTCTTGCTTTGTATTTCACCTGTCCAAAATTGAGGGCCTATTTACGGCCGTAACTATTTACTTGCTTTCTAATGTTAATTTAATTAAGTATATGTTTTCTCGCCCTATTTTGCATAAAAGAAAAGGCCTTTGGACTTTGGCATTGTTGGAATTTGAAATACAATACACACCCCAAAAGGCAATCAAAAATCAAGCATTTGCTAACTTTTTGGTCGATCATCCATACCTCGATATGCCTAAAGAAATTGAACTGGAAGTGGATTCATTCGAATTAACCCTTAGGTTTTATACTTTGATGGATCAAAGACTTATGGAGGGACGGGGGTAGGAATAGTTTTAATAAATCCTCCAGGGGTTTATTATAAATTTGCTTTCACCTTGGATAGATTGTGTACTAACAATCAGGCTAAATATGAAGCTTTGATTGTAGGACTAGAGTTGTTATTAGAATTAGAAGTAAAGACTGTAATCATTAGGGACGATTCTCAATTAGTAATTTACCAGTTGATTGGTGATTTTAAATGCCAAAGTGACTATGTCATAAATCAGTATGAAATCGCTCAAGAGTTATTAAAGGAATTTGATCAAGTGTAGCTTCAATACGTTAGCAGGATGTATAATGATTTGACAAATGAATTAGCCCAAATGGCCTCGGGTTACTCAAAGATGCTAAATATAGAATCTACTTGTGAATATGGAGTGATCCTGCCCGTGGTGCAACGAAGGATGAGAAGGATCAATGTTCATTACATACAAGATGGGGATGCTATAGATTGGAGGATAGAAATAAAAAGCTTTCTAAAGGATCCTAACAAAGAGGGAAATAGGAAAATAAAGTTATGCTCATTGAACTATACACTAATAGAAGTGGAGTTATTCAAAAAACGTCCAGATTGTGTGTTATTAAAATGTGTAAGCTTTCAAGAAGCCAAAGTAATCATGGCTGAAGTGTATAAAGAGATATGCCAGGCTAGCCAAAGAATGAGGTAGTTGATTATTAGGGGTGGATACTTTTGGCTCAAGATGGGAGAATCATGTGTTCAGTACGTAAGGAGTTGTTTAGCATGACAAAAGCATGGCTCAATACAAAGAGCGTCAACAAGAAAAATGGCACATATTATTAAGCCTTGGCTATTTAAAGGTTGGGCGATAGATTTGATAGGGAAGATTTATCCTCCATCGTCCAAACAACATACGTTTATAATAATTACAACGAATTTCTTCACTAAATGGGTAGAGGCAATACCTTTAAGGGAGATCTCTCAGAAAAGTATTATAGACTTTATTCGTGATCACATTATTTATAGATTTGGAATACCACAAACTTTAATGATGGACCACGGGACTTCCTTAAATGGGGATCAAGTGAAGGAATTCTTGAACGAATTTGGAGTCAAACTAGTAAACTCCATGCTTTATTATGCTCAGTCTAATGGACAAGCGGAGTCCTCTAATAAAACTCTAAAAAATATCATAAGAAAAATGATAGATGGGAATGCCAGAAGTTGGCATAAATGCTTAAATAAATCTTTGTGGGCTTACAGGACATCACCACGCTCAAGTACCAAAGTAATTCCTTTTCAACTCACTTATGGACAAGAAGCGGTGTTGCCTATGGAAATTAGTGTGCAGACAATTAGAGTAAGCTTGCAAAATAATTTAAGTGATGGTGATTATGCGGAATCACTAGCTCAAAGTTTGTTAGAATTGGACGTCCTAGATAGGCTGCATATTCAAAAACAAAAGATGGCTAGGTTCTATAACAAAAAGGTTATAGCCAAGTCCTTTAGCTTGAACGATATGGTTTGGAAAACAATACTACCTTTGGATTGCAAAGATCCAAAGTATGGAAAATGGTCGCCCAAGTAGGAAGGACCATATAGAGTGAAAAGCATATTGCCTAATGGAGCTTACCACTTAGAGGATTTAGATGGCACAAAGCATATAAGATTTATTAATGGTAAGTACTTAAAAAAGTATGTTCCTTCCATATGGGAAAGTGAACAAATATAGGCACACACCACGCTGTCAGAATAAGGTAAATTGGACAATCACGTTCAAATATATAAATGCAAAATACGTTTGAATAAAATCTTTCATTATCAAATGTTTCTTGCAAATCAAGAGAAACAAAATAGTCAAAATACAATTAGCCGCAATTTGAAGCAGGTTATAGTTGTTTCCCTATCAACTACAACAGAAAAGGGAACATTGGCCTTCAGTGCCTTTATAAATGCATTGCTGCAATGTTTCTTGCAAATCAAGAGAGACAAAATAGTTAAAATATAATTAACCGTAATTTTTAGCAGACTATAGTTGTTTCCCTATCAACTACAACAGAAAAGGGAAAATTGGCCTTCAGTGCCTTCCTAAATGCATTGCTGCAATAATAGGCGGGGAATGTTGAGAAGTACTCTCAGCAAGGGCGCTGAGAAGACATTTGATAAGCACTCTTAGCAAGGGCGCTGAGAAGACATTCATTGGCCAAAGAACATTTCCTATACCTCCCATACCAAAGGACATATCAAGGACAGATAGCGAACTTGAGAAAAAAAAGAGCCATTTCAGTCGGAAAAAGAAAGCAGTCGATTTCCTGGATAAAGAAGACTCATCAGTTGAGTGTTGAAGAAGATATCAAGGAAATGATGGTGAATATGTAACAAACACAGAGTTTTATAGAGGCTTGAAGGCGAAAGGGCAGAATGCAGACAGCCAGATATGCAATAACCAAAGTTGAAATTCCAAATCCCGAAAAGATGCCAGAGAGCTAAGAGTCTTATTCTACGAGAAGTTGCACTAAAAGAAATGTACGAGGACGAGGTACGAGGTTAGTAATTAAGTTTGGAGAATATTGACGATGACAGAATACATCAACTATGCTATTCCATAGTCCATATGAAAAATTGTCACACAAGTGAGGAAAAGATTACTTCATTAATAAAAGTGGCTGGCATTACAAGTCTTAGCCAATTGGAGCTGCCATTCACAATTACAAGGACAAAACATAGGATGAAGATGTCCTACAAAAGAATGTTGATACTTCACAATTTGCCCCCACATAGAGCGCATCCGCTCCCTAAGTTTTCCCCACTCATCGCTCTGCTCATTAGCTGGTTGGATAGTTCAATTACATAATCTTTATTAACCTCCAGCTTTGTGTAACGCTCAATCAAATGCTTGTATCGCTCGATCACTTGAGCAACAGCACGCTTTTTAGTAGCCTAGTCTAGCCCTGCAGTCATCCATCCTTGCCTGAAGCTCTTTCATCTCTGCAGTTAGCTTTATCATCAGAGAATCTTCAATCATAACCTCAGAAGAGATGTCATTCATCTGAACCTTAGCCTCCTCAAGTTATTGAAATAAAGACTTCTTTTCGTTTGAGGCACGAAGATACTGAACTTGTTATGTTTTCAGCTCGACATTTCTGGCCATCAAGGAACTGATTTCTAAGTGTATACCCTTCAACATCAGATTGAAATCAGTCAAAATCTTGAGCGAAAGAAGCTCAAGTGCTTGAGCCATCTTTGCACCTAACTATTCAAACTTATCCTTCTAGCTAGAAGCAATGGCTTTGTTGACATCCGATCCATAAAGGAAACATACTCAAGCACTGATTGCTTGAGAACATTCATGTTCTCTTCTGAAGATGCAGCAGATGAAGCAGGGGGACGACTGGCTGAAGAGAAAGCGCTTGCCTTCGCCTGTTCCTAAGAAGTAAGCATGTCCTAGATAGAGCATAAAATGGCGTCAGCCTCCTGTAAAGAAAATACAAGCAGTTAGCATTCCTATTACAATAAACAAAGTAAAGATGAAAGGCAAAGCAAAGGATACCGTGTCAACAGCTTGGGAAATTAAAGGTACATCACCAGTCGGATCAACCACTTGTGGAGACTTTCCTTTTGTTGAACTGGCAAACTTCTCAGGCATATTTGCAGGAGTCTCTGTAAGAAGGAAGTGATAATGAGTCAAAAAGCCAACAATCTAAACAAGAGAGAAAAACTTTAAAATCTGTATTACCTTCCGGTTCAAGACGCAGAGGATCAACGCCCTGGGAAGATAAAGCTCTCCAACTTGATTTAAAGATAAAATCTCTTCCCCGGATGACTTGGACGAATAAAACCTTAGAGAAAGGAGATGAAGTAATGAATGGTGAAGAGATGTGGAACCCTTTAAAAAAATTGAGGTAACACGTTAATATATTAAGGATTTTTCACGAATGAACAAGTTCTGCATAGAAAAGTAAAATTCAAATACCCTTCTCCTGACGACGAGAGGGGCATCATCATCATCATCGGGCAAACTTGGCGAAGATGAGGCTGGCCGTTTGCGGCTAGAGACATCCTTAGTTATCTTAGGTTGAGCAGAAGAAAAGCTAGATAGAGTAGGATTGGCTGTAAGACGTTTGACACGAGCATGATGAGACTTTAAAGGAGAAGCAGAAGTCTCTGAAGTTGGAAGGATAGCAAGAATTGGAGAAACAGTGAAATCCTCGGGACTCTCAAGCAAGTGGAAAGCACAGTTAACATCGGTGGTAAACAACCTGCGTTTCACTGCTGGCTAGAGTCGGTCAAAAATTGGATGGGTGACAAAAGTGGGTTGAAAGGAGCCATAGTGAAACCTTGGGTCAAGAGGATATTGCGGGCATCAATGGCATGCGCCTCCATTTTGGTTATGGTATGAAAACGGTCTGTCAAGTTCTTGGAAAAACATGGAGGGACAGCCAAGTCTGGTCAAAACCCAGCTGACGGGCAAAAAATTGGGAAGCATATATCTCAACCCCGACCTTGGCATTTGTTCCAGTCAAAATATCATGGAACAGTTCCATCCCAATTAGAAACTGAACCCAAATGGACAAAACATGGCTTCTATCATTCATGGTGGAAGGATGCTGTACGTAAATTGAGATATGATGTGCATAGAAAGGAAAAAGTGAAGGAATGGAATTTAAGGTGTAGAAAACGTGAAAGCCTCCCTATTGGCATTTTCACAGGATGCAGCTGATTAATAAATTGTCCATAGCAACTAACCGATCTGGGTGGAATTAGAGGAGCACCAAGCTATGGAAAATAGGATGTCAACCACAATTGAGTGAGCCAAAGAGACCCACTGCCAGTAAGAGATGCACTATTTCGCAGCTGGGATTGAAAAGAGGCCATGCCTCTATAAAAGAGGCAAATAAGACATGGAAGGCTTCATGTTGGGCACGCAAATAACATATTTACAAAGCCAAACCTGAAGGAAGGCCACATGCTCTGCATGAGTAGGTTCGGTGGTAGTGTTCTTATAAATTTCTTGCATGCCCGAATAGGAGTCAGTGAGTTTCTTGTTAAATTTTGGGGCAGCATTAGTGACTAAAAGGGTAGGGGAGATGGTGTCGTCCAGGGGCGGAAGGTTAACTAAAGCACCAACGTCTCTTAAAGTAATAGACATTGGGACAAGAGTTAAAATAAAAGCATTATACTCAGAAGACCAGAAACTTAAAGCAATTGGAAAAAGCACGGGGATCGTAAGTTGGGAGATGAAGAGCAATTTCCAATAAATCAGAAACCTTAATACGATCAAAAACTGCCTTAGTGGGACCATGCTTTAACATGGTTGCATGCCAAAAATGAAAAGTAGCATCAGATTTAGGCCAAGTACGAATACCTCTATCCCGGATTGGCTTTAATGGAAAAGGATTCAGAAAAGGGAGTTCTTAAGTATAGGGAAACAACTAGCCCACCGTGGCTTGCCCCACCGAATCAACATCATTGAATGATGGGCCTAGAAAAAATTTGTTGATGTCAGAGTTGGTTGATGAAAGGGGAACTGGAGATACGTATGGTTTGGTGAGAAGTTCTTGATAGTCGTCGAAACTAAAGGAGTTCTCCAAAGTCGCCATATATCATAAGTTTCGATTTTCTCAAGGGTATTAGATTGCAAATGCTGGAATGAAGAAGCAAGAAGATGAACAGTAGTCTTATAGAAGCACAACGTAGGTACAATAACGCGACGAAGTAGTGTGTTCTTTGATTTATAAGATTGGCGTGATGTTTCGCTTGTTGGAATATATAAAGTCACTGCCAAACAAGGTAATAGTTAAGATTCTACCCCTTTCTTAGGATTTCAAGTATTGCGGGAAGATACACAGAATGAATATGGCATAAGATTAATAATTGATATTAATTTTACCATATTTGAGGGTAATTGTTGATACATAAAAACGCAGCCCAATTAAATGGCCCAAGAAATGAAGCTCAATTAAGAAGTTTGAAGGATAGGCCTAAAAAAAATCATATAAAAGGCCCAAGATGGAGCAATGTAGCAAAGGCCAATCATTGCCCAAGCCTCCTAAACGCCCAAGCTATGAGCGATTATGATACTTTATTATTATTCAGGGTAATGGTGCCATCCTCAAGGCTGCGAGACGCCCAAAACCAGGGCGAATCGATATTGTGAGCAAAGGTTATTAAGACAGTTAATTGGCAATCTCATCACGTCCCATGATCCAAAAATCTCAGTTACTAGCGGTTAAATAGTAGAAGTAATGACGGTAGTTAAAACGAAAGTTCCATGACAATTCAGCCATGATGAAGAATGTGGGTAGTTACAGGACAACAAGCGGTTTCAGGCAGTTCCACGACAACGACCATCAAAAGAGTATAAAAGAGAAGAAAAGACAGAAGAAAAAGACCCCGAATCAAACACTCTCGAACAGAGAATATGTAATTTTTATTTCCTTTACTTTTATCTCATTTAACTTTTAATTATTCTGTGTGCTTGCGCCCCTTGGAGGCATTTCGCTTCTCGCCGATTGTAAATCTTCATCAATAAAGTACCCATTTTTGAGACTTTGTCTCAAGAAGTCTGTTCCTTACATAATCGTCTGAACCCTCTTTTAATTGTTAGCGAGACCTGACTTTCCGCGCGAAACAAAATGATGACTTTGAAACAAAGCTAAAATACAATATCGCATGTAAATTGCAGTTACACCTTTGGTCTAAAACTAAAAATTGCAATTGGAGCTTGAATTTGCACCAAAAGCTAGAATTTCTGAAATTACAGCAACAGTTTTCTCTCACAATTTTGAAGAAAATCTCCACCAAAACATTGCACCTACTAAACCATCATCAGACCCTTCGGTAGTATCTCCAGATGCTGCGAGTGGAAGCGCCTAATGGTATAGCTCTTGGTCTTGCAGATCACTATAGGATTTGGCCTCACGTGGTGGCACCTGGTTGAGTTGTAAGCATGATCGACACTGTATGTTGTAGCAAATGTTAGTCCTGCCAAATTCCACAATTTCTCTTACCAAAAGCTATAGCAAATTCTAATAAATAACAAAGTCGGCTCTATTAACACTATAAATATTTACTTATACATGCACTTTAAAAAGTTCCAATACCCAATAGATAGGTCAGCTTTGTGTTTAGATGAAAGTTGTGATCAGATGTATACTTTGGATGATTTTCAGAAGTTGCGATTTTTAGAATTTGATCTAAGATGATTTCAGCATAAAATTCTCAAGATGTTCAACCTCTAATAGAAATCTATACGGCGAAAATAAATTGGAACTCCTACGAACAATTCACGACTTCAAGTTGGATTAGAGATAATTAGATTTTGGGGTTGTACCTATTTCTCTTGTGCCACCAAAGAATAATAATAAGTCTCATAAAACAATAACCTTGACTGTGCATTTAGATAGGTCACTGAAGATGCGGATTAGTAAACCAAACTCTAATAGACCCAATGTCAATAAGGGGCTATTTGATTCATCAACATTTTCCATGGAAAATAGAAAACAAATTCCATCTTCCACAGATGCCTTTTTGATGCACAATATGTTATTGGCATTTGATTTTCTTGCTTGGTGCTCACATGGTGGTTTTCTTGGTAATTGAGAAAAAC
Source organism: Fraxinus excelsior (assembly GCA_019097785.1). Classification (NCBI taxonomy): domain Eukaryota; kingdom Viridiplantae; phylum Streptophyta; class Magnoliopsida; order Lamiales; family Oleaceae; genus Fraxinus; species Fraxinus excelsior. Next base: position 19,162,590 of record CM032624.1, on the reverse strand, counting down.
CAATTGGGAAATGGCTTTCCAATTTTCTTTTTTTTGGCAATGGAAACAAATTCCATGAACAATTGTGAAAAAAGAAATTTCTCTTTAATGGACAATTTTCATGAAAAATAAAGTCAAACGAACACCAAAAGATCCAAAATTTCAATATTTTTCAAGTGGAAAATTATACTAATCAAATACAATTAATAACAATTCTCAGGAAAACAATTCTAGGCAATTCAATTCCCTGGAATTCATTTTCTTTCCACCCAAATTACACTCTTGCATTCAAACGGGCTCTAAATTCAATTCGACCCACAATGGTTAAACCAACCCAACATTAGGCCTAGTACATTAATTAAAAAATAAGAAAAAGTTTTATGACGTGATCAACGCACTAACTCGAACAAAGGTGGGTCGTTGGGTAAGTTGTTCGCGTGCTAACTCAATGGTTAAGCCCTTGAGTCAACACTAATCAAATATAATTAAATTAGTGTTTCGCGCGGAAAGTCGGGCATCGCTAACAATTAAAGAAAACTCAAACGATTGTGTAAGGAACAAACCTCTTGAGACAAAGTCTCAAAAAGTGGTGTTTTATTGAAGATTTACAATGAATGAGAAAACGAAATGCCTCCAATGGGCGCAAGCACACAGAACAATTAAAGGTTAAATGCGATAAAAGTAAAGAGAATGAAAATTACATAGTCTCTGTTCGAGAGTGTTTGATTCGGGTCCTTTTCTTCTATACCTTTTCTTCTTTTTTATAATCATCAGACAATTGTTGTAGAACCGCCTGAAACTGTGGTCGTCATGTAACTATCAACGTTCTTCATCATGGATGACTTGTCGTAGAACTTCTATTTCTAACTAACGTCACATCCACCTTTGAACTACTGATAACCGGGATTTCCTGGATCGTGGGGCATGATAAGACTACCATTTAACTGTTTTGGTAACCATTACTTGATATAGCCATGTGTCCGAATTCTGGGCGTTTCATAAGCCTGGCCGATAATAATGCCGTCGCCCTGAATATCAATAAAATGTTGTACTCGCTCAGAGTTTGGGCATCTTATAGGCTTGGGCGATGATGGGCCTCTATTGTATAGCTCTATCTTGGGCCTTTTTCATGGTTTTCCTTATGCCTATCCTTCGAATCTCCTATTTAGGGCTTCACTTCTTGTGCTATTTAATTGGGCCGCATTTTTATGTCGTCAACAATTATCCCCCAATATGGTAGGATTAATATCAATTATTAATTTTATGTCATATTCATTCTTTGTACCTTCCCACGATACTTAAATTCCTAAGGAAAAGGGGAAGAATCACAGTCATAATTTTGTTTGGCGGTGTCCTTATATATTCCAACAAGTGGAATATAACACCATTCTTATAAATTAAGGATACGTCATTTCTTCGCGCCATTACACCTACATTATGTATTTTTCCTTACTGTTCATCTCCTTGCTTCTTTCCTCAAGCACTTACACTCTAACACTTTTAAGAAACTTGCGATAAATGGCGACGTCGGAGAGCTCTTTTAGTTTCGAAGATTATCGAGATCTTCTCACCAAACCCTACGTAACTCCAACTTTCCTGTCATCATCAAACTTTGATCTTAATGAGTTTTATTTGGGCCCATCATTCAATAATGCTGATTCTGTAGGGCAAGCCACGGTGGGCCAGTTGTTTTCCTGCACTCAAAATCCCCTTTTTCTGAATCTCTTTCCATTAAATTCAATTTAGGAGAAAGGTATTCGTACTTGGCTCAAATCTGATGCTACTTTTCATTTTTTGGCATGCGCGTATGATAAAGGATGGCTCCACCAAAGCAATTTCTAACCGCACTAAAATTTCAGATTTGTTAGAAATCGCACTTTACCCTCCAACTTTTGACTCTGTGCTTTTTCCCATTGCTCTGAGCTTCTGGTCTTCTGAGTATAATGCTTTCATTTTTCCTCTTGGCCCAATGTCCATTACTTTAAGAGATGTTGGGGCTTTAGTTAGCCTTTCACCTTTGGGCGACACTATCTCTCCTAATATTATGGTCACTAGTGCTGCCCCAAAATTTGACAAAAGACTCACTAACTCTTATTCGGCCATGCAGGAAATTTATAAAAATACTACCACTTGACCCACTCATGCTGAGCGTGTAGCCTTTCTTCAAGTTTGACTATGTAAATATGTCATGTGTGTGCCCAACATGAAGCCTTCTATGTCTTACTTACCCATAGCACACGAATTAGCTTATGGTAGGCCCCTAAACCTTTGTTCACTTTTCCTAGCTGCCTTTTATAGAGGCATGGCTTCCCTTCAATCTCAGCTGCGAAATGGTACATCTCCTACTGGTAGTGGGCCTCTCTAGCTTGCTCAATTGTGGTTGAGAGCATATCTTCCACAGCTTGGTGTCCTCCAAACTCCTCCTAGATAAGTTAGCTGCTATGGGCTATTTGTTAATCAAGTGAGCCATGTGAGAATGTCCAGTAGGGAGGTCTTCACACTCTTTTATACCTTAGACTCCATTCCTTCTTTCTTCCCTTTCTCTATTCATAAAATTCCTACTTACGTTCAGCCTCACTCTACCATGACTAATGCGAGTGCTATTTTGTCTGTTTGAGTTCAATTTCTAATTGGAAGGGAACTCTTCCATGATATCTTGACTGGCACCAATGCCAAAGCTGAGTTGAGATATATACTTCCCATTTCTTAGCTCGCCAGTTGGATTTTGGCCAAACTTAGCATGTTCATTTATGCTTCTCTAAGAGTTTGGCAGACCATTTTCATACCATTACTAAAATGGAGGCAGAGACCATTGATGCTCACAATGTTGCTTTGACCTAAGGTTTATCTATGGCTCTTTCAAACCTACTTCTACCACTCATCATCTGTTTGCTCAACTCGGCCAGTCACAGGTTGTTTACAACTGATGTTAATCGCGTATTCCACTTGCTGGAGAGTCCTGAAGCCTCTTCTATTTCTCCTGTTCTTGCTATTCTTCCACCTTCCAAGAATCTCATTTCTCTATTACGGTCTTCTCATGTTCCGTTAAACATTCTGCAACCAATCCTACTCCATTTTGTTCTTCTTCTGTTCCAACTGACACCACCAAGGATACCTCCAGCCGTAAACGGCCAGCTTCTACCTTGTCGAGTTTGCATGATGATGATGATGATGTTTCCCTTATAGTCAAAAGAACAGTAATTGATTTTGTGTCTGCATGTAAAGCTTATTCACTCGTAAAGATCCTTCGTAGGTTAATGTGTTGCTTGGACTTTACAGAAAAAGTGTTGATTCTCCTTTGAAGCCATTGCCTTCACCTGATCTTGCTCTTCCAACTTCTACAAAGGTTTCTTTGTCCAAGTCATTTGGAGAATGGACTTTAGCTTCCAGTCAAGTTGGAGAACCTCCACTTTCCCAAGATATTGACCCTCCACGCGTTGAACCAGAAAGTAGTACAGAGTATAGGGTCTCATCCTTTGTCTGTATTGTTGAATTATAACTCATCACAACTTGATTTTTACAAGAACCCTTGTAGATTTACCCGTGGTGGGAGAAACGGCTAGTTCGAATAAAGGGAAGTCTCCTTAAGTAGTTGGAGCGTCGGATGATGTGTCCCAAGTTACCCAAGCTATCAATGTGATATTCTTTACTTCGTCTTTTGTCTTTAATTTGTGCATTGTAATGGGATCGCTAACTGCTTGCCTTTTCTTTGCAGGAAGCTAACTCCATTTTACGCTCGATCCAAGACGTGCTTACCTCTTGGGAGCAAGCATAACTTCTTGCTCCTCTTCAGTTAGCCATCATGCTATCTCCTCAGAAGAAAACATGGAGGCTCTTAAGCAATCCTTACTTGAATATGTTCCCTTCATGGACATGGATGTCCACAAAGCAAGTGTTTCTGGCCAGAAGGATAAATTTGAGCAGTTAAGTGCCAAAATGACTTACGCGCTTGAGCTTCCTTCGCTCACTATTTCGGATGATTTAAGACTGGCACTGAAGATTACTCATTTAGAATCAGCTCTTTGATGGCCAGAAACACCGAATTGAAAGCAGAACAAGTTCAGTATCTTTGTGCTTCCAATGAAAAGGCATCTCTGTTCCAAGAGCTTGAGAAAGCCAAGGTCCATTTGAACAAACTCTCTTCTGAGGTAATAGTTGAAGATTCCTTAATGATGAAGTTGACGCAGAGATGAAGAAGCTTCAAGCCAAAATGGATGAGTGCAGGTCTAGACTGGCTGCGAAGAAGCGTGCTTGTAGCGACCGCGAACTTTTATTTATATAAATTAGTTTTCTCGAAAAACGTGTCGCTAAAACGTTAACCCTAATTTTTAAAGAAGCGCGTTCGTCTAGCCGTTGTAAAATTGAATTCAAATGTATTCGATCGAATGCGATCCCGAATAATATTTTTATTATCAATTTCGAATTATTTTATTCAAATTCAATTTTTTATTGATTTCAAGTCCAATTACAAAAGCCCAATTATTCAAGCCCCATTATTTAAAATCCAACATTTCTGGTCCAATTTCATAAGCCCGATTTCATTTTAATTCTTTTAGCCCAATTCTTTTAAGTCCATTCGATTGAGTCCAAAACCGAAATCTATTAGTCTAGCCCAATTAGAAAACCCTAAAGCCCAATAATTTGGCCCAATAACCCGCCTAGGGTTTTGTGCCCTAAATCTACCCCTATTCATACCCCACTCACTCCACTCACACTCATACTCACACCATATCCACTTGGTAAGAAAATTTGTCCATCTCTCCAACATTCTCTCTATGCCCAATGTGAGACACCATTGATGCTAGAAAATCCATTTCTAGCATCAACAGTGAACTCAACAATGAACAATGCAGTTCACAGTTCACCACCAACCTCCACTGCAATGTCACTGCAAACTCACACACCATTAACACTGCAAGCAAACACACGGGCTGAAACAGCTCCTCACAGCCTCAATCCCAACTGCTAAGTCAATGTAGGCAGTCACACAACACCCCACTGCTCAGACCAAAACCACCATTCAAGCTCACCCAACGAACACCCATTCACCATTTTCACCCCCACAGTCGTGAAACCAAAATCAACTGGAAACCACCTCACTCACTCACTCACGAGACCAACACTGCCAAGCTCAAACCAACGACACCATTTTCAAACCCAAATACATTGATACAAGGAGTCACCCAACTCACTGCAACACCATTTCCACCAACATGCCACCTCCAGTAACACCTCCATCCCCAAGAACCACCATAAAAACTGCAGCACAACTCGATGACCACCCAAAACCACCAACCACCTCAAGTCCCCAAAACCGAAACCCCAAGTCCAGCCCCAAACTGGAGCTCCTCAACCCCACAGTCACACAACCGAAACCACAACCCACCAATCAATTAGAACCAAAAAGTTCAACACCAAACCGCCACCTCGAATACAACCCCAAACCCTCGAACAACCACCTTAAACCACCACAAAAAAACCAAGAAAGAAGAAAACCCAGGAACTCACCTTGTTTTTCCCAACCATTTCTCGAGTTGACCACCAAAAATCCCAAAAGGAATCGAACCCCTAGCCACGGACCAGCCCCAAATCCACGCCAAAGACCCACCCCCCACTCGCCTTCAGCCCGGCGCCACCACCTCGTGGTGGCGCTGCCCTTCGCCGGCGCTGCCGGACCGGGGGGAAGGGCTCTGCCCTTCCCCGTGCTTCCTCTCTCTCTCCATTCGATTTTGGAGATTGGAGAGAGAGAGAGTGATATATGTTTTTATAATTATATATATTTTATATTTGATTTTTTTGTCATTTAAGCCCCAAGTTTTTAAGTTCTTTTAATTCAGTCCCTAATCTATATAAGTTATTATTTCAGCCATTTAATTTTATTTTCAGCTTTATTATATTTACAGTTTAGTCCTTTAACTTATAAAAGTTATTATTTCAGTTTTCAGCTTTTATTTTCAGCTTTTATATATTTACAGTTTAGTCCTTAAACTATTAAAAGTTATTATTTCAGTTTTTAACTTTTATTTCCAGCTTTATTATAATTACAGTTTAGTCCCTAAACTTATGAAATTTATTATTTTAGCCCTTAAAGTTTTATTTTCAGATTTAATAAATTTCCAATTTAGCCCCTAAACTTTATTTTATCATTCTAAGTCATTTATTTCAATTCCAATAATTTTCAATTAAGTCCTTAAACTTAATTTCAACACTTTAAAACTTTAAAGTTCGAAATACTAATTCAAACTTATTTTCTATTAGCTAGACGAAACGTACGGACAATTAAGAGATTGAAGTTACTTCTCGAACCACTTTCACGAAACTCGAGATTTTGAGGTAGACTCGCCACCATTAATTAGTTTAAATTATAATTGCATGCTTTATGTGAATTACGTGATTTATATGCTTTAATGCATGAGATGGGAATTTATCATATGAGATATATGATATTGTTATGCTTGCCATAACTTATATGCTTAATTGCATGAGAAAGAAGAGAATCCCTTATGGGATAAGAGAATGTTATGCATAACTTATGTGCCTCATCAGCACAAGAAAGAAAGAGTACCCACATCCCATGTTTTTAAAGAGCCTATGATTTTCAAGAAAATGAACCAATGATGATATCACATTGTATATTTGCATAAGTGTGTATTCAATTATTCTGTAAATTAATTATCGGCGATGAGTCTACTGAGTATTTCTTCGAAATACTCACTCTGCTATTTTTAACAATATTTACAGATTTCGGAGGCGATCGTGATTGATCCGGCAGTGATGGCATAGAAAAATTCGACTATCGAAATTATTATCTCTTTGAAGTTTTGTATTCGAATATTGATAACATTTTGTCGTTTTCCGCTATTTCTAAAATGTGATATTTAAATTTTAAATTTCTATGAGTTTACTTGTCGATACAATTCTTCAATTACAAATGTGATTTCAAAATTAGGTTATTTCCGCGAAAATTGATTTTGAAATTAGGGCAAAAGACGATGACGTGGCAATCCGGGTTAACAGAACTCGGGGCGCTACAGTGCTGCTACTCAAGAGATTGAGCGACACAATTTTCAAACCCAAATACATTGATACAAGGAGTCACCCAACTCACTGCAACACCATTTCCACCAACATGCCACCTCCAGTAACACCTCCATCCCCAAGAACCACCATAAAAACTGCAGCCCAACTCGATGACCACCCAAAACCACCAACCACCTCAAGTCCCCAAAACCGAAACCCCAAGTCCAGCCCCAAACTGGAGCTCCTCAACCCCACAGTCGCACAACCGAAACCACAACCCACCAATCAATTAGAACCAAAAAGTTCAACACCAAACCGCCACCTCGAATACAACCCCAAACCCTCGAACAACCACCTTAAACCACCACAAAAAAACCAAGAAAGAAGAAAACCCGGGAACTCACCTTGTTTTTCCCAACCATTTCTCGAGTTGACCACCAAAAATCCCAAAAGGAATCGAACCCCTAGCCACGGACCAGCCCCAAATCCACGCCAAAGACCCACCCCCCACTCGCCTTCAGCCCGGCGTGGTCCTGCCCTTCGCCGGCGCAGCCGGACCGGAGGGAAGGGCTCTGCCCTTCCCCGTGCTTCCTCTCTCTCTCCATTCGATTTTGGAGATTGGAGAGAGAGAGAGTGATATATGTTTTTATAATTATATATATTTTATATTTGATTTTTTTGTCATTTAAGCCCCAAGTTTTTAAGTTCTTTTAATTCAGTCCCTAATCTATATAAGTTATTATTTCAGCCATTTAATTTTATTTTCAACTTTATTATATTTACAGTTTAGTCCTTTAACTTATAAAAGTTATTATTTCAGTTTTCAGCTTTTATTTTCAGCTTTTATATATTTACAGTTTAGTCCTTAAACTATTAAAAGTTATTATTTCAGTTTTTAACTTTTATTTCCAGCTTTATTATAATTACAGTTTAGTCCCTAAACTTATGAAATTTATTATTTTAGCCCTTAAAGTTTTATTTTCAGATTTAATAAATTTCCAATTTAGCCCCTAAACTTTATTTTATCATTCTAAGTCATTTATTTCAATTCCAATAATTTTCAATTAAGTCCTTAAACTTAATTTCAACACTTTAAAACTTTAAAGTTCGAAATACTAATTCAAACTTATTTTCTATTGGCTAGACGAAACGTACGGACCACTAAGAGATTGAAGTTACTTCTCGCACTATTTTCACAAACTCGATATTTTGAGGTAGACTCGCCACCATTAATTAGTTTAAATTATAATTGCATGCTTTATGTGAATTACGTGATTTACATGCTTTAATGCATGAGATGAGAATTTATCATATGAGATATATGATATTGTTATGCTTGCCATAACTTATATGCTTAATTGCATGAGAAAGAAGAGAATCTCTTATGAGATAAGAAGATAATGTTATGCATAACTTATGTGCCTCATCCGCACAAGAAAGAAAGAGTACCCACATCCCATGTTTTTAAAGAGCCTATGATTTTCAAGAAAATGAACCAATGATGATATCACATTGTATATTTGCATAAGTGTGTATTCAATTATTCTGTAAATTAATTATCGGCGATGAGTCTACTGAGTATTTCTCTCTGCTATTTTTAACAATATTTGCAGACTTCGGAGGCGATCGTGATTGATCCGGCAGTGATGGCATAGAAAAATTTGACTATCGAAATTATTATCTCTTTGAAGTTTTGTATTCGAATATTGATAACATTTTGTCGTTTTCCGCTATTTCTAAAATGTGATATTTAGATTTTAAATTTCTATGAGTTTACTTGTCGATACAGTTCTTCAATTACAAATGTGATTTCAAAATTAGGTTATTTCCGCGAAAATTGATTTTGAAATTAGGGCAAAAGACGATGACGTGACAATCCGGGTTAACAGAACTCGGGGCGCTACAGCTTGGTATCAAAGCCGGTCTGCGTTTCTTTAGACTGGCAAATTTTCAAAAAGAGAAAAATTTTCAAAGAGATTTTTCTTATTATTATTATTATTATTATTATTACTGAAAGTTGCCACTGCCATCATTCGATCCGCCGACTCCGAAGGTAAAAGAAGTTTATGAAGTTTAATGCTATTTTATTCGGATACATGTTTTACGATTTACGAGATTTAGAAGAAGAGAAAGAAATGTATCCGGATTAGAAAGAAAGAAATAAAGACGAGTTTGTGCATAATTTACAAGAATTTTTAAATTTTTACATCCTCGTAATTTTAACTAAGAAATACAATAACCCCGCATAATTGGACTTTGCATAATTGATTTAGGACATGACACCCATTCGTAGAAATGCACCGAGTGACGCGGAACAAGCCGCAAGAGATTACGATCGATTCAGGCCCGAACTCGATTGGACTATAGCCCAACATATAGAGCAACTAAACATCGTACACGATCGGGCCATACAGCATGGCTATGTGACTAATGATCGCCGATCGATCCACCTTTTACTATCAACCTTCCGAGCCAACTACACGGGGGTAGCCCGCAGCATATACATAGATGCATTGGTGTCACCTAATGTAGAGGTGGAATATGACGCCTTTTGCACGAGGTTTGTGGCATACTGGCCCATGTACTTTGAGCAACGCTTTGGGGTTGCACCTGAAGGGGAGCCAGAACCCGAGCCAATGCCCGAGCCCGAGCCCGAGCCCGAACTTGGGCAAGGAGATGGGCTAGTACCCAGGGATGAACTCGAGGAAGACCCTGAGGAGGATCCCGAAGAAGACCCGGAAGAAGACCCGGAAGAAAACCCGGAAGAGGATCCGGAAGAGGACCCAGAAGAGGACACTGATCTGGCAATCGAAGAATTCTCCAACGCCGAATCATGTGTAACCGAAGGGGAATAGAGTGATAGAATCTAGAGTAGGTTTGACATTTCATGTTCGACATACATGCCTTCCTACTTATGTACCATCATTAAGAGAAGTTGAGTTATGAATTAGATGATGTTTAGTTTCCAATTTCCAATCAGTAGAAAGACACGGACCAGAAAAAGAGATGGGAAAGCAAGAGTATTTGCTATGGATGCAGTCGAGGATTCTGATATGATAACAGCTATACTATCTATTTATGGGATACCTGTATATGTTCTGATAGACTCGGGAGCCACACATTCATTTATATCAGATGCATGCTTAGAAAGACTGAACCTGATAGGAGTAGAGACTGGTAGTACTCTCGAGGTTAGTTTGCCGTCAGGAAGTACTATCGATACAAATAAGATGGCCAAGGCCGTACAAATAGATTTTGACGGTCAGTTTTGGAGGCAGACTTGAATATTATTCGAATGAAAGATTTCGATATTATTCTGGGTATGGATTGGCTCAGTGCCAATCGTGCCGCAATTATGTGCCACGAGAAAGAAGTCATTTTTCGCAAGGACGGTGAAGAAGTATTCAGATTTTATGGGACGAGAATCAAGTCACTTCCTCGCCTTATCTCCGCTTTACAAGCCAATAAGTATTTAGCCAAGGACGATTGTCAAGGCTTTTTGGTTAGTTTGCAAGACAAGCCCGTAGAGGAGATTACTCTGGAATCAGTGCCAATAGTATGTGAGTACGGCGATGTTTTTCCAGATGATCTACTCGGTACTCCGCCGGATAGACAGTGTAATTTTCCATCGACTTGGTACCAGGAGCTGCCCCTGTTTCCAAGGTCCGTACCATATGGCGCCAAAGGAATTGCAAGAACTGAAGGTGCAATTGGAGAAATTGCTAGAGAAGGGTTTCATTAGACCAAGTGTATCTCCATGGGGAGCGCCCGTTCTGTTTGTAAAGAAGAAGGATGAAAGTATGAGGATGTGCATCGATTATCGAGAACTTAACAAGTTGACGATAAAGAATAAGTATCCTCTCCCCAGGATCGAGGACTTATTCGATCAGTTGAAAGGCAAAGCTATTTTCTCCAAGATCGACTTGAGATCTGGTTACCATCAGTTAAAGGTTTCGCCAACGGACGTACCAAAGACAGCGTTCAGAACACGATATGGACATTATGAGTTCGTAGTGATGCCTTTCGGACTCACGAACGCACCGGCGATATTTATGGATTTGATGAACAGAGTTTTCCATCCGTATCTCGATAAATTCGTCATTGTTTTTATCGATGACATACTGATCTACTCTAGAGATTCGGCACAGCATGAAGAACATCTGAGGATTGTATTGGAAACGCTGAGAGCAGAAAGGTTGTATGCCAAATTCAAGAAATGTGAATTTTGGCTTGAAAGAGTAGGTTTCTTGGGTCACGTTGTTACAGCCAAAGGCATCGAAGTTGATCCTTCTAAAGTGGAAACTGTAACGAATTGGCCGACACCTGCAAATGTTGGAGATGTGAGAAGTTTTCTTGGATTAGCCGGATACTATCGGCGATTCATAGAAGGTTTCTCTAAAATAGCAGGCCCTATGACTCAGTTGACAAGGAAAGGAATTATGTTTCTGTGGACCGAACAGTGTGAGCAAAGCTTCCAGAAACTTAAGAACAGACTCGTCTCAGCACCAGTGCTGACTGTACCAGATGGGTCTGAGGGTTTCGTTATTTACAGCGATGCATCCAAACACGGCTTAGGTTGCGTATTGATGCAAAACGGCAAAGTGATCGCCTATGCTTCAAGACAGTTGAAGCCACACGAGAAGAATTACCCGACTCACGACTTAGAGCTTGCAGCTGTAGTGCACGCTCTTAAGATTTGGCGACACTATCTGTATGGTAGTAAATGTGAGATTTACACCGATCACAAGAGCCTCAAGTATTTCTTCACTCAGAAGGAATTGAACATGCGACAACGTCGATGGCTAGAGCTGGTAAAAGATTATGACTGCACCATCCTTTACCACCCAGGTAAAGCAAATAAGGTTGCCGACGCTTTGAGCAGAAAGGACGCCGGACAGTTATCAGTTTTGGGATTAACGCAAGATCAATTAATTCGAGATTTTCAAAATTTAAGGATTGAAGTGCGAGCCCCATCAGTCCAAGGACCTATCAGATTGGCAAATCTGACCGTGAAACCAGATTTGAGAGGTCGGATTGTGACGGCTCAAGTCGAAGATAAATTTCAAGAAAAGATCAGATTCGAAGTTGGAACTGGCAAGAGAGTAGGTTTCGAGATTGCCGCTGATAAAGCACTTATGTTCAGAGGGCGTCTCTGTGTACCGAAAGATGAGCATATTATAAATGAGATTTTGACAGAAGCTCATTCAGCACCATATGCATGCCACCCAGGAGGGACAAAGATATATCGTGATTTGCGCAATACCTTTTGGTGGAGAAACATGAAGGGTTGCATTGCAAAGTTCGTCTCTCGATGCATGACGTGTCAGCAAGTTAAGGCTGAACACCAGAGACCATTAGGATTATTAAATCCTTTGGATATACCAGAATGGAAATGGGAGAAAATTTCCATGGATTTCGTAACAGGGTTACCGAAATCAGTGAAAGGACATGACGCTATTTGGGTTATCGTAGATCGACTTACGAAGTCAGCTCATTTCCTACCGATCAGAATGACTCTCAATGTGGATCAGTTATCCCAGTTGTACGTTAGAGAGATTGTTCGACTTCATGGAGTACCAGCTTCCATTGTATCAGATAGAGACCCGAGATTTACATCGAGATTCTGGAAGAATTTACAAGTAGCGATGGGTACTAAATTAAATTTTAGTACTGCTTACCATCCCCAGACCGATGGACAGTCTGAACGCACTATCCAAACACTAGAGGATATGCTTAGAGCTTGTGTGCTAGATTTGAGTGGAAATTGGGAGACTCATCTCCCGTTAGTGGAATTTGCCTACAATAATAGTTTTCAGGCTACTATTGGTATGGCACCATATGAAGCACTTTATGGACGACAATGTCGATCACCAGTCTATTGGGATGAAGTAGGTGAAAGGAGAATTTTGGGTCCAGAATTGATTGAAAGGACCGTTGAAGCTATTGAAAAGATCAGACTGCGGATCAAGGCCGCACAAGACAGACAGAAGAGTTATGCCGATAAAAGGAGAAAAGACTTGGAGTTTACAATTGGAGAGAAAGTATTCTTGAAAGTAGCTCCTATGAAAGGAACTATCCGTTTTGGCAAGAGGGGAAAGTTAAGACCCCGTTTTATCGGACCATTCGAGATATTAGAGAAAGTGGGTAACGTGGCTTATCGTTTGGCGTTGCCGCCCGAGCTATCGGCCGTACACAACGTTTTTACGTTTCCTTATTGAGAAAGTATATCCACGACCTAAGTCACGTGGTAAATTTTCAGACTATTTCGATTCAAAGGAATCTGTCATATGAAGAGACACCTATGTGCATTATAGAAAGAAAAGTCCATGTCTTAAGAAACAAAGAGATTCCGTTAGTCAAAGTCCAATGGGGTAGACAGGATAGCGATAAAGCTACCTGGGAGAAAGAGAAAGAGATTCTGGCTAGGTATCCAGATATATTAGATCAAGTAAGTTTAAATTTCGAGGACGAAATTATTTTAAGGGGGTAAGGTTGTAGCGACCGCGAACTTTTATTTATATAAATTAGTTTTCTCGAAAAACATGTCGCTAAAACGTTAACCCTAATTTTTAAAGAAGCGCGTTCGTCTAGCCGTTGTAAAATTGAATTCAAATGTATTCGATCGAATGCGATCCCGAATAATATTTTTATTATCAATTTCGAATTATTTTATTCAAATTCAATTTTTTATTGATTTCAAGTCCAATTACAAAAGCTCAATTATTCAAGCCCCATTATTTAAAATCCAACATTTGTGGTCCAATTTCATAAGCCCGATTTCATTTTAATTCTTTTAGCCCAATTCTTTTAAGTCCATTCGATTGAGTCCAAAACCGAAATCTATTAGTCTAGCCCAATTAGAAAACCCTAAAGCCCAATAATTTGGCCCAATAACCCGCCTAGGGTTTTGTGCCCTAAATCTACCCCTATTCATACCCCACTCACTCCACTCACACTCATACTCACACCATATCCACTTGGTAAGAAAATTTGTCCATCTCTCCAACATTCTCTCTATGCCCAATGTGAGACACCATTGATGCTAGAAAATCCATTTCTAGCATCAACAGTGAACTCAACAATGAACAATGCAGTTCACAGTTCACCACCAACCTCCACTGCAATGTCACTGCAAACTCACACACCATTAACACTGCAAGCAAACACACGGGCTGAAACAGCTCCTCACAGCCTCAATCCCAACTGCTAAGTCAATGTAGGCAGTCACACAACACCCCACTGCTCAGACCAAAACCACCATTCAAGCTCACCCAACGAACACCCATTCACCATTTTCACCCCCACAGTCGTGAAACCAAAATCAACTGGAAACCACCTCACTCACTCACTCACGAGACCAACACTGCCAAGCTCAAACCAACGACACCATTTTCAAACCCAAATACATTGATACAAGGAGTCACCCAACTCACTGCAACACCATTTCCACCAACATGCCACCTCCAGTAACACCTCCATCCCCAAGAACCACCATAAAAACTGCAGCACAACTCGATGACCACCCAAAACCACCAACCACCTCAAGTCCCCAAAACCGAAACCCCAAGTCCAGCCCCAAACTGGAGCTCCTCAACCCCACAGTCACACAACCGAAACCACAACCCACCAATCAATTAGAACCAAAAAGTTCAACACCAAACCGCCACCTCGAATACAACCCCAAACCCTCGAACAACCACCTTAAACCACCACAAAAAAACCAAGAAAGAAGAAAACCCGGGAACTCACCTTGTTTTTCCCAACCATTTCTCGAGTTGACCACCAAAAATCCCAAAAGGAATCGAACCCCTAGCCACGGACCAGCCCCAAATCCACGCCAAAGACCCACCCCCCACTCGCCTTCAGCCCGGCGCCACCACCTCGTGGTGGCGCTGCCCTTCGCCGGCGCTGCCGGACCGGGGGGAAGGGCTCTGCCCTTCCCCGTGCTTCCTCTCTCTCTCCATTCGATTTTGGAGATTGGAGAGAGAGAGAGTGATATATGTTTTTATAATTATATATATTTTATATTTGATTTTTTTGTCATTTAAGCCCCAAGTTTTTAAGTTCTTTTAATTCAGTCCCTAATCTATATAAGTTATTATTTCAGCCATTTAATTTTATTTTCAACTTTATTATATTTACAGTTTAGTCCTTTAACTTATAAAAGTTATTATTTCAGTTTTCAGCTTTTATTTTCAGCTTTTATATATTTACAGTTTAGTCCTTAAACTATTAAAAGTTATTATTTCAGTTTTTAACTTTTATTTCCAGCTTTATTATAATTACAGTTTAGTCCCTAAACTTATGAAATTTATTATTTTAGCCCTTAAAGTTTTATTTTCAGATTTAATAAATTTCCAATTTAGCCCCTAAACTTTATTTTATCATTCTAAGTCATTTATTTCAATTCCAATAATTTTCAATTAAGTCCTTAAACTTAATTTCAACACTTTAAAACTTTAAAGTTCGAAATACTAATTCAAACTTATTTTCTATTAGCTAGACGAAACGTACGGACAATTAAGAGATTGAAGTTACTTCTCGAACCATTTTCACGAAACTCGAGATTTTGAGGTAGACTCGCCACCATTAATTAGTTTAAATTATAATTGCATGCTTTATGTGAATTACGTGATTTACATGCTTTAATGCATGAGATGAGAATTTATCATATGAGATATATGATATTGTTATGCTTGCCATAACTTATATGCTTAATTGCATGAGAAAGAAGAGAATCCCTTATGGGATAAGAGAATGTTATGCATAACTTATGTGCATCATCCGCACAAGAAAGAAAGAGTACCCACATCCCATGTTTTTAAAGAGCCTATGATTTTCAAGAAAATGAACCAATGATGATATCACATTGTATATTTGCATAAGTGTGTATTCAATTATTCTGTAAATTAATTATCGGCGATGAGTCTACTGAGTATTTCTCTCTGCTATTTTTAACAATATTTGCAGACTTCGGAGGCGATCGTGATTGATCCGGCAGTGATGGCATAGAAAAATTTGACTATCGAAATTATTATCTCTTTGAAGTTTTGTATTCGAATATTGATAACATTTTGTCGTTTTCCGCTATTTCTAAAATGTGATATTTAAATTTTAAATTTCTATGAGTTTACTTGTCGATACAGTTCTTCAATTACAAATGTGATTTCAAAATTAGGTTATTTCCGCGAAAATTGATTTTGAAATTAGGGCAAAAGACGATGACGTGGCAATCCGGGTTAACAGAACTCGGGGCGCTACAGTGCTGCTACTCAAGAGATTGAGCGACACAAGCCCTTGCTTGAGCATTACACCAAGCTGAAAGTTGATGAGGATTATGTAATTGCATTGTCCAACGCCTCCAATAAACAGGGCGATGAGTGGGGAAAGCTTAGAGAGCAGATGCGCTCTATGTAGGGAAAGTTGTGATTAGGACACTTGTTTTTCTAATATTCTATTGTAGGACGATATCGTCCTAAAATTTGTCCTTGTAATTTGTGTCTAGCAGCATTAATGAAGTAGCTTTTATTCATTTTCATGCCATGTTTTGCAATAGATTATACAAACAACGTATTCTGTAACCGTTGATATTCCTCACATTTTAATTACTAACCTCGTACCCCGTTTTCGTGCATTTCTTTTAGTGCACTTTTATATAGAGTAAGACTCTTGACTTTCTAGCATCTCTTCAGAATTTGTTTTCCTTCAATTTCGATTACTGCACATCAGGCTATTCGTATTCTGCCTCTTCACATTCAAACCTCTATAAAATTGTATATTTGTTATGTGTTCACCATCTTCGCCCTTATTCTCCAGAAAATCACTCTCATGCTACTCTCCGCAATATCCAAAATGATGGATCTTCTATATCCACGAGATCAGCTGCTTTCTTTTAGGATAACTCTCTCTTTTTCTGAGTTTGCTATCTGTTGTTGATGTGCCCTTTGGTGTGGGAGGTATAGGAAATGTTCTCTGGTCAGTGAATGTCTTCTCAGCGCCTTTTCCATTTATGATCTCCGGTGGGAGATCTGGATGTGAAAACAATTGCCTGCTAATGACCTTTTTTGGCCCCAATTGCTTGTTGAGAGTGCTTCTAGCATCTCTGCCTGTCACTGCAGCAATGCATTTAGAAACGCGAGGAAGACCGATTTCTCTCTTTATGTTGTAGTTGATAGAAGAAGAATGATAGTCTGCTTTAAATTGCGGCTTATGTAATATTTTACTTATTTTGTTTCTTTTGATTTATAAGAAACATTTGATAATAAGAGATTTTATTCGAACGTATTTCGCTCTTGTTTATTTGAACGTAATCGTCTACTTTACTTTTATGGTACGTACATATATTTGTTCACGTTCCCATATAGAAGGAACATACTTTTTTAAGTACTTACCATTAATGAATCTTACATGCTTCGTACCGTCTAAATCTTCCAAGTGGTAAGCTCTATTAGGCAATACGCTTTTTACCCTATATGGTCCCTCCCAATTGGGCGACCACTTGCCATACTTCGGATCTTTATTATCCAAAGGGAGTAATGTTTTCCACACCAAATCGTTCAGGCTAAAGGACTTGGCTATGAATTTTTTGTTATAAAACTTAACCATCTTTCGTTTTTGGACCTGTAGTCTATCAGGACGTCTAATCTCAATTCGTCCAACTCTAACAGACTTTGGTTTAATGATTCCGCATAATTACAATCACTTAAATTATTTTGCAAACTTACTCTAATTGACTGCACATTGATTTCCATAGGCAATACTGCTTCTTGTCCATAGGTAAGTTGTAAATGGGTTACTTGGGTACTTGAGCGTGGGGACGTCCTATAAGCCCACAAATCTTTATTTAAGCATTCGTGCCAACTTCTGGCGTTTTCATCTATCATTTTTCTTATATTATTTTTCAGAATCTTATTGGAAGATTCTTCCTGTTCGTTTGATTGAGCGTAATAAGGTGTGGAGTTTACTAATTTGACTCCAAATTCCCTTAAGAATTCCTTCACTTGATCTCCATTTAAAGAAGTTCCGTGATCCATCATTAAAGTTTGCGATATCCCAAACCTATAGATGATATGATCACGAATAAAGTCTACAATGCTCTTATGAGTGATCTCTCTTAAAGGTATAGCTTCCAGCCACTTAGTGAAGAAATCTGTTGCAACTATTATAAATGTATGTTGCTTGGACGATGGGGATAAATCTTCCCTATCAAATCTATCGTCTAGCTTTTAAACGGTCAAGACTTAATAATATGTGTCAATTCTCTTGCGGGGCTCTTTGTATTGGGCCATGCCTTTGGCATGCTAAACAACTTTTTGCGTACTGGACGCATGATTCTCTCATCTTGGGCCAAGAATATCCACTCCTAATGATCAACCACCTCATTCTTTGGCCAGCCTGATGGGCTCTATATCCCTTCATGCACTTCAGTCATGATTACTTTGGCTTCTTGCAGACTCACGCATTTTAGCAACACACCGTCTGGACGTTTTTTGAATAATTCCTCGTCTATTAGTGCGTAATTCAATGAACGTAGTTTCATTTTCATGTTTCTTCTTTGTTGGGTTCTTTTAAAAACATTCTTATTTCTTGCATCCAATCTATTGCATCCTCATCTTCTATATAATGAATATTCTTCTTCATCGCCCTCCTTTGTGCTACAGGCAAGATTACCCCATACTCGTAAGTGGATTCTACATTTAGCATCTTTGAGTAACTAGAATCCATTTGTGCTAACTCGTTTGTCAAATCATTATACATCCTGCTAACATATTGAAACTCCACTTGATCAAATTCCTCTAATAAATCTTGGGCGATTTCGTACTGATTTATGACAAAGTCACTTTGGCATTTAAAATCACCAATTAATTGGTAAATTACCAACTGAGAATTGCCTCTAACGATTATATTTTTTACTCCTAATTCTAGTAGCAATTCCAATCCCACAATCAGAGCTTCATACTCAGCCTGATTATTGGTACACATTCTATTCAACGTAAAAGCGAATTTGTAATAAACCCCTAAAGGATTTATTAAAACAATTCATACCCCTGCCCCTCCGAAAGTTTTTGATCCATCAAAGTATAATACCCAAGGTCTTAACTCGAATGAATTCACTTCCAATACAACTTCTTTGGGCATATCAAGGCAGAATGATCAACCAAAAAGTTAGTCAATGCTTGATTTTTAACTGCTTTTTGTGGTATGTGTTGTATTTCAAATGCTGATAATGCCAAAGTCTAAAGGTCTATCATTTGGTGTAAAATAAGGCGAGAAAACATATACTTAACTAGATTAATATTAGAAATTAAGTAAATAGTAACGGACCGTAAATAGGCCCTCAGTTTTATACATGTGAAGTACAAAGCCAAGCATAATTTTTCAATGGCAGAATAATTACATTCACATTTTGTTAACTGTCTACTCAAATAATAGATCGCCCTTTCTTCACCAAACTGGTCTTCCTGTGCAACCATTCCGACTATTGATTCTTGTTCAGCCGATATGTACACTTTCATTAGTCGTCCTTGAATAGGTGATACTAACACTGAAGGACTTGACAGATACAACTTTAGCCTATCAAAAGCCTTTTGATGTTCTTCCTTCCAGATGAACTCGTCCTGTTTTTTCAGCTTTAAGAGAGGCGAAAAAGCTTTTGTTCGCCCTGCACAGTTGGAAATAAAACGTCTTAAGAAATTTATTTGGCCTAAGAACCTTTGCAATTCTTTTTTGTTACTAGGTAGTTTAGTCTCTAGAATGACCTTTGCTTTGTTTTTATCGAGTTCGATCCCTCTTTTGTGCACTAAAAAAGGGTTTTAGTTGTTCAAAATGCACATTTTAAAGGATTCAGCCTTAGCTTGTGTTGCCTCATTCGCTCAAATGAGCGTTTTAGTTGTTCAAAATGGTCTTCTTCTTTAACAGATTTAACCACTATATCATCTGCATATACTTCGACAAATTGGCATATCATGTCATGAAAAATCAAGTTCATTGTTCTTTGATAAGTTGTCATTGCATTCTTCAGGTCAAAGGGCATAACTACTCATTTGAAGCATCCTAAAGATCCAGGACACTTAAAAGCAATTTTATGTATATCTTCCTCAGCTATGTAAATTTGGTTATAACCCGAGTATCCATCCATGAACGAATACATAACATGCCCGGCAGTTGAGTCTACTAAAGAATCTACCGTAGGTATTGGATACTCATCTTTGGGCGTTGCTAAGTTTAGGTTCCTGAAATCTATACACACCTTAATCTTGCCATTCTTTTTTAACATAGGCACAATGTTAGAAAACCATTCAACATACTTAGCTGTTCTAATAAAACCTGCTTTTAGCAGTCGTTCTATCTCTTTCTTTACTTCCGGCAACACATTAGGGGCAAAATGCCTAGGAGATTGTTTATGAGGTTTAAAGGTTGGCTTAGTTGGTAACCTATGTTCAACCAGACTTCTATCTAAACTAGGCATGTGTTCATATTCCCAAGCAAAGCAATCTTTATATTCTTTTAATAAAGCTATTAACTTGGTACTTACCTCTTGATCGAGCATCTAGCTGACGAATGTTGGAAGATCTTCCCATTCGTCGCCAATGTTCACCTTTACCAAAGGATCTTGTGCTTGAGCATGTCCAAGTTTCGCAATTCCAATCACATCTTCGTCTGAGTTCTTTGGAGATGATTCCATCTCCAAATAATCCACCTTGTTGAGTTCTCGGCCAATGTTTTGCTCCAACTCGAACACTGTTATTTTATTCCTTAATGTCTCCATTGCTGCTTCTTCTTCTGTCATTTCCTTACACTCTTTATTAAAAGCCATTAATTTGGCTTTAAAAGCCTGAATATCGGCCATATCATTTTGTCAATGACAATTCATTCGACTTCTTTGGTTATCTTTTTGCCAATTACTGGCTCCTCAAGGGTCACTATGTTTGGCCTCATTTGATTGAAGATTTCAGTAAGTGCATCTACTGAAAATGGTTCATCACTTTGTGTGACAATCTGAGTCTCTTCTCCCTCTTGAACTACTCTTACAGGTCTATAATTTCCTTCGTTCCACTGAATTTGCTTCTGCAACAAAATGTATGTGGTCCGCTTGTACCACTTCCGCTTGGCCTTTATCATTCTAGAAAACCAGACATTGATAAAGGAAGGTATGCAACGACTTCCATGAATCCAATCTCTTCCCTGCAACACATTGTAACTAGTTGGACCATCGATTACGAAGAAGATTGTGGTCCTAGTAGTTGTTCTCACGGTTATATCTAATGGCATGACTCATTTGGCTGAAGTTGCTCCTCCATTGAAGCTGGTAAGAATAACCTTTGTTGGGATCGTGTCACTATTTGTCTTTGTGAATTTCCTCATCATCCTAGATGGAATGGTGTTGATGGCTGCTCCATTATCAATGAGCACTTTTGCTACTGTATGTCATTAACCAAAGCCTTCACATACAATGGCCTCAAATGCTTGGTTAACGTCATAGCTGGTCTCTTGAAGATAACTTTCTCAGCTGTACCTATTTCTACTTCACGTTTATCATCTATTGATTTGTTTCCGTGCGACAAGTCTACGTGCAATACTTCGTCTTGGTTTTCTGTTTCACTGACACCTTCATTGCCTTCTTCCAAATCTTCTCCTCCAGTTACCCAACCAGTAGGAAGAGGCAAGATTCTCAGAGGTGGCCCATATTTCACAGCCTAAGGTACTCGCATCCTCCTCTTTGGCATTCCATATAGTACATAGAAGTCAAAAGAACGCACAGATGGTTCGCCCAGTAGATCCACCTCGCAGACCCCTTCCTGATGCAGCTGCTTTAACAATATGTTGCATGATAATCCTATTTTTCTTCTTTTCGCTTCCAAGTCAATTTCCTCTTCCATATCCATCATGCCATCATCCTCTTCTTCACTATGCGCTGCCCGAGATGTTTAGCCTCTTCACATTCCAACACGCAGGCTTCTTCCTCATTTGCTTCCCTTTCCTTTTCTTCACTCTGTCTACTTTTGAACTCATCGGCTAGTAAATAATTATTAGCCATAACAGGAGGTAAAGTGTCAAATTAGATGGTGAGGGGTCGCTCTGGATCCTATTCCTCTGTGTACCAAAAGATGAGCATATCAAAAATGAGATTTTGACAGAAGCTCATTCAGCACCATATGCATGCTACCCAGGAGGGACAAAGATGTATCGTGATTTGCGCAATACCTTTTGGTGGAGAAACATGAAGGGTTGTATTGCAAAGTTTGTCTCTCGATGCATGACATGTCAGCAAGTTAAGGCTGAACACCAGAGACCATCAGGATTATTAAATCCTTTGGATATACCAGAATGGAAATGGGAGAAAATTTCCATGGATTTCGTAACAGGGTTACCGAAATCAGTGAAAGGATATGACGCTATTTGGGTTATCGTAGACCGACTTACGAAGTCAGCTCATTTCCTACCAATCAGAATGACTCTCAATGTGGATCAGTTATCCCAGTTGTATGTTAGAGAGATTGTTCGACTTCATGGAGTACCAGCTTCCATTGTATCAGATAGAGACCCGAGATTTACATCGAGATTCTGGAAGAGTTTACAAGTAGCGATGGGTACTAAATTAAATTTTAGTACTGCTTACCATCCCCAGACCGATGGACAGTCTGAACGCACTATCCAAACACTAGAGGATATGCTTAGAGCTTGTGTGCTAGATTTGAGTGGAAATTGGGAGACTCATCTCCCGTTAGTGGAATTTGCCTACAATAATAGTTTTCAGGCTACTATTGGTATGGCACCATATGAAGCACTTTATGGACGACAATGTCGATCACCAGTCTATTGGGATGAAGTAGGCGAGAGGAGAATTTTGGGTCCAGAATTAATTGAAAGGACCATTGAAGCTATTGAAAAGATCAGACTGCGGATCAAGGCCGCACAAGACAGACAGAAGAGCTATGCCGATAAAAGGAGAAAAGACTTGGAATTTACAATTGGAGAGAAAGTATTCTTGAAAGTAGCTCCTATGAAAGGAACTATCCGTTTTGGCAAGAGAGGGAAGTTAAGACCCCGTTTTATCGGACCATTCGAGACATTAGAGAAAGTGGGTAACGTGGCTTATCGTTTGGCGTTACCGCCCGAGCTATCGGCCGTACACAACGTTTTTCACGTTTCCCTATTAAGAAAGTATATCCACGACCCAAGTCACGTGGTGAATTTTCAGACTATTTCGATTCAGAGGAATATGTCCTATGAGGAGACACCTATGTGCATTATAGAAAGAAAAGTCCATGTCTTAAGAAACGAAAAGATTCCTTTAGTCAAAGTCCAATGGGGTAGACACGATAGCGATGAAGCTATCTGGGAGAAAGATGAAGAAATTCTGGCTAAATATCCTGATATATTAGATCAAGTAAGTTTAAATTTCGAGGACGAAATTATTTTAAGAGGGTAAGGTTGTAGCGACCGCGAACTTTTATTTATATAAATTAGTTTTCTCGAAAAACGTGTCGCTAAAACATTAACCCTAATTTTCTAGAGAAGCGCGTTCGTCTAGCCGTTATAATATTGAATTCAAATCTATTCGATCGAATCCAATTTCGAATAATAATTTTATTATCAATTTCGATTTATGTTATTTAAATCCAATTATTATTAATTTCAAGCCCAATTATTTAAAATCCAACATTTATGGTCCAATTTCATAAGCCCGATTTAATTTTAATTCTTTTAGCCCAATTCTTTTAAGTCCATTCAATTGAGTCCAAAACCGGAATCTATTTAGTCTAGCCCAATTAGAAAACCCTAAAGCCCAAACAAATTGGCCCAATTACCCGTCTAGGGTTTTGTGCCCTAATTCTACCACTATTCATACCCCACTCCACTCCACTCACACTCATACTCACACAATATCCACTTGGTAAGAATTGTCTATCTCTCCAACATTCTCTCTATTCCCAATGTGAGACACCATTGATGCTAGAAAATCCATTTCTAGCATCAACAGTGAACTCAACAATGCAGCCACTACATTCCAGTCACTCCAATACACCTCCAAAACCGAGACCACCAACCACCATTCACCATCAACACTCACTGCAGCCGAGACCAAACCACCACCACCAACCTCTAGCAAGCAGTCATCCACCACATCCAAGAAACACAACCTCCAAACCCGAAACCATCGCTCAAATCGAGAACACCCATTCCACCAAAGTCGAGAGCAACCAATCCTCAAACTGCACCTCCACTACCGAGAACAAATGCAAGCATCACACAAACCAACCCCACCACACACGGCCAACAAGACAGTCACTACTCCAAAACCAAGTCCCCAAACCCGAAAGCAAAACACCAAACCACCACCACATCCAAGCAGCCACCAACCACCGCTCGACAGCCACCTCAAGTCCCCAAACCAAGAACACCCAAGTTTCCACCCAAGGCCGAGAGCAAATACCCAAAACAGCCCCAAATCGGAGCTCCACTATCGCGAAACCAAAACCCAAAATCATTGCCACAAATCGACCCAAACCAGCGCAACTCCACCACCCAAGAAACCCAAACCAAGAAAAGCAAACAACAACCCACACCTTACCTCATGTTTGGCCGAACCCGAACCTCCATAGAGTCCAAAACCTCCATTTTCGCGCCCAAAGCCCAAAACCAAACCCTCCCCTACCCTCGAGTGGGCGCCCCCACGTGTGGCAGCGCTGCCACCACCGCCGGTCGGTGGTTGCAGGAAAGGAAAAAGGGGAAAGGGGCTTCGCCCCTTTCCCTGCCCGTCGATTCTCTCTCTCTCTCTCTGTAGAGAGAGAGAAATGATATAAGGGATATTTAAAACTTTAAACTTTTAAATTTATTATTTGAGCCCCAAGTTTTTAGTTGATTTATTTCAGTCCCTTAAATGTTTGTGTTTTAATTTCAGCCCTTACATTTCTTATTTTCAGTTTAAAAGTTATTTAATTTAGTCCCTAGTTTATATAAGTTATTATTTCAGCCATTTAATTTTATTTTCAATTTTAATATATTTACAGTTTAGTCCTAAACTATTAAAAGTTATTATTTCAGCTTTTAAGTTTTATTTTCAGCTTTAATATATTTACAGTTTAGTCCTTAAACTATTAAAAGTTATTATTTCAGTTTTTAACTTTTATTTCCAGCTTTATTATAATTACAGTTTAGTCCCTAAACTTATGAAATTTATTATTTTAGCCCTTAAAGTTTTATTTTCAGATTTAATAAATTTCCAATTTAGCCCCTAAACTTTATTTTATCATTCTAAGTCATTTATTTCAATTCCAATAATTTTCAATTAAGTCCTTAAACTTAATTTCAACACTTTAAAACTTTAAAGTTCGAAATACTAATTCAAACTTATTTTCTATTAGCTAGACGAAACGTACGGACAATTAAGAGATTGAAGTTACTTCTCGAACCATTTTCACGAAACTCGAGATTTTGAGGTAGACTCGCCACCATTAATTAGTTTAAATTATAATTGCATGCTTTATGTGAATTACGTGATTTATATGCTTTAATGCATGAGATGAGAATTTATCATATGCGATATTATGATATTGTTATGTTTGCCATAACTTATATGCTTAATTGCATGAGAAAGAAGAAAATCTCTTATGAGATAAGAAGAAAATGTTATGCATAACTTATGTGCTTTATATGCACGAGAAAGAAAGACTACCCACACCCCATGTTTTTAAAGAGCCTATGATTTTCAAGAAAATGAACCAAAGATGATGTCACATTGTATATTACATAAGTGTGTATTCAATTATTCTGTAAATTAATTATCGGCGATGAGTCTACTAAGTATTTCTTCGAAATACTCACTCTGCTATTTTAACGATATTTGCAGACTTCGGAGGCGATCGTGATTGATCCGGCAATGGTGGCATAGAAAAATTTGACTATCGAAATTATTATCTCTTTGAAGTTTTTTGTATTCGAATATTGATAACATTTTGTCGTTTTCCGCTATTTCTAAAATATGATATTTAAATTTTAAATTTTCTATGAGTTTACTTGTCAATACAGTTTTTCAATTACAAATGTGATTTCAAAATTAGGTTATTTCCGTGATAATTGATTTTGAAATTAGGGCAAAAGACGATGACGTGGCAATCCGGGTTAACAGAACACGGGGCGCTACATCTCCTGTATTTCTTTATTACATCTAAAGCACAACATGCCCTCATCCTTTCTGGGTTCTTTCCTTTTGATTCGTTCAAAGACATTGGAATGTGATCCAGAATCCTCTTCTCCATCATCTATGACCAACTTGAATTATGGCAGCTTACCTTTGAAACCAGACGTCACCATATTCACCCCAAGTGGCTGTGGAAAAGGATTTTCGTCCACTGCCATTTTCTTTTTAGTCTCGAACATGATTCGTCCTGACTCGATGGCATCCTGTAATACATGATGAAAAACTAAACAGTTATTAGTCGGTGTGACCATGCATTGTGCCATTTACAATATTTTTTACCCTTAATCTATTAAGGGTCTGGCAACTTATGTTTATCGCTCAACTTTATCTGCTTATCCTTATATAGCTTGTCAAATATAAGGTCAGCTTTTGTCACATCGAATGAGAACACCCAAGTCTTTTTGTTTTCATCTTTTATAGGCTCACTCTTTTTTGTCATTTTAGATTTGGCCATTATATGACAAGCATATATTTCTCCTTTAACCAATTCAGCCAAGCATATCTCGGCTTGATCATATTGTTCGTTACCAACTATATGAACATCGAAATTTGGATCTTTGTAATAAGTCCATTTGCTAGAGTTTTTTATCTATTCCTCTTCCCTTATTAAACGTTCGTACCTAATCACGTTAGCACTTAACTGGAAGAGATCAGGAAATTTCCTATCCTGGAATTTCTTCTTTAAACCAAAGTTTAAACAATTTTGAGCAATTCTAACGAATTCTTTTTCAAGCAAAGGCACAAAACACTTATGGCTATCTTAAACCTCTGGAAGAAGCTTTCCGCCCATTCATTTGGCAATTGACGTAAGTTCGCCAAATCAACCAAGGTAACTTCAGACTCAGTTTTGTAAAATTGGGCGTGAAACAATTGTTCTAATTGCTGCCATGTTTGGACAGAATTTGCTGGCAAGTTAATGAACCACGAAAAGGCTACCCCTATTAACGAACTAGGGAACAGTCTCTTCTTATGATAATCAGTTACCTCGCCACACTGTAATGTGAATCGTCCTACATGTTCTAAGGTAGAAACTTCTCCCATACCAGTAAATAATGAGAATTCTGGTACTTTATACCCTTTAGGCCACGGATATGCTTGGTCCACCCAGTCAGGATATGGCTTAGTGTAAGTTGGCTTGGTAAATGGTCGCATCCCAAAAACCATTTGATCTTGTACTATTTTTGTAATTTGATTCATCAACATAACATTGGGATCATATGGGACTCCTACGAGCTTATTCATTGGTGGGATCGCTTGTGGTCTAACGTTTGGTACTTGGTTTGCGACAGGAATGCCGTTACCTAAACCATTGTTAACATTAATCTGGGTATTCCCACCATCATTAACCCGCAGAGTATTCTGTCCATTGATTTGGACATTATCTCTTGCATTTGGGTTGCCCCCCAAATTAGGTGTTCCGTTACCAATATTTAAGTTAGCCATTCCACTTCCCCCTAGTTTAAAGTAGATGGTCCAAAGGGCGGTTCTATTCCTTGATTGGGACTTAGAACTGGGGAATTATGACCTGCAATCGTTCTAGATTGGAAATAATTCCCTATATTTGGCATAACTGGTTGACACATTTGGCCTACTAATTTATTCATGACTTCGTTCAAATTGTTTAATTGTTTGGCCATGTTATCATAATGTGCATTTTCACTTTGGATAAACATTTCCATGCTATGAACATTTCGTAAGTTTACCTGCTCAACAACGTCTTTTGTGAGTTCATTTAACAATGCGCGCATGGTCCGAGGACTCAATTCCATCATTGGTTCGTAACGACTTTGACTCTGTCAATCTGTTCCAGGAGAGTTCTGCTGCCCTCATATCGTTCAATCATAGACTGGACCAGTCCCTGGCTTGCTAGCTCTTTATCAAAGTTTCTATGAGACATATTGCTTTCACTTTTGTATCTTCAACACCAAACTGTTTCACTGGGCGTGTCAAATTGTTTTGCGTTGAAAGTCGGGCATCGCTAACAATTAAAGAAAAACTCAGACGATTGTGTAAGGAACAGACGTCTAGAGACAGTCCCAAAATGGATGTTTTATTGAAGATTTACAATGGATGAGAAAATGAAATACCTCCAAGGGGCGCAAGCACACAGAACAATTAATTATTAAATGCGATAAAAGTAAAGATAATGAAAAGTACATAGTCTCCGTTCAAAAGTGTTTGATTTGGGTCATTTTCTTCTATGCCTTCTCTTCTTTTTTATAATCCTCGGACAGTTGTTGTAGAACCACCTGAAACTATTGGTCGTCCTGTAAATATCCACATTCTTCATCATGGCTGACTTGTTGTAGAACTTTCGTTTCTAACTGAAGTCACCTCCACCTTTGAACTGTTGATAATCGGGGTTTCCTGGATCGTGGGGCATGATGAGACTGCCCTTTAACTGTCTTGGTAACTGTTACTTGAAATAGCCATGTGTCCGAATTCTGAGCGTTTCGTAAGTCTGGCCAATAATAATGTCGTCACCCTGAGTATCAATAAAATGTTGTTTTTGCCCAGAGTTTGGGTGTCTTATAGGCTTGGGCGATGATGGGTCTCTATTGCACAGCTCTATCTTGGGCCTTTTACATGGTTTTCCTTAGGTCTATCATTCAGATATCCTATTTGGGGCTTCACTTCTGGGTCATTTAATTGGACCGCATTTTTATATCGTCAACAATTAGCTTGCAATCTTCCGAGTTGGGGTTGATGAAAAGTACTAGATGGATTCTTTAATTTGAATTGAAAGAGATAGAAGTGCTTAAAATTTTTTGGACAAAGTAAAAATCTAAAAATAAAAAATTTATGGCAAAAAGGTTCACGACTTGTCAAATTCTAAAGAAAATTTGAGGTTTTTCCAATTAGCAATGACCCCCTGGATTTTATAGATTGTGTCATCGAGGTTTTATGAAAACCCAATGTATATTTCGATTTTTACGAAGTCGATCGCAGAGCGATCTAATAAAGAAACCTCACCAGATTGATGGTCACGTCACCATATTTTCGATTGAACCGCTGGTCCAATAACACTACGCATATTTCTTTATTAAAGCACCACTAATGCACCCCTGCCGCATACATACACATTGGTTAGTTACTTTGTCGGGAGTACTATGTGATTTCTGGTAGTTAAGTTTGCGTTCGGCTGTGAGTTAGTCACTTAACAATGCATCGAACTAATTCAACAAGCCCGTGCATGAGAGACGTAAGAGAACTTTTTTTCAAAGACAACAGAGAAGAACTAATCACACAATTCTTAGGTGCAATATTGAACAGGATTGTAAGAGCAAATTCCCCAACAAAAACTTTGTATATAAACTACACTTTTGTCAATGGCTATTTCCTTGACATAGTCCATTTCCAGGGTAGCAAGAATCCTATACAACACAACAACACAAAACAACACAACACAAAAACACAACGTGGTCATTGCTTTCAAGCTTGGGGCACTAGCTCCATCCTTCATAAGCCTCGCCTTGATAAAAGCATTTTCATCCACATTTATGGACAAAATTTTACTATGAAAGAGATAGCAAGAGGTACAACATGAACTTACTCATCTTCGTACCAAAACTCTCCATTCGCTTAAAAGTTGCAGCAACAAGCTCGACCCTTACTCAGATTATCCCACAAACAGATCATTTGTCTTGGTGATTGGTAATGAGCGGTATAATAGTTTTCCATGCACCCATACTGACAAAATTTCCAGTTATGAGAGTACTGAACATTTTTCGTACTGTTGAACTGCTCAACCCACATTCCCATGCTAACATCCTCCATTTTAAATAGCTGCCAATAAGGGGAGTGGTAAAATTAGTAACTAAAAAATTTAGTGATTTCAAGAAGAAAATGTAGAAATATCAGGTTACATATACCCAGAGGTTCCGATTCGCATGCTGGGACACAATATATTTGGCAATGTCACTGGATATTATATAACCAGGCCCATTGGCATAGGGAGGATAAATTTCTTCTGGCCATTCCTGCGCAAGAAAATATACATCATTGATACATAGTAAACTGGAATCAAATTTTGTTTACCTGCAAGTGAACCTTTATACCTCATAGGTTACAGCCCATTTCCCATTTCTAAGAGGCCGGTGATGGAGATTGAGATTGCCCATATACAAAGGCCTTGAAGGAGGCATGCCTTCAATTTCTTTTAGGACAGTATCCACCCTAATAAATGTGTCATCGTCACATTTCATAATGTGAGCGGCTGTGACATTTTGAACCTACAATGGAAATGTTTGTGCAATAAGAGAAGATAATTTGGTCCACAACCAAGTATAAACATGTTCGGCTAAGCTTAAAAGTACATTTATAACTAAATAAGCTTCTTTCTGAAGTAAGCAATTAATTTACTGGTCACAGTTGGAAATAAGTAAGTTTACTTATTCAAAATTAAGCTGGAGTTACATGGAAATTAATAATTTTTTTACTTAAAAGTTAGAAAAAACATATCTAAACGTGTTTTGGAACCAAAAATTTACTTAAAAGTGACTTCAAAGCTAGCTAAACATGCTTACTGATTGTAAAGATGAAGAGAGAAAACATGCAGTATTAAAGAAGAGTGAGAAACGCAACCGAACATACCCCAAACTCGCAAATGGCGATAGTTTTAAGAACCACTAGCTCATATCGATCCATGAATGGCAAAATTACAATATCACCAAAGTAAGCAGCCTCCTTCTTCAGTATTGCATTCACCTCCTTTCTTGGATTCTATAGTGAGTGATGACTCCAGCAAATAAATTACACATGATAGAATTGAAGAAAAGCAAAAAATAATTGTCCATGAAGCAAGTCAAAAAAAACATAAAATAGTATTAAGGAGACCCTGTAACAATTAGTCATCTAAATGCATAAGTACTCATTTCTTCTAATGGTAAAAATACATGGACACTATAATTTATGATGCACTTCCCGAATATATAAAAGAATGGCATCAATCAGTTATACCAACAGTAAAGAATGACTTACTAGCGCAACAAAGAAGCGGACTGCTACTTTAGAGGACTTTATAGCTGAAGATTGCATCCATGTCTTTCTTATCGCCATTCGTTCTGCAAAATGATTGGTGGCAGAGAGAACCCCAATAAAAAGTTGAATGCGATTCTGGGGTACAGGATGAGATTTCCATTTCTCCAAGAACTCTAATACTCTTTTGGTTGAGAAACTAGGATGATAGGTTGGCAGAGAGGTAGCATATACTGAATGAACATCGATGTCGCCTTTGATTGCCAATCCTGTTGCATCTTCCAATGTGAACCCCTGAAGTAAATACATGCATCTGATAAGAAATGCTTACTGTAATCAATGGAGCAAGCGATGGAAAGAAACTATGAAATCCAATCAGATATGGAAAATAAAAAAGAAAATGGCTTTCACGATGTTCTGGAGCACTTTTATCATGAAGAATTGGCCAAGGCTGAGCAGAAGAATAGGAGGATTGATTTAAAAACACAAATGTAATGAACATAACCAAAAAAAAAAAAAACGAAGTATTTTTCCTACTAAATTTTAGACTAGCTATAGAAATCCTTTTTTGCTGCTCTGGTGTGTTCATTGTGACATCTATTGGAAGATCTGGAGCAACTAGAACATGCCAAACTAATGTCCAACAAAAAAGTTATGATCATCTAGTTGATACTTAAAAAACTATATTGAAGAAAATGTTTAAAGGTTTTGAAAATATTTTCCATAGCAGGTTGTTTAAGTGCTTTGTATCATCAGGTCACACTTCAAAAAAATTGCAAGAAATCGTTATGCTGTCGCGGAAATGAACTTCATCAGGCACCTTCAAGATTGGAACATACCGTCCGATATGGAAACGAGGTCACATGCCGACCTCCAGCATTAATGTGGTATCCATCAACACCAGCACGAATAGTCAGAACAAACATTCTGCCCTCTACAAATGGAAATGGCCAGGTTACTTCTGGTTTCTTTGCACGTCCTATGAACCTATCAAACCATGAAAATAGCTTGGACTCTTTTGTGTCAATAATATCGTTCCTCATCCATTTTTCACACCGCAAGTATCCATCCACTGCCAAGGATAATGTATAGATATTCACTTAAATCCAATCATCAACTGCCAAGGATAATGTTCTAAACAAATAATAAAACCCAAAAATCATATATGACACCAAGGTATCAATGTACACCCACAAAAGGACACATAAGACATCAATAGATGTATATATA
This sequence comes from Fraxinus excelsior, assembly GCA_019097785.1. Classification (NCBI taxonomy): domain Eukaryota; kingdom Viridiplantae; phylum Streptophyta; class Magnoliopsida; order Lamiales; family Oleaceae; genus Fraxinus; species Fraxinus excelsior. The sequence continues at coordinate 19,130,180 of CM032624.1, read as the reverse complement.
ATAAAAGAAGATCACAAAAAAAAAAAAAACAGTCTCTTACGAAAGCACATAACAATTCGGTGTCATTATAGAAGCAAAGAAAAGCATAGCACGCAGAAGATTCCATGTCGTGCCAAAAGATTGAAGTTAAGAAAATCAACAAAACTTTTAATTTTTATTTATTTTATTTATTTCTTGAAGGTCATTTAATCAGAAAATGATCTTTTCTTTTTCCAATTTCTCTGAGGGGGTGGGGGGTTGTGATTCGTGTGAAAGAGGCGGACAAGGGAAACAAAAAGGCAGACATTGTTGGCAACCCTTAAGTCTACCCAAATCCTAGAGGTATGCTTCAGTTCATATAAAAGGGGAGAGAGACAGACAACCAGGGGGGATGTCGTCACTTGCACAATTCACAGTTAAAAAAAAAAAACCAATAAGGGCAAGTTTAGGTTAACAATCCATGAAACCAGACCCTATCACTGCCTCAATGTCATTATCACAATTTAATTGTCTTCTTGTAATCACGATACTATATTAGTTTTACGGTGTTTTTGAGCCTAGTTATTTTGGAAGAATGTATTCTGAAATAGTAGATTAATGGAGAATGTGTAATTGAAAAAGAAGGAAAAGTTATTGATGTGATGGAAAATATTATTTAATTGAAGAATGTGTAGTTGAAAATGAGTAGAAGAATAAGAGTGAAAATTTTAATGTGTATCAAACACGGGCTTAATTACCAAAGGAAAACATAGGATTTCATGAATTTTCTTTGACTGTTGCATCAAAAACAAGAGCAAAACCATCTAACTCCTTAAATTCACTTCTAGATAGCCAGCCAGCACATGTCCATTTTATATCAACAAGTCAAGTCATAAATTGTCAAAGTATATTTCTTAGTTTATGTTTTCACTTGAGAATTACAACAGCAGATTACTTGTCACTGTTCCCAATAGATTTTGACATAGGCATGCTCAAAAGAACATATATCTTAAACATTAGCCCTTGCATGAGCTCCATTAAAATTATAATTCATTTTTCTCTCTTCTTATCAACCACACATTCTCTAATGAAAATATTACACCTAAACCCAAAATTTTTACTTCTTTTTTAATCACGCGTTCTCCGAAAAAATTACTATTCCAAAATACATTTTTTCCCAAAATCAAATTAAAATGGAGGCCAAACAGGGGCTTAGTGTGATACAGCTGGTAAGATAGGCAGACAAGGAGGCTTTACCTAACATGTCATCGTCATTTTTGGATGGAAAACCATCACACCTTTGAGCCGTCCCCCATTGCATTCTATAGCAGGTATTGTGCTCAATTACTGGTCGATGGCTCCAATCACCTCTCAGTCGAGGATTCAAATGCAAAATCTTTGGTGGATCCTCCCCATCTACAGACTTTAATCCTTGCAGTTCAATCATAAACTGGGAAACCAGTACTGTAGCATCATCCAATCTCAATTTGGCAAGCTGCGGCACATATTCCTTATGAGCATAACGTGGGGTTCCAATCACTGTGATCGATGAACCTGCAGCAAGACCGCATGGAAGGAACATGATGTAATCTCTCTTGGTTAATTCATCTCTATGCATTGAAACCCATGAAGGACATGACTTGGGCTTCCCCTCTGAGATAGCACTCGTCTTAATCTCTTTTTCATCGTATTTATCTACTTCCTCCCATGCCTTCGAGCCTAAGGTCCAAGCCTCATCTGCCATTTGCTCCATCACAGAGAATTTAGCTGTCCTATTCATTCGCCTCAAAATTTCAGCAGTTATTCGACCATATTGATGTTGAATAGGCTTTATGCGTCGAGCACCATCCTTTTCCTCCGGTGAGGCTTCCTGTCGAGGCTTTACAGAAGCATCTTGATTCTCATTATTTTGTAATATTCGGTGAGATCCATCCATAGAAACAGAATTCTGATGCGATTTACTTATTTTTTCATCCTCATCACCCCCAATGGACAAGTCATCTATACCCAAATCACTATTATCGCCACTCAAAACTTCTGCAGTCTCAAAAAACTCGGGGAACTTCAAGCAGATAAGAGTCAAGTATAATGCAGCTATACCCAACAAAAAATATGATAATTTGAACCTCCTTGCACTTGGAGACTCGCCTTTTAATCTCTTCATCTTTAGAAACTAAACAAACAGACAAAAAGCCTTTTCTGACACGTATAGCCAGATGTCTCACCAAATCTCTTTCTCACACAAACCATGACCATAAAATCAAGGACATATCCAACAAAGAGACACAAAATTAACAGAACCTTCAGATTTAACTTCCCAAAGAAAACTAACAAAAATTATACCAGTTTAAATCAACATTCACCAATAATGCCTCAATGACAGATAAGAGTATTCTACCTTTACGGGTACACAACTATAAACGATTGAAATTTGCAAAAACTACTATCAACTCATCAACAGTTCTACAAAGAATTATCCACCCACAACATAAAGATCACATTTTTGACAAAGAATTTGAAAAAGAACGAATCGAGTGAAACCCTAATTCTCCAGCATTCCAAGGCATTTTCCAGATGCAATTAAGTACAGCCCAGATGCACCCAACTTGTGTATTTTAATAAATAAATAAAACAAAAGTATCAATGGAACTACACTGAGAGATTGTTAAGGAAATGTAAGAAAATACAGTAGATCAATGTTTGAATTCGAAGGTGATTAGGGAGACCCGAAACCCTATCTTTCGCTGAAGAGAAATGGGAAGCAAATGCTACACATACGCAGGTATATACGTGAGTCAGTGCGATTGGGAAGAACGTGTGCGTGAATTTGGGAAGACGGATCAATCAGAAAATTTTAAAGCAAAAAGAATATATGGCATATATTAGGCCGCTGCTCGACATTCTTCACATCATTTTTAATTACACGTAGGATAAAATAATATTTTTCATCACATTAATAATTCTTCTTTATTTTTTAATTATTTATTTTCCATTAATCTACTATTCTAAAATACATTCTTCCAAAATAATGTGATTCAACACACCCTAAAAATTGTGAGTCTTTTAAGATCTACTTTATTTTCGAAATATATTGCTGTGTTCCTTTTTAGCCCTATATCCCATTAAAATTTTCATTCTCATTTTTTTACTTATCTTAAATTATATATTTTTCAATAAAATAATATTTTTTATCACATTAATAACTTTTCTTTCTTTTTCAACCACACATTCTTCATCAATCTACTATTCCAGAATACATCCTTCCAAAATAATGTGACTCAAACACACGTTTAATCATACATTTTTTAATAAAATAATATTACACGTAAATTAAAAAAATTATTTTTTAAACATACATTTTTCGTCAATCTATTATTCCAAAATAGATTCTTAGCAAAAAATAGAGGTGTCAAGACAGATGGGTCAGTCAGACCCGTGAAAAACGGTCCGGATTGACCCGAGACCGCGGACCGACCCGTGACCCGAGCGAGCAGTTCACGGATCAAGAAGGTGTGACCCGCGGGCTTCGCGGGTTGCACCTTAACCGCGGCCCGTGAAAAAAAAAATTAAATATTATAGTTAAATATGTGTCAACCTAGTTGAGATGTACTTAAACTATAAATTATAATAAAAGTAGGTACCAACCTAATTGGGATATACTTATGTTATAAATATTTGATAATAGTAATTAGAAATATATTTACTTGTTATTTGTTTAAGTTAAATTTAACTTTGTAAAGTTATAAATAATTCATGTAACATTAAATTTGAATTCTATGTAAACATTTTTTGGTATAAATATGAATTTATCATTTTGTTCAATTCTTAGTTTACATTTAACAAAAAAAATATTTTTTGCTATAAATATGGAAAAATTTATATTTTTATGATTTTATTTATACAATCATACGGGTCAAATCGGAACAAATCGTGACATGTGACCCGCATGGGCTCGACCGGCATAGGCTCGACCCGGATGGGTCAGCGGGTGGGTTTTTTTCACGCGGACCGTTACCGGGCTCATGTGTGGACGGGCCGACCCAACCCGGACCACCCGAATTGACACCTCTAGCAAAAAAGGAAGCACTAAAATTAAGTTCATATTTGACAATCATTATTTGAGAATTCTTCTTTTTATATAGTGTATTTGGTAGAAATTAAAATCGGATTAAAATTGAAAAATTAGCCGTTATTGTTGACTTTTATTATATGCGTGGGATCAATAACAATTATATTTTCAATTTTAATTGGATTAAAATCTATATCAAACACACTCATATATTGTGTTGGAGTCCATTTTTTCCTCAATTTTAGAGATTTTCGGGCCGTTAATGAGAATTCTCCAAAAGAAATTTGCTACAATAGTGAGACCATCTGTCAATCAAAATATCAAATGTCAGATTGTGTACATTTTGAAGAAAAGAACTTTGTCTTGTGAAGGTGTGTGATGGCAGAAGAATCTTCTATCTTCCCAAACTACCCTCCAAATTGTGTAGGAAATGAGGAGGTGTAGTGGATGACAAATTGGGATATTAAAGTCCAAATCATATTCAATGTTTTAAAAGGAAAGTAAATTAAGGTTTAATGTGAACGACAATTGTACCCCTACAGCCCTATATATTATAATCATATATATTCATAATGATTCTCTATAAATATAGGGCTTTGGTCTTCATTATAATACACACAAGTCTATTGACTTTTCTTCTCTCTTCTTTTTCTCTTTTTTATAACACGTTACCAGCACTATCTACTACAATCAAAAAAAATTATGTGTACAAACGTTAATAATTTGTGAGCCACACAAGGATTCTTTCAGATAACAAGGACGCCAATCATATATTATAATAATATGTTGAAAGTGGCCCAAATCCTATTATGAGTACACGCATCCGCCTCGGTAAGTGTATCTATTGATTTATGAATTGAGCAGTATAGTCTATAAAATTATTAATATTTTATTATATCATACTCCGACTAAAATATTATTCTAAAAAAATAACACAACAAAGGTTTAGAGAAAAAAATCATATTTATAGTTTTATTTTCCGGTTAATTATGTCGGTTTCTTGATGTGTGCGACCGACGGAATTTATATGAGTTGAAAATTTAGGATTTCTATCTTTAAAAAAAAAAAAAGTTTGGTACACTCAATAGTAATAACAAAATTGCTTCATAATAACGAAATATGTTCTTTATTTTATTTTTAGTTAAAATTGCAAATTAAATATTTTTATGATGATCATAGAATATTTTTATGTCTTTAATCTGATTAAATATTTTTAGATGTTCTTCTATAAATTCTAAATTAATAATTTATTATGATGTTGCTCCTGAAGTAGCACAACATTATAAATAATATTCCAAAAGAATATTAATCGTGGATATGTCTATTACAAATATTGTTGCTCCTTAAGTAGCACACAATTATTAATATTCTAGTTAGATTTTACTTGCTCCCGAAAAACATAATTAAATTAAATAAATTGTGTTTTAACTCCTGAAAAATAAAATTTTATATAATTTATTATTTCAAATAATAATAGTTTATTATTGTACCTGAAATTACACAACATCATAATTAATATTCCAGAAGAATATTACTTGCTCCCGAAGAGCATAACTTATAATTTTTAATATTTCAGAAGAATATTAACATGTTACTTTTGAATGAGCAACAATAAATACAACATACTCTCGTAGTAGCACATATTTCGAAAAATGTGTCATTTTGAATTCATGTTTATCCCTGAAGGACAACATGTAATTAATATCATGAGAAAATTGATTAATTTGATTACTTAAATAATAAATGATTATATAATGTTTAATCATGTTCTTTGAAATTAAATGATTGAATTATATATTATATTGAACCAGAAGTTCAATTTGACTTTATTGTTTGACATGACCAGTTGGATCATTACTAGATCAATAATGATGATTAAATATTCAAATGAATATTCAACGAAGAACCAGAAGATTCTTCAATCCAATGATTTCCTATATATTATTTGTTCTATTTATCGACAATTGATCATTATACATCAATAATTAAAATAATGACTGAATTCTATATATTTCTGATAATTAATTATGGTGATATATGGGGCACCGTTACCCTCTACGTTGACCATTTAAATATTATTTGTATTTAATAGATTTGATACAAATATTAGATGATTGCATGGTGTTCACAACCTGAAGTTTGCAAAAGTGATACTCAAATTATGAGCAAAATTTTCAGATTATACAATTAAGACAATGTGTATTTTTAATACTAGTGATCCTAAATCTCAACTTTTTAATAAGTGGTTAGTTGAGATATCGATAAATGCTTTAACATTATTTTTTGTTAAACGTCTCCAATTAATTTAATTGAGAACAAAATACTTCCCATTTCAATTTAAGGAAAGTCATTACACATCATGTCAACATCATAGTTCTCTTCGTTATAACTTGGCTTATGGTCAGAGCCTAATTTTTTCATCAAATTATTTCGATAGTGCTTTATATGTAAAATTAACCCACCACAATGCACTGAGATGGAAATTAAAAAAATGTTGAGAATAAATGGGTAGCATGAACCCTTATCACAAATGGATGATATTTGTAAAAATGATTATCAATTTGATTTGACAATTCTCTCAGCATTAGAATGAAGAATTAAGAAGCTGAAATAATAAACAAATGCATCAATATCTAAATCCTCGCAAAAGACAATTCGAACCAGAAGTTCGAAAGGCAATTTTTTTAGATGCATTTACTGACCAAAGATATTAGCAATCTCACACATCAGCTTTAAATGCTCCAACTCGAATTGACTCGTGGAAGGACAATTCGTTAATATTATATTTGATAAATTTATGGTACGCCTAAAGCGTGATAATATTTAATTCTATTACAAAGTCCTACAAACGAAAAATAGAGCAATTGTAAAGATTGTCTTATTAATGAGGTATATACTTTTAGTGAGCATTTAGACATAACATATTATAAAACCCCAGAAGAGATTCAAGTACCTGAAATAATGAAAATTGAGATATCTCAACAAGTTATGTCATCATGGAAAAAGAAATAGAATAAAAAAAGATAAGAAAAAGTTGTCGACAACACTTTTGCACAGGATGTACTGCATCATATTATAAATAGCAAGGAATCGAAATAAATTCGTTGAAATATATCGATCGAAAAAATAATTGGTCAAATAAAAGACATGATCAGACTAAAATTTACTAGAGAAACATGAAGTTTCTAGACTCGATCATGGTAAAATTGAACTTACTAGAGAAACATGAAATTTATGGATCTACAGTCTGAACACCTAAAGGTGTATACTTACGCGAAATGAGTATAGAAAAAGTAAAGTTGTAATACGAAATGTACGACTTTTCATATTGAATTCTGCGAAAACTTGTATAAATAAATAAATTATCACGTAGTGGATGTAATCACAAGTGTCTGAAAATAATGAGATTTCAATAAATTATATGTTATCTTATGAATTATGGGAGTGAAATAATGTTGTTATAGACAACATTTTCATATTTAATGTGGCTCTTGATATTATGCAAGATGACGATCTTGAACCACTGTTTGTTAAAGACTGTCAAAATAGAAGTGATTGGCTAAAGTGGAAAGAAGTCATACAGGCGGAAGAGAAATGGAAAGTATTTGGGCCTATAGTTCGAACACCTAAAAATGTAATACATGTTGGATACAAATGTGTTTTTGTACGAAAGAGAAATGAAAATAATGAAATTATAAGATACAAGGCCCGACTTGTAGCTCAAGATTTCTCACAAAGACTAAGAATTAATTATGAGGAAACATATTATCCCGTAATGGACGGCATCACTTTTAGATTCTTAATTAGTTTGACCGTGTCACAAAAGCTCGATATGCGCCTTATGAATGTAGTGACTGCCTATTTGTATGATTCACTTAATAGTGACATATATATGAAAGTCCCAGAAGGACTTCAAGTGCGTAAAACAAATAATATATACCTGAAAATCATGCTCTCAATTAAACTACAAAGATCATTATATGGATTGAAAAAATCCGGACGCATGTGATATAATCGCCTAAGCGAATATTTGTTGAGGGAATGCTATAAAAATGATGATGACTGCCCATGTGTTTTTATAAAAAAATGAATATTGGATTTGCAATTGTGTCAGTTTATGTTGATGACTTAAATTTAATTGGAACTTCTGAAAAAATCAACAAAACTGTAGATTATTTGAAAAATGAGTTTGAAATGAAAGATTTGGGAAAAACCAAATTCTGTCTCGGGTTGCAAATTGAACATTTCCTAGAAGAATTATTTGTTCATCAATCTACATATACAGAAAAAGTCTTAAAACGATTTTATATGGATAATGCACATCTATTAGCATTACCTATGGTTGTTCGATCACTTGATGTAAAAAATTATCATTTTCGTCCACCTGAAAATGGAGAAAAGATTCTTGGTCCTGAAGTACCATATCTTAGTGCAATTGGAGCATTAACTTATCTTACAAATTGTACTCGACCTGACATAACTTTTTCTGTAAATCTCCTTGCAAGATATAGCTCTACACCAACACAAAGATATTGGAATGATGTTAAACATATTTTTCGTTACTTAAAGGGTACTATTTATTTGTGATTATTTTATTCTCAAAAGTCGGGATCAACTTTAGTGAGATATACAAATGCAGGTTATCTCTTTGACCTACATAAAACTAAATCACAAACAGGATATGTGTTTACACGTGGATGAACAACTATATCATGGAGATCTGTAAAGCAATCATTGACAACAACATCCTTAGATTATTATGAAATCATTGCAATCCATGAAGCAGGTCGATAATGTGTATGGTTAAGGAACATGACCCATCATATTTAAGCATCATGCGTATTAGTTTCAACAAAAGATAGTCCAACAATTTTGTATGAAGATAATGCTACTTGTATTGCACAACTCAAATGAGGCTATATCAAAGGTAACCGGACGAAGCATATTTCTCCAAAATTCTTTCATACACACGAGTTTCAAAACAATGGCGACATCAATACTCAACAAATTCGTTCAAATGACAATATGACTAATTTATTTACAAAAGCAATGCAAACATTTATATTCAAGAAATTGGTTCACGAGATTGGAATGCATCGACCCAAAGATTTTCAGTGATCAAACATTAGGGGGAGTAGTTGTACTCTTTTTCCTTCATTTGGATTTTATTCCACTGGGTTTTTCTAATAAGGTTTTAATGAGGCAGCATTTATATTTAATACTCCAAAATAACTGTACTCTTTTTCTTTTGTTTGTTCTTTTGTCCCATTAGATTTTTATCAAATAAGGTTTTAACGAGACATGTATTTTGTAACGTGTCATTCAAGAGGGAGTGTTGTAAAAAGAAAGTAAATTAGGGTTTAATGTAAATGACACTTGTACCCCTACAACCCTAGATATTATTACTATATGTATCCATATTACTGCCCTATAAATATAGGGATTTGGTTCTCATTATAACACCTACAAGTCTATTGACTTTCATTCTCTCTTCTTTTTCTCTCTTTTATAACATTCAATGGTTTCTGCACCCATTGTAAATGCTCTAACATTTGAACAACTATTGTAAAATGCAAATTGTCATTTTAATGGGCACCAAACAGGGACTATATATCAATCCCTCAACTAACAACCATACCCACCCAAATCCAAAAAATCTTACCCAATTCAACATGCCCGCCAAGTACCACCCTCTCTCACACACGTGAGTGCGCGATATGGCAGAGTCATAATGGCAATAAGCTTCGTTGCACAAAAGTAGCGATGTTCGCATTCTCCAAAGAAGTGTCGTTGCTTCACACTAGGAGTGAACACGATCAGTTTGATTCGATTCTAAAGAAAATCGAACCAAATCGAATACCAATGGAAATCTTAGAAATAGAACCACTAGCTCCAAGTCCAACTATAGAATCTAACCGAAATTGAACCAAGTTCCGATTCGGTCCGGTCCGATTCTTTATATTGAAAAAATTATAGAAATAAAGTATGAAATTACGTGAGATTGAAAATAGATTATGAAATCAATTGTCATTATTGTAATCCAACAATAAGAAAAATCAATTAAATAAGACAACAAACAAAAATTTACTCCAAAACTCAGAATCAACTCATAGAGGCAAAAAAAGAATAAACTATGAAACACATCATAAATGATAAAATCTCGATTAAAATTTAATTCTTACGAAAATCCATATAACAATAACCTAATTATCTTTGGTATTTCTAAAGGATCTTGATTCTTGATGGCCGGTAACTTTGAAAATAATGAGAAATTTGAATTTTTATGAAATATTGAACTAATTTTTTTTTTTCCTATTGGGTTGCAATAAAACCATGAATTCGTTAAGTTTTTATAAAATTATTTGGATTTTAATTTTGATACCCATTAAAGGGAAAAAGAGGAAGCGTATGAAAAAAAAAATGAAATTTTAACATAGGATAATTTTGTGGTCTAGTGTTCAAAAATCTAGTGCATCTTACTACAAGCAAAAAGAGAAATTCGGGAAAACCGAACTCACTCCTGGTTCTCAAGACAGTACCAAGAATCGGATAAAAATCGATCGATTATCAACTTATGGTCCCAAAATCGACCAATTTAGTAGAGGAATCAGAGTGAACGAACTGATTCTATCTAGTTCTGGTCCTATTCCATCGATTTCCAAAAAAATGCCCACCCCTACTTTGCACAACGGCGATCAACTTTTCCAGGTGCCACTGAATGCAGCAACACTGCCTCTTACAGCGGCTATCATCTTCTTCAAAGTAGCGCCACTAATCACCTTCTCCACGAGTTATAAAAATCAAGTTTTCTCGTTTCTTTTTCTTTTTCTGATTTTGCGGTGGCCGAAGTTGGGGGTTGATTTGTGGTGTGTTGAAAGTGAAAATGGTGATGGCAAGCTTGGGGATTTTGTTGGAGTTACAGATGGAGGTAGTGGTTGTTGGGGTGACGGTTGTGGGGTAGGATGTAGTGACGGTTGTGTGTAGTAGTTGTGGTAGTGGTGGTGGTGATGTATGAGCAATGGTAAGGTGCGACAGTAGCAGTGCATGCGATGGTAATGACGGTGATGGTAGTAGTAGGGTGGTGCTAGTCACAAATGGCGGTGGCGGCGATAATGTATCATGACGTTTGGTTGGTGCCAGTGGTGGAGTGGAGTGGGGGTGCGATAAAAAGTGTTTGTGATCAATTATTTAGGTGATTACCAATAACATCATTAATTTATGACCAATAAATAATATGTGCCCGATAACATAGATAATATGTGACCAATAAATCATGTGATTATTTTTTTAAAAAAGTGTTATTGCGACTAAACTTGTAATCGTGATTTAAAATTTATTAAGTTGTAACCAATTAATTTGATAATTTGTGACCAGAAATAACTTGTGACTAATTAATTTGATAAATTGTAACTTATAAAATTTGTGATTTATGATTGAAATAATATGTGGGCTATTAATTTGATAATTTTGTGATCGATAAATAAATAATTATCTATAAAGTTTGTAATTTGTGATCGAGAAGTAATACATGATCTATTAATTTGAGAAATTGTAACCTATAAAATTTGTAATTTGTACCAAGAAATAATACATGATCTATTATTTTGATAATTTATGACCAAGAAATAAGTTATAACTTATAAAATTTGTGATTTATGATTGTAACGTCTGTAATTGCGATTAATACATAACCGTGACCATAAATAAAATAATATTGTGACATTAATACATTTAATTAATAAAAAAATAAATTCATTATTTAATAAGTAAAATTTAATACGACCTAATTTTTTAAATAATAAAATTAATTTCTTAATTTTGAAATTGCATTTTGCAACCACTTTATATATGTAATGGTCCCTACTTTGAGCTCCAAGGCAAGGATTACCTTGGACAAAATTTTAAAGATAATTTTGAAACCGGATCAATTGGGTTGGCCATTTAATATAAAAGTCGATAGTTGACATGATTTTTGATCGGGTCACTTGCATTACGATCAAATTATCTACTCGACATGTTCAAGGGCTAGAGTTGCTGGGTTTCGACCTGATCAATCGGTCTGGATCGACTTTAATAACTATGCTATGAATCTCTTACTATGGTTTAGTTCTCTGAATTTTATTCAAATATTTTTTAAATTCAGATCTCTTACTATGGTTATGATTCACTTTAAACCCCTATTTGGTTTAACTAAAAAATAATTAAAATTTAAGTCAAATATAATAATTAATTTTAACCACATAATTTTTTAAATTCATAACTTTTCAACTACTTAAAATTTTACTAGAATTTGATTTCGTTTAACTACTTTGGAAGTATAACAGTAAACATGAATAATTTTAATAAAATTAATTGCTTACTGGTTACAAAGTAAAAGAAAAAAAAATCCAATAAAATGATGACAAAAATAAAATTGAAAAAACAATATTTCAAAATCCTGCTCAATTTACCCATCTCCTCATGGTCCCAATATGCTAGTTTCCTCTATCATTCTCCATCCAAATCCCTAATCTAACGAGGACTACACAATTAAATATATAAAATTGATATGAACAGATTATGTGATGTTGTAATTACCATAATTATTGAAATGAAATTTGACATCCATACTGTCTAGATATATTCCATATCTTTTATATAATGGAAAGATTGCAATAAAAAGAAAATAGTTGAAATAAGAAAGAAAAAATGATTTTTTTTTTCCTTTTTATGTTAATTTACTATTATTATATATTTTCAATATAATATAATAATTCTTTTACTTTAAGATTGATCGAATTATTATTCATTTATTTGTGCTCAGCCACTAGAAAATAGAAAGAAAAAAGTGTATTATTGTTGAAGTTTTTGAAGAACGAATATTTGGGAGCACGATGTTGAGCTGATCACGAGTGGTTCAAAGCATGCATCGAGGATAACATATATAAATATTTGTGTTTAATTAGAATAAACACATATTGTAGAGTTCCGTTACTACCCATGACAATTAAGGGCGTGTTCGGTAGAGATTAAAATCGGATTAAAATTGAAAAATTTGGCGTTATTGTTGACTATTAAACGAATGAGACCCAATAACGACTATATTTTCAATTTAATTGGATTGTGAGCTATACCGAACACGCCCTAAATATGTTTTGGGTTTTTAGTATCCTATATAAATATATAATTGTGCTTTGAAATTGAAATCCTAACTAATGATATCAGAGCTCAATTTTTTGATTATCTAATAGATATAGAAATTCTTACTTTGCATGTTAGTAAGAGCGATGTTAGGATTATTTGATTATATTTATATAGATGAATGATATTTTATGTTGAACAAAGTTTATAACATTAGATTATTTTGGTGATTACGTATTTATTTATAGAGTTTTGTAGCAAGGAGGTGGATTACGATTCCATAATTTTCCATTTGATATAAATTTCATTGCAATAGCACAGGTTCAATTTAGTAATAGTAAGTATTGCTGGAAATTGTAAAGATGACAATTCTTCATCATCTTCAAGGATTTGGGGTCGGAGGTTCAATTTTCTGAAAAATGTATTTTGGATCAAACTTTACCATCTTCAGATTTTGGAGATCGCGACTGCAAATTTTCACAAGGAAATCTTTTTTCTCTTTGGTGGTTTTATGTGGTGGCTAAGTGTGACAATGTTGTAGTTACGTGAGAGAGGTGTATCAGTACCATCTGCGACTGATGCTCGAAAGGACATCGTTGGGTAGAGGGTACCATGCCACTTTGTGCGACAACGAAGTTGCCTTCTATAGTGTTACCTTTTGGGACGTAGCCACAACACTTGCGCGCAGAGACAACACCTTCGGCTGCAACTCGCGAAATCATCGCTACACAACGAAATAATACTTAAGTTGTAGTGGCTTTTTCGGCGATTGCAGCAATGCCATGGGTGTTACGTTGCGAGAGGTGTAGGCTGGCGACAGAATGATCCAATGATGATGATAGCGATCTGATAACAGCGATGAACGAGTGAAAGGTGCTGAACAGTAAACAATTGGGGTTTTCTTCTCAACTTCAAAATTTTAGGTCGGGTCATAATATTTGGGCCAAATAGAAGAAGTATTTGGCCAATGCAAGAAAATAGTTGGGAAAATTATGCCCCATACTCTAAAAAGTAACTCAATTAGATTAATACCCTAAACTAATTAAACATCACATAAACCCGTAATTACGTCATAAATTAAAATAAAACCCCCAAATCCTAAAATCTCTCAATTGAGACCAGAGACCACAAACACCGTGCACGCTACTACAACAGCTGCGATGACGTTGCTGCAACAACACTGATGGCATTGCGCCGTCCATGTTCCTGCTTTTGGCGTTTTGGCAGACGAGCTGACGGTAGATTGGGTTTTGGTGGACTAGATGTGCAGCGATGGACAAACCATTGAGCAAAATGTTGTCCGGTTTTAAGGTCTCTGTATACCAGTGGTTCTGGCTTGGCCTGGTGGAGGAAAAGGAGTCCTGTGCCAATTTCTGTAGCTATTTTGAACTTGAGTTGCCAAGTCTGCACTGTAGTGTTTCCTCGTCGGAAGAGACAATCATATAAGCTCCTATTGGCCATGTATTCATAGACTAGGCAGCCACACTTAGGGCATGCTTCAAGGAGCAGAACCATGTTGGGATGTCAAATGCAGCTCAGAACTATAATCTGCATTATATTGCCCAGAAACATAGGAGTGAGTTATAAGCAATACACTTGCATTAAAATGCCCAATTCATTTTTGCGGTTGAAACAACTTTCAGTGAGAAAGACTCTACTTTTTCTCACATTTGCTCGGAAATGACATGAAATTTGTCTGCTTTAGTTGCATAAAGTTATGGTCCTCTACTTTTGTTAGTTTAAATATTTCTTTTATGAGATGTATTATGTAGCTGTGAACCTATTTTATCATTGGTTACCCTTTTACATAATGTTGCTAATTTCATATTGCACAACTAGGAATCAGATTTCTTATATAAATTGAATATTTGTGGGTTTCACACCTTTTGCTGAAACTGTGATTTTTCCTTGAGCTGCATCAGGACATAAAACTTTAACTGCAACTTGTGTATGATCTAGGTAACAGTTGTAGGCTGGCCCATATCCACCTTCTCCAATTTTGTGAGATTCTAAGAAGTATTCCATTGCTGCTTCAATCTCCCCTATTGAGTAGTTACGATATCTAACATTATTTTGTGCTAGCTTATCCAGTACTTTCTTCTTCTCCTCTGCTTCTTTAAGCGCTTTCGTCTCTACATTGATTATTTCTGTGCTTAAAGTTCCGCTGTCCTCTGAGCTGCTTCAGCTTTCTCAATAGCTTTCCTCATTTTGCTTTTTCTTTCTCTGCAATTGCTAATGCTTCTTCCTCAGCTAGTCCCACCTCATCTTGTCTACATTGCTCTTCTACTTTCCAATGGTGAAGTTCCATTGCCTAACAAAGAGATTTTAAATTCTTGTGTTTATATTCAACTTATGCTTAGTGTAATGTTAGTTTTTCTATAGTTTTATGGAGAAGAGAAGAGAGGGTCACATTGATAAATTGTTATTTTCTTGATTTTCCATCAGTTTTATGCACATGTAAATACATATAATACAAGTGATCGATTACATTATTAAAAATCCAAAAATGTAACCATTTCAAAAATGTGTCTTCCTTCACATTTCATTGTCTTTGGAAAAACGAGTTTTGTGCAGGCAATAACATTGTTTTTGAATTTCGTCACTTTTGAACGTTTGTCACTTTTTTTAGTTTGTCACTTTTTTTGAATTATCACTTTTTGAGTGTCACTTTTTTTTTATTGTCTTCACCTTTTTAATCTGTATAACTTTTGATTTGTGCCACTTTTTTGAATTCGTCACTTTTATTAAAATTTGTCACTTTTTTAAATTTTGTTACTTTTTTTAGTGTTTATCAATTTTTTCAGTCACTTCCTTGATTTCTATCATTTTTTTTAGTGTTTGACACTTTTTTGAGTTTGTCACTTTTTTAGAGTCACTTTTTTTTTTTTTTTGGTCACATTTTTTGAGTTTGTCACTTTTTAAAAAAAGTGACATTGTGTCACTGTTTCATTTTACACAGTATTTTTTACTTTCTAAAAGTCTTTCATATGATTTTTCAAAACATCCATAATTTTAAGGGTATTTTTGTAAGTACCCCAAAATAGTTTAGTTTGCTAATTTTCCTTATTGGGCCTCTGCAAAAGAACAACTACTATGGTTAGTGTTACAGGGTCAACTTTTTCTGCAGTAAATTCCCCCGTACATGGCACTAAGTTTCTTACTTGGTGAGCCTTCAAAGACATTCAAATTTTTTTGTTTAAAGAAAAATTGCAACACTTGATGAAAATGACAAAATATGATAAATGAACACACGAAAATAGGAACTCATTCCCAACTTTTATTACCGCAATAAAAGATAACTCACAAAACTAGACAAGGATCACAACAATGCACTCACTGTCTTGTGTCTTATATCTCAAGAGTATATATAAATTTCGTATGGCTAACACTCCAAGCTATTTGGTCCGAAACTCAAATGCTTTCCACCAAGAAAATTGTCCCAACTAGGGATGGCAAAAAAGCTCGGCGGCTCGCACGGCTCGGGCTCGGCTCGGCTCGGAAAAAGCCCGAGCCAGGCCCGGCTCAGGCTCGGTGGAACCGAGCCTCATTTTGAGGACTCGGCCCGAGCCGGCCCGGCCCGTGTGGCTTGGGTCGGCCCGCAAAAAAAAAATCCAAAAATTGTCAACTTATTCCACTCATTATGAAACTAATAAACTAATTATAAGTGACAAATTTATCTCATAATGTATCACATAGATTATTTTGAAAAATGGGTGATATTTGTTTGTTTAATATTTATTGTATTATTAGTTTTTTACTGTTTTCATTTCTCTAAAACTCTAAATACCTAAATATTTAAAGTAAGCATTTTCTCATTTACACAAATGTTTATTATTCTATATTAAGTGAAATTATTAGTGATATATATTGCTTAATTACATTTAAAAATTTAGCTAATTTCATCAATGGTTACTAAAATTTGTAAGAAAATTTAAATCGATCATTAAAAAGATTTCTTACTTTGTTATAATGGATAGTTATTCATTTATAAATCTAACATGTTATCCGACATAAGCTTATAAGGTGCCACAAAAAAAAAACCCAAGCCGGCTCGGGCTCGGCCCGCTAAGGCTCAGGTCAAAAGCTCGGGCCAAGCCTCATTTTTTTTGGTCGGGCTCGGCTCGGCTCGGCTCGGCTCGAGCTTTTTTTTTCCGGCTCGGCTCGTTGACATCCCTAGTCCCAACTTACGAGGTAACCAACCGGCCTACAAAAACTGCTTTGCACATGTCAAATCCTCGACATCTAACTGTCGAAAGTAACCACCTCAGTGAACTTCATTCAGCTAGCTCCAAATAGAGGTGTCAAGACGGACGGGCCGACTAGACCCGTGAAATTCGGCCTGGATCGATCCGGGATCGCGGGCCGACACGTGACCCGAGCGGGCGGTTCACGGGTCAAGGAGGTGTGACCCGCGGGTTTCGTGGGTTGCACTTTCACGGGCCACTGTTAACAACGACCCATGAAAAAAAATAAAAATAATTAAATATTATAGTTAAGTAGGTGTCAACCTAATTGAGATGTACTTAAACTATAAATTATAGTAAAAATAGGTACCAACCTAGTTGAGATGTACTTATACTATAAATATTTGATAATAGTAATTAGAAATGCATTTGATTGTTATTTGTTTAAGTTAAATTTAACTTTTCAAAGTTATAAATAATTCATGTAACATTAAATTTGAATTCTATGTAAACATTTCTTGATATAAATATGAATTTATCATTTTATTCAATTATTAGTTTACATTTTTTTAAAAAAAAAATTGCTATAAATATGAAAAAATTTATAATTTTATAATTTTATTTATACAATTATACAGGCCAAGTTGGAACAAACCATGACCTGTGACCCGCATGGGCTCGACCCGGATGGTTAGCGAGTGGGCCTGGGTTGTAGTCCAAAATTGTGGGCCAACCCGTAACCTCGTAGCGGGCGGACTTTTTTTCACTCGGGCCGTTACCGGACTCATATGTTGACGGCCCGAACCACCCGGATTCACACCTCTAACTCCAAACTTGTCCACAAACTGATTTTCAGGCACGCATACCTCGAATTCTGCAATGTTTCATTCAATCGAAGGCCAACTCCTCCAATCATACCCAAACGAATACCGACAATACTACTTTGAAATGAATATTCCCAGAAATACACTTTACCAAGTACATCTCGAACATGGCCTTGACATGGAAATACAATATCCATATTTTAGCTATTTTAGCACTTGCGAACATCAAGGGGGGTAACAGACCAGAAGAGTCTAACACCCTCATCAAATTATTCTACATATAATCCTCAATCTGCTTTTCATATCGCCACATAGTCACATCTCTTTACCAAGTAGTGTTTATCTATGTTGCCTTTCCCTGGATCCTTTTATTTTTCTTCTTCATTCCAAGAATACGGCGACCCATTATTTGAACAACCTCCTTATCAAATTGGACCCGAACAACAAGAAGCGCCCTCTTTGCCTGAACTCGATCAATTAATTAATCTTCATGAAAAAGTCTCAGATAGAATATATGAAAAATATGATGAACTTTGAATATTTCCATCATAGAAACCTTACCTACTCATTTCACAATTTGACAAGGGCCATCGTACCTTGGAACCAATCCTCGATGCTTCGTGCTACTGGAAATTTTCTTCCAAATTTGCGGTGTTATTTCAACACCACCATGTCACCAACCTGAAATTTCCACTCCCTCCGACCCTTATCCGCAAGCTTATTCATCCCTTGAGATGCTTTTTCCAAACTATCTTTGGCTTGTTCAAGCAAATCTTGTCTATCTTGAACAAAATGGTACACTGGAAGGCATGAGTTACGTCTAGCATGTTTTGCAACTTCATGGGGGCGTTCTTGGCTACTGCCCCATTGTTAACTCAGCCGCACTCATTCCCGTAGATGACGACCGGTTATAGCAAAACTACATCGTGTCCAACAACTCAACCCAATTCTTCAAGCAGCCCATTCACCGTTTGGCCATCTACCTGAAGATGATTGGCTATTAAAAACTTAAATTTCGACCCCATCATATGAAACAAAGATGTCGAGAACTTACTCGTGAAACGTGTATCTCAATCACTTATAATGTCCTCCGGCAATACAAAGTATTTAGTCACATTTTTGAACATCAGTTCTGCTGCCCGTTCCGCCTTGTGTTCATAAGGTGAAGCAATGAAAGATTCCATATTTTGAAAATTGATCCACCACAATCATTATCGATTTCATCTCCCCAACTTTCGGGAACCCGCTAATAAAATTCATGGATATTGATTGTTATGGCCTATGCAGGACAAGAAGGGGCTACAGTAATTTCACTTCCTTATTCATTTCGACTTTATCTTGTTGACAGACGAGGCATGTCTTCACGTACATTCCACATCTTCAACCAGAAATATGACCTGCCTAACAAATCCATCATTCTTTTGACACCCGGATGCCCCGCCAACAAGGGATCACGTGTTTTCCTCAAAATTTCCTGCCTTAGTCCCTTTTTTTCGGTAGGGGCAGGGATGTAAAATTTTGCCACCACGTTTGTAGATTAGATCATCCTCCACATAATGCCCGCCTAACCAACCCATCATTAATTTTCTCCTTCAATTTTTGATAAGTAGCATCATCAGGAAAACATTCCCAAATCTGTCAAAAAAAGTAGATTGAACCAAACTCAAAGAAGCAACATAGAAGTTTACCTCTTTCCGACTTAGAGCATCAGCAACCTAGTTCTATATGCCCGATTTATGCAGCCAAGTAAAATAAAATTCGGCTAGAAATTCCTTCCCACGAGCTTGCTTCGGTAACACTTTGTCTAAATAGCGAATTAAATATTTGCCACATTGGGCATCAAGACACAAAACTTAACACCCAACAAGTAATGACACCAAATATCTAAGCAATGTACCACTACATTTACTTTCTTTTCATAGGTCAAGTATATTTGCTCAGCATCATTAAGTTTTCTGCTTTCAAAGGCTACATTGTGCCCTTCCTACTCCAATACCCCACAAATCGCCCGATCTGAAGCATCGGTGTGCACCTCAAATGGTTTCTCAAAGTCCAAAAATTTCAACGTAGGTTCGATAGAAATAGCATGTTTCAATTTCTCAAAATCATTATAACATCTTTACGTCCATTCCCATTTTTATATTTTTTTTCAACAAATCAATGAGGCTGCTCACTTTTTTCGAGTAGCCTTCAATGAAACAACAATACTAGTTGGCTAACCTGAGAAAAGAAAGTAATTATGGGACCTTCGTTGGAACGGGCCAATCCATGATTGCCTTAACTTTCCTTTCATCTTTCTGAATTCTACCCTGACTCAACCAATGGCCTAGGAATTGTACCTCTTCTTTACAAAATTCACATTTTTCCTTTTTCATATACAATTGGTATTCCCTAAGGCACCATAATACCTTCCTTAAATACACAATGTGATCATCAAGTGACTGATTGTAGATCATGATATCATCCATATATATGACCACAAACTGATCCAAGAACTCAAACAACACATCGTTTATGAGATTGCAAAATGTGCAGGGGCATTTCTGTGAGCGAAAGGCATAACAAGAAATTCAAAAGAACCGTACCTGGTAACGAATGCCATTTTTGGTTCATCACTAGCTGCAATACGAACTTGCCAATACCCCGACCTTAAATCCAATTTTGTAAAGAAAGAAGCCTTAGATGACCGATTAAACAAGTCCGCGACATGTGGTACTAAATACTTATTCTTTATCATCACTTTGTTCAATGCACAATAGTCCACACAGATCAGAATCGATCCATCCTGCTTCTTTTGGAATAACCTAGAGTGGCGTATGGAGCTTTCGAAGGCTGAATATACCCAGTGTCCAACAACTCATTAAGCTGCCTTCAAAGTTCTGCCAATTCAAAATGGGCCATTCTATAAGGGCATGAGCAGAAAGCTTTGTCCCAGGCTCCAATTCGATCTTAATGGGAAGACAAATTTTTGGAAGTTCTGGTGGCGTCACTTTCGAAAATTTCTCCAACAATTCAGAAAAAAACATCCAAAACTTCTGCAAACTAATCTAGTTTGATTTCAATCAAAGCCACAAAATAAGTGGATCGCCCTTTCTTTAACACATCCTCATATTTTATGGCCGACTGCAACTCAATTAACCTTTGTTTGTACCTCGGATTATTCTAATCAAGGAAAGTTGCAGAGATGAAACAAGGCTTTTCCTTTTCAACAATGAACATCTCGCGCAAATAAGGCACAATCAAGGTGTTATCCTTCACGAAGAACTCAACACCGAGGATCAACTCAAAGTCATCAAGGGGAAGAGCATTCAGAGTGCACTATCCTTCCCAATCGCCCACATGAAGATCACATAAAGCTACCCTTTATAGGTTGAGCATCTGAATTCACTGTCTTTATCCTTGAAGAAGCATGCGTCAACTTCAAACCCAATCTGTCTACCATCTTCATGTTGGAGATATTACACCGATAATGTGCATATTATATTAATCAAAAACATTTGCGTAAAATCGAAATATCATTCGACTTACCGAAATCTGATTTGAGAAGACAAATTAGTAAATTACCGACTTCGAATATAAGAATATGGATTCATCGCTTCCCAGTCTTGAACGCACCTCTCTTTAATTCAAACCTTTCAATAAAACACATAAATAAATTAACTATATTCTGAAATCAAGCATAAATAAAATCAGAAATGAAAAGGATGAAATGCAAGTGATGCGATCGGTCGAGGCAAGTGTTTGACACTTTGTCCTTAAGATGAATTTACCCCGCATCGGTGCTAACGGTTTCTCGGCAATCATCTCCCAAGATACAACGACCACGTCTAGCCTAGGAGCACTCCAAATGACTCAGACCAACGAACTCGAACGGAGTTCCTTCTCTACCATAACCATGATTTTGATGCAAGAAATAATCACTTCTACAAAGTGTTTTATGCAAAACTAAAGTAAAACATGAAATGGAATGATATGGAACTATCAATTGAGTTTGTTCCCCTTCCTCAAATTCAAATATGTGGGATCTCTTATATAGTAATTGGAACATCCATGCCAAGAGACACATCTCTTGAAATTTATATCTCTCCATAAAGAGACACAATTACATCTCTACATAAAGAGACAATTATTGAAAAATAATATCAAAAGTCATGATCTCTAAGAGTCATGATCCATATGAAAAGACACATCTTTTTATCTACATCATCTCTAGAATATTCCACAATATTCTACACGATTTTCCAACAATTTCAAGTATTAAGTGGTTTAAGTTTGACTTAATTTCTCATTCACCAAACAACGAATTCCACTTAAATTGGTCACAACCAATTTCCGATAAAAAATTCCAACAATCACCCACATGAATGAAAATTAATGCAAATGACTATGCAGACACTAGTAGAGAGATGGCGGAAAAAACACTGTATCCGAGAAGGTAGCTTTTGGCCTTGAACCTCCCTTAGTGAAATACTATCGGACTTACTGGCTAATTGGTGAATGTGATGTCTTGAACCATTCAACCGTTGGTGTAAGCCAAGACAACAGTACTCACACAATGTTTTCCCTAAACCGTTCATGGTTCTCACTGTTGTGTTCATTTTGGCCCTGAACAACTCTTGGATTTCATAAGTGCTAGAGAATTCAAGCCTTTAAAACATTCTCATAGAAGCGGCCCCACTTCACACTTATATAGGTGACCTCCTATTAAGAGTATTCTGCCATACTCCACTTGACTGAATCAAGCTATAGGAATCATTAAAAGTGTATCTTAACCTTTCAATCATTCTGCAGAAAGCACTTTAATATCATAGGAATGAGTTGAAAATAATTTCCTAAGTGCTGCATGGAATCTTCATAACTTAGTTGTCCCTTTGAACCAAGATCTTGGGATCTCCAGTCAACAAGGTAGGGTTACCATTACAAAGACTCTTACGTCGTAAGCTTTAATATCATTCCCTTGATATGCAGTATTCTTAATCTCTCGGTAAATCTCTAAAGGTACCACGAGTTTACACCATTGAGATCGACTGCTTAATGGTATTATGTCTACGACTTATACGTTTAGACTTACCATTACATGTGACTTAGTATCTCATCATATGTAGTTAACCAACAATCGATTTATTTGATAGATACAACATGTCACCACCAAGAAATCCTCTCATGAAGATATATGCTTCTAACTAGCTTTATCTAAAGCTTTATAAATTCCAAACAACAATATTAGAGGATGTCTATCACACACTACACTAGTTAATCACTTTTACTAGTGGATTTCAGAAACATGGGTATTTAATATCATTATTGAATTATTACAATGCATTTCAACTTTGTGAATATTCTTCAAATATTCCAATTGATCTTACATATCCAAACAAACGTCATAATCGACTTTTATCCCATTTCATCCACTTTAAACTTAGTGTTAATCATCCTTATAATTAATATAAGAGTTTTCTACCTTTTCCACCTTCATAGATATATTTCCATGATTATAAGGTATAGAAAATTGTAACTTTTAAATATATGTTACCCCTCAATTCCTCAATTAGGAATGCATGTGCAACTAGTACTGTTGCATTCACAAATCTATAACTTTTCACATAAGTTCGCAAGCATTGATGTTAACCCCCACATTTTTGGGTTGTACTTGAACTTAGAGTTCATAAACTCTTTCATAGTTCAATTCATTATCGAATAGATAATGTTCATATCGAATGCTTCATGAAAGTTTAAGTACTTTCACGTCAACCCACAAATTATTTCAATTGAAATAGTATACAATGTACTTCAATCCAACTATCTTTTAATTTGATCATTCAAATTAAATTAAGGTCATCACATAGACCAACAATATTCTCAAAACATATACCAATTTAATTGGTTCCACGATTGAAATCGAATTCAACAATGAAGAAGACTAAGCATCTTGATTCACAAGAATTACAACTTCTCCCAACATATATCACATTTGTGACATTTCACGAGATAATATTATTTCATGTTAAATAATACTTATTTACCATGTTCAAATTTGAATAATCGAATCAACCAATGGTTCGATAGTTGTGTTATCAAAAGACACAACTTAACGAGAGGACACACCTTTTTGAATAAATCTCTATGAAGAGATACACCAATTGGAAATTAATCATACCAAATGTCATGATTTTTCATATGAAAAGAAATATCTTTCCATATAAATCGATTCTAGAATATTTCATAATATTCTACCAATTCCAAGTAATTAAGTGGCTTAAATCTCATTATCAAATAATGATTTCCACTTAATACAATTACAACAAATCGCATTTTGTCATATTTGCATAAATCATCTCATTTAATTACATCAAATTAATTAAGGCTGTCATCATTAAAAAATTAGCGTAATTTCAACAAGATATGAAATTTCAACCAACTAATTTTACCATATTCCGATCAAAAGAATAGTTGTGAAAGTTCACATAAATCTAACACTTTAGATTTCTCCCATAGCTATATGCTTAGCAATTCATGTTACAGAGAATAACTTGAATAGACACAATTGGTCACCAGTATCTTTCCATCATGATAATTCAATTAGAAATTCTTACAAGAGTTTTACTGCACAAAATTTGATTTCACACCAGGCAACTCCATGCACTTGCAGCCATACATATATGAATACTCAACCATAGAACCATTAATTATGAATTATTCATGGGCGGTTGATTACAGTAAAAGAACACAATGGTTGAAAACCCCATTCATGCATATGGCCATTTTGACAGACTCAATTCAAAAGAATCAAAATTTCCAAATTTCATGCATAAAATACGTGTTTAAATTTTAAGCCATATGATCATGTATTTTACTATATATAATATGGAAATTCACTTTTTAGAATATTGAATTGCTTTTCTGTTCCTTGTGGCAGAAACCTTTCTTTCCAATTTGCAGAACATGAGTGCTAAACTCATTTAATATACACAAAATCATCATATGCAACAAACAAATATACATGAAACGGTATGCCCCACTGATCCGTTGCCGTTTAACCAATTTTCGTGTTCGTCATTTAATTTGACGGCACATATTCAACAGCAAACATTCATTCTACTAAATCCCTCATTTCATAAACGAAACCATATTTAAATCTCACACATGCATATATTTAGATTACACGTGAAAAACAAGATTCTAAAGAAATTAGAATATGAAATACACACATAAAATTCATCTTAAGATTGTTGGAGATATTACACCGATAATGTGCATATTATATTAATCAAGAACATTTGCGTAAAATCGAAATATTATTCGACTTACCGAAATCTGATTTGAGAAGACAAATTAGTAAATTACCGACTTCGAATATAAGAATATGGATTCATCGCTTTCCAATCTTGAACGCACATCTCTTTAATTCAAACCTTTCAATAAAAGACATAAATAAATTAACCATATTCTGAAATCAAGCATAAATAAAATCAGAAATGAAAAAGATGAAATGCAAGTGATGCGATCAGTCGAGGCAAGTGTTTGACACTTTGTCCTTAAGATAAATTTGCCCCGCATCGGTGCTAACGGTTTCTCGGCAATCATCTCCCAAGATACAACGACCACGTCTAGCCATAGGAGCACTCCAAATGACTCAGACCAACGAACTCGAACGGAGTTCCCTCTCTACCATAACCATGATTTTGATGCAAGAAATAATCACTTCTACAAAGTGTTTTATGCAAAACTAAAGTAAAACATGAAATGGAATGATATGGAACTATCAATTGAGTTTGTTCCCCTTCCTCAAATTCAAACATGTAGGATCTCTTATATAGTAATTGGAACATCCATGCCAAGAGACACATCTCTTGAAATTTATATCTCTCTATAAAGAGACACAATTACATCTCTACATAAAGAGACAATTATTGAAAAATAATACCAAAAGTCATGATCTCTAAGAGTCATGATCCATATGAAAAGACACATCTTTTTATCTACATCATCTCTAGAATATTCCACAATATTCTACACGATTTTTCAACAATTTCAAGTATTAAGCGGTTTAAGTTTGGCTTAATTTCTCATTCACCAAATAACGAATTCCACTTAAATTGGTCACAACCAATTTTTGATACAAAATTCCAACACTTCAGACTCACGAAATTGTTTGAAGCATCGGTATCCAATATTGCCATTACAATCTACCCATTAATACTAACATGAGCGTACATCGATCCACGAAACTGGCATTCCGTCCTCTCATTTAGGGCATTCACGAATTGTAGAAGATTGACCCATGTAGAAATTTTTGCCAACGAATCATTTCCTCCTCCATTACTAGAGCAGTCAGTTTCTCAAGCTTGGGACATTCTCGCACAAGGTGCGGCCCATTGCATATGAAACAACCATTATTTTTGCTATTCATTTTGCTTTGGGACAGTTCAGCACCATTTTCCACCTTGTTCCTTCTTTTTTTCCTTCGTGTAAAATCATCATATTCATCAAAGTTTCTCATCTTTTTCTTGGTACTTAATTCATTACAATTATTCATTAAAAGAGATATATATTTTGAGAAGATTTTTGAACTTTTATTGCATTTATTTCTTTTTCATCTTCTTATTGAAACTTTTTTATTGATTAAGTCAAATTTCTAATTATTATATATATATCAAAGTTTTTATCTAACACTTGAGCTATCATTTATTGCTATTCATTGAAGTGTTAGTCCCTCTTAACACTTAACTTGTTTGTATTATTTATCAAGAGATGAATTCCATTGTAAAATCACTTTAAAAAAGTATGGGTTGTGTTGAAGTCCCTTAAAGATCAAAATTGTATAAGGATCAGAACTCATTGTTATAAGTCATCATGTGTGTCATATCGAGGTCTCATTAATGCTCAATAGTGTGGATCATATTGAGGTCACATTAAAGCTCAATAATAGGTCGTGTTTAGATCCCGTAAAACTCAACGATGTATAAGGATTGATGCTCCTTATTTGTAAGTCATTGAAAGCCTTGTAAAGAGTTGAATTGCATCATAAGTCAACCAACATAGTGAAAAGGCATTGCTCGTGCCAAAGAGTTTGGTAACGGAGGATGTATATCATTGCTTTATATCAAACCTCCACAATTATATCGTTTACATCATCTCTCCCTTTTACTTATCGTCTTTTATATTTGCGCTTGTTATTTGAATTGATGTATTTAGTCTTTACTTACTTGAATTTAGATTAATTATTCGGAAGAAAAATTTTAAAAACCAAATCACCCCCTCTTGATTAGTTATCATTGGGCTATCAACTTGCATGTTATCCGTAACAGCATCAAATCCCTCATCATAGATGTCTATTTTTCATTTATATCCTTTCTAAATTTTCAAACTGGGCATGTAACTCTATATGAAGTAAATGTAAAGGTGGCAATAGGCCGAGCCGAGCCGAGCGGGCTCAGCCCTTGCCCACACGAGCTCGTGGCTCGTTAGAGACGAGTTGGGCAAGCTCGAATCGTGCTCGGAGCTTGCCTAAAATGGGCACTCAGCAGTCCAACCGAGCCGTTTTTTTTAAAGATATAAGTCTTTTTGGAAAAAAAAAAAACAATTTGGGCAAGCCCATGAGCCGCTCGTAAAAAAATGAGCCGAGCAGGCTCGACTCGCCTAGCGAGCCCCCTACTCGGCTTGTGCTCGGGGCTCGTCTTTTTTAAGAGGTCGAGCCACTCATGGCTCGTCAAAACGAGCCGGCTCGGTTCGTTTGCCATCTCTAAGTACATGTTGATTATGTGCCTATGCTACAAGACTTACCGTGTCATCAATCATGGGAGTGCCGACAAAATATTCCAACATTCCAACCCGATCTCGAAGAATTTGGTATGCCATTCTTCATCGAAACTTGTTTCCACCGTGCTTTGATACCAATTGTTACAAGGTCAACTTTTCTGCAGTAATTTTTCTCCTTTATAGAACTATGTTTCTTACTCAATCAACCTTCAAGGACACTCAGATTTCTTTGTTAAAAGAAGAATTAAAACACTTTATGAAAGGAACATAATATGATAAACGAACGAAGATATAGGAAACTTTTCTTATCTTTAATCATCGCAATAAAAGATAACTCAAAAACTATACAGTGATCAGAACAATGCACTCATTACCTTGTGTCTCATGTCTCAAGAGTATGTATAAATTTCGTATGGTTGATACCTCCAACTGTTAGGGTCAGAATTCAAATGTTTCCCACCAAGAAAACTGCCCCAACAGGGCAAGTAACCAACATGTCTACAAAAACCGCTTTGCACATGTCAAATCCTTGACATAGTTGCCAAAGTAACCACCTCGATGAACTTCAGGCATGTATACCATGAATTCTGCAATGCTCCGTTCATTCGAAGGCCAACCTCGTTAACTATTTTGAATATCGAGCTCCCGCTCGTGCCATGCCTTCGTCCATGCACAACCAATTCCAATCATTCCCAAGCGATTACCGCAGTACTGATTTGCACTGAATATTCCCAAAAATGCACTTTATCGAGTGCATCTCGAACATGTCCTTGACATGTGAGCAAAGTACTGCCCATGTTTTAGCCATTTGAGCACTTGAGAACATCAAAGGGATCACAACTGGACATGTACAAATTGGGATTGAAATCTTGGGCCGGATTATGGCCCAAAAGGATTCTAATTAAGGGAATAATGCATATCTAAGGTGTTAAAAAGATATAATTTCAAAATTAAGAAATTTGTTTTAAAATTTCAAGAATAAGGTCATAATTAAAATTTATTAATTAAATATATTAAGGTCATAATCTTATACAGTTTATAATCACAGTTACGTACTAGGTCACATGTCACAATCATGGAATATTATAGTCGCGAACCACAAATTTTATAGGTCACAACATATTTATTGATTACAAATTATCAAATTAATTGATCATGTCTCGATCACAAATCACGAATTTGAATGGTTACAATATATTTATAGGTAACAAATTATCAAGTCATGCATTATTTTTCGACCATAGATCACAAATTTCATTCGTCACAATTTATTTCTCAATCTCAAATAATCAAATTAACTAGTCAAAAGTTATTTCACGATCATAAATTATCAAATTAATTTATCACAATTTAACAAAAGTGAGTCACAATTATAAATTTAGTAGCCATCTCACATTTTTTAGGTCATAAATTATGTGTTTTATCGTCACATATTATTTATTAGTCACAAATTACCCAATTTATTTGTCACAATTATCCAAATTATTGGTCACAAACATTTTCATCACATCCTATCCCACTGTAACCCCCAACCTAACCCAACCTCAATCCAACATTGGCACCAACCAAAAGTTGCACCACCTCATCACCACCATATCACCACCGCCACATATACCACTGTCATCGCATGTACCACCACCAGCACAACCCCACCACCATCATTTGCAAACCATACCACCAACAGCTACCAACAAATCACCCACAAACAACTCGCAAACCACCCATAAACTACCCAAGTAAATTGGATAAAAAAACTAACATTAAATTCCATAACCACCACCAAACTCCAATCATAGCAGCAATGTGAGCAGCGCACACAACAAAGAGAAAAGAGAAGAAGGAACCACTCACACCGAAGAGAGAACGAAACAGGGTTCCGTTGTGGTGGTGACTAGTGGCTTAAGAAGTAAAGAGAAGGCACCGCTCATAGTTCCACGTGCAGGGGCGGAGCCAGGAATGACTGGTACGAGGAGCGAATTTTTTTGAAATGTAACGTACAAATAAAATTTATATATAACAAGAAAATTTTTAATACAATGTTACCTATTACAGTTGTACCCGACGATGTTTTATAACATAAAATTCGTCTATAATAGAATCTAAATCTAAATTCATACTAAATTCTCAATGTTTAGTGTTAAACAATCGGCCAGAAAATCTACGAATTTCCGTTTTCACATGTTTCATTGCTGAAAATGCTCGCTCCACAGTCGCTGTTGAAACTGGTAGTGTAAGTACTAAACAAATCAACTTAGTCAAAATGATGTAACTCTCCGACCTTCTACTTGCAACCAATTCCCGACATAAATCAGAAAGTGTAGGCACTTGAAATCGAAGCTCAGAAATCACATCGTTGTGATAATGTTGCAACTCAATTTTCAAACAATAAATATCTTGCTGCGTAAAATTTAGGATAAAACTTCTTTGCAAAGCTTACAAATATTATCCATGTTAAATGATTCAAAAGAATTTTTTGGATCCAAAGTCGTACTGTGAGAAATGAGTTCTAATGATGTCTCATTAAATCTTGTATCTAACTCCATCATCTGAAAATATATGGCTGCATTGAAGATATCAAAGTGGTAATGAAGTTCAATAGTAGGATACTCACGACCACGAGAACGACCAACCATGTACGAACCATCAAAGTCAGGTATATGTATATCATTTTCTCCGCAAAAAAGGTTCACCTCTTGAAGAAAATCTTCCCAGCCATCTTCTCTCAATGCTTGAAGGATACTTTTTATAGTATGGACAAATCTCATAGCAGTTAAGATATCTTGAGTTTTCTTTTGAAAGGCCTGACAGAGTACGTATATAATTGCCAATATTCTATGCATTAAATGCAAGATAAATATAAATTCAAATGTTGTCATGTTTTTGTATACACCACTAACTTCGGACCGAGATCTTGTATTTGGAGAATGATCACTAAGATACTCAAGCACCTTGCAAGTTGCAACATACATATCAATCAAACTCTTCACAGAGCTATAATGAGAAGACCAACGAGTACTTCCGGCTCGCGGCAAATTACCAATCTGATTAGCCCCACTTCCTAACTCTCGTTCTCCAATTTTCAACAAATGCTCAATATCTTTTCTTTGGACACTTTTCAACTCATTGATACGCTTAGGAGATGATGTAATCATATTAATAACAATGTCCAAATGAGAAAAAAATGAATTAATATCTGAGACATCTCTAGTTGCAGAAACCATGTGAGTTGTAAAC
The DNA here is from genome assembly GCA_019097785.1 of Fraxinus excelsior. NCBI lineage: Eukaryota > Viridiplantae > Streptophyta > Magnoliopsida > Lamiales > Oleaceae > Fraxinus > Fraxinus excelsior. The sequence goes on along the minus strand of CM032624.1, from coordinate 19,099,032 downwards.
GATGGGCAAAACAATGGACATAGTATGCATATGGACAATCTCTAAGGAATAATGTTTGTAATCCATTCCAAGAACCACGCATATTACTGGCATCGTCATACCCTTGACCTCTCATGTTTTGCACTTGAAGGTTGAAATGGACAAGAACATTAGAAATCTGATTATTAAGATTTAACGAGGTAGTGTCACTAACACTTTTGATTGCAAAGAAATGTTCTGTCAAAATTCCAGTATTACTCACAAACCTCAAGACAATGGTCATTTGTTCTCGTGAAGATTCATCTCGTGCTTCGTCAACAAGAATACTGAACTTCGCATCCCCAACTTCGTTACAAATTCTTTGTCGTACTTTATTGGCCATAATGTTTAAAACCACTTTTTGAATGTCTGGAGACGTGTATGTAGCATTTTTGGAAGCATTACCCAAAACAATATTTCTTACTTCCACATTCATTTTTCCAAATGCATCCACCAATTCAATGAAATTGCCACGATTCATTGAAGATTGAGATTCATCATGGCCTCTAAAGGAATAACCTTAAAGTGCTAACCACAGAACATTTTGAATAGTGGTCTTTAGACGCAAACAATTTTTCTGTTTTTCCTCGGTCGATACAGATTGTATTACCTTATCAATATGTTGAGTTGGTTTCATTAGATCTTCAGCTCTTCTCTTACAACCATTATGATACGATGATGATGTTGTACCAACGTGAATAAAGAATGCACATTTACTTCCTTGGTTAACCCTCTTCCAATTGTCAAATCCAACTGTAACCAACGATGAAATAATAGATAGAGCACTATCATTGAGAAAAAGGAAGCAATAAAAACAATATGCTTTATGTGTTGAAGGTGAATATTCCAACCAATGAAACTGATTGTACCAACGCTCTTGAAATCCACGTCTCTGCTTTCCACATTCTTTACTCTGATAGTCCAAAAGTTTTAGTTGATAAGGTCCAACATTTAGATAGGCTCACCTAATCTGATCGCATTCATTAAATGGATGTTCACATATTTGCTTTCTTTTTCCTGGGTCCCGTTCAATAAAATCAAATGGTTCCACATTAAGATTAGAAAGTTAAGATCGTTCAACTTCAAGGGATGAAATTGGATTTGGAGTGGACGTCGTAGGAATTGGAGTGCCATGATATTTGTTACTCTTTGAAAAGAAAGATAACAAAGTTCTTCCTTTCTTGGAAGAATGTCGATCTTCCTCCATATTAAACCTAAGAGCATAAATATCAAAAAAAAAAAAAAATCAAAACAATGTCATCATAATTCATAAATACGCATCTTCACTCTCTTTTTCTAGTTCTACCCCCAACTTCTTTCACACACACGTCCAAGCAAACCACCAATGCCAAATAAAAAGTTAGAAACACTAAATGTTTTCACGAAAAATGTCAAATTATCAGTAATGAGTAATCTATTGGTTAGCTAAATAAGAAATCCAAGCCAAAGCAATTAAGCAAGAACTCACTTTTAAAAATTAAAAGCATTTTAACACTTCAATTTTGTACGCAGAAAGGTGAAATACCTGGAGAAAAATTGGAACTACAGTCTGACCGTTGAAGAGCATTGAGGAGACAAAATCCGGGTATCAAAATTGGTCCTCACTCCTCCGATCCTCCCTGTTACAGATAAACATTAATGTAAGCATTTCATTATTATTTATTAAACATTCAGATTTTAGATATTAAACATTCATTATTATTTATGAAACATTAATGTCAGCATTTCATTATTATTGAAAGTGAATTCTAGATTATTAAACATTTAGATTTATTAAACATTCATTATTATTTATTAAACATTAATGTGAGCATTTCATTATTATTTACTACATCATCAATTCATCTAGATTCTAGATTTAGAAGACCTTACCTTGGTTAGTTGGTTGGTGTCGCGTCTGTTCAGCGAAGCTGCGGACGGGCTTCGGACTTCGGCCGTTCGACGGTGGACTGACCACGGAGGCAGCGTGCAGGGGCATAGCTAGAGCAGGTCCTGTTTCGGGTTTGAGAGAGTGATAGAGAGTTTGGTGTGTTTCAGGTAAAGTGAGTGAGACAGGGATGGATGGATGAAATTGGGTTTCTCAAATTGAGAGGGGGAAATTGGGTTTTAACCAAAATTGGGCTATTGGTTTGGATCATGACTATTGGGTTGGACAGTGGACTAAATTGGGCTTCAACCAATTGTTATTTTTTTTTACATAGACTGGGCTTAGGTAGCCCACCCCTATCTCCGCCCCTATCCACGTGGTGGTTGTAACTGGCAATCGAAGAGAGCAAAGAGAAGTGTGAGAGAGAAGAAAGAAGGGAGAGATGAAGAGATGTGAGAATATTTAGGGTTTGGATGGGGTGGAGTGGGATAGGTATGTAAATTAATGTATAATGTTATTATTAATATCGAAATATTAAATTATCGAATAGAAAACTTTAAAATTAATTTTTGAATTGAAAGTTAGAAATGATGTGGGTGTAATTTTCACTTTAGCCCTTCTCTGGGAGCGAATCTCACTCCCAAGAGAATCGATTTTTTTACCGTTTGAAAATTGTCACGTTGTATCTTCAAGAAATCTAAAAGGTACTTTGCCCATTTTGCCCTCACTTTTCCGTGAAATTTGCTGCATGTTTATGCCACACATTTGACCATTCAATATGGCAATAATGAATGCATACCAACCATGAGCCCCACCTGAGAAAAAAAGGAAATCACATTTCTTATTTGTACACGTAAAATTGATCCCACTTGAGAAAAAAGGGACTCCACATTTAAATGGTGAAATAGAGGGTGCAAGAGTAATTTTGGTTTGACAGAAGATTAGCCCAATTCTGTGACTTTTTTACCGTTGGACGGTTTAACGGTTTAAATTTTAATTTTAAGTTAATTTAAATCGTTCACAGACACCCCCTTAGTGAATTTGTATTTGCAATCTAGGTTTGGGCTATAAATTTTGTTTTATTTAATTTTTATTATTGCTTTTTTGTTTTAAATAATTTGTGGAATAATGCTTTCCAATAATACGTCGTACATATCATTTTAGGCACCGCTCAGTTTACTACTTATCATGCACGCATTAGTAAATTTATTTTCTAACACCTCTAAATAAATTAGAGAACGCGGATATTAAATCGGTTATTCTATAATTGAGCCATTTAATTAATTAATTAATTTTATCAATAAAATTGTTTTAAGTTGGATGAGGTTTTAGGGCATTCGAATGGCTCGAGGAATCGTAAAGAAATGGTTTTGGAGACTCTTCCACATATGTTCTCTCAATTTAAAGTAGATTATAATCTTCACAAAATGGACATGTCTCTAATCGAGTTAATGAATGAACTCCAAAGTGTTGACAGTATTTTTAAGATTAAAAGTTGAGAAGCTATGGTTGCATTTTATGGTGAAAATCCTAATCCTAAATCGAAAGGCAAGGGAGGCAAAACAGAAAGAAGTTTCTTAAGAAAGGACAGCAATCATAGAAGAAGGCCAAGATCTAGTGAAAACCCAAAAAGTAAGGTAAGGGCATATGGCTTTACATTGAGACTGGCTTGGCCGATTCTGCTAATATCTAGATTGTAGATTTTGCAGCTTGTAGGCTTGGACGTCAGATGGGTCGGTCCAATTATTTCATTGCCCAGAACCATTCATTATATTTCGGGTATTTCGTAACTGGAATTATTCGGATCTTTATAATTACTTAAACCAAACCCAAACTTGGACCTTCAAGTTCGGTTCGAGTTTGATTATATCCATAACATTTCTTATATATTTAATAAATATTTCATATAGGCCCTTTCAGTACATATACATAATATGCTACTACTCGACGATATTTGTACACGTGAAAAAATTCTACTAAAAAATCTTCAAAAATTAAAATAGTGGATACTAAAAATCACGAAAATATGAGAAAATTAAAATATCAAAAATTAAGCTCATATTTGGTCCGGATTAAAATATGATTTTAATTCAAGTCAAAGTCAAACAATCAACATTAACCACGTCTTTTATGGGTTCCACAACTTTTCAACCACATGTTTCAAAATTTTTATTACAATCTACTAAAATTCAAATTTTAATCCCCACCAAACACCCTATAAATTACAATTTGAGAATAAATTATTTTTAAATAAATCTTATTCGATCGATAAATGAGGCATGCTAGAGCCATTAATTTAATTATAAATAATGATTAATTTTTTCTACTCTTAAAATGAACTACATAAAAAATATTAATTAGATACATAATTATATAGTATCAAGAAATTATTGTCTCCATATTGAAGTCGCTCTGCTTGAATAAAAAGAAAGAAATATATATATTTCAAAAGAGAACTCTGAACTCAAGATAAGCAATAACCTTTTTAGGCTCAATTTTTTCAAGAACTCATCTTTTCAACTATATATTATCTCATCAAAAAATTTACACGTAAATTGAAAGTTTTTTTCTTTTTTTTAACTACACATACTCTAGTTTTTACTATTTCAACACATTTTCTTGAAAAGATGGAGCTCAAACAGGGGCCAAAAAAAAAAAATACACCACAACCCAAATTATGAATATAGCAAGTTCAATTTGCCACATATAACAAAAAATAAAAAATAAAAATCGATTAAACTTGTAAATAATGCAAGAAAGTAAAAAGCTCGAATTGAAAATAATGAATGGTTTTGATTCATAACTTATATCACAACCTAACTTGAGCTTTTTGATTCATAAAAAATCTAAATTGCAAATATTAACACGTACTAACCTCTAAAATGTAATAATATGATGTGAGGCGAGAAGTAAAAACGTAGGTTTCAATCTTGATTTCTTAGGGCTATAGTTTTAGACTAATTACTACCCAAATTAAGGTTTTTAGGATTTATGATTTTTTATCCAGTCGATAAATTATAAATAAAAAATTATATACAAATTTGATTTCATTTATGTACCCACGATTATGGTTCAAGAATTAAGAATCGAACCGGAACTAATAAATTATCGGTTCCAGTTACTAATTTATTTTTTGGAAATCAGACCGGAATCGGATTATCGGTTATAAATAAAAACTTATATAAAAAATCGATTCCATTTAGGTACCCATGATTCTGGTTCAGGGATTAAGAATCGAACCGAAACTAATAAATCATCAGTTCCAGTTCCGGTTACTAATATATTTTTGGGAATCGGACCGGAATCGAATTATCGATTATAAATAAAAACTTATATAAAAAAATTGATTCCATTTAAGTACCCACGATTCTGGTTCAAGAATTAAGAATCGAACCGGAATTAATAAATTATCGGTTCTGGTTACTAATTTATTTCTTGGGAAGTGGACAAGAATCGAATTATCGGTTGTCGGTTTCGATTCTTAATTTATTTATTTTTAGAATCGGATCGAAACTTCAGGTTCTAGTTCGATTTCGATTTGGAAGGTTTGGTTTTGGTTTGGAATGCCCACGCCTAAGAGCTAGTAACTATGTAAATCTTTGCAAAGGTTCCAGGTAACCAATGAACTCGATGAAGGCGAATACAATCTCAGAGTCAACACAGGAGCAGTGGTATTAGCAAGAGATGTTAACACTATTTATCTTTATTTTGATAATTATAGACATTTGATTTTGAATAATTGTTATTTTGTCCTAGATATTATACATAACTTAGTTTCATCACAATACTAATAATCATAAAAGGTAACTCGTACTAATGAGACTCAGTTGTGGCACCTTTTGTTAGGTCATATTAATTCAAATAGAATTCAAAGACTTGTAAAAAAATGAACCTTTAAATAGCTTGAATGTGAAATCTTTTTCCAGTTTCAAATGCCGTTTGAAGGGTAAGGTGACTAAAAGATCCATTTCTTATAAAAGACGAAGTGCAATGAAGTCTTGGAAATAGTACATTGACATATGTGGATCCATTAGCACACAAGCTCAAGGAGGTTATGAGTACTTCATTGCATTTACTGATTATTACTCTAGATATGATTATGTTTATCCAATGGCTCACGTGTCTAAAGCTTTAAAATAATTTGGGACTAAAGCGGAGAGGAAATTGGGTAAGAACGTAAAAACATTTTGACCAACTCAACAAAATGGTGTGTTCGAAAGGAGAAAATGTACCCTTCTAGATATGGTTAGATCAATGCTTAGTTTCTCCACTTTGCCAGTTTCTTTTTGGGGATAAGCCTTGGTAACAACCATGTATCTACTCAACTAGTATCATCTAATCTGTTCCTAAAATACACTTGGAACTACAGGATGGATGCAAACCAAATTTGTGGCACATTCGCATATGAGGATGTCAAGCACACGTGCTAAAGGGAAGATGGATAAGATGAAGGCGAGATCAGAATTGTGCATGTTTATAGGTTATACAAAAGGAACTAGAGCTCATCTCTTTTATAGTCCTCAAGGTAAGAAGGTATTTATCAATACAACTAAAACATTCTTAGAAAACAAGTAAATCAAAGAAAGAGATGTTGGAAAGTTCTAACATAATTGGGGTCACACGTAACGTATTAAAATGTGTGGTGCTATTATTTAAAGTTTATTAGTCAATTAAAGTGATCTACCAAAGATGAAATTTGACTATTGGGTATTAGGTTTCATGGAATTAAAGTATAGAGACCGGATATTTGTTTCAAATTGATGAGGGGCTGATTTGAAGCAAATGAAAGATAATGACATTTCATTATCTTATTCTTATTATAGAGGTCATGGTCCCCAATGGTGAGTGTGGATTATTCTTCTCTTCTACATCCACATCAATAGAGAGAATTCAAGAGAATGCCACAAATTACTTTGGAAGATCGTGATCCATTCGGGCAAAGAATTAGAAATTTATGGATCGAGGTATGTTTTATTTTCTATTGGTTTCTCGGATTTCAACATGGAGTTTAAATTTAAAGTTTATATGTGATTATAGTATTTGGATTAAATCTATAATCCCTTATGCATTTTTTATCAAGTGGTATCAGAGCCGATCCATTGTTGAATCATTGAGAAATTGAATTTTGAAATTCTGAATTTTATGGATTTTATGATTTTCTTGTTATTTTATGCAATTTGGATTTATTAGTGTATGAATCTAGCATGAAATTATGTGGATCTTGATAATATTAAGGTTTTCTTCTTTATCAAGAATATTCGAATTTAGAAATAAAGTTTTTTTTAAAGATATGATGAAAACAATAAAATCAAGTTTTAAAAAAAAAAATTTTTTTTTTTGCAGCCGCTGCCACCGGTGCCGTCGGCAACAGTCCGCCCTGCTGTTGCAACGACCGCGCAGCGGGCGCTGCTGGCGAGAGAAAAGGGGGGAAGGGGCACCGCCTGCCCCCCCCCCCCCCAATCCTTGAAGTTTTTTCTTGGCAGCGCGGCGCCGCCAAGGGTGAAGAGATGAGAAGTATGAGGGACTTCTTCATTCAATCCTTCAGTTATGGAAGATAAGGGGCGGGGGCTTGGACTGAAAATTTGAAGTGTTTAGGCCCTTGGCTGCAATTTAAGGATTAGGGTTAAAATTTAAGTTTTAGCTCCTAAGGTTTAAAGTATATTCAAGTTGGGCCTTAAGGTTATGGGTTTTAATTACTCAACCCCCTAAATTTCAAAGTTCATCAAATTGGGCATTTTAAAGTTCTGGGTTTAACAATTCAACCCCCTGAAGTTCTGAAATTAATTAATTTGGGTCATTTAAGTTTTGAATTTTATAATTAAGCCCCTGAATGTTCATAATTGGTTTAAATTGGCCCCTCAAGTTTCTAATAATTGATTTTTGACTTCTAGACTTTCCAATAATTTATTAATTGACCCATAAAGTTTTGAACTATTAAGTTTTGGGTCCCTAAAGTTTTCAATAATTAATTATTGGTCTCTTAATTTTTGAATTAATTAATTTTGACCCCTAAAGTGTTGAATTATTAACCATTAGGCCCTTAAAGTTTCAAGATAAATACAATTAAGTATTCCGCTTTTCAAATTTTGGTATAAAGGACTCATTTGAGAATATAATATTCGAAAGTGACTTAATTGAAGCAATATGTTGCCAAAGCAACCTCTCTTGTGTAAATTAATTAACTTAGAATATTAGAAGGAATTCGTGTGTATGCTTGTTCATGCGGATATTAGCCGACCCAAATGAAGGTTAATATTTGGCCGAATTGTATGCACACTTGTGGTGGTAAATGTGTGACAATTATAAGGTTTCCATGTGAATAATAAATCAATCCAAAGATGGGTTTATTATTTGACAGGATTTATTGTCAATGTTTGATCACTACATCAAGAGTACCACTTCCAGTTAATATTACTGTCCAAAGACTTGATATTAATGATGTGCTAGGTATCTTGAGATGGGACGTACCATTATTTGAATAACTTAATTGTCTATACGGATTCCAATGTGAACATGTTAATTGATAATAAGTTCTCTATTCAGTTAATCCATCCACTTTTGCTATATCTGTTAACATCAACTCCATTCCAGTGCTAAACAGAACGAATTTCAAGTATTGGAAAGAGAACATATTAATTGTTCTTGGCTGCAAAGATCTAGATCATGCCCTTCGGATTGAGCAACCCGTTTCTCTTACGGAAGAAAGTTCATCTGATGGAAAAGGGAACTTTGAGAAGTGGGATAGCTCAAATCGCATGAGTCTAATGATCATTAAGCGCGGCATTTTGGAAGCCTTTGGAGGTAACTAATGCCAGTGATTTCTTGCCGAAATGAGAAACATTTTGCGAAAAACGATAAGGCTGAAACAAGCACGCTTTTGCAAAGCTCGATTTCAATGAAGTATAAAGGCAACATAAGGGAGTACATCATGAAGATGTCTCACATTGCTTCTAAACTTAAGGCACTAAAGCTCGAGCGATCTGATGACTTGCTCTTACATTTGGTATTGATTACGCTTCTTGCACAATTCTGCTGATTAAGGGCAGTTACAACTGTCAAAATGGGAAAGAGGACTCTTAATGAGCTCATTTCCATGTTATGTGCAAGAAGAAGAAATGCTAAAGCAAAATAAAACTGGCATTACTCACTTGGCAAGTATTTCTAAGGATAATAAAGAATAAAAAAGCTGCATTCGGTTCGGTTTAAAATAAACAGCAAAAGCCTGAAAATGATAAATTAAGCTATAACTTTTGTGAAAATCTGGGATATATAAAGAGAGACTGTACTAAATATAACGCTTGGCGTGTAAAGAAAAGTACACTTCTCATTTTGGTTTGTTTTGAGGTAAATTTAATGTCAATACCTAGACACACTTGGTAACTATATTTCGGTACTACTATTCAAATAAGTGTGTATATGCGGGGTTATCTGATCTGCCAAAACCAATTGATGCTGAAAGATTCATATATGTGGGGTGATGACAAATCAGTTAAGGTTGAGGCTATATGGACTTTAGGTTATCATTAAAGGCTAGTTATTATTTGAATTTGAAAGAGACATTTGTGGTACCGTCTTTTGGACGGAATTTGGTTTCTATCTCTACATTCGACAAATTTGGTTACTCTTGTTCAATTTGAAATAGTCATGTTGATCTCTTTCTGATAACCTATATCAATTTAATACAGTTGCCTCTTATAAAGAAATCTTGTATGTGAATTCGCATGGTATTGAACATAAATTAACCAATGAAAATTCTGATTTGTTTTGGCACAAGCAATAAGGTCACTTCTCTCAAAAGAGAATGAAAAATCTTGTGTTAGAAGGAATTCCTGATTCCCTTAATTTTTCAGACTTAAGTGTCTATATCAATTGCATTAAGGAAAAATAAACAAACATAAGGAGACTAAGTGCCATATGATTTCGGACGTCTCAGAACTAATTCATACAGTTATCTGTGGATCATTTCCTTCGATTTCTTGAAATGATCAACAGTCATTTATTAAGTTCATAGACGAATTTTCTCACTATGGCCACCTATATTTCATTTATGAGGAATCTCAAACATTGGACATGTTCAAGGCATAAAAGACTGAGATTGAAAATCAACCCAGTAAAAGAATTCATTAAGTCATATCTTACCATAGTGGTGAATACTATGATAGATATGATGAATCAGGAGAACAACGTCTATTGTCTTTTGCTAAAATTTTTAGAGGAATGTGAAATCATTCCACAGTACATCAGGATCTTTCTAGTAAAGATCAGTAAAGACTGCAACTTAAATTCTGAACACAGTTCCAAATAAAGCAATTTTTTTAAGGGGTTACAATATTTTTAAAGATCCCACTATCAAGTCAATTTGCAAACGGAAAATGTTCGGTTCCTTGAGGATGTAGAGTTTGCGGGGGAGATAAGGTTATAAGGTTTGTCTTGAATGAAGAATATGTTTATAATTCTTCTGTTGTAATTGACAATGATCAGGTTCAAGGACAAATTCTTGCTCTAGATCTTGTTCAAGAAGCAATTTCGGATCAAAACTTCATTACATAATCCCCTATATACAATCAAGAGATTGTTCTAGGAATTCAAACTCAACAACCTCAAGTACAAAGTTATTAAGGAAATTCACTATAAAAGGAAGAAAGACAATCCTAGATGACTTTATAGTCTTTTCCAAGAAAATAAGGATGGCGTGGATTAGTGAAAGAAGACCTGATCAATCAACTTTCATCAAATCATGCGAAGGAATTACTCTCAAAAGTGGATTGATGCCATGCATAAGGAGTATAAGTCTATACAAGACAATAAATTTTGAGATCTTGTACCATTACCAGAAGGTGCGAAACTCATTGGTTGCAAATGAATATTTAAAACCAAAAAGGATTCAAATGGTAATGTGGAAAGATATAAGGCTTGTCTTGTAGCTAAAGGCTTTATACAAAAGGAAGGCATTGACTACAAAGAGGCTTTCCTTCCGGTTTCAACAAAAGACTCTTTCAGGACAATTATGGCACTTGTTGCACATTTTGATCTTGAGCTACAACGGTGGATGTTAAGGCAACGTTTTTCAATGGTAACATTGATGAAACGATCTATTTGATACAACCATAAAACTTTGTGTCAGGAGACCCAAAGAATATGGTTTCAAAATTAAAGAAATTCATCTATGGGCTTAAGTGGGTTTCCCGTTAATGGTATTACAAGTTTCATCAAGTAATTGTCTCATTTGGTTTCGAGATGAATGTTGTTGGTGATTGTGTGTATCACAAGTTCAGTGGGAGTAAACATATATTCCTGATTTTATATGGTGATGACATACTGCTTGCCACTAATGATATAGGTATCTTGCACGAAACTAAGAGATTTTCATCAAGGAGTTTTGAGATGAAAGGTCTTGGTGACGTTTCTTTTGTATTAAGGATTTGGATACATCGGGATTACTTTCGAGGTATTTTTGGATTGTCACAAAAGAGTTATATCGATAAAGTATTTAAAAGGTTTGTCATGCAGGACAGTAAATCAGTTGATACCCCTATTGATAAGGGAGACAAGTTTAGTCTCAATTAATGCCTCAGGGATAAATTTAAAGAAAAGAAAATACGTAAAATTCTCTATGTTTCAACAACTGAGAATTTAATGTATACTTTATAAAGATCCGGATATAGCATTCATTGGAATGCTAGACAGATTTTTAACTAAATTTGGGATGAAAATAATAAGGTTATTCAATATCTATAGAGAACTGATGATTACATGATCACATTCAGGAAAATTAGACCAATTGGAGATCGTTGGATATTCTGATTATGATCATGGAATTGACTTCAAAATATTGTCATTGAGCTGCATATTTTAGATAGAATTGAAAGGTCATTTAAGTTAAGTTATTATGTGACAATAGCAGTCTTGTATTCCAACAGGAACATGACGATGTCAAAGTCTAAAGACATTAAGTTCCTAGTTGTTAAGGAAAGAAATCACAGTGGCTAGATTTCTATAAAGCATATAAAGACCAACTTCATAATCATGAATCCATTTACTAAATGGCTATCACACAAGGTCTTTCATGAGTATAATGCTCACATGAGTGATTCATCTCTTGATGATATGCCAGTTCAGTGGGAGTTTGTATTTGGATATTGTTTGTTTAAGACACATATTTTATCCATGGATATTCGGTTAATTTCAGAAATAAAGTATTCAGTTTAGTTCCACTCTGATTAAAGTTTATGGTTGATCTCACTTAAGAAATAAGGTTGGACCAGTTGGAAATAGACATGGTGGATCACATAACATGTAATTTCCATGCTACACTTCCATGATTAATCTATGTCATTTGGTTATATGGGTGTACGTGACCATTGATGGATTTAGTCACGTTAAATGTGACGAAAATCACTTTGATCCTATATCAATATGACTGATGGACGAGATTGTTTGCAATACCCATAATAATAATAATAATAATAATAATAATAATAATAATAATAATAATAATAATAATAATAATAATAATAGCAAAAATTTTGAGCTCATAAGGTTGCGCACATTTGAAAGGTTACACGTTTGGCCCAGTGGGAGATTGTTGGAAAGTTCTAATATAATTGGGGCCACAGTAACGTATTAAAATGTGTGGTGCTATTATTTAAAGTTTATTAGTCAATTAAAGTGATCTACCAAAGATGAAATTTGACTATTGGGTATTAGGTTTCATGGAATTAAAGTATAGAGACCGGATATTTGTTTCAAATTGATGAGGGGCTGATTTGAAGCAAATGAAAGATAATGACATTTCATTATCTTATTCTTATTATAGAGGTCATGGTCCCCAATGGTGAGTGTGGATTATTCTTCTCTTCTACATCCACATCAATAGAGAGAATTCAAGAGAATGCCACAAATTACTTTGGAAGATCGTGATCCATTCGGGCAAAGAATTAGAAATTTATGGATCGAGGTATGTTTTATTTTCTATTGGTTTCTCGGATTTCAACATGGAGTTTAAATTTAAAGTTTATATGTGATTATAGTATTTGGATTAAATCTATAATCCCTTATGCATTTTCTATCAAGAGAGTCCAAGGATAAGGTTCTACTGGAGGATATGAACGAAAGTGTTCCCAGCTTATCTACTCCAAATATCTGCGTAGAACCTCTAATCAGTGGTTCTATACCACCTATAGATTTCATGGGAGCCGATTTTTGTGGGAAGAATACACAAGCAACGTCTCAACTTGTTATTCCAATTGATGAGGTTGGAATAGAAATCACAAGGAAAATGAACCTTATTAACATTCATTCAGGAGCATCCAAAGGTACAATGATCGTGGACATGGTGATATAGTGGGAGAGTTAAATCCAACCCCAGTTGAAAAAGACCATCAAGAACCTCCACACTTTAGACAAAATGGGAGGGCTATTAGACCACCCTCTAGATACTTGCTACATGGAGAGTCATTCGAGGTAGTCACATTGAGCAAGAAGAAGATCCTACATCCTTCAAGGAAATCATGGAGGACACGGACGCAAAATCATGGAAATATGCTACGAAACCGAAAATGGAGTCCATATACTCCAACAAAGTCTGGGGTCTTGTAGATGTACCTAATGGGGTATTTGGGTTAAACATATGACTGCAAGTGAATCTGTGAAAGAGAGAGAGAGAGATGAAAAGGTGGAAACATTTAAAGATAGGCTCGTGATAAAGGGTTTGACAAAAAAAAGGCATTAATTACAAGGAGACCTTTTTGCCATTAGATATGCTCAAGTATAATCGAATTCTCTTATCCATTGCAACTCATTATAACTTAGAGACATGGCAGTAGATCAAATTTGGTGAACATTCAAGAACGGATATACACTCGCAATATATTTCAAATTTATTAAATGCACTGTGCATGTTAGGTTTAGTTGATTTTGTAATTTGTAAATTCTATGGACAAAAGGACTTAATTTGATAGAATGTAAAAGTTCAAGGAGTAATGTGCAATTTATTCAAAAGTTAATTAGTAGGTCTAGGGTTTCGAGTTTGGAACAAGGAAGAAAATGGCACGGATTTTCCCTAGACTGTTGACAAGGATTGGCTCGAGCTACAAAAGCATAAACATCGTCACTAGACCGTCATCCCTCATTCACTAGAGTGACAGGCTGTCGCTCAATTATCGCTAGGCCCTTGCTCGAGTCACAATGCTGTCCGAAAATTTTGTATTTCGTTATTTCAAAGCTTTGTACTCGATCAATTCGTTTCTTAACCTACCTATAAATATTAGAACTCACCTGCATATTTTTTTTCTAAGGTTGAATATTGAGAGAAAAAGTCTTGAAAGTAAATTCTCCTCATTATTGCCTTCAGCCTTCATCTTTTGTGAGATCTTTTGAGAGAGAAACATCAGATCCACTATCCAAATACCAAAAATTACTTCATATTCATCTGGTTAGAGTTCTAAAGATTGAAGGAAGTTGACAGAAGTTCCTGTCTGTGAAGAACGGGTCGCTTTTCATGATCCACAAGAGATAAACGATTTTACAAGGCTATGAGTACTGCAGGGTAGCAGATTCCTCGGAGAGCTTTGGCAACACAGCTAAGGATTGGTGCAGGGAAGCATAGGATCCAGGGAAAGCTGTAATGAGTGCCGTCTGGTGGTCAGATAGTACGGGTCGTCTAGTTTGATTAACTGTAAGTTGTTAAGATCATTTATAGTGGATTACCTGACAAAGTGCCCAGAGTTTTTCCCAGTTGGATTTCTCCGTGAACATCACGGTGTTTGATTTACTATTTTACTATTCATTATTTTGATTGATTATACAAACTACAGTATTCAAACTTAGGACTAAATTGACGTGCTTGATTAATCATCTAGATAAGATTAAAAGTGACTTGTTGCTGTTTAATTCGTAATAGTTTTTAATTCCGCATTATACACACATTCACTCTTTCTAGGTGTTGTTAAGGTCAAACTTGTGTTTCTCAATTGGTATCAGAGCCTTAAATCGATTCATGACCCTTATTTTCTAGATGAGTCAGTATTTGTCTGTGCCTCTATTTTTAGATGAAAACAGTTATGCCTACTGGAAGTTTGAACGAGAGCTTTTCTTAAGGTTTTGGATGAACGTGTTTGGATAAGTGTGCAAAATGGGTGGACTCAGCCTACAACTATTATTGTTTGTATAGTTACACCCACTGATATCTCACTATGAACCAAAACTAATCTAGATGGGTGTAATTGGAACATTGAGGGTCTTCATGCCCAGTTCATGGCTGTATCTGAAGAGTTTAGACGTGTATCAATGTGTGAAATTGCTAAGAAAGTTTGGGATATTCTAGAAACCATACACGAGGGAACTAAAACTATTAAGAATTCTAAAATGTAGATGTTAACCACTAGATTTGAAGAAATAAGGATAGGTAATGATGAGACATTTGATAGTTTCTATGCTAAACTCAATAACATTGTCAATTCAAGTTTTAATTTAGGTGAGAAGATTCCCGAGACCAAAATTGTTAGGAAAGTCCTTAGATCATTGCCCGAGAGGTTTAGACCTAAGGTCACTGCTATAGAAGAAAAAAAGGACTTGAATGAGGTTAAAATTGAAGAACTTGTAGGATCCCTTCAAACTTATGAACTCACTGTCTCACAACTTAAAAAGGTTAAATCCATCGACATGAACACTATTAGAGAAGCTGAGAGCGAGTCCACTGACACTAAAACCCTTAGGGACAACGAAATAGCTTATTTTATTAAAAAAATTCTAGAATGTGATGAGAAATAGGAGAAAGCCTTAGGAGCGGAGTAGTGAAATCTCTAATAAACTCTCAAGAGGTAGACGTGAGATAAACACATCTAGGACTCCCGTTAATAAATCTCAATCTGTCCAATGCCATGAGTGCAAGGGATTTGGTCAAATTAGGATTTAATCTTCTAATTTGAAAAATAGTTCGGGTAACGAACGTCGTAGGGCTTTAGCCTTGACCATGAGTGATGAGAAGTTAGATTCTACTTCTCATGATAAGATATTTGGAGGTGAGGATGAAAAGATTATATGGCCTTCACCTCGATTGCTGAAATCAAATTTGGCTGTGAGATTGAGAAAGGAGAAATGGAGGATGAGAGTGAACGATCTGGAGATTTTTAAATTATCGTGTTGCTCACCTTGCTCTCAAAGTTCAAAATAGTTCCATATGGTATCTTGATAGTACATGGTCAAGACACATGTGTGGTGACTAATCTTTGTTTTCTTCACTTAATGAGTGGAATGGTGGTGTAGTTACGTTTGGTGATGGAGCTAGTGCACCGATACTTGGAAAATGAGTTGTGAGTATTGTTGGACTACCTGCCATCTCAGATATGCTATATGTGAAAGGTTTAAAGTCTAATTTATTGAGCATTAGTCAAATTTTTGGTGTTGATTTTGAGGTTACCTTTGTCCAGAAAAGGTGTTCTGTGTATGTCTCGACTGGTAACATTGTTCTTAAAGGTGTGAGAACATCTAAAAATTGTTACGGAGTTTTACCTAATTCAAATTACAGGTGTAGTAGTGTCAAGATCAACGTCACTAAGTTGTGGCATTAATGACTGGGTCACATGAACCATAACAGTCTGTCTAAACTTGTCAATAAAGAGATTGTCAATGGCCAACCTAAGCTAGATAATTCTGATACCACTGTTTGTGGTCCGTGTCAACAAGATAAACAACTTAGAGTACCCCACAAACAAACTTCTAAGATCTTAACGAGCAAACCTCTTGAATTACTCTATATGGATCTGATGGGACCATCGAGGACCAAAAGTCTTGGTGGTAAAAGATATATCTTGGTTGTAGTTGATGACTTTTCTCGATTCACTTGGATTGAATTGCTGAGAGATAAAATTGAAGTGTTCATTCTTGTCATCTCATTGTGTAAGAGACTTAGAAATGAGAAAAGGTTATTCTGTGTCCAAAATTCGTAGTGATCATGGTAAAGAGTTCGAAAACTCGAATCTTGAGAACATTTATCTGAAGAGGGGAATCCAGCATGAGTTCTCCAAGCTGATCACTCCACAATAGAATGGGGTAGTTGAGAGAAAAAATCGTGCACTTTAAGAAATGGCGAGAGTTATGCTTCATGGTAAAGATTTAACTATGCATTTCTGGGGTGAAGCCATAAATATCGCATGTCACATTATCAATAAAGTTTATCTTAGACCTAAAACTGACATGACACCGTATGAAATCTGGAAGGGTAAACAGCCTACTGTCAAGTATTTTCGTGTGTTTGGCAGTAAGTGCTACATTTTGAGAGACAAAGAGAACTTGGGAATGTTTGATTCCAAAAGTGATGAAGGTATATTCTTAGGATATTCCAAGAATAGTCGGACTTATCGGGTGTACAATAATCGCACATGTGTTGTGATGG
Source organism: Fraxinus excelsior (assembly GCA_019097785.1). Taxonomy (NCBI): domain Eukaryota; kingdom Viridiplantae; phylum Streptophyta; class Magnoliopsida; order Lamiales; family Oleaceae; genus Fraxinus; species Fraxinus excelsior. The sequence goes on along the minus strand of CM032624.1, from coordinate 19,081,753 downwards.
AATCTATCAATGGGTGGTTGATTATGCTTGTAGTGAGGGAGAGAATGGTGAAGAGTGTGTTGAGTTGGAACAGTTAGATGTTGATCTAGTCAAGGTAACTGAACCTAAGGAAGCTTCAGTTCTTGATCCCCCACGGACATCAATTGAGTTGGATGTTTCAACTAAGGATTCTACTTCTGATAAAGAAGCTAAACCACCTAAAGAATCTTCGTCCAAAGTTAAATTGAATCACCCTAAGGATAATGTGATTGAAGATATAGAAGAAAGAATGAGACTTCGCAAGAGGGTTTTGAACAACCTATCATATGCGAGCTATGTGTCTCAGATTGAACCGAAAAAGGTTGAGGAAGCCCTTGGGAATGAATGTTGGGTTAATGCTATGCATGATAAGTTAGAAACAAAGTTTAGGACTTAGTACCTAGGCCTTATGATTGCAATGTTATTGGTACTAAGTGGATATTCAAGAATAAAACTAATGATCAAGGTACCATTACGATAAATAAGGCTAGGTTGGTTGCCCAGGGATACACTCAGGTTGAAGGTGTTGGTTTTGATGAAACATTTACATTGGTAGCTAGGCTTGAATCCATTAGAATTCTTTCGGCGGTTGCCTATACTTTGGGTTTCAAACTGTACCAAATGGATGTCAAGAGTACCTTCCTGAATGGTATTCTTCAGGAAGAAGCTTACGTGGAACAACCTAAAGGGTTTGTTGATCCGAAATGTCCTCATTATGTGTATATGTTAAATAAAGCCTTGTATGGGTGAAACAAGCTCCAAGAGCTTGGTATGATCGGCTTACTGCATATCTCCGGAACATGGTTTCACGAGAGGTGGTGCAAACAGAACCTTGTTTATAAGACGAATTAATGATACCATCACCATAGGTCAAATCTATGTAGATGACATCGTCTTTGGCTCTCCCATTGATTCCCTTACTTATGAGTTCGCTAAGTGTATGAAGCAATAATTTGAGATGAGCATGATTGGTGAATTAACGTACTTTTTTGGTCTTCAAGTCAAGTAAACTGATGAGGGATTATTCATATCTCAATCAAAATATGCCAAAAATCTTGTCAAGTGGTTTGGGTTAGACAGCAAGAAGCACACTAGATCAAACACCATTATCAAGTTAGGTTTAGATCCTACATTCAAGAGTGTTGATCAAATACTGTATATGAGTATGATAGGTAGTCTGCTTTACCTCACTGCTAGTGGACCTGACATAGCGTTTAGTGTAGGGGTCTGTGCACGTTTTTAGGCTGATCCTAAGGAATCACAACTGAGTGTCGTGCGACATATTATTAGATATGTCAATGGTACTGTTGATTATATGATCTTGTACTCTATGGACTTTAATCTTGATCTTGCTGGTTATTCCGATATCGATTGGGCTGTTAATGCCGATGATAGAAAGAGTACTTCTGGTGGTTGTTTTTATGTTGGTGCTAACCTCATTGCTGGGATGAGTAAGAAACAAAATTCTATCTCATTGTCCACAGCAGAGGCCGAGTACATTGCGGCAGGAAGTTGCTGCACTCAACTGCTTTGGATGAAGCAGATGTTAAGTGATTATGGGATTGAATAGGGTAATATGACTGTGTTTTGTGATAACACCAGTGCCATTAATATTTCTAAAAGTCATGTCCAACACTCTTGAACTAAACATATTGACATCAAACATTATTTTATTTGAGAGCTTGTAGAAACTAAAATTGTGAATCTTAAACATATTTCTACTGAGAATCAATTAACTGATTTATTTACTAAGTCGCAGAATGATCTTCGATTTGAATCTCTTAGAACAACTATTGGTATTTGTGTACCTCATTAACTGAGTATATTTGATGCATGCTGGTATTCTACTATTGTGTAACATTTTGTTATGCATACATCATATTTATTTACTTATTTTCATGCATTTTATTTTATGTTCTTGTGTTTTGTTTGACCTTTTTTATATTTTGTGTGCTTGATACATTTATGTTTTTATACGAAAAACAAACAATTTTTTTTTTTATTATTACTTTGGATGAAAGTTTTTTTTTTCAAAAAGAGAGGGGGGAATAAGAACAAAAGGGTTTTGATTTGAAAACTATTTTACAACATGATATACAATACACTTAATTTTGTTAGTTGCAATCAAGAATGATGTTATATAGCTGTAACATACTTTTCATTATTAGTTTAGGATGCCTATGGAGTATTTAATATAGGTCTCTTCATATACCATTTGCAGTATACAATCTATGATCTTGACAATGGGACTTTACCGCGTGTGTGAAATTTGGGATAGCAGTCACATGTTAGTAGGGTGACATTGAACATGAATTGACCTTTTTAATTAGACCTAAGCTCGATATTATCCCTACAAGAATCAATTTATGTCGAAAAAAGGGGGCTCAATAACTTAATACTACTTTTCAAACCTACTTGACTTGAGTAATTAAGCCTGTGGGGTTTCTCATAGCCTGGTGCCTATGGTCAACTGACTTGGGTTAACTGGTCTAAAGCTCGTTATAGGGGTCATGTTAGTTGCTTAATGGAAAGGAGTCTGCACTTAAGATGAAAAAAAAAAATATATATATATATATATAAGTATTCTTATTGAAAGTTGTGGTAAAAGATAAATATTTATGCTATAAGTTAGGGGGAGAAAAGAAATTCTTAATTACAAATTGAACTTTCATATGTAGGTTCTAATGTGCTTTACGGGTTTGGCATTTATAAGTAGAAGAATATACTTATTAGCAGTGATATTTAGCATGTTATTTCTCACAAAATTAAGGTTCGGAGTCCTACCGCCAAAGAATTAGTGACACTTAACACATATGAGTCATTTATATCATTTACTCCATAGACACTTTAAGTTGGAGTTGTGGGAAATATTATTGTTCACTGCATCTACTCGTGATTGCTTATACCTATATTATTAAGATGTTATGTAATTTTGTTTTGTCCCTTGTCATTGTGTGATAAAAAATGGGAGAAAAATTGAGTTTTAGTTGTGATTGAAATTGCAAAATTTCTTGATTTTCGATTTTTACATTTTATGTATGATTGGTCATTGGGGTGAGATATAGATACATCTACCTACTGCTTAAACACTTTGAAAGTTTGCAGTTAGGGGGAGCACATGCATATTTGTTTAATTTCAGTTTCGCTAAATTAAGTTTTTGATATTTCATTTTGGTATTCTGGGTTGCATTAGTACTATGTCTTAGTTTAGTTTATGATGTAAAACTGAAAAATATGCTTATGTAAAACTGAAAAATATGCTTTGTGAGTTACAGTTGCTTAAATGACACTTACAATTAAACTGTTTGAACTGTGATTATCATTGATCATGTTTTTTTACATATTTTACACTGGTATTTGAGTTGTCTATTTCAAAAAACAGGTACTGCAAAGTTCGTTCAAGACAGTTTGTAGTTGTAAATTGTGTCATTGTTTTTGAGTCTGTAACTTTTATTTGATTACTGCCTTGACATAGATTATTATTTTGTCATAGAATGACAAAGGGAGAGTTTGTTAGGGTTTTAGTTGATTTTATAATTGGCAAATTTTGTAAACAAAAAGACTTAATTTGAGAGGATGTAAAAGTTCAAAGAGTAATGTACAATTTGTTCAAAGTTAATTAGTAGGTCTAGGGTTTCGAGTTTGGAACAATGAGGAAAATAGCTCAAATTTTCGTTGGACTGTCGTTAAGGGTTGGCTCGAGCTACAAAAGCATAAACATCGTCGCTAGACCATCGCTCATTCTTCGCTTGAGCGACATGCTGTCGCTGGGCCCTCCTCGAGCGATAGTGCTGTCTGGAAAATTTTTATTTCACCATTTCATGGCTTTTTACCTGGCCCATTCATTTCTTGACCTACCTGTAAATATCAAAACTTACCTGTACGTTTTTTTTTCTAAGGTTAAATATTGAGAGAAAAAGTCTAGAGAGTAAATCCTCCACATTATTGCTTTCAGCCTTCATCTTGTGTGAGATCTTTTGAGAGAAAAACATCAGATCCACTATCTAAATATCAAAAACCACTTCCTATTCATCTGGTCAGAGTTCTGAATATCGAATGAAGTCGACAGGAGTTCCTATCTGTAAAGAACGAGTCATTCTTCATGATCCATGAGAGATAAACGATTCTACAAGGCTAGGAGTGTTGTAAGGTAGCGGATTCCTTGGAGAGCTTTGGCAACGCAACTAAGGATTGGTGCAGGGAAGCACAGGATCTAGGGAGAGCTGTAATGAGTGTCGTCTGGTGGTCAGATAGTACGGGTCATCTAGGCTGATTGACTGTAAGTTGTTAAGATCGTTTATAGTGGATTGCCTGACAAAGTGCTCGAAGTTTTTCCCAGTTGGGTTTCTCCGTGAACATCCCGATGTTTGATCTACTGCTTTACTATTCATTATTTTGATTGATTATACAAATTGCAGTATTCAAATTTAGGACTAAATTGACGTGCTTGATTAATCATCTAGATAAGAATTAAAAGTGACTTGTTGTTGTTTAATCCGTAATAGTTTTAATTCCGCATTATATACTTATTCACCCCCTTTTAGGTGTTGTTAGGGTCGAACTTGCGTTTCTCAGTGCACATGGGTTGGTGATCATTGCAAAGAAAAACTTCGACCATTATGATTATTTTTCAAGATACTACATAAAATCATCATATGTGGAGATACACAGGTAAGATTTTGCCACTTGGGGATTGTACCAATTGAACCATACCCAACGATGTCATATAAGAGCCTGAGAAGTGTTACATCCAATTCCAACAAAAAAAAAAGGCATGGAGGCCTAAAGATAAACAAATTCCACCTAAAGGAGAATATAAGGAAGTAAAAAATGTGGAAGGGGCTAGAACTATAGGTACAACTGAAGACCCTTTCATCACCTACTGTAGACTTCTTCCGCTTAATCGTTTCAACACTTGTTGCAACCTGATCAATTTCATAGAATTAGAAATCAAACTTTTTGAATTCATGAAATAGATGAAGAATAGTGAGATTTAAGTTACATGTTGATGGATTTTGGATGATTTAGGAGAAAGGCTGGAAAAGTAAAGGCTATAGAACTTATTGAATTAATAAATGCGTGTGGAGCATGACCTAATGGAACACGTAAATATTTTTAGGACAATTTCTTTTGTGATAAACAGAATATGAGAATTTTGATGTCATTTCCCATTTGTCGGGATTGAGTTGCAATAGATAGTAAAGCGAGGTTGAAAGTATGTATAATAAAACTTAAATGATGTGAGTTTTATTCTTTGATTATAATTAGAATTCTTTTCTTGAAGAATTAATTTGTGATACCATAATATATGTCAAAATTGGATAAACGTGCATATTTATGATTTTACTGCATATTATGGAATTACCTAATTGTATTACACGATATCTGTTAATTCATAAATTGTTATGAATGCTAAGGTCAGTAGAATTGTTGAGATTCTTACTTAACCTATTGATTGTCAATTGAGTGATAGTTTGGTGATCGAAAGTGATGGAAATATTTAGATAAAATCTCACCTATAATTATTTTAATTCATCGAGAGGAAATTCTCAAACTGGAAGAATTAATGTAATTCTCGCTTAGAACTCATTGAATTTTGTGCTATGAAATTAAGTCTATGATAGTGAAATAATAGGGTTCCGAACAATGATTGAGAACATAGTGAACTTTTGACTATGTGCTTAACGTTGAACTATCATATACGTTAATTTGCATTAATGTAAATTGGTATATGTGCATAAATGGGCATTAATGGAGAATAAAAAGTCTCTAAAATCTAATAGATCAAGGCATCAAAATTTATAGTTTTTAACCTTAATAAAAGCAATAAGCTAAATGCTATAACATTTGGCATAATAAGATTTTTAGTGTATTAGAAGAACATGATGTTTAGAAAGCGTCAACCACATAATAGAAGACCTGATTCGGGTCAAACAACTCTAGAGAATAAAGATCAAAAACTTAGTCAACTATGGAAAAAGTAGACCCTGGCACTTGAACATTTAAATTGTTAAGTTCTGTTATAGATGACTTTTTTCCTCAAATGTGATTGAGTTGAAATGGTTAACATAGTGTTAACAATTTTTCTCTATTTTTATTTTTATTTTGTGAGTAGTAAGTTCAAACTAGTCTTTTTTCAATGGATGAGAATTTTGAAGGTCAATGTGACTTACGAATTGAAGTGACAATTTTCTCTATTGACACTACCCACTAAGTGAGTTAAGAGGCTTGAGACTTGATGTTGCTAAATCTAGAGGACATACTTGTGTATTCAAGAATTAGAAACCCATTTTATATGAGATCAAAATGTGTGTGTGTGTGTGTGTACACACACACACACACACACACACACACACACACATACATACATACATACATACATACATACATACAAATAATGAATATGGAGTAGAGTAGATGTTCATATGACTGGTACATGCAACATAATGTTGCAAAGTGGAGAAACATGCCTCCTATTTGATATTAAGAAGTATCAAAAATTCCATTAAACTTGATCTCATTGTTTTTCTTCTAATAATTGTCTCCAGCTTGAACTTATATGTGGTAGCATTATTCATACTCACAGTGATGATATTTAGTTATGGTTCTAGATATTAGTGCAATGGTTTGAGGTTTTGAGTTGAAACCCCATTTAAAATCGTAAGAGTTAAACTTCCATTGAGTAAATCCGTTTGGATTTCTTGCGAGATAAATATTTTCATTACATTTGTAGATGGATCCACGCATTTCAATTGTGGTTCTGATTTTTATATGTTGAAGATATTGTATTGGTTTAGACTTTATTGAAAGAGAGTAAAAACTTAAATTGAAGAAGTGAATGCTTTAAAAATTGTTTGAGAACATGAATCTCTATCAAAAGAGATCTGTGATCTAGGTAATGAAAGAGAAATTCTTATTGGATTGACTATCCCATGAATGGCAATAACTATATGGTCCATTGGGAAGAGAAAAAAACAAAATATTACTGAATGTGATGAAACTTGAGATAATGCAGTCTAATTTATGTATTTTCTTTTGAGAAGAATATTGGTTAGTTGCAATGTGTCACTTAATAGAGTTATCTCTATATTGTGCCTTCAGAATATATAAGCTTTGAACACGTAGATAACCAAATATGGGTTGTCTTAGACTCATAAAAGATTATGTAAGTTCTTGATAATGAATTTGGGAACATGAGCCTATTAAGAACGAGATGACTCTCTGAGATACACATAACAGTAAAAAGATACTCAAGTGAGATTTTGGATGGATGTCAAGTTACAACATGTAATATTTAACTTTTTTCCTAGTAAGAGAAAAAACTTCGGAAAATTTTATTGAAATTGATATGATTTGTATTGCTGAATTAGTTTTAAATACATAAAAGTTGTTTTAAGCTTCAATTCAAGTGGGAGTAATTTGTTTACGAGTGTGAGCTATCTATCCAAATGGAAGCAATCTAATTTCAACGAATCTTGGTTCCGAGTGGGAGTTAAGAGCTATTTAATTTCAATAAAGTATATTGAGTCAGACATTTTTTCTTAACAGTGAGATTCACTTCTATACTTGGATGCTAACCATGATAGTGTGTTTAAGTTTAGATTACACCAAATAGACTTATAGACTGTATTTTTGTTTTCAATTGAGAATTGATTGAAGAGATCTACATTAGTCAATTTGTAGGTTTCATGTTAAAGACTTTTGTAGTATTGTGGTAACTTTTAAGTTACACTTGTAGCTTAATACAGTAATCTTGACACTAGTACTTAAGTTTTAACATGATTCAAATCTCGTACAAAATTTCATCATGTGGATGAAGTTTACTGCATTTATGTAAAAGTCTGATGGAAGGTTGTATCTAATTTTGATGTTAATGACACTATATTGGCTAAGCATGAGAATGAGTATATTGAGACCATTTTGAAATTATTGTCCTTAATTTTAGAGATAAAGGACATGAGTTTAGCAAATTGTATATTTTGTATTAAAAAGACTATTCTAGTCTTGTTTTTCTGTCAAAAGAGTTGTATACCATAAAGATTTTTAAAGATGGAATTGCTACCCTGTTGATGTTCCTATGTCGAAAGATGACCATATGAGTCTTCATATATGTCCAAGGACTTCATATGTGTACAAAGAAATCTCCAGAGAACTATATTTAGTACGATTAGGAGTTAGAACTGTGATATAATGTATACTTGCCCTAATATTTGTCATGCTATGGATCTAGTTGGTAGGTATTGATGTTGTCCTTAAAAAGTATATTGTGATACTTGAAGAGTGTTATTGTCATTATTCTATTTGTTGTCGAATGAATAACTTGTGATTGGAATAGACATGCAAATATCGACTAAAGATGAAAGTTATTCGAGCACAAATAATTATTAGACTTGTGCGATCTTGCTATATAGAGTAGCAAGAAGTATATCTTGTTGTATATTTCTTCACACTTGAAGAAATTATTTGGTATAGATGTATTGGGCATTTAATGATACTAGTTGTAAATATGAAATCTATGATAGCTATGCAAGTATCTTATGTGTTGAGGATCTCAAATATTATAATAGAACCAAACACTCGATAGTATTTTTATGACAGACATTAGCAAAGAAAGTTTCTTTGCAATATATCTACGTAAATGATGGTATGTAATCATTATATTCTAAAGATGTTTAAAGATATACTTGTTGGTAATGTTGAGTATCTAAAATTACGTAGTATATGATATTTAGTGTATCAGAAAATTCTTGATTGAGTTTTATGTGCCAGTAGATGAACAATTTTGAATTCACGTGTAATCTATTATTGGGATTACAAGATAATAATTTGCATGCACATATAAAATATATCAAAAAGGTGAGATTGACTCTCACACACGAGCAATTGTCTCAGACATTTTGAGTGTGTTGAGATGAGACATAGTGATCATGTTGTGTACAGGATCTAGTCGTTCTGATGAGATATCAAGATGAGAGATTGCAACAAGCAATCGAAATGAATTTTACTAAGCCACGAAACATGATTAGTAGGTAGATCGAGTTCTTGATTTGAGATTGTGTGGAGAAATGAACATAAAGGGAACTCAAGTTAGGTATCTGAGAATTCTTGTACTAGGATGTGTACGATGTTATGTGATTATAAACCATATGACATATGACCAAACAGTGTAGCCCATGTTTCATACCATGTATGCTTTCACAACCAATATTGGGTAAATGAGTGAATGAATTTCTGCTTCCTCATGTGTGAGACCTTGATGTTTATATAACATCATATATACCCTTATAACATGTGACTGTTTCTTGAGATTTTATTTCAGTGTTGTTATTTTAACATGTTGCCAATAATTATGATTGATTTGGTTAGATGCGATATGTTTAGGAAAGTATCTGATTTAATGTTGAAGGATTCAGATAGGAAAGGAAAACTATATTGACCAACATTTATATTTGTATTCACCGGTCGGACAATTGTGTTAACCATTTAGGGTATTGGACATAATTGTGAATACAATGATAAAATGTGGGGTTCAAGTATATTCCATAAATACTTGAGGAATCGAAAATATTTGAATTCATGTTGAAAAATAAATTTGGGGTATAGCGAGATGTGATGTTCCTCTAGTAGAGCTAATTTATATCCCTGACTTGTTTATAATACCGTAAGCTCTAATATACACGTTGGTTGCACAATCTATTTGTCATATGAATTTTGTAAGATAAATCTTGAGAAAAATCTAATGTGTGACATTCATTATCCTTTGTAGTTCGGATCAAGTCCATCATGTGCAAGTGAGAGATATTAGAAAATATGGATCATGGATCGTCCATGTGGGGGACTCGACCCACAAGATATCAAAAGAGTTGGAGAGAGTGATTTGAATTTGGAATCCAAATCGACAACTCCCATAACCTCACATAAATCACATAAAACCTCCAATTTTTTTTTTATTATTTTATTTTATTTTTGTCTAGCAATGGAGAGAAAAAAAAAATATGGTAGAAAATAGGTGAAAATTCGTATGGAAAATATCACCAAAATTGAAAGACACTTAGAACCACTATTTTGACATGAAAATTCACAAAAAAAAAAAAAAAAAAAAAAAAAAAATTGGTACTTAGGTTGTGGTTAATAATTTCCTTCCATTGTGATAGGGATTGAGACCATTTGGAGTGCAAGAAAATTGTAAATTTGGAGTTTTGGAAAGTATGGTAATTCAACCGTTCAAAAAATCTTGAAATTCATTATTTCAAATAAAAATCTTAACCCGAAATTCGTGTTAAAGTATGCTGCAAATTATTTCAATATCCAATACCCACTCAAAGAATTCCCAATTTACAACTTTTCCAAACTTAAATCTTCGTTCCATTTTTTTTTTCTTCCTCACGCTTGTCGCCTACCACTATGTCAAATCCATCCCAATTTAACAACTCTGGTGTCCACTTTCTAAGCTACCATGCTTGAATCTTGAATATAAAAATTTAAGATTTAAACTTCTTCAAATCTTTTTCTTAAATTTTATGATTTTTTTTTCTTTTTAGTGAGAACTAACTACAAATGTTATTGGACCTAAGTTCTTTGGTGGTTTTGCTGTTGGAATAAACATTGGGGTAGTGGTGGTGGTTTTGTCGAAATTTACGATGTCATCTTTTTTGAGTTGGGAGCATGGATCTTTGTGGTTTACAGTATTGGTGAAAGGGACAATGTAACATGGTGGATGTGATGATTAAAATGTGGGATTAGGTTTGGATGGCAACTTGGTGGTGATGCTAGGCGAAGATTTCTGGGTGGAATGTTTCAAAATCGTTTGTGGTGTTGGGAGATGGCTGCTTAGTGGTGGGTCCACACTGATAGTAACGAAGCTTGTGATGTTAGAGATCCAGCCGTGATGTTGGTGAATGGTGGTGATGATTGTTGCATTTACGTAGGGAGTGACGATGGTGGAATAACAATAAATGTTGTAAGAGCAGTGATCGACAGTGATTATGTAACAATATGTTAAAAATGGCATGGCCGACGATGACGACAACATAAATTTAATAGTACAACTAATGGTGGTTTTAGCTGAATATGAAAATAAGTAATAAAATGTAAGTAACACTGTATTACAAATAATGGAGGTGACATGCGACGGAAACAAGGTAATGTATGTACAAATGTAACACATTATGTTATAAAATTTATTGTAAAAAACAAACATAAAAAGAAATAGTATTTTAAGACTAATAAAGATTTAAAAGTAAGTATCAATTTTTTGAAATTTTTAAGGGTATTTGTGAATTGTTTCCTAACCTATAATGATTGCAAATAGTATTTTGGGCTGGGTGATTTCACATTTATAAATGAGAGGTTTTCATAATTAGTCTGTTGATTTAGTCTATTTAAGTTTTTTTTTTTTGTAAAAAAAGTCTATTTTACCCTTAATGAAATGGATTTCTTTATTGCAAGATATGTCCCTATTCTTTTAAAGTGGGTTTTGAATTTGTTCTAAATTTCTTATATTCTGAATTGTAACATATAAATCCATTTTTTGATCTAATGAATTAGCATAATCTGCTATTTTTTGTTCATATTCTTTTATGAGTTTATTATATTTTTCAGACATTCTATCTATATTTTCTAGTTGAGATCTAATACTTCCTATTTTTTCTAATATCCTTTCTAACAAATCGTCTAATTCTTTAACTGTATATCCGTCATGATTAAATACTATTATCATGAAAATCATCATAGCATTATAAAACCATATAAACATTATGGTAAACAATAATTTAAATATCATGAATAATCATAAACATTAATGATCCCTGCGATTCTCTAAGATTTTAAAGGAATTCTTTCAGAATTTAACAAGAAATAATAGTTCTACATTAATTTTGATCTGGATCTTTATTCTTAGAATCGAGTGACATTTAGACTCTGAATATGCAAATTGTTCCCTCCAACGGCCTTTTGCCTTAACGGGATCTTTGCTATTTCAGCTTCTTGCCTTCACTGTATCGTTTCCAAGGACAAATCTCCAGATTTAGATAAAAGAAAAACTGTCTTGGTTGTTAAAATAAGAAAGAAATTTCTTTTTAAATCTATCAATAATCTATGAGAATGAAAATTTAAAAACTCATTCTTCTATAAAAGAAATTAAATATTATTGATATTTTAAAATTGGTACAAAAATTATATCAAAAGATAGAAATATTTTGGCTTTCTCACAGTTTGAGAGCTCAAGTGATTCTCAACTTATTCTGCCTCTATCTGAACCCAAAGGTTTCTATTTATACAACTACATGAGGCTCGATTTTGGCTTCTTACATCATTCCTTATCTCATAATCCACTAATGGAGTTATATTATTACAACAGTATATCCACTACATAATTACACTTCTATTATTGCATCCAGCTGTCCCACTTTCTTTCATATCTTTTTTTTCTCTATTGTCTTCATATGGAGTTGGCAAGATTCTCTTATAATGGTAGGACATCTTTTATCTCTATCTTTGTCCATTATCTTGCTTTATGTCTTTATCTCCTTTTTATTTGGGTAGCATGTGGGGCATTCCCTTAATTGACAAGATTCATGTATTGTTGATGGACTTCCATTAATTTGATGGATATCAAATTTTTGGATATATTCTTTTAAAATTCCAGATTTTTCTTTTTAATTGTTTGTCAAAAGTGTCCATCCTTCATATTGGCACATGCATGTGAATTTTTTCTCATATAAGTTCTTTGCAATGTTGTAAAGAACCTTCATCCCTATAACTCTCCGAGATTTTATCCATGATCTATTGATATTTGGCAATGGCATTTATATTTCTGCCAACTTCTATTTGGAAATTTCTTCCAACATGTCCAACTGTGATTATATGTTCAACAGGGTAAAATACCCTTCCATCAAATTCAGGATTGACTGAATAAAATTTGATATATACCAATCTTCCTTGAGCAAATTTTGATATTTCGGATTTGAATATGTTATCAAATTTATCAATTTCCTTGAGATCTCTTCCAGGATATATGAGATCTAAAATCTAAAGTCTGCTGCTAATTTGATCATAAAGGGGCATGCATCATTGGTAATAATAAATCTTGGGTAAACGTGATCTCCAGAAGAGATGAAATATGAATCATTTCCTTCCAGTTCATAAACTATTTTGGCAAATGATCTATATTTTTCTTCCTTTTTTGATAAATGAGTGTCATCTTATTCATCAGCTCTTATTCTGATAATCTTTGTATGTTCATCATTATTTTTTATGGTCACCTTTCGGGGACTTGGTGTATCTCTTTTGATTTTATTGGGTCAACTGCTGCTTCTTTGTTGTGTACCTGTTTGTATTTTTGATATTTTCCGTTTGGTATTCAATGACTCGAATTGTGAAGTAATATCATCAATTCTGTCACTAAATTCATTGGTATATTTGGAATGAGAAATTGAGATTTCTTTCAACAATTTTCCATTTTGCAGAAGTAATTCCACCATTTGCTCAATTCCTTCTTTGATATCTTCATATTCCTCTTTGAGGAATTCCATTCGTCGTTTGACGTCTATCAATGTATTTTTGATATCATCCATTTCCAAACTCAATGTTCCTGCTTAAGAAATCAGCAAGATAATTGTTAATACCTTTAATATGGATAATATCAAAATTATAAAATGACAAATATGTTTGACATCTTTGCAATCTTCTATATTGAGGTTCTATTGAAAGTTTATTCTTAATTAATCCTGTAACATTAGAATTGTCAGTTTCGACAATAAACTTTTTAGATAATATGAATAATGAAAACTTTTTTATTCCTCTAATAATTGCTAACAATTATTTTTCATGAGTTGTATAATTTATTTATGTTTGGTTAAAAGTTCTACTTGAATATCTGCAAATTTCATTTAAATCTGTTTTTAATATGATTGTCCAATACCTATCAGAAGTGTCAGTATTAACAACCAAATTGTCTTTTTCATCCGACAATCTTAATTTTGATAGATTTTTACATTCTTCTTTTAATTATTTAACTATTTCTATATATTATTCACTTCATCCTCTAGTATTTATTTTTCTAAGTAAACTTGTATTTTATGTCTCTTTTTTGAAAAAATTTCAATAAATCATTCTGCATAATTTAAACATCCTAAGAATCTTTGTATTTATTCTTTTGATTCTAATTTATTTGGAAAACGTTCTATCTTTTTGAATATATGAGTTTTCAGTTTTATTCCTTTTTTATTTATTGATAATCCTAGAAAATCAATTCCTTGTTTTTCTATTATAACTTTCTTTTTTGAAATGACAATTCTTTCATTTTTACATTCATTTATTAATTGTATCAAATGGTTTCTATGTTCTTCTTTAGTATTAGAACATATTAATATATCATCAACATATAAAATTAAAAATTCATTAAATTTTTTAAATATATTATCCATTTTTTTATATATTTGTAGTGCATTTTTTTTAGTTCAAAAGGCATTACTAACCATTCATATTTACCTTAAGGTGTACTGAATGCAGTATATTGTATACTATCTTCTTCTATCTTAACTTGTCAAAAACCTGATTTACAATCAAATTTAGAATAATATTGTTTTCCTTTTGCAAGGTTTATTGAGACTTCTTTATTTGGTAAAAAGTATCCATCAAATTTAGGATGCTTATTTAATTCTTTATAATTTATTACCATTCTGACTTTTCCTCTAACTTGCTCAGAATATTTCATAACCATGAAAACTGGACTACTATAGGGTCCATTACTATGTCTAATAAATTTTTGTTATAATAGTTCTTTTATTTGGGTTTTGAATTCTTGTGTATCTTGTATAATATACATCATTGGCTTAACTCTAACTATAACATTTTCTATTAGTTCTATTTTGGCTTTTGGATGATATGGTTTCCAAAATAATAATGGATTTTCTCCACGTGTTTTTCTAATTGTTCTATAATTTTTCTATGTTTATTTCTATTTCTGCTTTCGAGACTTTTTTGTATAAGGTTTTTGTATTTATATCTTTATTTATAATTGATTTTTTCTCCCATTTATCACCACGATGGGCTGGCTGAACTCTATAAGGTCTAAATTCTCTTGAAATTTTAATAAGTGTGCACATGGTGTTTGTAACATTATCATGTAATTATTTTGTTTATAATATTGAAATTGTTGTATAAAGTCATTTCCTAATAATATATCACATCCAATTTATTATAACTATATATTTTATTTATGATTATTTGTTTACTTCCAAGTAATATACTGACTTTATCAGCATTATTAATTATTTGAGTACTTTCTCATGTTACTCATGTTATCTTTATTTTACTATTTTCATTCCATGACTTTATTAAAAAGTTTTTAAATATTGTTATATCACTTTATGTATCCATTAAGGCATAAGTTGTTATATTTGTTTCTACTATGGTAATTTGTATATATACAGCTAATGGAAAACTTATTTGGTTATTTATTTATCTTTTTTTGCATAATATAGTTTGACAATTATGTGTAATATATAATCATTCTCTTTTTATAATATAATCTTCTAATCCATTTAGAAAACTCATTTCTAATAATATATGAGGATCTGTATTCATACTATTATCTATATAACATGCTACTACAATATTAATTTCTCATATTTTTATTGGTACATTGGCTTCTAATTCTGTAGTATGTATTTGTCCATCAAAATTTACATATCTATATGGTTCAATCTTATGAATAATTAATCCTTTATTTATAATTGAAGTTATATGACATTCACTTGCTCCTGTATTTATTAGTATATGTAGTCCTTCAATATATTCTCTTACATTATAGTATTCTTCTTCTAGCTTCATATTTCCAGCATTTCTATGAAACTTAATTTCTTTTATATTATTAGTTCATTCTAACCGTTTTCCAGATAATCTAATACTTGTTGATTTTTTAATTAATCTTCCATCTCTAAATATTTTTTTTATCAAAATAATCATATTTTTTTATTTCTGTTATATCAGGTTTATCCTTTATTATACTAAGTTCATATTTTTCAGGGATTAAATTTATTTGTTTGTTTGGTTTTATTATTTTACTAATATCTTTACATTCTTTATGAACTTCTATGTATGATTTTTTAGAGTATATATTTCCACAACTGGAGTTAGTAAATGTATATAAGGCTCTATATTCTATAGTCATAATTATGTCTCATGATTCTATTATATCATTCATATGTAACTTGAAATGTAGTTCTAAAATTTCATTAAAGTTTTTATCTTTTATTGAGACGGAATATTTTGGGTAACAAGTAAATATTAATTTATGGTATGCTAAATTTTCTTCTATAGTTCCTAAATAACTATTTTTTAAATTTATTATTCTTCTATCATGTAAATTTACTGTTAAATGCGAATATATTCCTTCACTAAATAAGGATTTAAACATTATTTGTATTCCTATTAAATAGACATTGAATTTTTTCACTTTGTTTTTTATTAATCTTTGTTAACAATTCATCTACTGTATTTTTTGTTAAAAGATTTAATTTATGTGTTCCTTGAGTTGTTCTAACATCTATAGTTTTTTCAATTTTATGATATTTATTTCTTGTTATTCTTTCTCTTTTCCATATCCTATCTAAGACTTCCCATTTTCCTATTTTTAATTCTAAAGATACTTTTCTCATTTTCTTGAATTTATTATTATCAAATGTTACTTTTAATCCATAACCTTCTATTCTTTTATATTCTTGTTTATCTATATTGTTACTTTCTATTTCTTCAATTTCTCTATTCAGATTCTGATCCATTTTCTTTTGAATTTGTTTCACTTATAAATACTTCTTGATCATAATATTGTTCAATATCTGATATTTCACTCAATTCACTTTCTATTTCTAAATATTCTTTTTGTAATATTTTAACTTTTTTCTTATTACAATCAGGGTTTATATGTTATATTTCTCCACAATTCCAATATTTGCATTGACTTTTATCTTTTTTATAAGGTTTGTTTTTCTGTTGTCTATTTGGATTATATTCACTTTTATAATATCTTCTTTAATATATTTCTCAAATTCTATTCTGAGATATATTCCCTCATGAACCTGGTAATTTATTATAGTACATATCTTTATATACATCTTGATTTTTATTACTATAAAATTGGATATAGTAATATTCTTTAAACTCATACATATATTCTTTAATTTTACACATATCACAATTGTTAGGTTTATTAATTTTATTCTATCATTTTCTTTTTCTTTTATTGCTTCTCCATCAAAATTTCTTATTCAATATTCTCTTAAAAATTCATCTGAAATATAGTTTACTAATCTTTCTATACATTCTTTATCTGATTTTATTATTTCTGTTTGTACATTTTTTTTATTAATGTTTTTGTATCATTATTTATTCTTTCCCACCAGTTCCTAAAATTTCCTTCAAAAGATGCTATTAAGAAGTCTATTCTTCTTTCAGTACTTTCCCATGTATCATTTTTATTATATAAAAAGAATAATATCATTGAATCTGCCCAGTTACTAAGGCTTTCTCAATATTTATTTTACAATCTAAATCTGATTTTGCTCCTCCATAATTAACGGGTTTATCGTAATTATCATTTGGTTCAAACTTATTATTATATTTGTTTCCTCTTGGTGGTTGTCTATCTCTTGTTGACCTATGGTCATATCATATGTTTTGATTATAACAAACTACTCATGTTTATCTCTAACGTTATCTGTAAATTGACATATTGGCAAATTGAGTCTAAACGATTGAATGAGCAGTTATCAAGGAAGCGCAAACAAAGAATTGATCAAGCTCATATGGGAAAAGCTTTACGCATCAAATTCATCAAGATAGTGGCATTCGCATCAAATTCATCAAGATAGTGTATCTAGGCCATTTATAACTTGATTGTAAAGGTAAAACATTTTTAATTCTTAGCAATGATACTAAGAGCTCAAGAAATGATTTTTCACACACTTGACACAAGTTACGTGATAAAAACCGTTTGCACAAAATCACACTCAAAATGAAAGGTTTTTCCAAACATCTCTTATAAACTTTCAAGACAAACTTATATTGAAAAATCGGGAAAAACATTATTTGCAAACCATGATAAAAAGAAAAAGGAATTTTTGTCAAAGCTTTGTCATCCGGACGTCCGGATGGTGAACCGGACGTCCGGTTCATCAGCAACGGTAACATTTTTGACCGTTTTGACAAAAGTAACTCTAACGGTAAGTTTGGTCATCCGGTTCTGAACCAGACGTCCGGTTGGTCGTCCGAATGGACAGAGACCTTGACGTTTTGCAACTATTATAAATACCAACTCATCTACTACTTTTTAATCAATCCTTTTGAGTATAAAATTGCTAACTACCTGAGTCTATCTTTGATCTTACACACTTACTCTTGATAAATCTTTGATAAAAAACAAATTCTTTAAGATCATTCTCACATCAAAGGTTTGTACACAAAACACTTGAGCCTCATTCATTGCTATCCATTAAAGTGTTTGCCTACTTCTCCTCTTATACTCAATCTTATACTCATCATTAGATAAGAAGAGAAGTCTATCACTTGTAATATTCATTTGTTGAATCGTGGGTCGTGTTGAGGTCCCGGAAAGCTCAACATTGTAAAAGGATCGGTGCTCCTTGATTGTAAGTCACCGGAAGCATTGTAAAAGGTTGGATTGCACCACAAGTCAATCAACATAGTGAAAAAGGTCTTGCTCGTGACGGAGAGCTCGGTAACGGGGGACGTAGATCATTGTGTTGGATCTAACCTCCATACCATATCGTTTGCATTCTCTAACTCTTTTACTTAACGCTATCATCTTATGCAAACTTATTTCCCTTACTTACGTATCTATTTGAATTTATATTGGTTTATTATTACTTGTGTGTACATTAGTTTTTAAATCTTATATTACTATCGAAAAAGTTTAAAAACCAATTCACCCCCCTCTTGGTTAGTCAATCTTGGGCTTTCAATTGGTATCAGAGCTCAGTACTCACTCTTTTAAGATTTCACAATCTTGAGCTATGGCTAACACCGATTTTCAAAATCTTGAGGGATACTCTACAAACCGACCCCCTTTCTTTAATGGCACAAACTATAATTATTGGAAGGCTAGAATGATGATCTATGTTCAATCTATTGACTATAATGTTTGGGAAGTTATTGAATTTGGTCCATATGTGCCCATGAAAACTATTGAAATTGATAACAAACCCGATCTAAATTTTCCTAAATCTAGAGAAGACTATGATGAAGAAGATAGGAAAAAGCTATCATTAAATGCTAAAGCCAAAAACTTGCTTTATTGTGCTCTAGATAAAAATGAATTCAATAGGATTAGTACTTGTGATTCGGCTCATGAGATTTGGCGGGCTCTTGAAGTAACTCACGTTGGAACAAACAAGGTCAAAGAAACAAAAATAAATATGTTGGTTAAAGATTTTGAAAACTTCTTTATGAAGCGAGATGAGCCCATAGTTGATATGGTTACTCGTTTTACCGACATTGTGAATGGTCTAAAAGGTTTTGATTGAAAATATACTAATGGTGAACTTGTGAGCAAAATGCTTAGGTCTCTTTCAGAGGAATGGTCCCATATACGAATGCTCATTGAAAACACGAAGGATGTCAACTCATATCCATTAGAAGAACTTTATGGGACATTGATGACCTATGAGCTCAACAATGCCGATATCAAAGAAAAGACAAGGAAGAGTAAGGAAGAATCAAAAGAAGCTCCCAAAAGGCAAATTGCTCTAAAAACGGCAATGGATGAAGAGCCATCAACAAACAACATGAGTGATGATGAGCTTGATGATTTAGTTCTTCTTGTCAAGAAATGGAGAGGCTTCCGAAACAATAAAAAATTTCAAAGAAGAGATGACAAAGGAGAAGAGAAAAGCAAGAGAATTGTTTGCTATGAATGTGACAAACCCGGTCACAAAAGAACGGAATGCCCGAACAAAAGAAAGAGCTTCAAGAAGAAGGCATTTCAAGTTACTTGGGATGATAGTGATGATGAAGAGCAAAATGAAAGCGACAATCAAAACGAAGTTGCCAACATGTGCTTCATGGCCATCAAAGACGAGGTAAGTACAAAAGAATTTTCTTACGATGAATTACTTAATTCTTATGATGAATTACTCGAAAATTTTGAAAAACTTGCCTTAAGTCATTCTATTCTCAAAAAGAAAAATGTTCTATTAAAGGATGAACTAAAGAAATCCTTAGATAAAATAAAGGAACATCTTGATTATGAGCTTTTGACAAAAGAAAATATTTCTCTAAAAGAAAAGGTTGAAGATTTGACAAAAATAGTGCATAAATTCACCGAAGGAAAGAAAAACTTTGACTTGATGCTTGGAAATCAAAAATGTGTCTTTGATAAAGGGGGAATAGGATTCAAACCCTCTTTAAAACAAAAATCTCTTAAAAATATGTTTATTAAAGCATCAAATACTACTTGCACTTTTTGCAACAAAATTGGACACATTTATTTTAATTGCTTAACCAAAAAGAAATTATATTTTGAGAACAAAAGTAAGTGAATCAAGGAAACCTCAAGTACTAACTTCCAAGGACCCAAGTTTGTGTGGGTACCAAAAGTCAAAAATTAAATTGTTTTTGTAGGTACAAAGTAAAATAAAAAGCAAATGGTTTTTGGATAGTGGATGTTCAAAACATATGACCGGAGATCGATCACTACTCTCAAATTTCAAAACAAATGATGGAGGTCATGTAACGTTTGGAGACAATGCAAAGGGAAAGATAATTGGCATTGGCAATATTGGTAATCACTCATCCCCCTCTATTGAGAATGTTTTATTAGTCGATAATCTCAAACATAATTTGCTAAGTATTAGTCAATTATGTGATAGAGGTTATAATATAAAATTCGATTCCTCTAAATGTCTAATTAAGGATGCTACATCAAAAGAGGTGATTTTCATAGGGAGCCGAAACAAGGATGTTTATATCATAAATATCGAGGATGACAATTACGAACATTGCTTACTTGGTTTTAAAGACGAAACTTGGCTTTGGCATAAACGACATGGTCATGTAAATATGGAACTTATTTCAAAAATTTCCAAAAATAATTTTGTAAAAGGATTGCCAAGTTTGAAATTTGAAAAGGACAAAATATGTGATGCATGTCAATTTGGAAAACAAGTCAAAATCTCTTTTAAACATAAGGTATTTTCATCTACTACAAAACCATTGCAACTTCTCCACATGGACCTCTTTGGACCATCAAGAACGGCTAGTTTAGGTGGTAAATATTATGCTTTTGTTATCGTTGATGATTTTTCTAGATTCACATGGGTACTATTTTTAAGTGCAAAAGATGAAGCATTAAAAACTTTCAAACACTTTTGTAAGAAAGTAGAAAATGAAAAAGACCACACTATCACCACTATTAGAAGTGATCATGGTGGAGAATTTGACAATCTTGCATTTGATGATTTTTGTAATGATAATGGATATGAACATAATTTTTCGGCTCCTAGAACTCCTCAACAAAATGGTGTAGTAGAAAGGAAGAATCGTACATTACAAGAAATGGCTCGTACCATGCTAAATGAAAATAATTTACCAAAATATTTTTGGGCCGAAGCCGTTAATATCGCATGTTATATTATAAATAGAGTCTTGGTCAGTCGCAAGAAAACCAAAACTCCATATGAGCTTTGGAAAAATAGAATTCCCAACGTTAGTTATTTCAAAGTATTCGGTTGCAAATGTTTTATCTTAAACACAAAAGACAACTTGGGAAAGTTTGACTCAAAATTCGATGTTGGAATTTTTCTTGGTTATTCATCAACTAGTAAAGCATATAGAGTTTTTAACAAAAGAACTCTAGTTGTTGAAGAATCAATGCATGTTACCTTTGATGAAACTAATCTACTTGATCAAGAGAAAGGTATCGAAGATGATGTGGGTATGGAAACTCCTCTCGAACAAATTGGTATCAAAGAAGTACCAAATAAGGAGCAATCTAAGGAATCCAACGATCAATGAGGAGAAGAAATTCCAAACAAAGCTCAAGAAGAAACTACATTGCCAAAAGAATGGAAGTTCGTCTCATCTCACCCAAAAGAGTTAATCATCGGAGATCCATCAAAAGGTATCACTACTAGAACCTCTCTTAGAAATCATCTCGGTAGTTGTGTATTCATTTCACAAATCGAACCTAAAAATTTCAAAGAAGTAGAATTTGATGAGTTTTGGACTCTAGCAATGCAAGACGAACTAAATCAATTTGAAAGAAATCATGTATGGGATTTGGTTGCTAGACTAACAAATCAAACCGTTATCGGCACTAAATGGGTTTTTCGAAATAAAAAGGATGAAAATGGAATCATCGTACGTAACAAGGCTAGATTAGTGGCTCAAGGTTACAATCAAGAAGAAGGAATTGATTATGAGGAAACATTTGCACCAATAGCTCGATTAGAATCCATTCGCATGCTTCTTGCTTTTGCATGTCACAAAGATTTCACTCTTTATCAAATGGATGTTAAAAGTGTATTTTTAAATGGATTTATTCAAGAAGAAATCTATGTTGAACAACCACCCGGCTTTGGAAATCATAAAGTTCCAAACCATGTATTTAAACTTAGAAAAGCTCTCTACGGCCTCAAACAAGTTCCTAGAGCTTGGTATGAACGGTTGAGCAAATTCTTACTTTCAAATGGTTTCTCTATTGGAAAAGTTGATACTACTCTCTTTATCAAATCTCAAAAACAAGACATGCTTATTGTTCAAATCTATGTCGATGACATTATCTTTGGTGCAACAAATATTCAACTTTGTGAAGAATTCTCTAAAAACATGAGCATGGAATTTGAAATGAGTATGATGGGTGAACTTAGATTCTTTCTCGGACTTCAAATCAAACAAACATGTAATGGCATATTCATAAATCAAAGCAAGTACATCTTAGATATGCTAAACAAGTTCGAGTTAAAAGATCTAAAACCAATGAACACTCCAATGAGCACTTCTATAAAGCTTGACAAGGATGAAAGAGGTACTTCCATCGACATCACTAAATATCGAGGTATGATCGGATCCTTTCTTTATTTAACTGCAAGTAGACCCGATATTATGTTTAGTGTATGTTTATGTGCTCGTTTTCAATCTAATCCTAAGGAATCCCACCTCAAAGCCGTTAAAAGAATCTTTAGATACCTTAGTGAGACTCAAAACTTAGGACTTTGGTATCCAAAACGTACTCACCTTGATCTACTTAGTTACTCGGATGCCGATTGGGCCGGTTGTCAAGTCGATCGGAAAAGCACTAGTGGAACATGTCACTTCCTCGGTTTTGCTTTAGTATCATGGTTCAGTAAGAAACAAAACTCCGTAGCATTATCCACTGCTGAGGCCGAATACATTTCCGCCGCTAGTTGTTGTGCTCAAGTGCTTTGGATGAAACAAACTCTTAGTGACTATCATATATCATATGATCATATCCCTATCATGTGTGATAACATAAGTGCTATCAATTTATCCAAAAATCCCATTTTACACTCTCGAACAAAACATATTGAGATTCGACATCATTTTTTACGAGACCATGTTCAAAACGGTGATATTTCACTTGAATTTGTTGATAGCGAACACCAATTAGCTGATATTTTCACCAAACCTCTTGCACCCGATCGCTTTTCATTCATTAGAAGAGGTTTAGGCCTAATCCATGAAAATGAAATACAGGTCTAAATCCATAGGACCCTTATAAAATTCATTTTTATCTTCAGCTGAATCGGACAGGTGGACGACCGGATCAGAACCGGACTATCCTAATTTGCCTCAGTTTGCTGAACCGGACGTCCGGTTCAGGCATCTGGACGTCCGGATGCGCAGATCTGAGGAGTCAGATTCGCGATTTTTAAACTCCTTCTCTTCATTTCTTTCTTCACTTTTCATCTTCTTCCCCAAATTCTCTCCCTACATCTCTTCTCCATTGAGCAATCTCACATCTTAAACCCCAAATCTCTCTTAGATATTGCAAAACCCATCACTTCTACATTCCAATTTCTCACAAAACTTCATTTTTCATATTCAAATCTTCAATTGTTGTCCCAAAAGTGATTTTAACCCTAGAATAACAAATCATCTCATGGCAACTACAAGAAGCAAGGGAAAACGTCTCAAAAGCACGGTACGACGCTCTCCTCCACCCTCTTCCGATGAGGACATGGATTCCAAACCCGAGGTGCCGGTCAATCCTTTTGCAAAATCACCCATTCTAATTGGTAAGAATGTTAATTTCGCCGATTTTACCTTTGATGCACCCTCTTTTCACATTGAAGAAACTTTTGAAAAAATGGGTTGGATTTTCATCGCTACATTAGAAGAAAATGCATATCTTAGCCTTATGAAAACTTTTTATCATGACATGGTAATTTCACCCTCAAATGAAATCTTATGTTTTCTCAAAAATAAACGCATTGTTATCAATCATGCACTCATTCGTGATATCCTAGAGCTTGAAGAATGTAGCATTCAAATATTTTCACATAAAACTCATCCAAAACTTGATGGTTACGCTCCTACCGATACTTGTCGTCGAGTTACCGGGAAAAATTTTGAAAACATCACAAAAGTTAGCGCGCATCAATTATCTCTTCCTTGCAAAGTTTTACATAACATTATTGCAAATGTCATTGTTCCCCAAAAAGGCCATCGAGATGAAGTAAGTGCTTTTGATCTCTTCCTTCTCGATTCCCTTCTCGTCGGTAGAAAATTCGATTTTCCAACCATCGTGATAGGTCTTATGAAACTCATTCACTCCTCCCGAGCCATTAAAGCCCTACCATATGGTATGCTTCTTACCAAAATTTTTAAACATTTTAACATTGCATTAGATGATGAAGCATTCATATCACCAAAACCCACCGACACCATCAACATTCAAACACTTAAACGCATGAAAATAGTAAAAGAACATGGTCAATGGGTAGCACACACAAAAGGGTTTGACCCCACTTCGGGCCCATCTACTCTTCCCTTTGCCGGTGATGAAGATGAAGAAGATGATACTGATATACCACCATATCCACAACATGCTCCAAGTACTCATTCCTCATCCGGTGGCTTCACATTTACCGAAGATCACTACAACCTGTTAAACGGTCGCATTGATTCTCTTGCCTCCACGGTTGATGGTCTCAGCGGAATGCTTCAACAAGTACTCACTCAACAGGAAACCATGCAAGCTCAGCAGAACGCTTTTTATGCTCACTTTTACACCCAGTTTCCTCCTCCTCCTCCTCCTCCAAAATCCTAGTTCTGGGTCCTCTTAAATTTAGCTCGCTTCTATCTTTTATATTTTTACGTTGAACTCTATGCTCTACTGTCTTTATGTTAAGAATTTCGGTTTTAAATATGATTATGTTTTTGCTTATGATTCTCTATGATCTGTCTATCTTTTTGTTTATGCCAAAAGGGGAAAAACATATAAGACATTACATATAAGAAATGTTTTGAATACGTTCAATATGGGAACTCTTGATCTATAAAACATAGGGGGAACATAACTACAAAACTGTTGATATACTTTTTCCATCATATATCATTTATTGTTTGTCATAATCAAAAAGGGAGAAATTGTTGACCTATGGTCATATCATATGTTTTGATTATAACAAACTACTCATGTTTATCTCTAACGTTATCTGTAAATTGACATATTGGCAAATTGAGTCTAAACGATTGAATGAGCAGTTATCAAGGAAGCGCAAACAAAGAATTGATCAAGCTCATATGGGAAAAGCTTTACGCATCAAATTCATCAAGATAGTGGCATTCGCATCAAATTCATCAAGATAGTGTATCTAGGCCATTTATAACTTGATTGTAAAGGTAAAACATTTTTAATTCTTAGCAATGATACTAAGAGCTCAAGAAATGATTTTTCACACACTTGACACAAGTTACGTGATAAAAACCGTTTGCACAAAATCACACTCAAAATGAAAGGGTTTTCCAAACATCTCTTATAAACTTTCAAGACAAACTTATATTGAAAAATCGGGAAAAACATTATTTGCAAACCATGATAAAAAGAAAAAGGAATTTTTGTCAAAGCTTTGTCATCCGGACGTCCGGATGGTGAACCGGACGTCCGGTTCATCAGCAACGGTAACATTTTTGACCGTTTTGACAAAAGTAACTCTAACGGTAAGTTTGGTCATCCGGTTCTGAACCAGACGTCCGGTTGGTCGTCCGAATGGACAGAGACCTTGACGTTTTGCAACTATTATAAATACCAACTCATCTACTACTTTTTAATCAATCCTTTTGAGTATAAAATTGCTAACTACCTGAGTCTATCTTTGATCTTACACACTTACTCTTGATAAATCTTTGATAAAAAACAAATTCTTTAAGATCATTCTCACATCAAAGGTTTATACACAAAACACTTTAGCCTCATTCATTGCTATCCATTAAAGTGTTTGCCTACTTCTCCTCTTATACTCATCATTAGATAAGAAGAGAAGTCTATCACTTGTAATATTCATTTGTTGAATCGTGGGTCGTGTTGAGGTCCCGGAAAGCTCAACATTGTAAAAGGATCGGTGCTCCTTGATTGTAAGTCACCGAAAGCGTTGTAAAAGGTTGGATTGCACCACTAGTCAATCAACATAGTGAAAAAGGCCTTGCTCGTGACGGAGAGCTCGGTAACGGGGGACGTAGATCATTGTGTTGGAGCGAACCTCCATATCATATCGTTTGCATTCTCTAACTCTTTTACTTAACGCTATCATCTTGTGCAAACTTATTTCCCTTACTTACGTATCTATTTGAATTTATATTGGTTTATTATTACTTGTGTGTACATTAGTTTTTAAATCTTATATTACTATCGAAAAAGTTTAAAAACCAATTCACCCCCCTCTTGGTTAGCCAATCTTGGGCTTTCATCTCTTACATTATCATAATATTGTCTATATGGTTTATTGTATATAGGTGCATAACTTTCCTCTGGATCTAGTATTTCTTGTTTGTTAGAAGATTCTGCTCTATTTGGTCCTTCTCTAGTATTCATTAAGACTTGATATTCATCTAAAATTTCTAAACTTAATTGATCAAAGTTTTCTATAAGTAAATCTAATTCTTCATTCATCTTTGTTTTCTTTATTATCCTGATTTTCTTTAATCTCTAATTTTCCTAGTGCTTTTTCTTTAAATTTTTTCATTTTTTCTTCATCTTCTATTATTTTTGATAAAATCTTTTTCCTAAATTCATCATCCATACTACTTGTTTCTATTATTATATTTTCTTGTTCAGCGTGTTTTTTCCCTATTCTAGACATTTCTTTTTTTATAAGTTTTTTGTCTATTGTCTTATATTTTCCTTCATTATTTTCTTTTAATTTTCTTATTCCAAGTTTTAGAATATTAATATCGTTTCTTACTTCTTTTATCTCATTATTTATATTTTGAACATCATCTATTAATGTTTTTAATTCTTCTATATACTCACCTATTGACATTTTTAATGATTTGTCATCTTTTCTTTGATTGACTTAAGTAATATGTTCTACATTCAGTATATTTACAGTCTTTTATTATCATTTCATACTTTTGTTTTGCTAATTCATTATGTTTTAATTTTTCCATTTTTTCATGATAACTTGTTCTTATTTTATATCTTTCTTGTTTTAATTTTAATATTTGTTTTTTTTTTGTGTTTTTGTTATTTTTCCAGGTTTTAAGATTTCATCTAAAATTTGTTGATTTATTTCTCTTATTCTTGCTAATTTTTTATCTAAGATTTCTTTAATCTCCATTAATTCCATTAGTTTAGTTATCCTAAAAATTTATTTTGTTTGTTTTTTAATGAGGGTCTATTCATATGTTTCCTTATAATATAAATTAATTTCTTCATTTTCTATAATTTTTTCATATATATATATATATAATTTATGTAATATTTGTACTTTAATTTCTCTAGGTAATTTTCTAATTACTCTTAATGTTATTATTTTTCACTTGTTGGGTATAGGTTCTAAATATATAATCTCTTTTTTCTGTTTCTAATTTATAATAATTATCTATTTTTATAATTCCGATTTTACTATCATTCATAATTTTTGCAATATAACACAATTTTTTCTTTTTCAAGTTCTATAATATTTTTTTCATATACATATTCATCTCTTAATAATCCTAATATAAGTTTATTTATAATTTGTTCTTTTACTTCTAGAGGTAATTCTTTAATTATCATCAATATTATTGTTTTTAGTTTCTTAGGAGTATGTTCTAAAAATATAATTTCATTTTTCTTCTTCTATTTTGTAATATCAATCTGTTTTTGTAATTGTAATGTCTATGATCTTTATGGCTCTGATACCAAATTACGGGGTGCTACTTTGAGCGAACAAAAATCAAATAAATCTTAAAAATCTTAAAATCTAAAATCTAATTAATCTTTAAACAGTTGTATATTCTATGTATCTTTTTAATTTGTCAAGATCTAATCTATTATTGGTTATGGATATATAAAATCTTAAAGTTCAATTAAATTTTAATTTCTTATATTCTTGTAGTAATCTATTTATGACAGGTCTCCTCATTTATAAATTTTTAATTAAATCTTCAAAATCTGATAATGTCTGAAAATTTATAATATCAAATTACGAGGTGCTACTTTGAGCGAACAAAAATCAAATAAATCTTAAAAATTTTAAAATCTAAAATCTAATTAATCTTTAAACAGTTGTATATTCTATGTATCTTTTTAATTTGTCAAGATCTAATCTATTATTGGTTATTGATATATAAAATATTAAAGTTCAATTAAATTTTAATTTCTTATATTCTTGTGGTAATCTATTTATGACAGGTCTCCTCATTTATAAGTTTTTAATTAAATCTTGAAAATCTAATAATGTCTGAGAATTTATAATATCAAGATATGTTAATATATCTATACTTGGTTCAAAAGGTATATTATATTTTGAGATATTCTTTTTTCTTTTTTCTAATTTATCTATAATATCATGTATATCTTTTATGATTATAGATCTTACAATTTCTCTAGCAAAATTTTCTATTAAGTTATCTTTGTAGCATTTTAATATTTTTTGAGATGCAAATAATTGTTCTTGATATCCTATCTTACCAATTTCATTTCAAACTCAATTTCTTTTTTATTTTTTGCAATCGTTTTAATTTTATATGGACCTCTTTTAGTTATAGGTCTTCTCATTTTATAATTATTATCAATCATAGTTAAGTTAGTTTGAGAAAATATTATAACTTCGAGATTAAAATAAATCTTTTATGACTTAATTGTTATTTTCTTTATATTATAATAACTTAGTTGTAAATTTTGTATTTGGAGGTATTTTTGATAGTTTACTACTTTTGAATGGTCAAAGGCCAAAAGGCCATACCTTTATTTAGGCCATTTGTAGGTATTTCCCTTTATAAATTGGGCCTAGAAGATTACGTTTCACCCAATATCCTAGGACCTTGGCCCAGTAACGGGTGCAAAAATAGACAGGAAGCCCCGTGTGAGAGTGATTTTATGATAACCAAGTTTACTCCCCCACACATTTCAATTATACAATCTTCAAAAAAAAAAAAAAAAAAATCGTTTTTCGCTTTTTTTTTTCGACTTCTAATCACACGTTCTTTAAAAAAAATCAATTTTAAATAAAATTCTCCTACACAAGCACGAAGATAATTTCAAAATAAATTGAGGTTACAGTATTTTTCTCAGAAAAGAATCATTTTTAACAATAAAGGATGTATGTAATCTCCACTTATTTAATGGACTTATGGTTAATAAGCCCAGTGGAGTCTAATCAAAAGTTGGAAAAATCCAAACAACCATTACTTGCATCATGACTCGCAATATAGATTTCATATACCTCGACATGCCACTTTTTTCCTTAATAAAAATTATTTACGTTGACATTATGGTAAAAATTTGTCTTTATAACAAGTGTCAAGTAATATACCAACTGAAAATTTGTATACTTATGAGTACGCATTTAAAGCTTAACCAAATGTGCATTTTGATGATAGTGGAGTATATATTTGGATAAGATTAGAATCTGGTGTGCGCGAAGAACAATCATTACTAGAACTTTTTTTTATTAGCATTATTCTTTTAGTAATGCTATTTATTGACTGATCGCTATCGTAGTTGTCCTACATGACATATATGGCTGTTAGTAATTTGATGCATTAAAGTGATAATTTTTTATTGTCGCATACATCAAATTATTAATCACCGCATGTATGCCAACGACTGCAAATATGATTATTCTTCTCGAGTAATATTATTTGTAGTCACTCATTATTGAAATCGTCTATCGACATACATGTGTCGATTAGTGATTTGGTGCATTAATGTAGTAATTTTTGAGGAATATAATTTGTAATCACTCACTACTATAATCGCTCTACATGTCATATATTTAAAGGGTTTGTTTGGGTTGGACTAAAATCTAATTTTAATTTAAGTTAAAGTCAAATAATCAATATCAACCACATATTTCAAAAAACTTCTATCACAATCCACTTAAAATCTGATTTTAATTTACACCAAACAATCTCTAAATATTTGCTTGTTAGATCTTGGTCCTTGAGCTCCTCATCACATTTTTGGCTTTTTATTTTGGGAAAAATTCATTTTTCCTACTTTTACTTTACACTATTTTAAAAATAACAAAACAACTTTTACATTTCAAAAATCAGATATTTTGACACACACACACACACAGACACACAGACACACACACATATATATAACCCACCCCACATTCACCACCCATACCGCTCCGGTGACCTCTCCGACAGCTACTCCGATTTCGGTAACCGTTCCAGTGGCTACTCCGATTCCGACAACTGTTCCGGTGACCGTTCCGACGACTACTCCGATTCCAATAACTATTTCGGTGACCGTTGATGGTCACATCTTACCTGTTGTATGGTCACAGCCCGTGTCACAAGTCATAAGTTACAAGTTACAGCCCAGATCACAAGTCACAACGCATGATTTTTTGTTTATAATGATTAAAAACATGATAAGGCTTACGTCTCATATTTTTGTTAATAGTTACGGGTTATTTTCAAATGGTCACAACACATGTCACAGAATATATTGCACATGGCTCATGATTTTGTTCATAGTCCCATATTATTTTCAAATGGCCACAACACATGTCACACAATATTTTTGCACATGACTCATGTTCTTGTTGATAGTCACGGATTTATTTCAAATGGTCACAACAAATGTCACATAATATTTTTGCACATGATTCAGATTTTTGTTGATAGTCACAACATGAGTTATATAATATTTTGCACATGACTCAGGTCACAGCATAGGTCATAACACATGGCTCAAGTCATAGCAACTATACAGCACCACCACTCCCATCTTACATGCCTAACCCTAGTCTGTCGGTGCTACAACAGCCAGCGACTCGCTATAACCACCATCACTAACGTCGCCAACACAGCCTTCCTAATCGATGGCAAACCAAAAACCTTAACAATCTCCAATGCCAACAATATCGCCACCGCCACCACCACCACAGAAAATTATTAGATCCATAAAATCACCACCCCACTAACACGATCGCCACCAACAAAATCATTGATTCACTGTACAACCACCGCAAACTGCACACCACCACCAACGCTTCACATACTACTACCACCACAACAACTAACAGTCTACTTATAGTAGATCTAATCAGAACTCACCAACCAAAAAACCATCCAATGTATATCAAATTAAAAAAAAAACACACAGAGTGGGCGCCGATTTAGGATGCAATAGGTACGGCGCCAAAATGGTGAGAGTACAGCGTGTCGAAACAGTGGAGGATTACATGAGTGATAGGTTTCCAGTCGATCCGATGAGCATAGGCAAATAGGCAGAAGAAGGGTACAGCGGCTGGTGGCGGTTCGATGTCATCTGCAAATCAGCACTGCAGTGGGCGATGTCCAGCAATTGGGTTGCTGCAGCGGGCGATGTTTGGCGACGACGTCAATTTTAAATGGGTTTGAGAGAGAAGACGAGGATGAGAGAAACAGAGTGAGTTAGGGTTTGATAATTAATTTTAGGGGTGGGTGAATGTATATAAATTAATTTTTATAATATTATTATTAATATTTAATTAAATATAAAAATTTGTATCTATATATAAAATATCTAATTTTTGAACATTAAAACATGAAAATCTGATTTTAGAATTTGGATCTCCAAAAGTAGGGAAATCAGTAATTTCCACTTTTATTTTCTAGCATTTCCCACTTCTCCCGGGATCCTTGTAGGATATATGCACAATGACAATATTTTATAGGTACTAGATTACTTTTTATGATAGTCATCCTTAAATTTATTGAAAATTAAACTTTAAATCTATTACAAAGAACGATTTATCTAGAATTATTTCGCATTCGACCTTGTCGTCTATAGGGGTCCCCTCTTCTTAGCCAGCCATTCACTCATTATCATATATTTCTATGTGCCCTACACTATCTATTTGATGCCTTTAGCAAATCATAAAAAGTGCTTCCTTGCTTGATTACTATATACCATTTAATTATTGACTGTAATTTTTTTTTTTTTTTTTTTTTTATCAATTTCTTAAACTACACCAAACAAAGAGCTACACTACATATAAAAGAAAGTCCTCATTCATGGATGCAACGAATCACATTAGATGGTTCAAAAGATGGTCCCGTAAAATATTATATGCACATTTGATATGTAGTATTAAATAAATTATTTTATTTTTTAATATTATTCAGTGCTATCGTATCTTTCATGCCAAATTTGTCGTGTGGTGGATAATTGATGTTAGAAATTCATTTTTTTAACAAGGATCTTTCAAGACTTGTGTGGGCATTTCTCTTTTCTTGATAAATAATAACTTCTTGAATAAACCAAATAGACTTTACAGCACCAAGTGGGGTATCCAACAATTATTTGTTATCTTTGACCTATTTGTATATTTTACATATAATAAATTAAATTCGGGCCGGATCAGATCTATGTATATCGATATAGAATCTAAATAATATAGATTATAGAGTATACTTCGATCATATTGATTTTACTCGCAAAAGAAAGAAAGAAAGATTTAGCCCTTCTTTGATCCCCATTTTTTCCAAAATGCGTTCTCTCTCTCTCCTTTTTAATCAAATATTTTTCAATAAAATAATATTATATGCAAACACAAAAATTTTTCCTATTTTTTAACAACACAGTTTCCATCATTCTACTATTCTAAAGTATATTTTGCTCATGTTTGTCATCCATTTTCTCAAACATTGTTTGCTACGGTAAACAATCTCCACCACATATTTACCCTACACACAAACCAATAAAATTACTTTACTTTTCAACCACACATTCTCCAAAAATTATATTCAAAATTCTATTTCTTCTTCCAAAATCGGAGACAAATAGGCCATTTATACAAGAAAACGGAGTTCAAACATGTCCTTAATTTCCAAACATCTCTTGATATTGACAATCCTAACTTAAATTAAGCAAGTATCATTGTTATATTCGACTCAAATGGATAATTCAATTGAGTCGATATTTATTAATATTTTGTGTATCACGAGCCGTCCCAAAAAAAAAAAAAAATGGAAAATATCCAAATAAAAAGTTGCAAAACACCGTCCCTATGCTTCCTTAATTCTTGGCGAAATGATATCGACATGATTAGAGGGGTTTGTTAGAGATAATAAAAAAAAAAAACAAAAAAGAAACAAAAATGTGTACTAAGGGTTTATGATTTGTTGTCACCAAAAACATAATCAAGAAATCAATAGTTTTTTTCGTTCCCTTGCCTCCTCCCCCCCTTGTAATAATATATATATAGCATGTCCTTCGATAATTTTAATAATTAAAATGACGAGACAAAATAACATTCTGTCAAACCCTTGCTTAATACAACTTGATTAATGACAATCATTATATTCTTAATCATCATTACTCTCCCTTTCAAACCATAATTTGTCAGAAAAATTATCACTTTCTTTTTACACACGACTATGATTAGCACTTTAGGGGTCCACAAGTTTCGGATCTTAATTTATTTCATTTTCGTACGTCACTCAATATATGATTTAACACTTTAGGGTCCACACTAATTAAAGTTTGTTTATTCCTTAACCATTACTGTAAAAATTCTTTGATAACCTTTAAGTGAAGCAACTTTATTATGTAGAATGAAATTAGCCGCAACAATCTCTCTCTCTCTCTCTCTCTCTCGATGTTTCTATTTTAAAATTTGGGGTCGATGTTGGGAGTAAAATTTTGTATCGTTTAAAAATGACTATAATAATTACGAAATTGAGACTCACCTCAAATAGTAAGCATTAAAGCCCCGTTTGGTAGGGATTGAAATTCAATTAAAATTGAAAATATGATCGTTATTGAGTCATACTCGTCTAATAAAAGTCAACAATAACGACTAGTTTTTCAATTTTAATATGATTTTAATCCCTATCGAAAGGGCCCCTAGGTCTTCTTAGATCCGTGACTCCTTTGAAGTGTACGGGTGGAATTAAAAGATAATAATAATTATTACATATAGAGCTAGATATTTTCTTAACAAAGACCCTTTTAAAATGAAATCTTACTATTAAGGTCATGTTTGTTTTGGATTAAAATCAGATTTTAATTCAAATCAAAGTCAAATAATCAATATTAACCATATATTTCATGGGTTCCACGACTTTTCAACCACATATTTCATGGGTTCCACGACTTTTCAACCACATATTTCAAAAACTTCTATCATAATTTACTAAAAATCTAATTTTAATCCCCACCAAACACAAAGCTACATTGTTTAAAATTATTTTTTCACACATATTCTCTTAATAAAATAATTTCACACGAGAATTCATGAATTTTTCCTACTTTTAAATATACATTCTTCTGAAAAATCATTTTCACAAAATCTAATCTAAAAAATTTACGTAAAATTGACCCTAAATATAGAATTAGGTTAGGTTGAAACGAGTTACCTCGACTCATTGAAAATCGTAATTTTTAAGAAAGAGAGAGACCCAACATTCTGGTATTTCTCACTTTCTGGACCAAACCTACAGGGTAGAATGGGCCGGGTGTTGTGCGTACCAACTACCATATTTATATCTTACTATAGTTGACCCAAATAACGGAAAAAAGAAAGGGAAAAAAATATGCAAAAAATTCTATTTTGGTGTGCCTAAATGAAAAACCGTACTCAGAAATTATTGTTTTCAGGGTGAAAACAAATTAATTTTTCATGGAATTTAATCAAAATTGATAAAAATATATAATCAAGAAATTAATGAAGATGCGAATTTATAAAGCTCTTATTTGGGCGCTATTTTTTCAAAAATTCATTTTCAATCACGAATTTTCACATAAAATAATTTTACACGATAATTTAAATAAAAAATTTTTTTATCTCACATCCTTCAAAATATTACTATTTTAAAAAACAATTCCCCTGAACGTGAGGGTCAAACCAGGGCAAAATATATGATTAAAATAAATTTTGACCCTATTTATCTCTCATTCTTTCAAAATATTTTTTTTACACACTCATTTTTAATAATACATTCACACAATAAAATATTTACATGTAAACTTAAAAAAAAAAATCTACTTTTTAATCTCACGTTTTTTCAAAACTTTCACTATTCAAAAGTCAAAACAATATGTTTTTTCGAAAAAATGATCACCTAACAATGACTTATAGTGTGTTTGAGCCACATTATTTTGGAATAATGTAATGGAGAATGTATGATTGAAAAAGAAGAAAAAGTTATCAATGTGATAAAAAAATATATGATTGAAAATGAATAGAAAAATCAGAATGAAAAAAAATAACGTGGATGAGAAGCTTAAATTATTTTATCAATAATAGAACTCAAGAAACACGGTAGAAAATAGAAATAATAATAATAATAATAAGATGGAGATGGAGATGGAGCACCAAGAATTAAAAGAAAAGCAGCCAATAAGAGGCGGGATAGAAAATGGTACTGGTACAGCAGTCAACGTCAAAAAGTAGATGGAGAGGAAATCTAGATTTTCAGAATTGCGTGGGTCCCAAAAATCTATGATGTGAGCTGTTGCTTTTTCGACGTCCACGATCTATCGCTTTATTACCGCCCTCTATTTTGAAATCAATTAGAAATATTTGCACCATAAGTCTCCAATCTTTTGATAAGTGCAAATAAGTCACTTTTCAAATCTTGACACTGTCGGCCTCTACACATCAACGACCTAATGCATCACTATTCCTTATCGTATTCGGCCGCACTCGATAATTTTGATCAATAATTTTTTTTTGTCTTGAAATTCATCTACCGACCTCATATGGATAAGAAGAAAAAAGTAATAATATTCGTAGTTAAGATAATCGATAGTCATCTCATGTGGT
The DNA here is from genome assembly GCA_019097785.1 of Fraxinus excelsior. NCBI lineage: Eukaryota > Viridiplantae > Streptophyta > Magnoliopsida > Lamiales > Oleaceae > Fraxinus > Fraxinus excelsior. The sequence continues at coordinate 19,045,280 of CM032624.1, read as the reverse complement.
ATAGACATTATAATTTGTTATTTGATACGTTAATGAATCAAATAAAAAACTGTCGTGTGCATGTTACATCGGACGACTATCGATAGTCTGCATTATGAATAGCATTATTCAAAAGAAAAAAAACATTGATTTCTTTATTGGAGCTAATGGCCGGAGCAGAAAGCTTGACCAAGGAGGTGAAAGGGCCATTACTCATTTAAGATATTTTTTGGAAATTGTAAGGTTGCAATTGGCGATCCTCAATCGTACGTGGTACCTTGTTTGGCCTTTGATCTTGAGACAGAGACGTTTGTACCAAAACTTATGGAGAAAGAGATGTGCACTTGTACTGTTCCTAATTGTGCTTCATACTCAAAAGAGTAAAATTTGCACAAAAAGAAGGAAAAAGAGAAACAGAGATAACTTTTCATGAAGAACGTTGTCCATTTTCTGGGTTTGCTTTCATACCATGGTATTTCGAACTAGATCTGACGGTGAAATTTATATGTTACATCCAATTAAAAGTTAGTCAATTTGATAAGATTTTAACGTTGAAATCAAGAATATTAATAATATTAAAAAAATCGAAGCATTGATCACGATCAATTCAGTTGTTTTATGAACAATCGATTGATTCTCTATACAAGTAGCAGCATCACTATCGGATCGATTTTCGTGCAACTCATGATCATAAACAAATCCTTACGAAGAGTAAAAGGGAAGACATCGATATCGTTGCTAAGATGCCAAAGTGGTGGCTCACGATTATCACACAATCATCCATTTTTACATAGGAGTAGGACACTGCATATGTCTGAATTATTGAGCTGTGAATTGTGACTTTTGAACAACCTAAATTATCACAATATACACAGATACCTGTTACTGTATCTATACTATAACTGGGGGTGGTTTGATAAATAAAAAAAAAAAATTATGAAAAATTAGAAGATTTTAATGGAAATTTACGTTCGAAGTTGATAAAATTTGTGTCTCATAAATTATGGAGTTAAAATTGAAGTTCGAAAAATTGATAAAACTTTTTATCATACTCGCATTTCGGGTTTGTTTGAGTCACATTATTTTGGAAGAATGTATTTTGGAATAGTAAATTGATGGAGAATGTGTGGTTGAAAATGAAAGAAAAGTTATTGATGTGATGAAAAATGTTATTTTATTGAAGAATGAGTAGTTAAAAATGGGGTAAAAAAAAATGAGAATAAAAATTTTAACGTGGCTCAAACAGGGGCTTCGTAATGAAAACAACGTGAACAATAGAAAACGATGAAGATGAATCGAGTGTGGGATCGACTGCCGACTAGTACTGTGCTCCATGGAAGATCCGTAATCCGTTGTGTATGTTCCGTTCCGTAGAAGAAATAATGGGATTTAGGTGAAACCGACGGGTTACAAGGTCCCAGTCGACAACTTGTATGATTAAGACATTCTATTAATATTTTGGTTAGGACATGAAATTGTTCTCCTAACTTTTTGGTTAATTGTTTGCTCATGCCTTGTCTTTCAATTACCAATCATGCTATGAATAAATATCACCATAAACTTTTGTTGCTTTAAAATCTAACATTATTGTTCGATGTCATGAAATTTTGAAGGAAAAAAGTTAACAAATTTAGAGCTCGTTTGATACCGATTAAAATACAATTAAAATTAAAAATATAGTCGTTATTGGGTCCCACCCGTCTAATAAAAGTCAATAATAACAGCTAATTTTTCAATTTTAATCCGATTTTAATTTCCACCAAACGGGCTCTTAATGGTTTTGCTTGAGAACACAAATTTGGGAATTCAATAGCTTGTTTGAATTTTCGACGAATCAAATTCCTCATTTGAAGTTTTTGAATCCTAATACAATATTCTGTATTGAAATTTTCAATCATACATTTTCCAATAAAATAATATTTTTCAACATATAAATAATTTTTCTTTCTTTTTTAACTACACATTCTTCATCAATCTACTATTTCAGAATACAAATAATGTGACACAAACGCACCCATAATTCAAAGTGAATTTATTTTATTAAAAAAAGTTTGGCTTACTCATTATAAGTCAAACATGCCCACATGACTGGTGTGATCCCATGTTCAATTTTCTCTTCAAAGTTGACAATGGAGGCGGATAGTTCGTCCATGGAATTTCTTGCAGTCTTATCATTTATCACACGATAATAATAGAATGATGTACCTATGGTTCTCGACATCTCGGGAAAAAGTATTTGTCGTCTTGAACACATATTTCCTGATTCTTTAATAATATTTTGTTAAAATTTTCAATTGGTCAGATGCTTAAAATTTTAACGATGCATTCTATTCTAAAGATCGACTTTTATCAACTTTCAAGTCACAAATTTGATCGAAAAATTTGTTAAAACAATCTTAGCCCCCGTTTGGTTGCAATTAAAATCCAAATTTTAATATAAATTTTATGAGGCATACAACTTTTCAACTACGCATTTTATCAATATTTACTAAAATTTTGATTTTAATCTATACCAAACATGACTTTAATATAGATATGGACGGTAGTCCGCTTTAAGAAGAGAGCGGATAACAAAATTAGAAATAATATAATTTGAGACCGACGTAGGTTGAGATAAGATCGACCTAAGTTGCAAAGTCCAATTAATAGAGAAAATGGTAGGGTAGGGAGTAGTAGGGTAGGTTACGGTTTAGGGTTGGCTGCTTTATTGGCATTACAAGCCATCAAGCTACAAATTTTACGATCCAACAGTGCACGTGTCAATTATATTGAGACTATGGAGAAAGATTCAGTCTCTATTTAGCTTTATTTTTTAATTTTTTTCTTTTTGTCAAACTTATTTTTATTCACAAAATTCTCCAAATAAAATAATTTTACACATAAAATCATAATTTCTTTCCTACTTTTAACTACGTATTCTCCAAAAAAATACTTTTCATAATACCTATTATCAAAATCTTTAACAAACAGCCGCTCATTTTCAATTTTTGGTAATTGTACAATCGAGTTATTTATATTGTTTACAACTCCAATATTTATTTCGGAAAAATTGAATATCAACTTGTAAAATTCAAGTAACTAACTCGACAAAATCTAGACGTACGTTCAACGTTGTGCTGAAATTTCACAAGTGGACAATATCTTCAAGTAATAAAGCGAATTTAAGAGTCCATATCATGGTTCGTGATAAGTATTTAGCCAATGTTTAACAACAATTATTTTCAAACTATTTTTTCTACATACTAATTTTCAACCACACATTTACACTATAAAATATTCTAAACGTAATTTTAACTACACATTCTTCTAAAAATTACTATTTAAAACATTAATTTTTTGAAATAATGAATAACCAAATTAAGCCCATGTTTGACAACCATTAAAATAAAACTTTTTTTTTTTAATTACACATTGTCATAATAAAATATTCTGTACATAAACTCTAAACATTTTCTTACTTTTTAATCACACAATATCCAAAAAAATCAATATTCCAAAACTTGTTTGAATGATTGTCAAACTGGGATTAAATTTTATATTTGTAATTTAAACCTATAACCAAACTAAATATTAAGCTAATTAGTTAATCAATTAGAAGCGGTTATGGAACTCAAGTAATGACAAAACTTATTCGAATTTTAAGATCAATATTTATAATTTATTTTAATAATCTTTCTCGAGTATAAGTAAACCCCAAAATACACGTTTATCATCGTGACTAACGAGTTCAAAATATTGTATCATCTATAAACCACAAGCAAACAAACAAACAAAACTAACGAAGTTACGTTTCCAAACTTGAAATACACATTATCCTCAATGATATTTTTGCACACTAGCCGTGTCATAATGATGATGCTTTTCTTGCACTTGGTGTTTTATCATCTATCTCTTTTGTCTGTTCTATTAATATCTCTATCATACATGAAAAGATAAAAAAAAAAAAAAAATAGTTATCAATGTGACTACACGAGAATTAAAACTAACTTGAGTGCAGGTATGCGCAGGTTGAGATAAAGTTCAAATTTCTTGGAGTTTTGCAAGTTTATGAATGAGAGGGGGACCATTCGATTGCATAGCTTTAGTGGTTGCAATTGCATGGTTCATCCCTTTGAAGTTCTGTCAAGGTTTTCCATGGTGTTGTGATCGTTGCCAAAGAAGCTATGCTATCGCATAACGCACGTTTAACTTTCTTGAAAAAGGTTCGGTATTCTTGTGATGCTATAAATGCAACCCTAACTCACTACACCAATACAATTAATAATGAAAGACGAGTAAATTATAAGGAAAAAAAAAATGTTACGACTCTTAATAAGCACTTGTTTATAGTTATAGTTCTACCTTTTGTAACAATATTTCACGGCACTTTAATTATGACTTTAGATGTCTTTGCTTAGTTTGCGTAGATTAACTTTGTGCCATATCTTAGCCATCCTTCAAACTTTGACTTTGATCTTTTCGGCATGATATGACTTTCTTAAACAACTCGATTCTAATTCAACTATGAATATTTCAACATTTTCATCGACTTTAATCACAAAATCAATTTTTTTTTAAAAAAACAATAAAGTCAAAGGGTTGCATGCTAATTTTATCTTCATTGAATACTATTGATTTATTTGGCCATGTGATTAATTTTTCGATCACTACATGCTCTTATTCTTTAGTTGGTATTTTCTCAAGTTGAACGTGTTGACCTATGGTTGATCATGACCTTAATGTTTTGATTATAACAAACAAGCCCATCTTGTTTACTAACAAATTGAATTGAGTGTTTAAGCTTTCAAAGTTATAAATATTACTATTCACACTCAAATGAAGTACAAGTGAATGTTAAATAAGCATTCAAGACAAATCATTCGAGATACAAGTCAAAGAGAGGCTCGAAGAGATCAATAACATTGAAGATAGAGTTATTTATCGAACCTCATTTATATATATAAAGGTAGAACTCGTCAATGTTTAGCAAGTGCATAAAGCTCAAGTATTTCTCATAAATTCATCACTTGCATAAATTATTTTGACATGAGAATGATCTTGGAAAAATGAACATTTGTAATATATCAAAAACCTTGAAAAATCATTTCCAAACGTCCCTCAAAAGATCACACTTCAACTTTCAATCAAAAAGTTATACTCCGGTTTTCAATCTCATATTGAGATAGATTTTTGACATGGAAGATGATCTAATTCGAAGATGATTTCTGAATCACAGTTATATCCCTTTGAGTTAGCTTTCCAACCCATTTTGAATCACCTTAATCGGATATCAGGAGAAAACGATATGAGCAAAATACGGAAAGCTGTCCGGATAAGGCGTCTGTCCATCCGGACGTCCGGATGGATGAACCGGACGTCCGGTTCATCTCAACGGTCACTTTTTTGACCGTTCTGACAAAAGCAACTCTAACGGGAAGTTGGTCATCCGGTTCTGAACCGGACGTCCGGTTGGTCGTCCGGATGGGCAGAGACCTTGACGTTTTGCAACTGCTATAAATACCAACTCTTTTCCATTCAATTCAAACACTTATTAGAGATATTTTGAGAGAGTTTTTGGTTGAAAATCTATTGAGCTTACATTGATTTATCTTTCAATTCATCTATTACAAGAATTTCTTGATTGATCCAAACTTGGTTTATCTATTTCATCAAGAAATCAACTTTGCAAGAAAACTTTCGAAACTCATCTATTTTCTATCTTGATAAAGGTTTTCTTTGCCAACACTTGTATTGAAGTGTAAATCTCTCCTCATACTTAACTTGTGTTATTTTTTTTAAGAGAGATTATTGGTTGAAAACTTTGATAACAATACAAACTATTTCATCATCCATCTTTTATCAAAGTTTACAACATCAACACTTGAGCTTAATTCATTTGCCATCTATTAAAGTGTTTGCCTCTTTTCTTCTTGTACTCAACCTTGATTTTATCATTCGATAAGAAGAGAAGATTTGTATTGTAAAATTCATTTGAATTGTGGGTCGGTTGTAGTCCCTTAAAGATCAACGTTGTATAAGGTTTGGTGCGCCTTGTTGTAAGTCATCGTGTGGGTCATATCGAGGTCCCGTAAAGCTCGGTAGTGTGGGTCGTGTTGAGGTCTCGAAAAGCTCAACGTTGTAAAGGATCGGTACTCCTTGTTGTAAGTTACCATTATAATACAAATTGGCCTTGCTCGTGACGGAGAGCTTGGTAACGGGGACGTAGATCATTGCATTGGATCGAACCCCATTAAATCGGTTTGTTATCTTTACATTATTGCACTTTACTTGAAATTTCTATTTACATTGTGCAATATCATACTTGAATTAAGATAACATATTTGCATATTTACTTATTGTATTATACTTTGCAATTATATCTTGTGTGTTGAATTGTTTTGAGACTAAGTGTCGAAAAAGTTTTGAAAACCAATTCACCCCCCTCTTGGTTAGTTATTCTTGGGCTAACAATTGGTATCAGAGCAAGGTGCTCATATTTGAAAAGATTTAACAATCTTGAGTAATGGCTAACCATTGTTTTCAAAATCTTGAGAGGTATTCTACTAACCGTCCTCCTTTATTTGATGGCACAAATTATAACTATTGGAAGACTAGGATGACTATATTTATTCAATCAATAGATTATAGTATTTGGGAGGTTGTTGAATTTGGTCCATATGTGCCTACTAAGGTTATTAAAATTGTTGGAAAACCGGACCAAATCATTTCAAAGCCTAGAGAGTAATATGACGAAAATGATAAGAGAAAATTGTCTTTAAATGCTAGAGCCAAAAATATTCTTTATTGTGCTTTAGATAGAAATGAATTCAATAGAATTAGTACATGTGATTCGGCTCATGAAATTTGGAATGGTCTAGAAGTCACTCATGTTGGAACTAATAAAGTTAAGGAAACAAAAATGAATATTTTGGTTAAAAATTATGAAAATTTCTTTATGAAAGAAGATGAACCTATTATTGATATGATTACTCGGTTCACCGATATTGTAAATGGTCTCAAAAGTTTTGATCGAAAATATACTAACGGTGAACTTGTGAGCAAAATGCTTAGGTCACTTTCGGAGGAATGGAGCCCCATACGGATGCTTATAGAAAATACAAAGGATGTAAATACATATCCTTTGGAAGAATTGTATGGAACTCTAATGACCTATGAACTCAACAAAGCCGATGTCAAGGAAAAGACTAGAAAGAGCAAAGAAGAATCAAAAGAGGATAGACGCAAAATTGCTCTAAAATCGACAATTGATGAAGGAACAACAAACAATGATATGAGCGATGATGAGCTTGAAGATTTGGTCATTCTTGTCAAGAAATGGAGAAATTTTCGAAGCAACCGAAAATTCGAAAAGAAGGAAGAAAAGAATGAAGAAAGGGGCAAGAAAATTGTTTGTTACAATTGTGACAAACCGGGTCACATTAGTACCGAATGTCCCGACAAGAGAAAGTTCATCAAAAAGAAAGCTCTTAAGGCGACTTGGGATGATAGCGATGATGACAAAGATGGAAATGATGATCAAGAAGAAACCGCAAACATGTGCTTCATGGCTATCAAAAATAAGGTAAATCTTATCGAAAAATACTCATATGATTGAATTATAATTAATATCGATTTCTCTATTATAAGCTTTTATGTTTATGCTTTCGTATTTTAAATTATGCATGCTTTGATTTAAAATTTGATTATCAATTTATAAAAGCTAGGGGGAATATAATGATATGATGAAGTCAAAATTTATGGCTAAATTTGTTTTAAAAATGCATGATCAAATCAATTTAAATTGTGAAATATTTCTATGAATTATGAATTGAATTACGAAATATAACTTGATCAATTCTATTATTTCCATGAATTATGTTATGAAATATGATTATGAATTCTAATGCATGCTATGATTGATCTTAAATGCTATTCTTTTAACCTATGCCAAAAGAAGGAAAATCAATTAAATGATTATGTTTGAAAGGGGAATATCAAAAGAGCATTTTAAACTTGTGATATATACTTAATTTGATTATTGAAAGGGGGAATACATGTATAAACGAAAGGGAGAATTCAATTGAAATACATGTGCCTATGGTTGATTTGAAAAACTGTGATCCTAAATACCATACCCTTGCTCCTCTATGTGCTACCTTTTTGCTTATGTCAAAAGGGGGAAGAGATGTGGATAATTATGTTTGCTAATTGTAAACAAGGAAATTCATACTCAAACTTGATATATACATGTTGATAGGAGGAACTTATGCTTAAACTTTATATCAATTTGTTCACTATCTATATTGCAAATTATCTTGTTTGTCATAATCAAAAAGGGGGAAATTGTTGACCTATGGTTGATCATGACCTTAATGTTTTGATTATAACAAACAAGCCCACCTTGTTTACTAACAAATTGAATTGAGTGTTTAAGCTTTCAAAGTTATAAATATTACTATTCACACTCAAATGAAGTACAAGTGAAGGTTAAATAAGCATTCAAGACAAATCATTCGAGATACAAGTCAAAGAGAGGCTCGAAGAGATCAATAACATTGAAGATAGAGTTATTTATCGAACCTCATTTATATATATAAAGGTAGAACTCGTCAATGTTTAGCAAGTGCATAAAGCTCAAGTATTTCTCATAAATTCATCACTTGCATAAATTATTTTGACATGAGAATGATCTTGGAAAAATGAACATTTGTAATATATCAAAAACCTTGAAAAATCATTTCCAAACGTCCCTCAAAAGATCACACTTCAACTTTCAATCAAAAAGTTATACTCCGGTTTTCAATCTCATATTGAGATAGATTTTTGACATGGAAGATGATCTAATTCGAAGATGATTTCTGAATCAGAGTTATATCCCTTTGAGTTAGCTTTCCAACCCATTTTGAATCACCTTAATCAGATATCAGGAGAAAACGATATGAGCAAAATACGGAAAGCTGTCCGGATAAGGCGTCTGTCCATCCGGACGTCCGGATGGATGAACCGGACGTCCGGTTCATCTCAACGGTCACTTTTTTGACCGTTCTGACAAAAGCAACTCTAACGGGAAGTTGGTCATCCGGTTCTGAACCGGACGTCCGGTTGGTCGTCCGGATGGACAGAGACCTTGACGTTTTGCAACTGCTATAAATACCAACTCTTTTCCATTCAATTCAAACACTTATTAGAGATATTTTGAGAGAGTTTTTGGTTGAAAATCTATTGAGCTTACATTGATTTATCTTTCAATTCATCTATTACAAGAATTTCTTGATTGATCCAAACTTGGTTTATCTATTTCATCAAGAAATCAACTTTGCAAGAAAACTTTCGAAACTCATCTATTTTCTATCTTGATAAAGGTTTTCTTTGCCAACACTTGTATTGAAGTGTAAATCTCTCCTCATACTTAACTTGTGTTATTTTTTTAAGAGAGATTATTGGTTGAAAACTTTGATAACAATACAAACTATTTCATCATCCATCTTTTATCAAAGTTTACAACATCAACACTTGAGCTTAATTCATTTGCCATCTATTAAAGTGTTTGCCTCTTTTCTTCTTGTACTCAACCTTGATTTTATCATTCGATAAGAAGAGAAGATTTGTATTGTAAAATTCATTTGAATTGTGGGTCGGTTGTAGTCCCTTAAAGATCAACGTTGTATAAGGTTTGGTGCGCCTTGTTGTAAGTCATCGTGTGGGTGTGGGTAGTGTGGGTCGTGTTGAGGTCCCGAAAAGCTCAACGTTGTAAAGGATCGGTACTCCTTGTTGTAAGTTACCATTATAATACAAATTGGCCTTGCTCGTGACGGAGAGCTTGGTAACGGGGACGTAGATCATTGCATTGGATCGAACCCCATTAAATCGGTTTGTTATCTTTACATTATTGCACTTTACTTGAAATTTCTATTTACATTGTGCAATATCATACTTGAATTAAGATAACATATTTGCATATTTACTTATTGTATTATACTTTGCAATTATATCTTGTGTGTTGAATTGTTTTGAGATTAAGTGTCGAAAAAGTTTTGAAAACCAATTCACCCCCCTCTTGGTTAGTTATTCTTGGGCTAACAGAACGAATAGTCTACTATCCAAAATCTCTGACAATTGCACTAGGAAGTTTTTCGTGGGAAAACTCCGGTAAAGATTTATTGAGTTCATGATCCAATACATGCAAACCCGATAATCCCCATAATACTACTCATGGCAAGACATTTTTATCAATGTGCATCAACTTCGAGAAATCCCGCATAAGCACGTTGTCATCATCAACTTCGAGATCTCTCATCACACATTGTTGCTGCTCTCTTGCTTCTTTTTTGTTCCCGTCAATGAATCTAAGGAAAAAAAAAAAGGTAGATCAAATGTGAAAGAAATGAAAAAGAAAAAGAAAAAAACAAAATAAAAAACTCAAACTAAATCGCGAATTAATTAAAAACTAACTAAATAACTTTAGTTGTGCTAAAAATTTCGCAAATGAACGATATCTTGAAAAGTAATTCAGCGGACTTAAAAGTTCGAAATATCGTCATTAGGAGGAATAAGTACTTAGGTTTTCCGTTAAGATTGACTTTAATACGATAGCAAAATTAGCTGAGTTTTGTATTTTTAATTAAAACCATAACTAATCTAAATATTAAACTAATTAATCAATGGAAAGTGGTAATTAAGCTCAAATAATGGCAAGCACCATGACTTCAAATCATTCTATATTACTCCATCCTACGTGCGTGTATCCAACTGAGACTTTTAAATATTTTTTGAAGTGATGGACTTTTGTGAACTTCTATAGATTTTATGGAATTAGTGGAAATTTTTTTTGTAGACTATTATAAACTTTCATTTTAAAATTTTGAAACCTGAATAAAATTTATTTGACTTTTGAACTTTCATATAAAATATAACTCACTTGGATCCGGTCAACATTTTAAATAGTGTAAAGCTTGGCTATGCCTAGAAGCCAAACTTCAAACTTTACGAGTTTAAGAGAACCTAGACGAGGTTTATGTGTAAACATGCGTTTTCTTATTTTAAATTTTTTTAAAAATTCTAAAATCATTTAATATTTAAAATAATAAAATACTATATTTACTTAATAATTCCTACCATTATCCAATTTTCAAGTTGTCGAAACGCAAAAATTAAAATATTTTTCTTATTTTCAAATTTCAATTAGACAAGTCATACTTAATAGATTTATAGGAACTTCGTATATGCTTTTGGAGTTTGCAATAAAATAACAAGTCTCAATATTATACTTCATAATGTAGATAACACCATAATTTAAATCTTATTTAACTATTTAAATAAAATCATTTTTAACTTTTATGTAGATATGAACGTTTAAAAACATGAAATTAAAGTTAAATGAATTTTTTTTAAAAAAATATTAAACTAAAGTCAAATAAAAGACTTCTAAAAAAAGGAAAAAAAATTAATAAAGCGCGCATAGAAAAGACGAAAAGATGAAAGAAAAAAAATTCAACTATTTAAGAATAGAAAAAAAAAACGTCCAAGGACAAAACGAGACGTTTTTGCCCAAGTTTCGAATCTAGACGGTGCTTACAAATTAATTCTTGTATAAAATAAAGGATGAAAGAAAAGAAAAGAAAAGAAAATGTTATAAGAACTTTTTAAATGTAAATCTTTTTTCATATAAAACGGGAAAAACAATAAAGGAGAGGAAAAGAAAAAAGGGAAAGAGAACAATGATAGGAGAAAGAGAAAAACAATAAATTTTAACAATGGACAGTAAACTTAAAAAAGGAAAGAGAAATATTGAAAATAAAAAAAAAACTTCATATTAAATTTTTTTTTTTTTTTGGAAAAGTCTCCCAAAATCTTTGGATTGAATAAGAGATAAATTTTGAGATACTTTATACTTAGAAGTTAGAACCCTAGAGATTTTTATAAGCGTGTTTGAAAGTCAATGATATTTTGAATACTATATGACTTATAAAGATTTTAATCGAATATACTGTGACTTTTACATATTTTTAAAGGTCTAGAAAAATTACTATTGGATACAAAATACTTTTAGAAAGTCTTGAAGAATTTGAAATTGGAATACCCTAAATTTCTTAATTCATTAATATTTTTTAAAAATCTCAATTAAATACTTCACTTATATTATCAAATTCATTATTTAACAAGACTTGTTCAAATTTGAAAATCATTGTTCCTAAATTATTTAATAATATCATGAGTATAATTAAATATATAACCATATATGACCTTACTATGTCTTTACGAAGGATGCGTATGAAGATGCATAAAAATGAAAAAGAATATTTATAAGATCATGCAGTATATTTCTATTCCCTATTGAAATTTAAATAAAATAATTGAAAAAAATCAAATAAACATTAATGTCAAAATCTAAAATCTAAATATCAAAATTTCATAATTTAGGGTTCAACTTTATTCTAACAAGTAACATCTATACAATTAACTGAGCATCATATGATTACAAGAACATAAATTTGATTGATACAACATTACCCGAAATTAAAGTTTGGAAAGAAGATGGAAATAAATTTTGAATCCCTTGAATCTTTTTTCACTTGCTATTAATTTCCTTTTGTTGTTTACGAATGCATAGTGTTGGTCTTGCGATCACAACAAGCCCAACCGTATCTTTCCCACTCAAGTTGATCCCTAAATTTATTCTTTTGTTTAGCTTGAGTCCTTCCTTATTTGTGGAATGTGTCCTATATCTTTTAATCTTTACATTTAGATCCTCATTACCCACAATCATCTGAAATTGATTTGTTTCAAGCATCGAAAGTTTGCAACCGATTCCATAAACTTTCTAAATATTGGATTTAACTCCCGAAACTAGTAATTCTCCCTCGCTCTCTCTGAATACTTTTTCTGAATCATTTTCTATTCGATTGGTCATTAATTGCTCTGAATCAGCTTCAATTAAACTCAAAATCATATTTATTTCGAAACCAATTGCATTCAAAAAGGATTTTTCCTATAATTAACATAATGACACTAAATTAGGTAGGTATTTACTAATCTTACTTCGAGCTTAATCTTTTTTTTTTTCCTTTTCCAAATAACCAATTACTTTCAAATAGTCGTAAGTGGAATTGATTGAACATGGGGAAAAACTAAAATGGAAATTAATTATACCATATTCTTATTGTAAGCTAAACGAATTCGCTGAAAATATTCAAAATCAACGGATCTTCAATATATTCTACGTTAGTCGCTCCATGTTCATTTCCTCTTCCTAATTTTGAATTTGGGATGTATGTTTCCATACAGTCCTTTTTGTCAAGGGAAAGTGTATATATATATATATCTTTCCTAAACTAAATGAATGAAGAAGAGAAAGGTGTGATCGCAACTATTTCCAACTGATGAACGATAAATTCCATTAGATATTATGTCAGGGACCACTATCATTTAAAATGGGGGACGATCGCCATTAATTATAACATTACTCGATTTTATAAAGAAAATGATGATCGAGATCTTTCATACTTAGGGCCTGTTCGGTACGACTTGAAATACAATTGAAATTGAAAATATAATCGTTATTGAGTTCCACTCGTCTAATAAAAGTTAACAATAACAACTATTTTTTCAATTTTAATCCGATTTTAATTTCTACCGAACACGCCTTTAGAGAGTGTTTGACACTCATTTTAATAGAAAAATGTGTTTTTGAATAGTGATTGATAGAAGAATGTGTGGTTAAAAAGTAAGGAGAATTTTTAGGTTTATGTGTAATATTATTTTATTGATAGAATGTGTGGTTGAAATGAAAAAAAAAAATGAGAATGAGAATGAAAAAAAATGGGTGCCAAATGGGGGCTTGGTCTCTGTTTGAGCCACATTTTTATTGAAGAATGCGTAGTTCAAAATGATTAGAAAAAATGAGAACGAAAATTTTAATATGACCCAAACAGGCTGAAATACAAACAGATCGATACGGTGTGGATATAAGAAAGAGCAAATTACCCAATTCCCTACTTTTGGATATTCAAGTTCAAAAATCAGATTTCAAGTTTTAATATTCAAAAATCAGATATTTTATATATAGATACATATTTTTTTATATTTAATTAAATATTAATAATAATATTATGAAAATTAATATATATACACCCCACCCCCACCCCTAAATTAATTTTCAACCCTAATTGGCTAATTCACATCTATCTATCTCTCTCTCTCTCTCTCTCTCTCTCTCTCTCTTCAGCGACATGGAAGGGGCTTCTCTCCGTCGCCCACTGGCCCGCCGACAACATCGCCTTCTGACAACGCCGACACCATCCATCAGGCTGAGTCGTCCACCAGAACCATGTCTCTGCACGCGACGTCGATGGTTGACTCGGAGGCGCAGCTGCAAATTTCTGTTGATGGGTGACAACGCCAGCACCATCAAACTGGCTTCTGGGCTTGTTGATGTAAATCTAAATCATCTATGAGCCCTTAATTTTCTCAAAAGCATCGATTTTACTGCTTTTTATTTGATAAATTATTCTGGCAACAAATTAGAGTCACTGGGTGATGGTGCTAATCCGGTGGTTGAATGCCATGGGTGCCAATCCAGTAGTTGAATTTCAGGAGTTTTTTGGTTTTTGATTTGTACTGTGCGGTGGTCGGTGGTGGCGGTGACGGTTGACGGTGGTGGTCGTGGTAGTGGGTGATGGTGAGATGGTGGTGGTCGTGGTGGGTCTAACGGTGCAGTGATGGATCTGGTGCGGACTGTGTGGTGGTGTTTTTCTGTTGATTTGTTTGAGGTGGTTGTGGTGAGTTGCCGGTTGTGGTAGCAGCGGTGAAGTAGGGTTATGGCAGGTAAGACGGTGGTGGTGGTGATGTGGTGCTATATAGTCTCCGTGACCTGAGCCACGTGTTGTGACCTATGCTGTGACTTGAGCCATGTGTTGTGACTTGCTCTGTGACCTGCACTTGCCCTGTGACCTGCAAGATATTCTATGACCTATCTTGTGACTATCAGCAAAAACCTGAGCCATGTGTAAAAATATGTTGTGACCTATGCCGTGACCATTTGAAATGAACATGTGACTATCAATAAGAACCTGATCCATGTGGAAAAATATTCTATAACCTGTGTTGTTACCATTTGAAAATAACATGGGACTATGAACAAAATCATGAACCATGTACAAATATTCTGTGACCTGTGCTGTAACCATTTGAAAATAACCCGTGAATATTAACAAAAATATGAGACATGTGCCTTGAGTTTTGTGCTGTGACCTATGCCGTGACCTGGGCCATGTGAAAGAATATTGCGTGACCTGTTCTGTGACCATTTAAAATAAATCTGTGACTATCAACAAAAATTGGAGTAATGTGTAAAAATATTCTGTGACATGTGCTGTGACCATTTGAAAATAACATGAGATTATGAACAAAAGTGTGAATATATTGTGACCTGTGCCGTGACCAATTGAAAATAACTCGTGACTATTAACAAAAATGTGAAACATTAGCCTTATCAAGTTATTAATCATTATAAAAAAATAAAAATGCGTTGTGACCTGAGCTGTGACTTATTTCCGGCGACTTGTGACCTGGACTGTGATCATCAATGGTAACCAGAACAGTTGCCGGAAAAGTCGCCGGAAAGTCGTCGTCGGAAAAGTCCCCGAAAAGTCGTCGTCGTCGGAAAAGTCGTCGGAACGGTTGTCGGAAAAGTCGCCGGAACGGTCGCCGGAATCGGAGCGATCGCCGGAGCGGTAGGGGTGGTAGAAGTGGAGGTGGGTTAATTAATTATATTATATATAATTATCTTTCTATATATTTATATAAATAAATATTTATATTTATATATATATAAATATAAATAAATATGTGTATGTATAGGTGAAATATCTTATTTTTGAAATGTGAAAGTTGTTTTGTCATTTTTGAAATAGTGTAAAGTAAAGGTAGGATTTATGTATTTTTCCCTATAAGAAAAATTGAAAAGAGAACAATAATGTTCAATAGCTGTTGGGCCCACTTCTGGCCCGCCCAACAGCAACCTCTGGTCTTAAATCTTGAATCCAGTCCCTTTCCATTAGGCTCACTTCACTTTCCGTGCACCCATTGCATTTAAAAGCAACAAGGGCAAAATAGTAAATGAAAGTTATTAATTATTGAACGGTCCACTTTCTCTCACTCAATCCTCTTTCTAGAAAAAAAAATCTGACACAAATACACTTTCTCTTTCCTCCTCGGCTTAAAAAATGGCTTCTTGAATTATAAAAAAAGTTGAATTGATTGATTTGCTCAGGAGAGAGAGAGAGAGAGAGAGAGAGAGAGTTATACTCTGTGTATATATACATACATAGAGTAGTAAATATAAGGTAAAAGCACAAGCAGATAAGTAGTGTCACTCGGCCCACTCCCTAATTATCTCTGCTTGATATGCACTGTCATGCATCTGTGCTTGAGTTCGAAAATAATCACTCGGAATCGTAGGCCATTTGTGTAGTTGAGCTTGAATGAGGTTCAAATATGCTTCATCTGTGGGCCGGAGTTGTTGAGTTGCGTGAATAACAGATTATGGGGGCATTTTTCGCGGTGAAACTTGGTGTTGGAAATTCAAGATCGATGCTTTCTTGTGATTATGGGTTCGAGTTCGTTGATTGAGTGAAACCGAGATCTGAACTGGGTTTTTGGTTCTGGGTATTAGATTTTTGGATCTAAAAGATTTGTGTTCTTTGAGGAATTCGGGGCTCATCAACTGTAAATTTCTCAGTTAAGGTAAAGATTAGGTTTTGTGGTGGATTTGAGCGGAAATGTGGTTGATGATCAGTTCAAGATTTGGCATATGAATTTCTTGAAAATGAAATTCTGTGCTTGGGGGTGTTTGGTGATGGATATGAAACGCTGATGAAGCTGAATTTTTTTGTGTTCTGTAGAAGAATAGGTTTTGGTTGAATATATATTTACTTAGGGGAGCTAAAGCTAAATTTACTTCAAAATATTCATGAGAAATAATTTCCTCAATTTTCTTGCACTATATTTGGTAGGTTGGCAGTGAAGGGGTGGGGTGGGTATAAAGTTCTATGACTGCGTGCGTTTGGTGAGTTACAGAAGCCTCTTTCTGGTTCCATCTTTTACTGTTGAATCTGCAGCAATGAAGCCCTCATCTGTTGGTTTAAATCAGCAGTCTCCTGAAGGTAAAGTGTCTTTTCTTCAAGTGAATTAATCTTTTAATGCTGCATATCTCACAATAGAGCTTCCCACTATCTCATTTTGGCCTTCTTTGGGCTAGGCTAGAATGTATATAAAATTGCATATTCTTGACAAGTTAAAGGTGAAATTGAACGATATCAACCTCTTTATACCTGATTATATTATAATATAAAGTGCAGAATCCTGATTATATCCATTTTTTCTCTCTGATTTTTTTTTTTTTTTTTGGACGGGAGAGACTTTATTATAGTTCATAGGATTGAAAGCCTTTATTTTAGGATTCCCTATATACGTCTCTTCTACACAATATCAGAGTTACTAATTTTTTGCCATTAATGCTCCTTTTCCTTGTTGCTTTGTGATTTCAAAATACACACCAAAAAGTTTATACTTTGAACTAATACCCTTTTATGAGGATATATTAGTACATATGTTTTTTTTTTTTTTTAAATTTTAGTTTTATTTTCAGGGGATAAGAATTGTCTGAATTCTGAACTTTGGCATGCTTGTGCTGGTCCTCTTGTTTCTCTACCTGCTGTTGGGAGCCATGTGGTGTATTTTCCGCAGGGTCACAGCGAACAGGTTTGCTTCTTGGCCTTTTTTATTTTGATAAATTACAGTTTTCTGAAGGTCGAATGTTGTTAAGCTTTTAGTACATTTACTATTAATTTATATTTTTCCGGGGTGTTTGACTGGTGCCCTTCATGGCCGACCTGTCTTAAAAACAAAGATCATGTTTAGATCATGATTTGTCAATGGTTTCTCTATAGGTTGCTGTATCAACCAATAAGGAAGTTGATGCACAAATACCAAACTACCCGAGCTTACCTCCACAACTAATTTGTCAGCTTCATAATGCAACGATGCATGTAAGAGATGTTGAAGTTAGTTGTGTTCCAAATTAAACTTACAAGTTGTTCTAGAAGCTTATTATTTGTTATCCAGGCTGATATAGAGACAGATGAGGTTTATGCTCAAATGACCTTGCAACCATTGAGCCCAGTACGTCAACTCTATGTTAAGATTAGGTTGTCACTTATTTCATGTTTCGTTTCTATTTAGTTAAATCCTAATGCGCCTTTAATGCAGCAAGAGCAAAAGGATGTTACCTTCCTTCCAGCAGATCTGGGTGCCCCCAGCAAACAGCCAACGAATTACTTCTGCAAAACATTAACGGCCAGTGATACAAGTACTCATGGTGGATTTTCAGTTCCCCGTCGGGCAGCTGAGAAAGTGTTTCCACCATTGGTAATAAATCTGGTTTTTAGAAAGTTATAACCCATCCAACTTTGGTTCTTATATCTTTGATGTCCTGTACATATGTTCTAATGTTCTCAGCCTGCAGGACTTTTCGCAGCAACCTCCAGCTCAAGAGTTGATTGCACGGGATCTGCATAACAATGAGTGGAAATTCAGACATATTTTCCGCGGTAAGTTTCTTAGCTGTAGGTAGAGCGAAGGGGGTGGGTTGGGGAGAATTTGCTCCTTTTTATTGGATTTTTGCTAATGGGGATTATTGGATTAAGCTTGAACCTTTTAATGACAGAAAATATCCTGCTGCTTTTCATCTTCTATTCTTCAGTTCTTTTTTTTTTTTTTTTCAAAACTGAGTGATACAAATGACTGAATCTATAGCAAGTTCAGTCAGTTTCAGGATATGTACGTATTCTAATTGTATCCAATATAAATATTATTTTGTTATTTTTTCTTTGGAAATATGCTGGCTAATTCCCATAACTGTTTGTGTTCTCTTCACAGGTCAGCCAAAGAGGCATCTTCTTACTACTGGTTGGAGTGTGTTTGTCAGTGCGAAAAGACTCGTCGCTGGTGATTCAGTCCTTTTCATATGGTAGGCAATAAATTGTTCTGGTCTTGTAACATCCCTTTAAAGTGACCATCTTTGTCATCTGATGAGCTTTCATTATTGGGATTTAGATCGGACATTTTCCATTCATGTCCTAAGTGGCATTTTCTTTCTTGTTCTGCCATCCTGGCTGTGTAATATTTCTGCAACATTTGAGAATAAGTGTAGGTACTGAATCTCCATTGAAACCGTTTATTTTACATTATTTAGGAATGACAAGAATCAATTGCTTCTTGGTATCCGACGTGCCAATCGCCCACAAACTGTCATGCCTTCTTCAGTTTTGTCGAGCGACAGCATGCATCTGGGGCTTCTTGCTGCTGCTGCACATGCAGCTGCAACTAATAGCCGCTTCACCATATTTTTCAACCCAAGGTATGCTCCTTGAACCATGATCAAGGTTATACTCCTCAAATCAGTTGTATCTCAACTCACTCAGTTCTCTAATTACAGGGCTAGTCCATCAGAATTTGTTATACCTCTGGCCAAATATGTAAAAGCAGTTTATCATACTCGAGTGTCTGTTGGTATGCGCTTCAGGATGCTGTTTGAAACAGAAGAATCTAGCGTTCGTCGGTAGGTTTCCAGACAACTATTGCAGAACTTTACTTGCTTTGTCATTGTTTGTAGAGATATATTTAACACCTTTCTATGTTTTCAGGTTTACTTCCAATAATTTGTATTTTTTTTTCTTTTCTATGTAAATATAGTCTACCATCCATCTAGTGAGCTGAAGAAATATTTGAAAACCTTTTTAATAGTTTTAAGACGAGGAACATGGTATTAGGATTGAATTCGAAATACTGACCAAGACTGATAATGTTGGCATGCCCTCCAAGTTCAATGTATCTGTCAGGGAGTGGATATTACGTGTTGTTCATGGTTCCTTGAGTTTATAATCTCATTTCATCCTCCCTTACAAGTTCCTTCTTTTACTAAAAGTCATATACATTCAAATGATAATTCTAATTATATGTTTGGTTCTAGCTATATGGGCACGATAACTGGCATAAGTGACTTTGATCCTGTTCGGTGGCCGAATTCACATTGGCGATCCGTGAAGGTATAACAGTATGGTACAAACTTCCTCATATTCTTTGATTAATACTGGCAATATTTATTTTTCCACGTTGCTCCAAAAGTAACTGAATTGTAACTTTGAAATCCCATCTTTTTCAATTATGTCCATGATAAACTGAACTTTCACCTTGTTGATGCAGGTTGGTTGGGACGAATCTACAGCTGGTGAAAGGCAGCCTAGGGTCTCCCTATGGGAAATTGAGCCTTTAACAACATTCCCCATGTATCCATCTCCATTTCCCGTGAGACTAAAGCGACCATGGCCACCAGGACTCCCTTCATTCAGTGGTATGGCGTTGAATTTTCTGATTGTTTTTATTCTATCCTTGCTGACCCAAACATTTTACATTGCTCTTGCTACCTCTTCTTATCACGTGCCATTCAGCATCGGGGCTGGAAATACACAATATCTAGTGCTGTAACTAATGTTGTTTGTTGCTCTTAGGGATGAAGAATGATGATATGGGAATAAATCCCTCTTTTATGTGGCTCCGTGGAGATATTGGAGACTGTGGAATGCAATCTCTGAACTTTCAAGGAATGGGAGTCGCACCTTGGATGCAGCCAAGGCTAGATACTTCAACACTTGGCATGCGGACTGATGTGTACCAAGCTATGGCTGCTGCTGCTGCTCTTCAGGAGATGAGGGTTGTCGATCCTTCGAAGCAGATCCTCTCATCACATGTCCAGTTCCAGCAACCACCAGCTGTCGCTAGCAGGACTGCAGGTTTGGTGCAGTCTCACTCCCCTTCTCCCTTTCTTCAAAGCTTTCAAGAAAACCAGCCTCAGGCATCTCTGCATCAGCAAACTCATCTTCTTCAGCAGCAATTGCAGCATCAAAACTCTTTCAGTAATCTACAGCTCCAACAGCAGCAATTAATTGATCCTCAGCAGGTTTCAAGTGCTGTACCTGTCCTATCTCACTTTGCTTCAAGCTCTCAAGCCCAGTCTTCAGAGCGACAATCCATTTCATCCATGCACCCACAAAACTTTCTGGATTCAAATGTCAAACCTGTCACTAGCAATATTAATTCTCCGCTTCACAGTCTATTGGGTTCAGTCTCCCAGGTTGAGTCACCCAACCTTCTTAATGTGCCTAGATCGAGTGACTTGTTATCTTCTAGTGGTTGGCCTACAAAGAGGGTTGCTATCGATCCTCTTTTTCATTTGGGAGTATCTCAGGGTATATCGCCAGATCAGTTGGCACCGCCAAACACTAACATATCTCAAAATGCTGTTTCTTTGCCCCCGTTTCCTGGTAGGGAGTGCATTATGGACCAAGAAGGAAGCAATGATCCCCAAAATCACCTTCTATTTGGATTTAATATGGATTCCTCTTCCCTTCTCATGCAGAATGGGATGTCAAATCTTAGGGGAGTTGGCAGTGATTGCGATAATCCGACTATAGCATTTGCCTCTTCCAACTACTTGACTGGCACCGGCACCGATTATTCACTTGACCCTGCATTAACTTCTTCCTGTTGTATCAACGAGTCGAGTGTCATGCAGTCGTCCAAAAGCATGGGGCAACAAGATCCATCTTCCAAAACCTTTGTTAAGGTAGGCTGCCATATAATGATGTGACCCCGTTGAATTGTCTGCCTATCAAAATGTAGAAGTTTTTTTCCCATACCTGGCAGTTTGTATTATTGTTGGGGGGAATTGGTAGGATTGCCAAATGAACTATTTTACATTCCACAGATTATCTTTTCATTTGCATTTCCTTTTTCTAATAGGTTTACAAGACAGGGTCCTTCGGAAGGTCACTAGATATCACCAAGTTCAGCAGCTATCATGAGCTGCGCAGTGAGCTTGCACAGATGTTTGGCCTTGGCGGTCAATTGGAGGACCCTTTGAGATCAGGCTGGCAGCTTGTATTTGTGGACCGAGAGAACGATGTTCTTCTCCTTGGCGATGACCCTTGGCTGTGAGTTTTTTCTGCCTTAAAAATCTGGTCATTAAATTTTGTGTCATATGCACCTTGTGTTCTGAGTCTGGATCAATGGACGTGAAAATATCATCTCAAGTTCTTGTGGACGTCCTTTCTAGCATTAGAGGCATAACTTGGGTAATCAAGTCCATTAGTCGTGTCTTTTTTGATCGGTTAGTTTAATCAATATCACAATGAAATGCCTCTTTTATTATATTCCTTTATTGCGCAAATAAAGTGCCCGTTGTTAAATTATACTTATTTCAAGATTCATGGTACTCATTTTGAATTTCTTGTTAGTTAAATGAAAACATTGTGTCCTTCAATGAGCTTTTATTTTGCAGATATAATTAGCCAACTTACCATATTACACAATTGTTACTCCATGTTCACATCTGATGCATACTGTGTTCATTCTATTCCCAGGGAATTTGTAAACAGTGTATGGTGTATCAAGATACTCTCGCCACAAGAGGTGCAAGAGATGGGAAAACGAGGCTTGGAACTTCTAAATTCTGTCCCGATTCAGAGGCTTCCAGGCAGCAGCTGTGATAGCTATGCAAGCCGGCAAGAGTCCAGGAATATGAATGCCGGTATACCATCTGTTGGTACTCTTGATTTTTAGAACAATTTTATCAGAAGACTAGTATTTTGTAATATTAGCATTTCTTCCTACAACTTTGGTGGGATAGAATTTCTTGCTTCTTGCTTAAGCCATTACTTGTAAGCTGTACTGGTAATTATTATAGCATAACGTCCTCTGTTTCTCCGTTCTGAAATACAAGAAGCCGTGTATTTTAGGACAGTTGTGTCTGTGATTAGCTGTAGTTTTTTACCATGCTGTAGTCTTTTTAGAGCTCAAGAAAAGTTAAAAACTTGATAATAGTGTTGTATTATGTCAATTCAAAATCTATATGTATTTCTCTTGTATATTTGTTTAAACTACTTGGACTTGAATTTGACTTGTTGGGCTCTCAAAACTGTAAACTCATGAGGTTTTTACACAAGGGGGATTGTAGGTAATGAAATGGGAAGTCCAGTGTGAGAGCAAGCCAACAAGAAGAGCACCAATTGAAGGTGGGTAGGAATTCCACACTACACGAGAAATTTAAATGCCCATTTTAAATCACACGACATTTTGCTGTGTGGTTCACACACCGAAACTGCCGAGCACCTTTTCTTTCAACGTTTGAGTTCTTCCTTCCTATTGGGGAGAGATTAGAGCATGTTTGGCATTAGGAGATCGATGACAATGATTACAAGTGCATTGAATGGATAAA
This sequence comes from Fraxinus excelsior, assembly GCA_019097785.1. Classification (NCBI taxonomy): domain Eukaryota; kingdom Viridiplantae; phylum Streptophyta; class Magnoliopsida; order Lamiales; family Oleaceae; genus Fraxinus; species Fraxinus excelsior. The sequence continues at coordinate 19,021,990 of CM032624.1, read as the reverse complement.
AAAAGAAGCACGAGGAACCTCTTGGCAAACAAAGTCTAGGGTTGTAAATGGATCGAATTTGCCTATATCCGATCCTGATGATAAATTATCTGATTGGATCCAATAATTCAACGGATATTTAATTGTTAAATCCATATTCGATTTTTTTTATGTTACTGGACATTCGATCCGAATTTAATAAAAATTAGGAAAAAAAAAATCAATGTAAATGAAAAATTGAAAATATTGACCGTTAACCTGGCCGGTTAATCGTAAACCAAAAAGTCGGATCGATTTTTCCAAATAAAATGATTTTATGTTCTTTAAAAAAAAAGGAAAAATTCATATTTAAGGTGTATTCTTTACCTCAATTCAAAAGTAAGGTAAAATAGTTTGAAAACTCAAAAATCAGGTATAGATTTAATTAATTAAAATTTTTTATTAAATAAAGATAATAAAGTCAATTTTGTGATTAATGATCACATATTCATATTTATAAGTTACAGATTTATTTACTGGTCACATATCGTCAAATTTTTTGATCACAAATTATTTCGAGGTCACAGATCAAAAAATTTGTACGTCACAGATTATTTTTGAGTCACATTTGTTGGTCACAGATTATTTCTCAGTCACATATTGTCAAGACTTTTAGGCCACAGGTTAAATACTTGGTCACAGATAACCAAATACTTGGTCACACACCACCGCCACAAGATCGCACCAACAGAGAGAGACACCACCATCATCCCCGACACAACCACCATCACTCCCTTCGCCACCAACAAACAACCCGCACGATTATCATCGCACCAGCACCATTGAACAACCACCAACACCACCACCCCTCGCACCACCACCACTGAACAACAACCACCAACACCACCACCCCTCACCACGACAACCACCACTAAAACACAACCATTTGCAAACTGAAAACAACATCGTAGGGGGCCCAACTCATCTAGGGTTTGTTTGATTTGGGCATTCGATCATCGTAGGGGGCTGCGCATCCGCTACACCTTCGCGATTGCCACCATATGCAAACCGCCAACCCGAAGTCAACTCAACCATCGCCTGCACAACCACCACCTTCGCGACCGCCACCATCGCCTGCACGCCGCCACCACCTTGGGGAATCTCGATTTGGGGTTCGAATAAAATTGGGGAGAGTTTGACAGTCACTCAACTATCGCCTGCATGACCACCACTTTCGCGATTGCCACCGCCTGCACGTCGCCACCACCTTGGGGAATCTCAATTTAGGGTTCGAATAAATTTTGGGGAGAGTTCGGCGGTATCTACAGATAGAGGGGAGAGAGAGAGAGAGAGAGAGAGAAATTAGGGTTAGGGTTTTATATAGTACATGCTTTTTGAATAATAAAACTTGGTCCTTGATTTTTGAATTTCAATCTTCAAACATCTGATTTTTATAATTTCCCTAAAAAAATTGAACTAACTCGAGATCCACATGTTTTTAATAGCAAGCTCAATGGTGACTTTTATTATCATGATGTTCCTTTTTAAATAAGAGATCCTCTTCTAGTTTTCTATTTGCATTAGATGTGAGATAATGTAAAATTGAATTTCAATTCTGAATATAAATATTTTATTTTATTATCTCCATTAACAAATCAAATTATTTGTTACATATTAATTCTTATTTTTTGAAGTTGTAAAATAAATTACAATAATAAATTTAATTAAGAAAAATATAGATATTTATTTACTTTAAATTAGTAGACTAAAATTAAAAAAAAAAATCCAATGTTTTTATAATATTCTTACATTTATGTGTATAGTTATTTATTCAATCTGACAATCGGTTCGATACTGATTCGACTTTTTGACCATTGATCCTCTTCATTTTTCGGGTCGATGCTTGGGTCAGTTTTTAAAACATTGGTTGAAATCAATTTTCTTCTCTAAATTCTCAATTCTTAAACAAGTTTAATAATTATAAAATTTTCAACTTTTTTATGTATTGAATTTGATTATTTTTTTATTCTAAATTTATTTATTTTAGTGACAAATAATATGCCATAAAAATATTTTACCAACTCAATTATTTATAACGAATTTGATCGGATTGTTATCGGATCGGATTGACATATATCCATATTTGATCCATTTAGTTGACGGATTATCGAATTCGGATCTTGATCCGGTTATCAGACCAAAATCTCAAATCCATCTCCCATTAATTTTGTTGGATTCGGATCGGATTTGAATCGAAATCCAATCCATTGACAGCCAAAGTCAAGAGAATTGCATTGGTCTACACTGCTTATGATATTTGAATAGCTAGGAATATAAATATTTTTGAAGATCTAAATCCACATTCAAATTGCATCATGAGACAGATAAAAATACATATATACAAAGTTGTTTTTATTGTATCTTCATGTTTTGGTTCATTTTTAGTCTTTAGCATTTATGTTAGGTATCTTATGTAATTGGCTAATTCTATGAACAAAAAAGATTGAAAAAAATCCATTTGTACAATTATTAGGGGATTGTAATTTTTACAATCTCTCACATTAGTGTGGGGCCCGCTAAATAATTAATTAGCGGGCCCCACACTAATGTGAGAGATTGTAAAAATTACAATCCCCTAATGATTGTAATTTAGATTAGATTTGATATGTTGTAAAAAGTCAAGGAGTAGTGTGCAATTAGTGAAAGTTGTGTATTTTAGGTCTAGGGTTCGAGAATGGAAAAGAGGAAAAACAGCGCGAATTGTCGTTAGACTGTCGCCTTACCTTCGCTCGAGTGAGACATGTCGCTCGACTGTCGCTAGACCTTTGCTCGAACGACAGTATCATTCGAGAATTTCTTTAATTCTTTTTAAAGACTTTTTGCTCGGCCAATTCATTTCATAACCTGCCTATAAATATCCAAAAGCCACAAAACGTAATTCTAAGGTTGATTATTGAGAAAACATATAGCCTCCATATTCTTTTTATCCTCTAAAGCATTCAACCTTCATACTTCAATGTATATTGTTCTTGATGGTGAGAAAAACATCAGATCTTAAATTTAAATACCAAATTGTTGCTTCTTTCGTATCTATCAGAGTTTCTGAAAAATTAAGGGAATGTGATTGGAGTTCCAGTCGTTGAAGAACGCGGCGTTTTTCGTGAATCCATATGAGATAGACGATTTCACAAAGTTAGGAGTTGTTGCAGGAGAGAACAATCCAGGAGAGCTTGGAAAATTACAGCTGTGAGTTGGTGTATGAGCTCATAATCCAAGAGATCTATCGGAATTGCAATCAGGAGATCAGATAGTACGTGTCGTTGTCTACTCTGGTAGATTGTAAGTTTAATATCGTTTGTAGTGGATTGTTGACTGGTAAAGTGCTCTGAGTTTGTACTCAATTAAGGTTTCTCCATGATCATACAGTGCATTATTTACTGCTTTCGTTACTGTTTTAATATTCTGCAGTATCCAAATATAACATAATTGAACTGATTGCTTAACCATCTATAGATAATTAATTGGTGACTTGTTGCTAGTTACTTCAAATAAATAAATTCTGCATTTACATCGATTCACCCCCATCTAGGTGTAATTTGGATCAAACTACGTAACTTTCAATTTCATTTGTACATTTTTTTGATCTTGTAAGCTCGAGTATGTCTGGAGTATTTTTATACGAGTTTTGATCAATATAAATTTATATTTACCGATAAAAAAAACCGAGTCTATCGATTTTGGTCGGTTTTTCTTCTTGCATTTTAGACTCTTTTGGGTGCTAAGGTTGACAATCGAAAATTCGAAATGAATTAAACTTCTAATGTGTTTGTTCAGTCATTTATTGAAACATAATTCGGCAAAGCTTGTGACCAATCATGCATGAGAATTAAATGCAGAAATAATGATAAAGAATGTGCTTTACCCGAAGCTTAGGACATACAGCCAAATATTCAGAAAAACCCCAGAAGGCTAGCAACTCAAGAGAAAACACCCTCGAAGGTTATGGAAAATGCTCAATGAGAATGTTCTTTAATCGAACATAAATAATTTGGAACATTTGATTATAAATATAAGGTTTTCATTGGTTTGATTCTCTTCAAAACTCGACTGTGCACCACCTCTATCTTGATGCCCTATAAGTTATTTGGGGGTCATAATCGAATAGGTGGACTTGGTTATCTTAAGTTCTAAATTGTTTCAACTACTAGAACCAACAATTAACTAGTTGATCTAGTTCTCGATCCCAAAATGAATCGAACTTTTAACATGTTTCGTTAAGAAATTTATGAAACTTTAGTCTATATTAAACATAAATTCTCTCGTTATCACTGTACCATAGTTAAATTTAGAACTTGATAAATGTATTTTATACATTTATTTGGGCTCTAAAATATTGACACTTCGCAATTCTTTTAATATAATTATAGTCTAATTTATTATATAATATGTTATTAGGTGAAACTCGATGAATGAAAGTGAAACTAAAAGAAATAAGCGAAAATTGGCAAGATTCAAAGTTTGGGAGCTAAAGTGCAAATACTCAAAAGTTGTGTCGGAGCTCACGATGAGGATTCGAGAATGTTAGGGATCAAATGGATACAACTAAAGGTCAAAAGGAGTGAAAATATGGTCAAAATATTTTCACAAATCAATTTTCTACCACACAAGGATGGCCAGATTTTTAGTTGGAGATTGAGACCCAATTTTGGCCTAGTAAACGTTCGAATTGAAAAAAAGTTATTACCAGCAAAGTTGTAGCCTTTTGAGTTATATTTCCAACGCACTTCAAATCGCCTTAATCGGATATTAGGAGAAAACGTCATGACAAAAATATTGAAGCAAACGCAGAGTTTGGAATAGCAACTCAGCTCCTAGGCACTGCAACCATAGCGCTTAGGTGCTGCTTCAAAGGCCATCGCGGTGCCTAGGTGCTGCGCTACCTATTTTAGGGTTATGATGTTTAGGCCCGCAAAAAGCCTAGAAAGACTCCAATTTTTGAAAAACCGTGTATGGGAGTATAAACAGAAGAAATGAGGAAATTTTAGGGGTTCCAAACATTGAGAAAACAAAGATACAATTAGAGATTAAGAACACAATTCAAAGAAGGAAAACATCAAGGAATTCAAGATTTGAAACAGTGATCGGAAGAAGAAGAAGATTTTGGTGTAAGCTTTATTTCTTTTTCTACATCTATATTCAAAATCCTGCGATCTACTCAATATCAGCTCTTTGTTTTTCTTCTTTACTTATTATTATGAGTAGCTAAACTTTAAATCAGGACGAACGATGAAAATATACTTGAAAACCTTTATGTCTTTTATTCAAGATTCTTGATATTTAATCGTTCATGTGTTGATTTTACTATAAGTTTAATGCATTAAATTACTTGATTACTAATTTAATGAGTTTTTGAATCTTTTACGAATCGAGATGCGAGTTTGATATTTAGACCATATAGTAAAACCCGACAATTTAGCATAACGTGTAGAGATACCTATACTAAATATTGCGATCATACATGAGTTCTTAGAACTAAAATTTCATTTAACTACGGTAGATTTGCATACAGATATGTGATTGAAATAGTTAAATATGTTTAATAATAACTTGAGAGTGGTAAATTGAATAAATAGAAGAATTCGATCGACCACTACATTAGACTCTTGAATCTTGAATTAGGATTTAAAGGTAATCAATAGGAAAATTGTTCTTCCCTAATTTACATCCATTACTTGAAATCTCAACAAATCTTTTTGTGCATTTTAATTAAGTTAAACTATTTAAATAAAAAACTCACACCAATACATAAATCTTTGTTTACTTTCATCAAATAGGAGTTAAAAAAATTTAATTAAGGTATAAAGTATAGTAATCGTGGGAACGATAATACAGACTCAAATGTTTATTGTACTACTTGTTACGATATCGTACATTCGTGATAGAAAAAACGTAACAAGTTTTTGGTGTTGCTGTCTGAGACTATTTACTTTTACTTTTAGTTTATTTTACTTTTAACTGTTATTTAATTTTCTTTATTTTCCTTTTTATAACGTCTAACTAACCCCTTACTATTTTAATCTATCATGTGTTGATATTTTCTTTTTGTACTTTTTAGATATTTATGCATGATTTTGACATTGGTAAAATAATAAAATTATTGCAATGACAATTCTCTACATGGATTGTGAAAATTGTGACGCGATGCATTATATTGGGAAATATTTATTCTTTTATACTAGTTTACACACGCCGAAACTTCTGAGATCTCGAAAATATTTGATGTATAGAAAACAAGTAATTGAAAAATATGATGAAGAGTACATGCTCGTGGGAGATTTTGTACATGACAATTAGGATGAAGACATCAAACTTGCAGGAGATGGTCCCCTCCTATTGAACGAGAAAGTACTTGCAAAGTTCTTTAACGAACTTGCCAAATTGGATGAAAACGATATGCTTATGAGAGATTTCTTGTATTGGGAAGTATTTCAACAATTGGGGTACAATCCATTGGAAGGAGTTAAAGGGACAGACTTCTCATTGTCTGTGTTGTGAACCGATCATTCAATCCAGAGTTATATCGACTATGGAAGAAGGGATTAAAGAGAATGCCGTGTTGATAACAACGAAATTAAATGAGGATATGCCAATCAATGAGAATGAAATCAACTCACATTTTTTCTGACTTTATTGATTGTCCAAAAATTGATTTTGTGATTAAGTCCGATGTAAGAGTGGAAGTCTACATAGTTGAAATTGAATCGGATGAAATTGAAAAGTCCCATCATATTGTAAAGGGCAAGGTAGATGTTTGGAGACTAAATGAAAAGTGGATCAAAACTAAATGAAGGAAAATGGGTAAGGCATCCAAAGTCTTCTTTAGGCGCCCGTGATTCAATTGTCAAAGTCGAGCTAAAGAATATAAAAAAAAGCGCCTCTTGAGAGGCAATCCAAGATTTTTTTCCCTTTTTATGTATTCTGTTTTTGAGTTTTAGAATAATTTAGTTTATTTTAAATTTATTTGTAACTCATCATCCATACCTCGTTTTCCCTTATGTCTTTGATATGTTAGTTGGTTTATTAGATGTTAGAGTTAAGTAACACTTGTTCCAATTATTTGATTTTAATGCTTTATTTGATTTTTCAGGAACATGACGTCGCGCAATATTTAATCCAATATTGACCATGGAGTCAACGTGGCCAATAGGAAATCTAACCATTGAATTACAAGTCATATCATGAGAGTTTTTTCTTCACTTTCTTCCCCACCTCTTTCTATGCGGATTTAAGATTAAAAACATTAAGGACAATGTCTAGTTTAAATTTAGGGGTGCAAAACATGAGTTCATTTTTTTTTATATATATTTGTGTGTTTTTATTGCTTTTACAAAAAATCTTTTTGTGTGCTTGTTTGAGTCAGTTGACCTAGTTGGCAATGACGAATATATTGAATCATGAATTGATCTATGAATGATGAATATATTGCACGCTTAGATTGATTTTTGTTTTTTCATGTAAAAGTTGATATAGATTGAGCACATGCATTAAGTTAAGCATTGTGTAGAAATGAGTTAATTTTATAATTGAATAGGTTGAAATAGTGGACCATAGATTCTAAACCCAAAACCACTAAATTTTACATTTTTGGACCGAATTTAGAATAGTTTTGGGGGATTTCATTGTTGTAGGAAGATGTTGAGATAAATAGGGATTCCATGTGTGAAATTGAAATCTTGTGTAGATTATCTAAGGTCAATATGATGCAATTGAGTGAAAATATTAAGTTAGATGTCGTTTTACTTGAATTTGTGTTAAATATGGGACATTGCACTAATCAAGGTATAAAAAATATTTTATTTGAAATTTTTTATTTGTAGCCTTTATGACTCGATTAATTAAGTCTGCAAATGTCTTTAAAACCCGACGCCCTATAGTCATTTGACTTTGAAGTTATCGGCTGAAAGTTTGTTACATGAGTTATTTAGAAAACTTAAGAGAGAGAATACTTCAAATAAAGAAAAAAATTATTAATAAATAAATAAATAAAATTCAGAAAAAGTAGGAGTATGAAATAGAAGACGCATCAAATGCCTTGGTTAAGTCCCAAACACTTGTTTAAGAAAATTTGATTTTTGATAAGGGATTGTTAGCCTAATTAAGTCCTAGAGATTGAAGTAACAAAATTTAATGAAGAAACTTTGTTTATTGAAATGTTGAACTACAATTGGTGAGATTTTGTCAAATTAGAGAGGTGAGGATAGAAAAAAAAAACTTAACCTTAATTCACGCATAGGAAAATAGTGAAAAACATAAATTTGGGGGTGTGTGAATCTTATGAGTGATAAAAGAACATATTTGACCATTGAGGGTCGGAAATTGAAACAACTTATGAATTCATAATGTTATTCTTAATTCTTCACAAATACACGTCGATTTTACATTAGAAAAGTGGATTTTAGTTTTTGTATTGTGAGTTTGAAGTTGTGTATAGATTTGTTATTATGATTTCAATCCCGAATTAAAAAGTCAGGTTAACTAGCTAAATTTTGTTGCTTTACTTGATTGAGTGACCACCAATTAGGTAATTAGCATTACATGTTTGTGTGTTTGTTAAATTATATTATGGTTTTGTTTGAGGACAAACAAATGTTTAAGTTTGTGGTGTTTGATAAGTGTATTTTATACACTTTTTCGACTCTAAAATATTGACATTTGTAATTCTTTTAATAGAATTGTAGCCTAATTTATTATATAATGTGTTATTAGGTGAAACTCAATGAATGGAAGTGAAATTGAAAGAGAAACAAAAATTGTAAATATCCAAAGTTTGGGGGCTAAAATGCAAGAGGTCAAATGGATACAACTAAATGTCAAAAAGAGTGAAAATTTGGTCAAAATATTTTCACAAATCAATTTTCAACCGCACAAGGATGTCCAGATTTTTAGTTGGAGATTGAGACCCATTTTGGCCCAATAAACGTTTGAATTGAAAAAGAGCTATTTCTAACAAAGTTGTAGCCCTTTGAGTTATATTTCCAACGCATTTTTAATTGCCTTTATCGGATAATTGGGAAAAAAACGTTATGACAAAAATACTGAAACAAACGCAGAGTTTGGAACGGCGACTCAACACCCAGACGTTGCAGGGCTGCTTATTTTCAGCAACGCAGCGCCCAGGCGCTGCAACCATAGCGCTTAAGCGCTGCTTCAAGGGCCATCGCGGTGCCTAGGCACTGTATCCTAGCGCTTAGGCGCTGATCCGTCTGTTTTAGGGTTATGATGTTTAGGTTCGCGAAAAGCCCAGAAAGACTCTAATTTTTGGAAAACCGTGTAGGGGAGTATACATAGAAGAAATGAGGGAATTTTAGGGGATACACACATTGAGAAAATAAAGATACAACTAGAGATTAAGAGCACAATTCAAAGGAAGAAAACATCAAGGAATTCAAGCTTTGAAACAGTGATTGGAAGAAGAAGAAGAAGATTTTGGTGCAATCTTTATTTATTTTTCTACATCTATATTCAAAATTCGATGATGTACACAATATCAACTCTTTGTTTTTCTTCTTTATTTATTATGAGTTGCTAAATTTTAAATTATGACGAATGACGTAATCTACTTGAAAATTTTTATGTCTTTTATTTAAGATTCTTGGCATTTTATTGTTCACGTGTTGATTTTACTAGGAGTTTAATTCATTAAATTACTTGATCACTAATATGATGAATTTGTGAATCTTTTACGAATGAAGATGTGAGTTTGAGATTTAAACCATGTAGTAAAATCTAGTAATTTATTATAATATGTAGATATACCTATACGAAATATTGCGATCATACATAAATTCTTAGAACTAAAATTTCGTTTAACTAAGGTAAATTCGCATAGAGATATGTGATTTGAATAGTTAAATATACTCAATGAGAACTCGAGAGGGGTAAATTGAATACAATAGAAGAATTCAATCGAGCACTACATTAGACTCTTGAATCTTGAATTATGATTTAAAGGTGATCAATATGTGAATTGTTCGTCCCTAATTTCCACCCATTACTTGAAATCTCAACAAATCTTTGTGTGCATTTTATTTAAGTTAAACTATTTAAATAAAAAATTTACACCAATGCATAAATCTTTGTTTACTTTCACCAAATAGGAGTTAGCAAAATTTAATCAAGGTCTAAAGTGTAGTCCTTGTGGGAACGATAATTCGGACTCTAAAGTCCATTGTACTACTTGTTATGATATCGTACACTTGCAATAGAAAAAACGCAACAGAACTAGTAATTCAATTATAAAATTCTCATTGCTCTTATTTCAGTTCGGTTATCTTCAAATCTGAATCATACCAATCCTAATTTCTAGTTTCAGCGTACATAGTTTCTCGATGCCTATTGAGTTATTTGGGGTCATATTGGAACCGTTGGACTTGGGAAGACTTTACAAGTCTAACTTCGCGTAATGTGATGAATAATTGTAGACTCATTAAAGTTTCCTCCGAAGGTTAGAACTTACAAAAATGTTAGTATAAGTCGCTCCTTGTCTTTTAGTAAATTCTAAGCGAAATGACTTGAAAACTGTCTCGAGAAGGAAGATGTGTACGCCTTTCACATCAGTATCCTTTTTATTTCGAGTAAAGATTCTACATATTAAGATTTTCTTGAACAAATTTAATAATATACCAAAATCTTTCTGACATTCTCATTTTTCAAGTTTTATAGTGCAAATTTGAATTATTTTGCGCTGGATGAAGTGGGCTTCAAATTCCAAATAAGAGAACTATTATATTCAGGTAATTAAATTGACCAGAAATCAACAGCTAGAAAAAGATTTTTACAACACTAGATAAATATAGTCGACACTATAAAGATATATCACTTATCAGTAAGATCACATACTCTTCACTCTATCTAAAGGCTACTTCAAATTTTTCAATAAATACCAAGATTGATGACATACAACAGGGTAGAAATCCATCGATTGTTGGACTACTCACTTTCTTATTTATGCAACTTTCTTGATATTATAACCAACCACAGCACGTAAAGGGGGATGATGGAATTCGACCTGTTTGGCGAATGTACTCTGCATTTGCAGCAGTTTTTTCAGCCTGTCGATTTTTTCTAGCTTCTGCAGCAGCCCGCATTTCCTCTGATTTTTGTGTTGCCATTGCTATCTTCTTCACCATCTTTGCTTGAGCTTGAGCTTTCATTTGCTCAATTCGGGCCTGAAATCCAATTTTTATCAACATTGCAACACCAAGCGCTCCTTTCCACGTTAATTTTGTTTGTCATAAAAAAAATCCAAATACGTAAAAGAGAAATGGAAGTGCAGAAAACAAAAGACGAACCGAGGCTTTAGTAGCACAAAATATAAGGCAACCAACTTGAAGAGGAATGAAGTTATGAACGGTTTAATAAATTTGAGTATTATTGGACGAAGTAAACCAACAAGGTCACTTTTGGCCTACCGGATTAGGTCATATAAAGAATTTAGTATAATATTACAATAATTATTATTACCTCCGTCCCATAAAAATAGTAAAATTTCATTAAGAAAATTTAGTAATATAGTTGAAACAATAAATTTTACTACCTTTTTTCCTAATATACCTATATTAATGCAATCATTGCTCAAGGTAATTAAATTATGCAATGTAATGTTCAAGGTAATTTAACTATTCTTGGTACTAGTCATTGTTTAATGCAATAATCAAGAAAGTTAACATTTATGATAATAGATGATGGTGTGCATTTTTTTTTTTTTTTTTTTTAACTCCAAATACAAATTAATAAATGTTATGGAAGATGGAACGTTTTTTTGGGTTTTTAATTTATTGTTCCAACTACAATTGAATAATGGAGTGATTTATATTTGTGATAACAAAGCACGTTAAATAGGGCTATATAAGGAATCTAATATATTAACTAAATTTCCAAATAAGAAACAAGACTATAATATGGGATAGACGAAAAAAGAAAACATGACTATCTTTATAACATGACTATCTTTATAGGACTGAGATAATATTAGATAGATATTATTATAGTACATTAAGGTGGATAGTATCCATTGACATTTCATTTCGAAAGAATGTCATTTATTATATCTTCCTTATCTGGTCTAGACCCACCTCAAACATCCGAATTATGTTATATGGTTCAAGGTGCAAATGGCCATCTTTTGAGTGAAAAAATTAAACAACACCATCCACCTCAATCCACGATAATACCATTTACATATTATTGTCTATTATATTCTTATACTAAATTCCTTGAACAGCCTAATTCAGTGTGCAATCGCAGCCTAACCGATTATTATGCCATTTTGGAGGAAAGAAAGAATGTCCAATGAGGCTTTCGTAAATGGTGGAAAACTCAAAATTTAGAGGTAGCAAAAGGCGTGATTCTCAAATGGTTCAGAGTGGCACAGAACACAAAATCTCGATATAATAAGCAAGCCCATCAACATACTAGTGATTTAGTTAAACATGGATTGACAATCTGATGCCGCAGATATAACACGGAAAAAGAACATGAAATCTCATATGAAAACATAGTTCATCAAATTACACATATCAAGTTAGAAATAAATTGTCAATAATGATGCTGATCATACTATCAAATGACAGCAAGAAATATGAAAAATTTGAAGAATCTAAACAATTTTATGTTAAATGCCACAAATAGATCGTATCCTAAGAATCGTTTACTATGTGAATAAACCTTATGAAATGGATAAAACATAAAGTATTAATCTACAGTTTGTCTGCATAAACCTCAAACTCGAAATGAAGTTAGGCATACATTAAAATATCTATGAAAATTTTGGTAGTATCCTATCATTACCTAAAATCTGTGAAAATATTAGTTTTTCTTTCTCTTTTTCCTTTTTTTTTTTTGGGGGGAGGGGGGGGGGGGGGGGGGGGGGGGGGGGGGGGGGTGTAGTGGTCGTGGTTCTATCATCCAATAAAAAAATCAATAGGTATTTGAGAGGCTTTTCAAAAATTCGGAGAATTTTGTTACTATGATGATGTGATATTATAGTATTTTACGATAGATGGAAAAAGGATGGAGATGATTTAAACATTCTGAATATACAGATATGGGATGTGAGGAGAAGTAATGGTACCTCTATCTTCCTCATCTCAGCTTCAAGCTTTGCCTTCTGTTGACTTTCCCATGCTTGGATTTTTATTTCTTCTCGTTTAAACCTAACAATAGGACATGATTCAGTCAAAGCATTACATCCTGTACTAACTTTTACTAGATCAAAGAATGTCCAAAATAAAAACTTCAGTGTCAGCTTTTAGGAGAAACCTGGCAGCATATTTAGATTTCTCAGCTTCTTCCCATGCTGCTGCCCGTTTTGCATATTCAATCCCTTCAAGCTTGTTAGAATCAATGGTTTCATTTCTGGAATTACTTTTCTCTTTATCATCTTTACTTGCCCAAGCAGCAATATTCATCTTACCAAGTTGGACACCAAGAGCTACAATTTCTCTTCTAGTGTTGAGCTTTTGTTCTTGATCAGACAATTCTGTTTTCAATTTTCCAGCCGAACGTTGCAAAGCATTCTTATTTGAGTGCTCTATCGGAGAGGTTGCTGGCTCTCCTCTTCGAGGAGTGGATGGCATAGTCTTAGTTGGGCTACGGAATGGGGTTGCGGAACCTACAGGAGTAGCACTCCTTGAAGGCTCTGGACTTGGAATTGGACTCATTTCTGTTCCCATGTCTCTCATTGTAACTGATCTTGGTGCTGGAATGCCTGCATGGTCATTGAGAAGTAAACGAAGGAACTTGTAACGACCTAAATTTTTACTTCTGGAATCATTATACATGTATCGTAAAGAATATTTTCATAAGCAAAAGAAAAACGTAATATTTTCTTAAAATTTAAAGATTTAAAATTAGTTTAAAGAGAAATACGATGAACATTACTAAAAATCCTTAAACTACATAATTTATTTTTCCTTTTCACCGACGCAAGCACAATCCATCTCCGACCACCTCGAACTTCCCTTTTAGTTACCTATAAAAGGTTGATCATATACACGTGAGACATAAATCTCGGTAAATGAGTAATAACGAATTGCATCTCATATTTAAATACGGAAAATCATAACATACATATGGAAACACGAGAATTAAATTCCAACCTTTGTGGCTATAATTTCCGTGTGTAACACTACTAAACTCCGGTCCTTTGAACTTACACATATAGGACCCTTATCATAATCATAATTTGGATTTTCGTACCATTACATAACATAGATTTCTGTAATTCAAATATTGAAAGAACAATTCGTATTACTACACTTACAGTTGTATGGAAGAAGATAAATGTAAATCTAAGAAATTGCTTTGTTAGACTTCCACTCCAAAAATTCCTTTGAACACCATGCGTGCTAAACTCTGTAATGTGAAAATGTGTATGTGGAAGATGAGTTGTGAGGAAGAGAAATATAAAGTACAACATAAGTTGTGTGAGTGTAAGTGATGTGAGCGGGGGTATAAATAGGGGTTTCTAAGGTTTGACCCATTTACTTATTTTTGGCACTAGATTTCATTTCTTTATTGATGCCACTCATTTTTCTATATAAAATGTAATTAATCACTCAACTAATTAACCAATTAAATCTATTAATAAATATATAATTGCTACTAATAAGATACTGCTATATAATTAAAACATTTGATTTAATTATGCCAAATTAAATATTCTATCATACCATATAAAAATGTGAGATTGCTAATTACACATGCATAAATAATGTTTCTAATTTTAATAGATGAAAGCTTCTCCAATTATAACAATTAACCAATTAATTAGGTTAATTGATATGCAAATATTTATATCAAATCATACAATTACATTTAATCAAAGTAGAAATTAAGTTACTTTCGATAATGCAAACAAAGCAACCCGATAATAGTTTCCTTGACTAAACATAACAATTCCATGATCATTTCTTTATCAAAATTTGAAATTCAAAAAAAGTGCACATTGGGTCATTCAACAATGAAAAGTCATTAATTTGGTCCCCTAACTTTCAACATCTTACACTAAGGTCCCAAATTCAAGATTAACGACTATTAAAACTTCTTGAGGTGTTGTAATCTACCACTCTTAAAATAAATTTTCGTCTTCAAAAATGATGTTAGAGTCATTGTCAAATAGTTAGGATACTTAGATTGTATTTTATCCTCGGGTTTCCAACTTGCCCCTTCGACTGAATGGTGTGGCCATAATACTTTGACGAATGATATTTCTTTGTAGCGAAGCTTTTGTACTTTTTGAGCTATAACTTAAAGTGGGGTTTCCTCATAGTTCAAATCCTGCTAAATTTTCAAGGGTAGGTGTTTCACCATGTGATTTAAATAAGGAACATACTTCTTGAGCACCTATAAGGAAGACGTCGTGTGCTGTAGAAAGCTCTAGTGACAAAGCCAATTGGTAAGCTACATTTCCAATCCATTTGAGTATCTAAGGATCAATGTACCTTGACCGAAGTTTCTCTTGCTAAATTGTAAGACACGTTTCATTGGCGTGACTTTCAAAATACTCTTAACAATAAATTCCAGTTTCTTTCACTTTTTATTTGCATAACTTTTCTGATGATTCTTAATCCGATTACGAAGTTTTGGTCGAACCAAGAGTGCTGCCATTCGAGTGATAGTGTGTGACGAAGTTGTGACTACTTCGAGACTTAATCTTTCGAATTCTTCCTATAGAGATTTCTGAGCTATTAACATTGCTGCTTTATCTGTGGTTTTCCTACTTAAAGTGTTGGTCACTACGTCTGCCTTGCTTGAATGGTAATAGATTTCCCCGTCGTAATCTTTTACTATTTCAAACCATCTTCTTTGCCTCATGTTAAATCCTTGTAAGTAAAAATATAATTGAGGCTGTTATGATCTATATAAATGTCACATTACCCTTGTACAAGTAGTGTCTACAAATCTTCAAGGCACACCGCTACGAGTTTTAGTTCATATTTGGGGTAATTCTATTCATAAGGTTTCAATTGTGTGGATGCATAGGTGACTTCCTTACCTTGTTTCATTAACACAACCTATGCTGTGCTTGGATGCATCACTGTATGTTACAAAACCTTTTGATCCTTTAGAAGCATTAGCTGACTTCTGCAATTCTTCAAATGTTCCTTGTGCTCTTCATCGATATTTGAATAAATCAAAATATCATTGATAAATACAATGACAAGTTGATCTAGGTATTCATAGAATACGTGGTCTATCAAGTCCATGAGTACTGCGGGAGCATTAGTCAGGCCAAATGACATAACTACGAACTCGTGACCATACCAAGTTCTAAAGGCCATCTTTGACATATCACTAGATTTGATCCTCAATTAGTGGTCCAGACTTCATGTCGATTATTGAAAATGCCCTTACACCGTGCAATTGGTTGAACAAGTCCTTGATCCTAAGAAGTTGATAATTATTCTTAATAGTGATTTTATTCAGTTTACGATAGTGGTCGCACATCCTCATTAACCCATCTTTCTGTTTGACAAATAACATTGGTACTCTCCATGATGATACATTGGTCGGATGAATCTCTTTTAAATAATGATCATACTTCTTGAACACCTATAAGGAAGACGTCGTGTGCTGTAGAAAGCTCTAGTGGCAAAGTCAATTGATAAGCTACATTTCCAAAAAAAAAAACGTTTATTTTTTGAACGACCTGAGTCTCTATACCCAGTCCGTTAGCTTACGTACTACCTGCTTTGGGTGGGCTTATGCCTACTTACCCCCCTTACGGATTTCTATCGCATCCCCCAAGATTCGAACCCAAAACCTCTGCCGAATAAAAGCCTTAAGTTGAATCATGGTACTAATTTTGTCTAAAGCAGACAGTACATAAGCTAATGGCTTGCATATAGAGACTCAAGTCATTACAAAATTGGTCTAAATGCTTAGAATTTTGTATTTCTTTCTTGCTATACCTATATTATGTCAAGGAGCTTGAATAAAATTTCGAAAATCGTCGAAGATTGAATAAGATTCCGAAGATCGTCGAAGATTACGATTATATTATTATAATTATATTAGATATAGATAGATTATTTTTACTATTAATTAATATTGTAATTGATTGCTTCCATATTTAGATATTATTTTAATCCTATTTAATGAGAGAACCTCTCACAAAAAGGGGCATCGAGTCTTTTATTGAGTATATTTGACATGGTCTTAGAATCAGTTCCTTAGAATTTTCTCTTATTTTCTTGGTTAAGTTTTCTCAAGGCGGGAGGAGCTTTTTTGCTCTTCCCGTCTGGTCTTTGTCAAATAAATTGTTTTTTTTTCTGTTCATGTTTCTTTTAACGTATTGAAAAAGTAATTCAAAATTCGCATTTTTTTAATTCTGAAAATTTACAAAAAAAAATAAAAAAAAATTTGTCTTTGAGTTTTTTGGTGTAGGTTGTTTTGTGGGATTTCTTCCACCTGCAGTATCTGAAGTTTTGGCCGGTATTTTGGCGTTAGAGCTTTTGTTGTAACATGAAATATGTGTTCGACTAAGTTTTTCCGACAGATAGAGCTCAATGTGTGTGTCGACATACTTCGTGAATTTCTTTTGGAAATTCTTCTTGGGGAGTGTGAGTTCTCGTAGTATTTTTGGAGTAGATTTGGAGTAGTTCTTTGTTGTTTTCGCATTATTTGTTATTCTTGGTCTCTCGTCATCACTAATTTTCGTAGTTGGTTGCTCTGATTTGAATTTCTTCTTAGTGGGCACAAATATTGTCACCGTCGTCAGTTCATGATTGCAAATTGATGCTTTTACCAGCATCAAAGCATCAATTTGAGGGGGGATGTCAAGGAGCTTGAATAAGATTGCAAAAATCGTCGAAAATTGAATAAGATTCTGAAGATCGTCGAAGATTATGATTATATTATTATAATTGTATTAGATATAGATAGATTGTTTTTACCATTAATTAATGTTGTAATTGATTGCTTCCATATTTAGTTGTTATTTTAGTCCTATTTAATGAAAGAATCTCTCACAAAGAGGGAATCGAGTCTTTTATTGAGTATATTTGACATATTACTCCATCAATCATCCACAACCAAAATGTAGGACAATAAAGTGTCAGACGCCAATATCTCCTTAGAACAACTGCAACAAAATCTGGAAAATTTCCAACAATTTTGCCAAATCCAGAGATGGAATGTAAGACTAGGACAGTAGGAGACCTCATTTCTAGTTGACCCTGTTTGCTTTAAGGACATGGATGATGCTTGATACTCCCAGCAAATTAAACATGCACTTTTTTGGGGCCAGTAAAACAGTATCCAGACAAAAAAGGCAACACATTTATCAGTGTAGAGCTTTTTATGGACATAAATCTAAGTGGACATCACTATATTTTGCTAAAGAGTATTATATCAGAAGAAGTTTAACATCTTGCATTTTTTATTTGGCCAAGCCTTGAGTATCAGAGCCAAATGTGAAGAAGATGTGTTTGAAAAACTGAGCCTAAAATATTAGGAAGAATGAAAGCATTTAATCACCTGAAGTATCTTCTGTCATGGTCTTTAGGCAAGACAAACCCATAGTTTCCATCTCCATCAAATCCTTGCCTTCAGGGCACAAATCGATTAATGCATTCACTCCATTTCCTTGACCTGAAAAGGGTTGAGCTCCTTGTGAAGCAAAAGCAGACTTCCACGCCCCTGTTTGTGATGCAGGCTGACAGAAATCAACCCGCTTGACGGATAACTTATTTTCAGAACCAGTGGACTCTGGGACAACTCTCACCATATTAGTGTTAGGTACCCGGTTCACTTGATTGTGTATGTTGGTCTTCTTCGAATTATTAGATTGAATGTTTTGCCTATTCATAATCCACTTCTCAGCATCATTCCATTTGGATGGCAAAGGTCTTGAGAATGATCTATTCGCAGGATGATGCAGTGATCTCTCCCCTTTATGAAACTCAAAGCTCGAAGTACTGTCATAATCAAGAATCTCATCTTCATTTATCCTCATAGGTTGCACTGAACTAAAATTACTACCATCGCCAACTGAAACTAGCTGCATTTTGACACTGCCCAAATTATCATTTTCCCTCAGCATGAGCCCTCTTGGTTGCGACAAAATACCATCTCCTTGGCTTGCAGCTAACACTGAACTACTACTGTATTTTGTTGGCGGAACTTCTAAACTGGAAGCTGCAAATTGTAGTGCATACACCCTAAATCAGCACTATGTTTTGTTCAATCAAAACCAACTCATTATTCAGTTTTATAAACAAAAGTTATGTCCCTACGAAAATTCAAAGATCTGTAAATAATTTTATGAGCAATTACTACTAATTAAGAGCGGTTCAGCATTATAAACACATTTTCTTGGGATCGAATGAGGACGTATAAACAATTACTTCTAAGCTAATTAAAAACAGTTCAAAGAAGGCCTCATGTTGATCTGATCCTACATTATATACAAATTAATAAAATAGTTAAAAACTTAAAAAAAAAAAGATTCGAGGTTGAAATTAAAATGGGCAAAGATATCAAACCTTCATCCTCAAAATCTCCACTTCGTGTGGCCAATAATCGGTTCTTCACAAATTCTGAATCCTCAAGCCTGGCAGGAGACGTTCTCGAAGAATTACTATTTGATCCATCCTTTTTCCTCTGATGGTGAGGCCCCATTAGCTTCATCCTCAACTTACTTGGAGATATTATACCAGTCTACATCAAACAACAAATTCAAAATTTAATGCAGGTTTTTCTCATATTGAAAAACTCTAAGCACAACCCAGTAAATAAAATTCAAACTCTACAACCTAATTAATTGTTTCGCATAAATTTTGAAGTTACACAAATGCATTTATGTGGACGTCATTACATAATTCGTTGTATAAAACAAATCAAATTCTTACCTGTACCTTCTGCACCCTCTCGTATTCCATGAGATCCTTCTCGCGCACACATCCACAGTCTTGAATTGAGAGGATGAGAAAGAGTTGAGAAGAAGCCAAAGCTGACAGTTCTACAAATTACGAATAAGATTTCGTGGGAGATCGGTGATTTTTTACCGATGTTTTGACCCTGTACTCAGTTCACTGTCGGTATGATTGACTAAACTCAGAAGTAAATTTGAAATAAATGATTACTTATTCATATAAAATTAAGTCACTTAAAATAATATTTTGCATCAAATCAATAATTTTTTTTTCAACCATACATTCTCTATCAATTTACCATTTCAGAATACATTCTTCCAAAATAATGTGACTCAAACATACCGTAAATATTTAGATATTTTTCTACTCATTTTTAACCACACATTCTTGAATAAAATAATATTTTCCATCACATTAATAACTTTTCATTCTTTTTCAACCACACATTCTCCTTCAATATATTATTCCTGAATATATTATTCCAAAATAATGTGGCTCAAACACACCCTAACTTTTAAAATAGGCAATTTTTAAGTAAAATTAAAAAAAAAAACTAATATTTAGTTGTTTAATCAAAAGCACTTTTTATTTAATTTTAACATTTCTTTTCTGGCCAAAACACAATTAGGATACTGATATATCTAGGTTATGATGAATTATTGCTAATTAAATGGCGTGTTTTTGATTTTTTAAATATCAATTACTGTATGAGAGCTAAATGAAAGATGCTACATGTACACTAAGATTTTACATATTGGTGTACAGTTCCCTCACAATATGAGGGAATAGGAGGTACATGCGTCCTTATATAGTCGTCGTTATTGACTTTGCATCAATCAAATTTTTTAAAATATTCATCTCTCAAATACAATGAAATAAATGTCCAAACATAATTTTGATTGGTTTGGTCAATAAATTCACCAGCCTTTTTATTGTATAACAGGCAAAATTTTTGCTAAATATCTACTGAAAATGGCTTTCGGATAAAGGCTAAACAATATTATTCGTCTAGAAGCTGCAAACAAATATTGTTAGGTATAATGAATTAGTGCATGTTTGACTACGGTTAATTTTTTCACTTACATTGAAATTTTAAAATGACTAATTTTTTATTCATCAATGTTAAAAATAAGAAGTTAATTACTAAGAGCAGGGACATAGCCAAAATTTCTGAAATTTTTTTATAACTAGAATAAGATTGAAAATGACGATTTTGAGTACCAAAATAGGCAAGTTAGATTGACTGACCAAAAAGACAATGAGTTTGTCGATACAAAAATAATATGTCCATCTATGTATCTAATGCTATACAAATTGAAAACATGAACGTTAGATGAATATAAAAAAGACAAAAAGTAAAATGTATATCTATATAATTTGTGTAGCGGTTTGGGAATTGGAAATTAATTATATTACAATTGAGTTGAGTTTTCATTTTTCAAATGGGCTAGAACCAATTTTCCTTTATTTTTAATGCAACATTGAGTAATAAATTCATAAATGGGTCATTTGCTTTTGGATTGGATTTGAGCTATTTATTTATGGAAAATGCTACTTGTACATTAGCATGTACATAAGGGTGTCCATAATGGACACCCGGTGGCCCCCTATTGGAGGGAGTGCCGGAGGGTCCGGCACTCCCTCCAATAGGGGAGCGCCGGGTGTCCATTATGGACACCCTTATGTACATGCTAATGTACAAGTAGCACAACCCTTTATTTATTTAAGTAACTATTGGATCATTTATTTAGGTTTAAAATTTTTGTATGATTGAATTTTAAAGTGTAAGTTATTTAGTCAATATTTATTAATGGAAAAAAAATAAAAAATTTCAAAATTTTACGGGGGCAAGTCAAAATTTGGGGGGGGGGGGGGGGGGGGAGGGGGGGATAATTAGGAAAAGTGGATCAGCGGACAATGTTGGGGGAGGGGCGGCGACCCCTAGCTCCGTCCCTGACTAAGAGTGACTTGTAAAAATCTTTTGTAAGAAAAAAAATAAGTGAATTACAAATAGGTATTTACTTAAAATTATATTGAGCCTAATCAAACACTTAGACTGGGTTTTGTCCAAACTAATTATTGTCCTATTAGGCTGCTTTTAGACTAAGCCAAATGGCAATTATTAAACATTTTGTGTGGAAGAATATTAATAAGTAATGTCCCCTCCTTCAATATACTTATTACAAAAGAGGAGTAAAGTTGCTCCCAATATTTGACTGCTTTTAGACTATGCCATATGGTAATGGCAATTATATAATAAACATTTTGTGTGGCAATTAGTAAGTCAAATAATTTTATGTCCCCTTTCTCAGTTGTAATTAAGAATTATTACAAGAGTTAGCCAGTAATGATTGATATGTAATTTTTGACCAATTGCTTGGTCCACATTATACATGATCGAATCAAGCTGGCCTATGCTATGCTCCTTTTAGAAATTTAAATTCAAAACGAGGGGGAAAAAAGGAGATTCTTATTTGAAATTATTTTTTCTTAAATTCATTTTTTAATTATACATTGTTCACATTACTTTTGCACATAGACTCATAATTTCCCCCCCTATTTTTCAATAGCATTCTTTGAAAAATCATTTTTCATTTCAAATTATCTCTCCCAAACAAACGCTTGAAGAAAATTAAAGAACATTTGATTTACTATTTTCAATTTTGTAAAACACTAAAAACTTGTTTTGTTTAGAATTTTTGAAAATGCATTTTTGAAAATAAATTTATAACATAAAATTCAAAATACGAGAAATATAAGTAATTCAATTCCTCCTTCCCCAAACCCACCCCCTTTCCACACCGTCGCTGCCACCACCATGACCTTCCATTGATTTTTCACTATCTTGCCGATATTGTTGACCTATGATTGATTATAATTTAAATTTTTTGATTATAACAAACAAGTTAATCTTATTTACTAACAATTGAATTTAAAATAATTATAGCCCCTGTTTGATACACATTAATATTTTTATTTTCATTATTCTACTAATTTTCAACCACACAATCTTTAATAAAATAATATTTTCTATCACATTAATAATTTTTCCTTATTTTTCAATCATACATTCTCCATCAATCTACTATTTCAGAATATATTCTTTCAAAATAATGTGGCTTAAACACACCCTAATCTTCAACGCATTCAACGATAAATTGATTAATTGTCGTCAAAAGATCTTAAAAGACAAACGTCAAAGAAAAATCAAGATCAGGAGATTAAGAGCCAACTGTTAATGAAAGATCAAGATGAGATGCTAAGAGCCAAACTTCAAAACAAGATCAAATTAGATTTCTTAGTTCAAAAGTAAATGTACTAATACTTTGATCTTTAGCAATGAATGATAGAAGCTCAAAAATTACTTTGTGCATTGAAAGTTACTTTGATTATCACTTGCATAAAATATTTTGATCAAAAGTAAAATTGATTTTCAAAATGATGTTTGAACTTAAATCATATTTTTAAAATATCATTTACTTTGAAAACTAGTTAAAAACACTTTCCAAAAGTCTGCATTTGTCAAAACATTCAAATCGGATCAAATGGGGTAAAAAAGGGGATAATCGACCGAAATGGTCGGACATCCAATCTCAGCATGTAGACGTCCGAATGGTTGTCTGATTGGTCGTTCGGATCCCCAAAATTTTTGCAAAATCTTCATCTATAAATTCTAAAAGGCATTTGTCCAGTTGATGCAACGGTCAGGCTCTTGATCGTCAGGTTTCATATGCATAAAGGCTATTTTGTTTGTTCGGATCCAAATGCGGACGTTCGGATTGTCCGGTTCGACGGAGTATTTTCTTTTTGAATTTTATAAATACCCTTACCCCTTTCATTCTTCATAAAACTTTCAAGAGTAACAAAGTGAGATATATTTTGAGATATTTCTTTAAGCTTACATTTGCATTCATTTAATTTATTTGTTCATGTAAATTTTTTTGATTGATTCAAACTCTTTAATCATCTTCATCAAAGTTTTTATCTCTTTTTTGTACTTAACTTATTTTTATTACTCATAAAAGAGAGAAATGTTTTGAAGAAAATATTTGAATTTACATTGTATATATTCTTCTATTTCTTCATATTGAAAATTTTAATTCATTGAATCAAACTTATAAAATTATCATATTCATCAAAGTTTCTCTTCTCTTTTTTGGCATTTAATTTATTACTTCATTAAAAGATATATATATTTTGAGAAGATTTTTGAACTTACATTGCATTTATTTTTTCTCCATCTTCTCATTAAAAAACTTTGATTGATTGAATCAAATTTCTATTTATCACGTATATTAAAGTTTTTCATTTAATACTTGAGCTATCATTTATTAATTATTACTATTTATTGAAGTGTTAGCATATCTTAGTACTTAATTCATTTTTATCATTTATTAAAAGAGAGTTTTCATTATCAAATCTTTTTGTTCTTCTGCATGTGTCAGTGATGTGTAATTTTTCTGATTTTCAGTTACTATCATAAACTAGCTAGCAAGTATGAAGTTAATTATTGTGGATGATGTGCATTGCATTCACAAAAAATATTGCACCTGCATCTTATCAAATAAACAAGAAATACGTCTTACTGAATCAAACAAAGAAAAAAGGAGGACGAAGTCAGTGGCGGACCGAGCACAGAAGTTCAGCTCGGACGGACATTGACCACTGACCGTCGACAATCAATGATCGTAAGAGCGGGGTCGCTTATTAATATTTAATTAAATAATATTAAAAATTATTATGAACTTTCGTTTCAGGTGAAAAAATTGTTCCATAATCTACAATTGCAAAATGCCCCGGTTTATTTTTCAATTGAAATTGATTAAAAAAGCAATGTGCAGATTGTTGAATTGTAATTCTCAAATCACAACTCAATGACTCATTAATGATAAATTAAAATTCATAATTCAAATAATAGTGCAACATAAATTATTTGCCCCAAATCACAAACTCACAAATTAGTGAAATCACAATTGTCATTTAAAATTTTCAACACCAATTCGCCAAATTAATTCATGATTCATACAACATAAATCATGATTTCAATCCGTAACGATATTCATAACTCATAAATAAAAAATATGACCAAACTCCCCCCCCCCCCCCAAAAGTAGAATAAGAAAATGGAAAAATTCATATTTAAGGTGTTTTCTTTATCTCAATTCAAAAATAAGGTAAATAGTTTGAAAATTCAAAAATCAGGTATTAATTTAATTAATTAAAAATATTTATTAAATAATGATAATAAAGTCACAGCTTGCGATTAATGGTCACAAATTCATAATTATAAGTTACAGATTTATTTAATGGTCACATATCGTCAAATTTGATTATTCGAGGTCACAGATCAAAAAAATTATACGCCACATATTATTTCGAGGTCACAGATCTTTAAATTAGTTGGTCACAGATTATTTTCCAGTCACGTATTATTAAATTTTTAGGTCACAGTTGAGTAAACATTTGGTCACAGATTACCAAACATTTGGTCACAGACTACCACCGCTATCACTATGGCCGCCAGCACCACCACCAACACTGCACATAGCACCATGCCCAACTGCCGCCACCACCACCACCACCACCAAAGAAACACACCACCGCCAGAAACGACGCCATGACAGCACCACAAGACCACCACCACTACACTGCCAACACCACCACCAGACTGCCAACACCACCACCACAACTGCCATAGCCACCACCACCACCGTACTGCCAACACCACCACCACAACTGCCATAGCCACCACTAGTCGCCACCTAATGGACCCACTAATATTTCCCCAAATCTCCACCAGAGCCGCCTAATGGACCCACCATCACCGCATCCCTCCGCCACCCGACCTCATTCACATCCGCCCCTACCTTCCACCACACAGATCTGCCACACAAAACACCCACCACCGCCGGCAGCAGCGGCAGCAAGCTGGCAGAGGAGTTGAGATGTAATCAAGCTGAAGCATCGACAAAGGATCAAGAAAGAGTCTGGTCTCGACCGGAGCCGGATAGACGATGCGGATGGACTGGACCCGTTATTGTCAACTCCTCTGTGCAATGGCTGCGAACTCTCTCCCTCCATCTTCTGTTCGGACCTAACCCGTATTCTTCTCTGAAGCTCCAAACTGGACCCAATTAACTCTATGATGGATTTTTAAAGTGTTTGTATATGTTATTGTTGGAGATTCGACGCCTGCGAGCAACGGCAAGCTGCTGCCAGCTTGCCGGCAGCAGCCGACCACTGCGAGCAGCAGCGGTCGGCTGCTGCTTGTAGCGGCGGTCGCTGCAGCTCGCGACCGCCGCTGCTGCTGGCTGCCGCTGCGAGGGGGGAGGGGAGGGGGGAAAGGGAGAGAGAGAGAGCTGCTGTGCCGCTGGACGAAGAGAGGGGAGGGGGGAAAGAGAGAGAGAAGAGGGTGAAGGGTGAAAAATTAGGGTTAGGAGTTTATATATTACCTGATTTTTGAAAAATAAAGTTTGGTCCCTGATTTTTGAATTGGTGTAAACTTTACACCTGATTTTTATAATTATGCCATAAGAAAACAAAAAAAAAGAAGTTTCAGCCTAAGGCAAATGACCCAATAACAAAACAAAAAGAAGGAAAGGCTTTCAGCCCATTGAGCCCAACATAGGCAAAAGCCCAATTACCAAAAAAAAAAAAAAAAAGGAAGGAGAAGGAGAGGGAAGAGGAAGAGGAACAATTACCAACCTCGACGCCACTGCCCACTGCCCTCACCTACACGCCGATCTCCTTCTTTCCCCAATGGTATGACATTGTTTCGGTGGAGCTCAGCACGTGCGGTTGCGCCCCCTCGTCGGGTGCTGGGTTTGCCGGTGGACGAAGTGTCAATGCTAATATGTTCTATTACGAATAAAATGGGAATGATATGAAAACATAGGAGATTATTTACCTTCACTTGATAGCAATTAAAAATAAGCATGACAAGGTGGTATTGTACGAACATAACATAATAGTTTAGCTAACTTTAATAACAATCAAAATATGCAAAGAGTGAAATTTACCAATAAACTATCACTAGGCTAACCTTATATAGTGTGTCCAAGATAAGGAGATCTAATTGTCCACCTCCATCTTTTGAGATATCTGCAATAGCAAACGCTACCTTAACAAATGGCTTCAAAATTTACAGTGCTATGCTACCAGGGAATGAAATGTTATTAACTGCAATAGAAATCACCTTTCTATTCTGAAGGCTTCTCCGCTACTTCTTTATTTAATTTTTTATTTTTCTGCAGGAGATGATTCACGACTAGGTTTTAGTTATGTTGGGTCTGTTAGAAGCTTAAAAGGTCATCATACTGTATTTTTCTCCTGGACTCTATAATACTTTCTTGATCTTATTTCTAACGTGTTTAAGCCTGGTCTGTCAAGAAATAGATTTATCAAATTTTTTCAAAAATTGTAGGCAGGCCACGGAGGAATCTTTAACACATATTTTTTATGGAACAAACAAGATATCTGAATTGCTTTGATATGTTCTTTATTAAGAGATAAGAGATCTCATAGGAATTTAAAATGACCAAAAATGGGTGTGTCGCTTGGTCATCGATATACTCTATAAGAGAAGAATAGTATGAAGTGTTTATATTATTGTGTATGAGAACTGCACTTATCTTACTGACTATTTTTTAAATATTTACTCTTATAAAATTTTATTGGTTAATTCGAGTCGATTGGGACTGTGGTGAGATGGTGATGCGGACTGTCCGCCAGGAGGAATTGAAGAAATAAAAACATAAAATTTTTCCCTTAAATTTATTAGTTAGTTTTAATTGTTCAAAGACACGTTATTTAATTAGTGATTATGTTATTATCTTAACGATACAATTTTCATGTTTAGTTTAAATTTATGGATATTCCAGTTATATTTTTTTATTAAAGAATATTATTTTATCGTTCCGCCTTTGATACAAAGTAATGTGAATTTTTGGTAACATCTCAAGGTTTCTAAAATTTTGGGGTTTATACTGGACTTGCTTGAGCGTCCAGTTAGCGCTAGGTTAGCGAAAATGAGACGACTTTTTCTTCCAATCCATAATTTTGATCTCTTCAAAATCACTCTAATTTAGACTTCAATACTCACTAGAATTTGGGTCGAACCACAACACATATACTTTCGAATCACTAGCTTCTGAGTTTGCCAATTAAAAACATTAAATTTCTAATTAGAAGTGTTCTAACAAAATATAAATTCTAATTCTAATAATAAAGTTTAGCTGTTTATATAAAAAATGGAAATTGTAATTTTCCTTCACGAAATTGTAATTTTCCTTCACGAAGTAGCATGTATAGTCTGAAAAAGTAGTATTAATTTCTTATTGTAGAGAAAATCCCATAACAATGGGAGTTATTTCTAATAGTCAGGTTTTTACCAGGGACATGAATACTCTTTTCTTGTAATTCTCAAATGCCATCTGGAAACTACTCCTGTATGAAGGCCCCCTTGAATATGTACATACATAAATGCTTGCAAACACAATGATTTTGGACACATTATTTTATTTAACAAAGGATTGCAGGATAGGAAATACTAAGTTGCTTACAATATTTTGTTGGGGAAAGAAAGCCTGAAATATCAGATATATTTATGCTACTCTGCATCTTTCACCGAAAAGAAAACCTAAGTATACATAGTCTTCACCATGCATTACCAATGCCAAAAGGTACGAACATTTAAACAATAGAATCTGTATAAAGTATCTATAAACGAAACATATGAGAAGAACCAAGACATGGAGGATGAAACTAATTGGCAAAGGAACAAATTGTAGTCCTGATGCGATGAATGGCTTCTTATAGTCATGATTCTCTACAATCTTTCGCTACACGTCTGATTTCCTGTCCAGGCTTGAGTGTTTTTCTGAACCAAGTAAGGGATATTCATTGCAATGCTGTTCTAGAGTAATCAACAATTGATAGGACAAAATTATCAATCATATTAAAAAATGCAAGATACATGTTGGTTAAAAAAAAGCAAACAGAAGACATCTGCACATGCCATTCTTTATACCCAACAGAAGGGATGCTTGTTAAAATTTCCTTGTAATACGTTAGCTTATTAACTAATGATGGGGAACAGGACCCTTAAACAAAAAATACATTGACACCGTGGAGTTTCATTAGTGATACTGCATAAGAGAAATAAACACATCGCAAATTGATGTACATATTTCCTTCATGACTCCATAGTGAAGACATACCAACAGACAGTTAGTCAAAGTAACCAGATCAAATATAAGAATTTTGGAACATATCAAGGTCTAGTAATTTCTTCTGCCTCAGAAAGAAAAAGCATATCCCAATCTAACTCCTGTTTTAGAAGTTAATCCATCAAAATCCCATGCTCAAGCAGAATCTACAAGTATTGACATGGTAAGTTGGACATGCATCCAAGTCTAGTAGACTAGAGTTCCTCCCATTTAGATGTATCAGTTAACATCATAATGCAAATATAGTAACCATGATAAACAACTGTATGCAATAACAACTTTAACCATAAAAAACTCCTAAGTTCATAGATCCATGAAATTAAAAATAAAGAAACAGTAACAGTGAAGTTGAACGCAGCTTGTAAACCAATTTTCACACCATTCTTGATCTTGGCCAAGGCATAACCATATTCATCTTGATTATTAAGGTCATTTTATTTAGATAAACATCACAACAGAAGAGTAAAGTACCTCTCCATGGCATCTTGGGATAGGTAGATGGGTATAGGATTGAAACAGTCATAAAACTAGACTCCCTGTCCTCCTTGGGATATAAGGTGTTTCAGCTACTCCAATGAATGAACGTAACCTGCAAAATGAGGTTGGGACTTTCTCCCTCATTGTACTTCCGGCGTAAGAATTAGTAGGTTGTTTGTGAACATAGGAAGAGGAAAAATAATGGGTATTCAAATAGCCAGAGTTTCAAGATCCATACCTGTCTTGTCTTATGTGTATTTATAGATGTCTGAAGCCATTTAACTGTCGGGGGGTTATCTTGACACATGTCCCACGTAAAGCCTTCCACTACCCCATGTCTTAAGCGGTTGGTTGTGTCCATGATAACCGTTGGTCGGTTTCCATCCAACTCAATGGTATTTTTATGGTTAAGCATTGCATTGATCCCGTAGTGGTAGCCGACCTAGTATGTGCATAGTATGCCTCATAGTGGTAGGCGGCCCATCATGAATGTAGAGAGTCTCATAGTGTTAGGCATCCCGAGCGTAGCGTGCCTTATAGCTGCAGGCGGCCCAACATGAATGTAGAAGTCTCATAGCAGTAGGCAGCTCAAGCGTAGAGTGTCTCATAGCTATAGGCAGCCCAACATGAATGTAGATGGTCTCATAGCGGTAGGTAACCCAACATGAACGTAGAGTGCCTCATAGCGGTAGGCGGCACAACATGAATGTAGATGTCCTCTTAGCGGTAGGCGGCCCAGCATGGGGTGTTACACGTTGGGTGTAGATTGGATAACTTTCTTCCTATTGACTATAGTAGATAATTGTCGATGCCTCTAATATCAATGATCAATATCATTTGTTGGACTAAAAGGTTGCACCGTACGTATATCATCCAAATGAAGAACCGCATCAGCATGTTCATGAGTTAAAATAACCTATGGAAAATACTTTATGGGTTTTTAATATAAATGTTTACGTATAACATGAAAGCTCTTCAAGAACAAGATGCATGGGTAGCATGGGTTGCTGAACTATTCTCCTAATCATATGGTGTGTGTTTCGTCGCCCAATTACCCCTAGTAAGTTCATGAAAACCAAGATTTTCTCAAATGCATATAAAACAAAAGTGTCATTTATATACCCTTTTAGTGTTGAGCCATAGAAAAATCATTTTTAGCAATGGAGTGTAAAAAGACAAGAAATTTACAAGTACTATAGCAAGTCTATAATTATGACCCCTGTTGTTTACATATTTTTTAAAACTCATTTTCTTGAATTCATCTTCAACCACACATTTTTCCAATAAAATAATTTTACATGAGAGCCCAGAACATTTTCCTTACTTTTTAGCCACACATTCTCCAAAAAAAATACACTTTTTACAAAATCTTTTAAAAAAAAAAATCGACATCAAATAGGTCTATACTTGAACAAAGTTCAACCGCCAATATTTATAGAAATTTCAACATCCAGAAAGTGAATTTATCTTCCAAATAGATCTTTTAAAACTTAGGAAAAGATGCCCAAATTAAAATCTATAATAATTTAGTCAAAATGCTCAAATTACCTTCTGTTACGTGTCCTCATGTATAGACTTTGTAATTTAGGGAAAATGTTCCCATTATCAATCTTAAATGTCTTTGTTTAAGTCCCCGATCTTTGTCTCACTCTCAATACATAAATTATCATTCTGTAATTCTGTTGAGATTTGATCGACACTTTTGCTGCTGAAGTGTGATGATTTTTGTATCTAAATTAGCTGAATTAAGGACAATGGTTGGTAGTGTAAATTTTTGAATATTTCATAAGTATGGCCTTTTGTATAATCATTAGAAAATGTGTCAACAAGTCAACTTGTAGTAGGTATGGAGCTATTGATTATCATTGGTGCTAGAAACTTCTTGTAAATGAAATATATTTGGTTATGGAATGCACCAGCCGTGTGGTTTTTTGAAGTTTTAAAAACATAGTTCAACTTTCATTCTCTTTGAATCAATAATCCCTTCATGGTATCAGAGCTATCTTGATCTTAGGAGGGGTAATAAAAAGTCGTGCAACAAAATCTGGAAAGGAAGAAGCAACCAGCAAGCTACCTTTCATCAATAGCCGAGTGATATGAGAATAAGGATGATAGCTTCAAGTGGTTTCTCAATACCTTTACCTTCTACAAGAGAGAATTATGATTTCTAGGCTGCAAAAATGAAGACATATTTGAAGGCTTATGATTTGTGGAAAATCACTGAAACTGGATATGAGCCTCCACCTCTTAGAGTAAGTCCCACAATTGCTCAGTTGAAGCAGCATATTGAGGAGGTTGCAAAGAAGTTCAAGGCTCTCTCTTACATTCAGTCTGTCATCTCTGATGCAATCTTCACAAGAATTATGACTTGTGAAACTGCAAAGGAAGCCTGTAATAGATTAAAAGAGGAGTTCCAAGGCAAAGAAAGGACGAAGCAAATGCAAGTGTTGAATCTTAGAAGGGAGTTTGAAACTTTAAAGATGAAGGATTTAGAAACTGTAATTGATTAATAAGCTGATAAATGTGGTAAATCAAATAAGATTGTTGGGGGATGATCTGCCTAACAAAGGATAGTGGAAAAGGTTTTAATAAGTCTACCAGAGAAGTTTGAAGCAAAAATTTCATCACTTGAAGACTCAAGAAACATGTCTTCAATAACTCTGTCTGAACTGGTGAATGCACTTCAAGCGACTAAGCAAAGGAGGCTTATCAGGTAGGAGTAGCAAACTGAAGGAGCCTTGTTTTTTAAAGGAAAATATAAAGCTCAAATGAGCATTGGAATGAAGAAACAACATTTTGAAACAACAGCTTGAAAAGAAAGAGGTTGAAAGCAGTAAAAATGGAAGTAAAGATGTAAAGTACGCTCCCCCTATCCTCATTGCAAAAAGAAGGGACATTATCGTAAATGGTGTTGGTATAGGCCCGAAGTTCAATGTTGGGCCTGTAAACAATTTGGGCATTTTGAGAAAGTTTGCAAAAATCAAAAGGAGAAACAAATTCAGCAGCAGACATATATTGCAGAAAATCAACAAGAGCAGCAGGATGAACATATGTATATTGCAGAAAATCAGCAAGAGCAGCAGGATGAACATCTGTTTACTGCTATCAAGGATAGCAGCAAAGCTGGAACTTAGCTACTGGATAGTGGTTGTACTCAGCACATGACTGCAAATTCCAGTATCTTTGTTGAACTGAACAAAGCATACAGATCCAGAGTCAAAGTAGGCAATGTAGATTATGTGGAGGTAAAAGGAATTGGTGTGATAGCTGTACAGACTTAAACAGGTATCAAACACATATCAGACGTTCTTTATGTGCCTGAAATAGATTAGAATTTGGTTAGTGTAGGCCAATTGCTTGAGCAAAATCACGTCCTAATATTTAAAAACAGAGCATGCACTATACTAGATGGAAATGGTTATGAGTTAATGACATTTGAAATGAAGCATAGAAGTTTTCCTATAGAGTGGAAAAACATCACCACACATGCACTATCTTTTGAAGTAGTTGAGTCTTCTCTGTGGCATAGACGATTTGGTCATGCAAACTATACTTCACTCAAGCACTTGCATGAGTTTAATCCTGTTAAAAACATGCCTGAGATTAATGATGATTTCTGTGTATGTGATGTTTGCCAATTTGGAAAGCAAACAAGATTTCCATTTCCTAAAAATCAGTCAAAAAGGGCCTTAAACAAGCTTGAGCTGATCCATTCAGACGCGTGTGGTCCAATGAGAACAACCACTTTGAATAATAGCACATACTTTATTCTTTTCATAGATGATATGATAAGAATGTGTTAGGTTTATTTTTTGAAAACAAAATCTGAGGTTGCACCCGTGTTTCAAAAATTCAAGAACCTTGTAGAGAATGAAAGTGGTTGCAGAATTAAGGCAATTAGAACAGACAATGTGACTGAATATAGCTGTGACCAGTTTGACAAATTATGTGGCTCTAAGGGAATTAAGCACCAATTGACTACTATTTTCCTCGGCAAAATGGAGTGTGTGAGAGGAAGAACAAGACAATGATGGAGATGGCCAGGTGTTTGATGATTGAGAAGAAGATTGCAAAGGAGTTTTGGGTTGAAGCAGTGAACACAACTGTATATCTCCTTAATAGATTGCCAACAAAAGCTCTGGAAAAGAAACTCCACATGAAGCTTGGTATGGAGTCAAGCCTGATATTACACATTTGAAAGTGTTTGGTAGTGTTTGCTATACCTATATTCCAGATGCAAAAAGGGACAACCTAAGTGAGAAAGATGAAATTGGAATTCTGGTTGGCTATTG
The DNA here is from genome assembly GCA_019097785.1 of Fraxinus excelsior. Lineage (NCBI taxonomy): Eukaryota > Viridiplantae > Streptophyta > Magnoliopsida > Lamiales > Oleaceae > Fraxinus > Fraxinus excelsior. The sequence goes on along the minus strand of CM032624.1, from coordinate 18,988,099 downwards.
TGAAAATGCTAAGGGATACATAGTTTATAATCCTCAAACCAAGAAAATGGTTTCCAGTAGAGACATCAAAGTCGATGAGGAATCTTCATGGAATTGGGAGACAATTTCAGTGAATAAAATCCAAATTAATGGGTTGATTCCACAAGACAAAGATGCAAGTACTAGTAAAGGTGAAGCAGAACCTAATGATGGTTCAGACTCAGAGAATTCAAGGACAAAGATGAGGTCACTGGCAGTGTGTACGCTAGCTGCAATTTGGTTGTGTTAGAACCTTCTAACTTTATCGGAGAAGCAAATTCACAAGGTTGGATGGCTACAATGACGGAGGAGATAATCATGATTGAAAAAAATGAAACCTGGGAGTTAGTTGATAGACTATTGAATAAACAAGTGATTATTGTCAAATGGGTGTATAGAAGCAAGTTAAATCCTGATGGTTCAATCAACAAGCTTAAAGCCATATTGGTTGCTAATGGTTATGCACAGCAATATGGTGTTGATTTCGCAGACACATTTGCTCATGTGGCCAGATATGAAACCATAAGGCTGCTGACTGCTATAGCAGCTCAAAGTGGATGGAAAATTCATCAATTAGATGCAAGTCAGGCTTTTTAAATGGACACTTGAATAAGGAGATCTTTATTGACAACTTGAAGGCTTTCTGGAAGAAGGAAATGAAGACAAGGTGTATCTACTTAAGAAAGCATTGTATGGTTTAAAGTAGGCCCCAAAAGCTAGGTATAGCAGAATAGATGATCATCTTGGCTGTCTTGGTTTCACATAAAGCTTGAATGAACAGACCTTGTACGTGAATGAAACAAGTGTAAGAAGAAATGGTCATCATTTTACCGTATGTTGATGATCTTTTGATCACATGCAGTAGCTTTGTATTAATTGGAAGAGTGGTAGAAGAATTGAAGAAGACTTTTGAAATGACTGATTGGGGAGAAATGCAGTATTTCCTTGGGTTGGGATGGAAATTCATCAAACTCAATGAGGGATTTTTATTTGCCAAAGGAAGTATGCAAATGAAGTGTTGAGGAAGTTCAATATAGAGAACTGCATACCTGTCAGCACACCACTAATTCAGAATGAAAAATTGATGAAGGAAGATAATGCCAAAAAGATTGATGCAAAAGTTTATGGAAGTTTGAATACATATCAACATCAGAAGCTACTAATCAAACAATTTGGCAGAGGAAGGTGTTAGAAGTCTAAAATACAAGTAAAATGAGGCAACAATCATCTATTGTGACAATCAATCTGCCGTTGCAATGGTAAAGAATCCAGTATTCCACTCAAGAACCAAACACATCAAGACCAAACATCATTCAATTACTAAATCTCAAGAAGGAAAGGAAGTGGAACTTGTGCATTGCAAATATGAGGATCAACATGTAGACATCCTAACCAAGTCATTAGCTAACGCAAGGTTTGAAACACTAAGGGTCCGTTTGATTGTAAATGTGGAAAATGAGTGGAAAGAAAATGTTTACAGAGAATTGAATTGTCTAGAAATTGTTTTACTCAGAATTGTATTTGATTGGTATAATTTTTCACCTGGAAAATATTGAAAGTTTGGTGTCCGTTTGACTTCAATTTTTTTATGAAAATTGTTCATTAAAATGATAATTTTTTCTACCATTGGGTCTAGAATTTGTTCCAATTGCAAAAAAAAAAAAAATGAAAAAAAATTACCATACAAAATACTATTCGTTTGGCTTTGTTTTGTATGGAAATTATCAATAAAAGTGAATTTTTTTTTACTATTGTGTTTAGATTTTTTCCAAAAAAAAAATAAAAAAATAAAAAAAAAATCAATTACCACCAAAATCAAAAGAAAATATTTTCCATCAAATCCAAGAAAACCGGTGCGTAAGGAGAGATGAAGGAAAACATTTTTCGGGTAAAATTTTTGCTGTCAAACGGTGCAAAAGGTGGAAAATGGAAAAAAAAATTACAACTTCCAAGGAAAATCTTGGTTATCAAACAATGCCTAAGATATTGCCTTGGTGTTTCCAACAAAAGTGCAAAGGAGGAGTGTTGAGATATGATCGACACTTTTGCTGCTGAAGTGTGATGATTTTTGTACCTAAATCCGCTAAATTAAGGACAATGGTTGGTAGTGTAACTTTTTGAACACTTCATAAGTATTGTCTTTTGTATAATCATTGGAAAAGCTGTCAACAAGTCAACTTGGAGTACGTATGAAGCTGTTGATTATCATTGGTGCTAGAAACTTCTCGTAAAGGAAATATATTTGGTTATGGAATGCACCACCCGTGTGGTTTTTTGAAGTTTTAAAAACGTAGTTTAACTTTCATTCTCTTTGAATCAATAATCCCTTGAAATTCCCTTCTTAGCATTAAGATTTAAATTTAGACTAGTCAGAAAAAAAAAAGCAATTAAAATTCCAAAAGAAACACACACACACACACAAAGCATTATGGAAATGAATAAAATCAAAATTAATAAAAGGCACAAGAATATATTCTGTGAAGATCTTCATAGAAGTATAGGATTCTATAAGTGTATTTCCTAGCTAACAATATTGGTCAAAGGAAACTAAATTTGTCATTTCAGTAGGAATAATGCATAATACAGTAAAATCTCTATAAAATAATAATGTCATGGCCGAGAAAAATATTATTTTAGTGGTGTTATTAATTCATCGATAAATGAATATTTATTAATTTACAAAGTATTTTATATTTTTATAACTTGTATTATATTACCATAATACATGTTGGCTTTTTTTTTTTTTATAATATTGAATGTGGTGAAATTCAAAATTTAATTTGTAATCATACAAAATGGCACACACACACACATACATTAAAGATGAAACATTAATGTAGCTGCAAAGAAAAAACAAAAGACTTTATATGTATATTTTGAAAAAGAGGCGAATTGAAAATATATAGTCAAATTAAAAGTTTAATAAGAATATTTATGAATATTTAAGCATTTATTATTTTATATATCCGTGGGCATTAAATGATTTAAAAAAATTATTATCTTATGCATTTAGCGGAATTAAAAATTTAATACACTGGCCTAAATCAAGGTTGAATAATTTTATTATTTAAATGAGATTATTAATTTATCGAACATTCATTTATCGAAGTTTTACTGTAGTTGGCAATTCAACTGTTCTAAATTTAGTTCATCAAGTCCGAGGCAAAACAAAGTAAACTCTACAAAAATTAAAGATATCACCCAACAAATTTGTATAAACTTGTTTTCTTTCAGTTTTTATTGACATCAGTTCAAAAAGTTTTCTTATCTATAATAGATCAACTACTTTCTCCAAGATCCACATATCTTGCTCCTTGGTAATGTCTTTGATACCACTATAGGGTTAGGTTCACATGATATTAGAGTCGAGAAGCGAAATAAATGATTTTACAGATAAGTAAAATGTGCAGAAATTAAAGATTGCGCATGCGACTTCTTTCGACCTAACCCCTGGAGGTTCGACGATTACATCCAACGTCTACATCCCTCGTTGAGCATCAAATAAACTTGATTATGTTTGGTTGCACTAAATTGCCCAAAATGGCAACAAATGTTAGAAATGCTTAATCAATATATAGAGATAGTACATAGAACACTATCTCTCAAGAACAATAAGAGATCAACGAAGAATTACCAAGAAACTTCAAAAAAACCTTTTGAAACCAGCAACTAAACAAGAACCCACTCGTCTGAAATATTCACTTAGAATATTACATATTAGAGGATAAGTATTACAGATCTCAAATCTCAAATCAGATCTTCAAAAGATGAAAGATTGAAGAATAAAACCTAACCAAATGAGAGAGTTTTTCTCTCTTTTCAAAACCAATCCTCATAAGTAGAATGAAAAACGACCCTCACCGTGTGCCAAGTGAAACAAGATAAATCATATAACCTTCCAGAATCATCAATCAACAGCAAAGATAGAGCCATGTCTCTCAATACAATAAAAACGCTTTTCTACCTATAATAAAAGAGCAACTTCCCCTTCTACGGTTCATAAGCCACGAGCCGAATGGCCTTTTGGCTCAGCTTAGCTCGGCCTAGCCGTCCAACCCGGTTTTTTTTTTTTTTTTTTTTTTTTTTTCGCGAGCCGAGCCGAATGGCTTTGTGGCTTGGCCCCACTCGACTAAGCCGTCTAAGCCCTTTTTTTTTTTTAACGTTTGATGCATTATTTTAAATTACAAATATACGATTTAAGCGATTTAAAATTTGTTGGAAATACTGAAGTGCGACCATGATAAATATATGGTCGACAAATTTTAAATATCAAAAATAATTTTACATTAATTCTAAACCGTAAAATCGTGATTGCTTATTTTTCTTTTCAATTTCAACTCCATTCCAATGTCTTTTTTTCGAACTTTATTTTTTTTACAACGTTTGATTCGATATTTCACGATATGAATATAATTCACAATAAACATTTAAATTCAAGAGAATACATAAGACTTTATAAATAAAGGGATGAAGTATTTAATGATTCAAATTGAACAAGTATAAAAATCTTCTACAAGTTCTCGACCCCAATCAAGATGTCGTCGTACCTGCACAAAGCAAAAATGAAGGTCATCTAAACTACAACTACTCATCTTGTTCGTCGTATACTGCAAATTATTTAACATTTCATTATTGCACGATATAAAGAATTCTTTACAAAAACCACTAATCTATACATTTTACTTAATTCATCCACACTCACCAATGTTCACTTCATCTTTAGCTTCATCACCATATGTCCAAACAATATCTTTCAATCCAGTCGAGAGGTTCTTGTAGAACTGCATGTAAAGAATAGACAACATGAGCTAACAATATTTTTCTTTTCAGGGTCTCTGTCAATCATTGGACTTTTCCTTTACATTTTTCAGTAGACGGATTTATGTTCATCACCCAACACACTATATTATAGGTAACTTCTATAACAAAGTCGTGAAATTCATTTTCGCTCATCCCAACATTAACTTATAGCTGTAAAACATAATTCCCAAACAGTGATATCACTTATCAGTAAGTTGGCACTGCAGTAAAGTTCAATGCAATACCTTGTGAAATTCCAAGGTATCTCCTCCGGCCTTACTGAGCTCGACCATATGAAGTGAAGGAGCCACCTCTAGGATCTGCAATAATAAGAATTTAATTGAAAATCCATTCAAAACCTTGTTATAAACAATCTAGAGAATATGAGTATCTTGGTGGTCTCAAAATGGAGGAGGTCGGGCTTGCCAAAAAGAGCTTCTTAGACATCATACCTCTGTTGCAATTGATAGATGGCCTTTACGTCCCAACTTTTCCCCTTGAAGTTTCAACTGAGAAAGATGACCAAGAAGTGGTGAACTTGAATATATTCTGATAATTACACGAGCTATTGTCTATAATAAAAACTATGTAATGCTCTCCCAAAATAGAAAAGATGTATTTCTTCAAGTAACATTTTAAGGTTCGAATGAGAGAGAATCTTGGGTGATGGTAAAGAAAAGTTTATATATTACCTTATAATTATTTTTCTTCACGTCAAACCCCAAAGGCAACACAGTTTGTTCAATTTTTGAGATAATCTCATTTGCAGGACATTTGGATGTGAATCTCGTTTCTCGCTTAACAAGCCCCTATGGTCAAAGAAATGGAAGACATCGTATTGAGATTGTCAAGATTAAAAGATTCTAAAACTCTTCTGCCAAGTCGGATTTTAAGCTGAAACATACCATTTGCTTTTCAAAGAGAGAACTCAGATTGAGACCCTGAGATTTAGAGATAAGTTCAAAGGCATTCATGGTCACTGGCGTGGCCGCAGGACTTTCCTCCCTCCTCTCCACAACAAGGCTTGGACAGTCCTGGATGCAACTAAAAATAGTCAATTTACATGCAAGTACTAATTTAAAAATAAAAATCAAACATTGATCCTAAAGGACTTTAGAATGTAGATAAGGGGGCACAAGAATACAAACGGTAGATTCATTAAAGATGGCATTCACATCATCAAGACTAATATCCTCTTGTCCAAAAATAGGTGCCTGATATCCTTTCTTGAACCACTCATTTTCGAGAACCTTGGAAATTGTGATGCGCTGTTTCACATGACAAAACCAAGAAAGTTATAATCTCCACATGAATAAGATCGCGATTTTAGTGTAGGTGCTGTAAGACATTACCCTTTTTCATCAAGAGAATCAAAAAGTTAAATTCCCTTCTTTTATCATTGGCATCGTTCGTGGTAGTGGTGGGTGGGGAGAGGTGCACATATATGATAAGCAGCACAAAAGAAAAATGAGCATACTGTTGATGGATTGGGATCCAGAATACTTTTGATCAATTTCTTCGCACCAGAGGAAAACCACGGAGCGCATGAAAACTCAGCTTTATTTATCTGCCATGAAGAAATCAAAATTGGGGGTTTAGCTATAACAAGACACTGTATCAATCACATTCAACAGAGACTGTCAAAGACAAATCCCACAGTTGTCACGCTTTAATATAGATCTTTTTTTCTGCTTACAGCAAAAAGACATTTTCTTAATGAAGAACATAGTGCACATTTATTGAAGTAAAAGCTTAATGAAGACTAACCTTTTTGTATAATGCACTGAGGTTCGACTCTTCAAAAGGCAAATAACCAGCCATAAGGACAAATAGGATAACACCACATGACCAGAGATCTGCCTTAGCTCCATCATAACCCTTATTGTTGATCACCTAAATGAGTAGAGAACCAAAAAGAATGAGAATGAGAAAAGTTATTCACAAATTACAAATCGTAAGGAGTTTCTCCTAAAAAGCTAATTGCATACCTCTGGAGCGACATAATTTGGCGTTCCACATGACGTGTGAAGTAACCCATCTTCCTACACAACCAAATAAGAAATTCATATTCAATTAGCTCAAATGTCTTACTTTGGTACCTAAATTAATCCTAAATTATGGTTAAGAAACTTTTCTATTATCATACTAACCCGGACTTGCTGAGGTAGAGCACTCAATCCGAAATCTAAAACTTTAAGAATCCCATTGGCATCCATTAATAAATTCTCTGGCTAAAAAATCACGAAAATGCGAATTTTAAGCATATTCATTCATATACCAAAAATATCCTTGCCGGAGAAATTACAAAAGTAACTAATGAAAGTAACATTATCACCTTAAGGTCCCTATGGTAAACGCCTCTGCTATGGCAGTAATCTACTGCATTAATTAGCTGCTGAAAATATTTTCTTGCTTCATCTTCCTTCAGCCTCCCTCTACTAGCCTGGCCATAAGAAAACAAAACATGTTCGAATTTCTTTGAAAGTGCTTGCTATCTAATTGTATCGTCATCCAATTGCAAGAACAAAGTACAAGTGGACTCACAATTTTGTCAAAGAGTTCACCTCCCGTTACGAATTCCATAACGATATATATCTTCGTTTTGCTAGCCATAACCTACAACACAGAATCTTCAATTGCTCAAGAAGACATTAAAGCTGGCAGTTGTTATATCCAGTGCATATGAAAATCAAAACTCTCCACTCTCCACAAATAACAGTATGTATCTCTCCACAAATAACAGTATGTATCTTAATGTTCTGTTGAAATATCTTATAAAGTAGGTAAATACCAACCTCGTACATGCGGATGACATTCGGGTGCCTGATTAATTTCATGGTTGAGATTTCACGTTTAATCTACAATAAAAATGGCCAAGAGAGAGAGAGAAAGATAAATCAGAAATGTCATAGTGGTGCCGAAGCAAGAAAAAGTAAAGAACACCTGCTAGTCAATGTGATAAACTCTAAATACCACTTCCAATCATCACTTTAGCTAATCAGATCAAAATCAAATACCCAAAACAAAATATTTTACCTGGCTGATCATCTTGTGTTTGAGAACCTTTTCTTTATCAAGAATCTTGATGGCCACATCCTCACCTGTTGTTACATTTCTCGCAAACTTCACCTTTGCAAATGTTCCTTCCCCGAGCGTTCTCCCCAGTTCATACCGCCCCACTCTTGTCCTCCCACTTCCACCCCCTCGCGAAGCCATAACCCCGGTTCGCTGTATGTCTGTGTATATGTATCAATTCTATCAAACGCTTTCCTCTTTTTATCCGTCCCTATCTATCTACAAGAAATTTCCAATACAAATCCCATCCATTTTCTGCTTGCCCTTTTCCCTGTGTCCCTTCCACTCTTTACGCTACAAACTCTCCCCTTTTTGGTTTTCTTGTTTGAGAAGATTCTATTCTAAAGCCTCTTCTTCTTGCAAGGCTGCCACACCTGGGATTTCACCACCTTCATCTTTCCTGTTTGTTTTGTTCGTATAAAGGAGAAGTCACGGAATTCAGATCACAAATTTTCAAGAATTGAGACGAAAGAAACCGACACAGAGGCCATCAAGAATGGTTTAAGAAAATAAACCGAATCCAGCGCTTTAAATGGAAATTATGCAGAATATGGAATTTTTCTTAATTGTGTTTACGTATTCTTTATGGAATTGTAGGGTCGGATTTTTATGCGAGGAAACTTCAAGATGGGCGAAATTAATGAGATTTCAAGCAGTAAAATTTTGATTAATGCTCTATTCATTAAGGTGAGATTATGGAGGAATGGGTATGATTCAGTGGCCCCACAAAAGTCAAATTTTACGATTTTTACACGATTTGGTCGGATTTGGCAGTTGCCTCGATAGTTAGGCAGGTACGGAGGAATGGGTATGATTCAGTGGCCCCACACAAGTCAAATCTTACGATTTTTGAACGATTTGATCGGATTTCGCAGTTGCCTCGTTAGTTAGGCAGGTACGCTCCGAATGTTCATGAAGGAAAACTGGAAAAGTAACCTGGCAAATCAAAACTGTATTTTTTGGTAAATTCCTCCACAGATCCAAATCTTTCATAGGCATGTCAGTTATGTCCCCAACTTTTCATTTGTGACACTTAAATACATATCATAGTTATTGTTTGATACATTATATTTTATTTTAATTAATTAAAGTTATCAATATTTGTTAATTTTCACGATGTAGTTTTCTTAATATTTATTTAATAAAAGTACATATTCTGCCACTCTCCATATGTCATTATCTCTTTATTAAGTAATAAAAATAATTAGTAATATTTTTTCTTGAATTTTGATTTGATATGTAAGTTAAAAACTGTTAATTAAAATGAGAAAAAAAAAGAGATTTGTTTTTTAATTTACTCTTTTGGGAATAAATTGCACTTGAATTTTCAAACATTTGAATGTTGCGATAATAAAGTCCTGAACTTTTGATTTCTAACACTTAAGATTCCAAATCTTTTTCTAAACGGTAATTGTCAGTTGAACCATTAAGGGCTCGTTGGGTATGGATTAAAATCAGATTAAAATTAAAAAAATTAGTCGTTATTGTTGACTTTTATTAGACGAGTGGGACCCATTAACGGTCATATTTTCAATTTTAATTGGATTTTAAACGGGGCCTAAAAAGTCAAGTTTTAAGTAAAATGACAATGTTAGCCTTACATGTATTCAAAACAATGAATAAAGAAAATTCCATTGATTTTTCCCTGTTGAAAGTGGCAAAAAACAGGGAAAATCCCTAGGACATTTTTTTCTTGAGCCATTACTCCACAGATCCAAATCTTTCATAGACATGTCAGCCATGTCCCCAACTTTTTATTTGTGACACTTATATCTCCAACTTTTTAATATTGTGTACGGAACGCGCCTGATAGAGAATATCTATTAAATCGTTAATGTCCATGCGACAAGAATCGACTACTCATGTCTTCAACTTTTCATTTGTGATTCTTTTCTCCAACTTTTTATTATTGTGTCCTGTATTCCCGAGTGATATAAAATATTTATTTAATCATTAAATGTCCTGTGATATGAATCACATCTTACTGAATATGTAAAATTACCTAAAAAGATATCCTTTACCCAATGGTAATTATATACATATCATAGTTTTTGTTTGATACACTATATTTTATTTTAATTAATTAAAGTTATCAATATTTGCTAATTTTCACGATGTAATTTTCTTAATATTTATTAATAAAAGTACATCATATTCTGCCACCCTCTCCATATGTCATTATCTCTTTGTTAAGTAATAAAAATAGTTAGCAATTATTCTTCTTGAATTTTGATTTGATATGTAGTTAAAAACTGTTAATTAAAATGATAAAAAAAAAAAAAAAAGATTTGTTTTTCAATTTACTCTTTTGGGAATAAATTGCACTTGAATTTTCAAACCTCTTTGAATGTTGTGATAATGAAGCCCCAAACTTTTGATTTTTAACACTTAAGATTCCAAATCTTTTTTCTAAACGGAAATCGTCAGTTTGACCATTAAAATGTCAAATTTTGAGTAAAATGACAATTTTACTCTTACATTTATTCAAAACAACGAATAAAGAAAATTCCCTCGATTTTTCCCCGTTGAAAGTGGCAAAAAATAGGGAAAATCCCCGCGACATTTTTCCTGAGCCATTCATCAATGTTTTCACAATATGGAAAGCCCTAAAAATACTACTTTTAGCTGGAATCTTACAGCCTTTTATAAGACTTGGAATAGATTACCCAAGATTAAAGAAATTTTAAATCTTCATTACCCCACTTGACAAGATACTTGAATAGAACCAATGTTTTAAAACTCGGATAGGGCATTGACCCGAAAAAGGAATTGATCAAGCGTCAATGGGTCAAACCAGTTCAAATCAGGGTTGAATAGACATTTTTTGATAGTACGAAGGGGGAATTGGCCTAAAAATTAAGCCGCACCCTAATTGATGTGGTGGGGCTCGGCCTCTGAACCGTACGTGGGACGAGTTTCTAAAGATGTGTTAGTGAGTTTGTTTTTCATTGGATTATACTTTATCCTACATCGAATTCACATGAGAAAACCACTATGAATTCATTCTATAAATAGGTGTACTAATTAATGGATGAATACCTTTCCAAGCCTTGTACTTTAGTGGGCTGTAAGTTTGAAACAGTCTCTAAAATTTAAATGCGGGTCTTCCGGTTCGTGCATAAATTTACCAATTTTTCGACTTCTTATTGGTTTCAAATTAAGTAGGTTTTAAGATGAAATCGAATCGAATTTCAGACTGGATCCCGGGTTTTCCGGTTGAACCAACCGGTCCAGTTCAATTTTAATAACATTGAATAGAACCCAACACATACATAGACACACATGTATATATGTGTATCTGTATCGTATGTATAGTATTTGTAAACAAAAACTCCATTGTTTTCTTGAAAATCGTGCTAAATCGGTTTTAAATCCAGCTGGTTTATTGGAAAGAATAATGCTTTCTTGTCTATTAATTTACCACCTTGGATGACATATGTATTGGTGACAGTAAATGATTCATGAAAAACTATTTATTTTTTTAAATTGGCCAATGAAAAATTGTCATTTGTCATTATGTCAACCAATATGGTAGTATTTTCTGGCATTATAGCAAGGTTGTATTGGAAAGTTGTACATTTTTTCCACAAGTAGAATGAATTATTTAAAACCAAAAACTTGACTAAATTAGAATGTTCATAATTTGATTGGATAGAGAATGTGAATTTTTAAGCATGCATACGTATTTGGACATGTCTCGCCATGGGGCATTCTAGGCATTTGTCCAAGCATTTCGCCGCATGGTCATATCTTACTCTTGTTGAAGATTTCTAAAACTTTATCTTTATGAAATTTCACACATTGCCAAGATCTCCATGTTAAATCGCCAAGAGAATTAATTAATACGGAACATACTTTGATCCATGATTTTAAATCTTAAATCTTGAAAATCAACTTGTAGTACCTTTAATTTTAACTTTTTGCTCCTTAATCTTGATTGCGTCAACCATTCTTCTTGATTCTTGATTGTAGGTTCTTGATCTTTCTCTTGATTATTATTCTTTAAATGGAATGGCACAAATAATGAAATTAACATACAAATTGGGGACCATAGCTCTTGATAGCCCAAGAATAACTAATCAAGATGAGGTGAATTGATTTTTAAAACTTTTTCTAAGAATTAATCTAAATTCAAGCAAGTAAAGACTTAAATAGATTAATTAAAATAATAAGTATAAATATAAAAGTGATAAGTAAAAGAAATAAATGATGCAAATGATATAATTGTGGAGATTCGATTTAAAGTAATGATCTACGTCCTTCGTTACCAAGCTCTCTGACACGAACAAAACCTTTTCACTATGTTGATTAACTTATGGTGTAATTCAACCCTATACAACGCTTTCGGTGACTTACAAACAAAGAGCACCAATCTTTATACAATGTTGAGCTTTTACGGGACCTCAACACGACCCACACTATTGAGCTTTATGAGACCTCAATATGATCCACACGGTGACTTCTAACAAGGTGCACCGATCCTTACAAAATGTTGATCTTTAAGGGACTTCAACATGACCCACACTTTATCCAAGTGATATTACAATGAAATTCATCTCTTGATAAATTATATGAATAAATTAAATACTAAGGATGGTAACACTTCAATGAATAGTAATAAATGATAGCTCAAGTGTTAGATGAAATTTTCTGATGAATATGATAGTCAAAAATTAGATTCAATCAATCAAATGAAAAGATAAATACAATGTATGTTCAAAAATCTTCTTAAGAAATATTTCTTTTAATGGATGATTGTAATAAATTAAGTACTGAGAGGGAAATAAGAAACTTTGATGAATGTAATGATTTTACAAGTTTAGTTCAATCAATCAAAGTCTCAATATGAAGAAAAAGAAAAAGAAGAAGAAGAAGAAGAAAAGTTTATGCAATGTAAATGCAAAAATCTTCTTAAAAATATATCCCATTTTCAATGAATAATTTGTGATAAAGTAAGTACTAAGAGAGAAATTAAAAACTTTGATGAATATAATGTTTTCAAGTTTGATTCAATCAAAGTTTCAACATGAAGAAGAAAAAAAAAATTTATGCAATGTATGTGCAAAAATTTTCTTAAAAATATATCTCTCTTTTAATGAATAATTTGTGATAAATTAAGTACTAAGAGAGAATTAAAAACTTTGATGCGTATGATGTTTTCAAGTTTGATTCAACTGAAGCTTCAATATGAAGAAATAGAAAGAGTTTATACAATGTAAGTGCAAATATCGTCTTCAAAAATATATCTCTTTTAAAATTGATATAGATAAATTAATTATAAAGAGAAATGAAAAAAATTTGATAAGAGAATAATTCAAGAAGTTTGATTCAATAATCAAGGTTTTTGTTATTAAAAAATAAATGAAATGAATGTAAAAATATAAACTCAAAAAAGATATTTTACAAATATACTTTACAAGAAAGCTCTCTTTCAATTGTTATAATGAATGCAAAGTGAAATTGTATTTATAGCAATCAAAATGCAATAAATTCCCAACCGGACGACCATCCGAACGTTTGCCACTCATCCGAACGACCAACTAGCCGTTGCAGTCAGAATGGTCAAAAAACTGACCATTGGGAATGAACCGGATGTCCGAATTGATAGAAGTTTTTCTGTCAAACCAGACGTTCGGTTGATCGTTGACTATTTTTTTTCTTTTTTAAAGGAGATATGATCTAAGTTCAAATATCACTTTGAAAGATCAATCTTACTTTTGATCAAAAATATTTTATGCAAGTAATATGAAATTAAGTTTTCGTGCACAAAATGATTTTTGATCTATTGTCATTTATTACTAAAGATCAAAGTGTTATACCCTTACACATAATCTCGAAAAATTAGTCTTTGATCTTGTTTCAAAACTTCTTTTCTGTCGGTTCCTAAACTATTGATCTTGACCTTTCTTGACATTTGACTTTAATGTTTGACTTCTATCTTGACCTTCTTCATGAACCCGATTTGATAGTCTCAATTTTGATCTTTTAAGCTCTCGTCTCGAATGATTTGACTTGAATGCTTAACTTTCACTTTGATCTTCATTTCGAATCCGATTTATGATGTGTTGATTTTGGCAATGCTTGATTGATTTTAACATTAAACTATAATCAATCAAAATCAATTGTTAGAAACAATATTAATCTTGTTTGTTATTATCAAAACATTAAGGATGAAATCAACCAAATGTCAACAATCACCCCCCTTTGATTATGACAAACAAGATGATTTGTAAGGTAGGATTGAATAATTGATATTACATTGATAAATGAATATACATTATAAATTTTGCATGTAATCCATATATTCCCCTTATCTTTTACAAACCAATAGTCATTCATTTTAAAGCATATGTTTATCAAGGCAAGCATCACATTCTCATCGAGCATATCATGTCATATATTTTCCCCCTTTTGTCATAAGCAAAAAATATAGCATTTAAGATCAAAACATGACCATATGAAACAATAAATGATTCAATAAAAGATACCCCCTTTTGAATGCTTTTCAAAGCTATTTTACTCAATTTTCCCTTTTAGCATAAGCAAAAAGGTAGCACACATAAGAGAAAAAGTATAGTATATAAAAAATTTAAATCACCCATCGAAAATAGTAATATATTCCACCTCAATAAGCACAAGATGTCAAATATATATACGTTTAAATAAGAGGATAATCATCACATTTATAGTAAAAATAATAATCAATGCACAAGTGATGAAATGACAAAAGCGTAATCATTTGGGTAAAATTTATATAAATTTCATCCAATTATGCACATAGCATCATATGAGAAAATTTAATATGAATTCAATTTAGCCACATATTCCAAATTATAATAAAATATATCACTTTTGGGTGCCTTTAGAATATTTTAGACGTAATGTTTTAATACCACTAAGATATCTAAAATTTGTTTTATGGCACTAAAGTGTGATTCTCGAGTATTGGATTGAAATATAGCACATAATCACACACTAAACATAATATCGAGTTTACTTGTGAGTAAATAAAGGAGAGATCCGATCATACCTCGATATTTTATTATGTCTATGGAAGTACCTTTGTTCGCTTGACAATAATATACCGCAAGTGCACGGGTCACGTTCAAATAATAAAGTGGACTTTTAGAGTCCGAATTGTCGATCTCTCGAGGAATGTATACTTTGGATTATACGACTCTAATCAATATAATCCTAACCATAAGAAGAAACACACACAATTAAACATTTAGATTTTGGACAAATAAGGGGAATAACTAAAAACCTACAAAATAAGAAAACACAAACGCTTGGGGATTTTGGAGGAAAACGTGGTTGGAATTTACAATGTCGCTTAACTTTTTGTTTCATTAATATCAAACCAATTATGCGTATATGCAAATTACCAAAATACAGAGTTAGAGACCCGATTCTCCAATTTTAGTCAATAACCTCTCTCGAGTGAAATTAACTCTAATTGATTAAGCTATCCACGATATCTCTATGTTGATAAAAGTTTGACCAATTGCATTAAATTGTTGTAAAAATAACTCACAGGGTCACCTAGGGTAGTGTATATCTCTATATCACCTAAACGTGCAAAGTATACTATACAAACCTAGGGTATTACTTATTTTGGTCTAGTAAGTGCAACAATTTCTCAATAATTGCTCAAATCACCTAACCACAATAATTAATACACCATGATTTTGATAAAATAGACATCATTCAATACATATGTAGATATTAATGAAACTATGTTAAATTATATCATAATTAGCTCATTATACAAAGATGATACAAAGGAGAATATTTATACCAATGCATTTCAAATTTGACAAAACAATTGAGAAAAATCAAAGTTTAAAGATAAAACCCTTTTGTAGCTAGAACTTGATTTCTCCAACTCTTTGCCAAAACCTTGATGTATTCCCCATTTGCTCTTAACTTGATCTCCAAAATATACCAAGATTTTACTAAGTAAAAAAAAATGAAAATGAAGAGAGAGAGAGAGAGAGAGAGAGAGAGAGAGAGAGCCCTTTCACGTTTTTTTGCCCCAAGAATATATATAGAAAATAGATTTCTTAACTAGGAAGTTATCTAAATACTAGGGAAAACTGTAGCTAAGGTCCCCAAACTTTTGGAAAGTTACAAAAGAGTCCCCAAGATATTTCCCAATTAATAGGCCAAAATTAATGAAAAAACTCAATACTTAGCCACTAAGAAAACTAAATATCCTAGAGGAAATTGCACTCCAATTCCTCCAGCTTTCTAGCTTGTGCACTTTGATCCCCAACTTCACAATTTTGTACGATTTAAGTCCCTTTTCTTCTCCTTTCGCTTTGTTCTCCTTCTTGTCGGGGGTTTGGCCTACAAAAGTAACAATTACACAATTATAAATAGAAATCTACTCAATTTTATCAATAATAAACTCCAAAAAAGTACCAAATAAGTGTGTAAAAACACACTTATCACACCCCAAACTTGAGCTCTTACTCGTCTTGAGCAAAATTAATTTCTAACATAATCATGCAAATGAGATAATAATCAACATATTAGACACCTTGCTTAAAATACCAATGAGTATAAAATTGTATATCAATTCACAACCATACTCCAAATGATGCTACCAAAAATAAATTAAATTTATCCAATGTTCGATTAGTATGTGGGTGCATAGTCACTTTTAATCATCATCTAAATTAGGAAAAAGTTATCAAAACGGAAAAAAAATTAAATAGGATCCAACCCGACCCTTTGTGGTCAAATATGTCATTTCTCGCTCGTGAGATTCACACTTCTTAAATAGATAATCATTTATTTCCCGATGTGTAAATCTAAAGGTTGCTCTCAATCACTCTTTTCTTTTACCGCTCTATTTCAGTCAACTAGCATGCATTCTCAGATGAATATGGAGTAAACTAAACAGGTAGAACCTCACAGATATAGTATGATCACTCCACTCTCAAGTGCTTAAAATTGGGTAACTGTTTCGCTCATATTCATTCCAATGAAGATGTTCTAATATAAGCTTGCATATTTTCTCATTCGCTACCACTTAGATCACATGCACAACACAAATCATAAGGTCTTTCATGGTTGAAATGTGGCTTAAGGTTAAGGTGTGAAAAATATTTGGGTAAATGACTAAGAAGTCGCAAAATAAATCAGTGGAGTAAAGATATTCAACTCAGCTCAACATAGATAGGGTCTGTACACAACCCTATCACTCCAAACAATAACTTCTTACTTTTCACATATTCAGCACAATCACCCTTTTTCTTTTTTCAAATCTGTGGAGAGATTATGAATATAGACATACAAATCAGTCTCCTCCACACATTTTCCCCGTCAATCACCATTCGAAATAATTTTTTTGAGCTCCAATCATAGTACCTCAAAAGATATTGATACCCCCAAACTTCTTTTCTATCGCACCCAATATTTAATGTAATCAACAACACTCCACTAGCTTCAAGGACTAGTTAAAGATATTGTTTTCTGGATATGAAAGCTTGTAATGTGGGCTTATCAAAGAAAAGGCAAATAGGCTCAACGGGGTTTATTAAAGGAAAGGTTAATTTCATGGTAAGCTATTTGGCTAATGTGGTAAAGCGTATGTACAAAAGATGACCTTAATTATATTCATGTATACATATGTCGATGTGATCTTGAAAAGAATCAATGCAAGTTCTAGAGAAGTAAAATCATGGAAGAGTGTCACACTTGAAAGAAGTAATGAGACTGTAATAAATGTGTCAATCTATAGGCTCAAAATCTCACCAACTTTTGTGTTCACACTATTTAGTTACTACCATCTTCAATGAAAACAACTAGCTAAACCTACATTTTTCGCAATATGGTAAGATGAAAGAGAAATAGACATAGGTTGATAAAATGTATCAAGCAACTCACAACCTAAGGTCTTACCAATTCAAAAATTTTCCAACAAAATAGACTTCCACATCTAGATGACAATCAATCATGACTATTGTGCTCAATGTAACTTAGGATCTCACATGGACAAGTAATTTTTGAAAACTTTTCCGCACAAATAGTATATTTGGTTATGCATAGCTTATGAATCAATAACAATTTTAAACATCAAGCAGTCCTAAGCCGGCAAGGCCATCTAACATGTCAATAAAAAATCACCAATAAAAGCACAAATTGTAAAGTCGGCAAGGTTATAACATCAAATCAATTCAGCAAAAACTTGCAAGGCTCACTATCCCAAACTTAATTCACACATTGTCCTCAATGTGAAAAATGACAAGATAAAGAGAAGAGAGAATAACGAAACATCCCTGGTTGGATATTTGTGACGGGGTATCAATGCTTGAATTGGACTTTTGATGCTCTTGAAAAGCTTCAACAAGTGACCTCCTTGTACACCAATTGACCCCCAAACTTGTGAGGAACCATGGATATATGAGACTTCAAAAATATCACCTACAAAAAATGATGATAGCTAATCAAAATAAAAGCATGAAAATATATAAAAGTAAATAAAAAGCTTAAAATTAAGAAAAATTGGGTTGCCTCCCAACAAGCGCTTTTTTATAGTCTTTAGCTCGACTTTGGTAGTTGAATCATGGGCACCTAAAGAAGGCTTTGGATGCCTTGTCCATTTTCCTATGTTTGGCTTTGTTCTACTCTTCATTGGATCTCCAAAACTCAACATTATCCTTTTTTATATAATAGGACTCGCCTTTTCCATCCAAATCAAATTCAACTATGAAGATGTCTACCTCTTCATCGGGCATAATCACAAAATCAATTACTTGGCAATCAACCACTTCAGAAGAATGTGAGTTGATTTTCTCCTCATTGATTACCACATCTTCATTTAGTCCCGTTGTGATTAATTTGTCATTCTCTTCAAATCTCTTCTTCAATAGTTGGCTCACATTCGGATTGAATGACCGATACGTCGTCGATCTCCACGGGCAATAGCAAGTTTTTCCTATTAACTCCCTTGAGTGGATAAATCCCCCACTTTTGAAATTCATCCCAATATTTGTAATCTCCCACAAGCATGTCCTCTTCATCTAACTTGGCCAGTTCATTGTAATACTTTGCAAGTACATTCTCATTCAAAAATGGAGGACCATCTCCCAAAAATTTGATGTCCTCGTCCCAGTCATTAGGTACATAGTCTCCCGCTAGCATGTAACTTTCATCGAAATTGTCCACTGCTTGTTTTCGGCATTTCAAATAATATCTATCGTAGAAGTTTCGACATTGAGGCATCGGTGCACGAATACAAACATAGTCCTATACAATGCATCGCTTGACAAATATCGCATCTTGGACCTCAAAACATATTTTCATAATCACTGTAGAGACTAGATAGTGCAAACATTTTGTTACTTAACCAAGGTTAGAATCAAACAAATATCTGAAAATTACGGGGAGAAAATACAAACACAAGACAAATTAATAATACGAGGGTTAGCCAAAAAGTACAAAAAGAAAGTAAATAAAAGTAAATAAATAAAAAAATGTTAAAATTAAAATTAACTAAAGTGGTAATCAAAGTAAAAACATTTCCCGACAACGACGCCAAAAACTTGTTCGCTTGAAAATAATATACCGCAAGTGTACGGGTCACGTTCAAGTAATAAAGTGGATTTTTAGAGTCCGAATTGTCGATCCCTCGAGGAATGTATACTTTAGATTACACCACTTTAATCAATATAATCCTAACAATCAGAAGAAACACACACAATTAAACATTTAGATTTTGGCCAAATAAGGAAGATAACTAAACATCTACAAAATAAGAAAACACAAACGCTTGGGGATTTTGGAGGAAAACGTGGTTGGAATTTACGATGTCGCTTAACCTTTTGTTTCATTAATATCAAACCCATTATGCGTAGATGTAAATTACCAAAATACAGAGTTAGACCCGATTCTCCAATTTTAGTCAATAACTTCTCTCGAGTGAAATTAACCCTAATTGATTAAGCTATCCACGATATCTCTATGTTGATAAAAACTTGACCAATTGCATTAAATTGTTGTAAAAATAACTCACATGGTCACCTAGGGTAGGTGTATATCTCTATATCACCTAAACGCGCAAAGTATACTATACAAACCTAGGGTATTAATTATTTTGGTCTAGTAAGTGCAACAATTTCTCAATAATTGCTCAAATCACCTAACTACATCATATATTGATCAAGTAAATGAAGTAAAATCAAACACAATAATTAATACATCATGATTTTGATAAAATAGATATCATTCAATACATATGTAGATATTAATGAAACTATGCTAAGTTATATCATAATTAGCTCATTATACAAAGATGATACAAAGGAGAATATTTATACCAATGCATTTCAAATTTGACAAAACAATTGAGAAAAATCAAAGTTTAAAGATAAAACCCTTTTGTAGCTAGAACTTGATTTCTCCAACTCTTTACCAAAACCTTGATGTATTCCCCTTTTGCTCTTAACTTGATCTCCAAAATATACTAAGATTTTACTAAGTAAAAAAGAAAAAATGAAAATGAAAAGAAAAAAAAAATAAAGAGAGAGAGAGAGAGAGAGAGAGAGAGAGAGAGAGATAGAGAGAGAGAGAGAGAGCCCTTTCACGTTTTTTGCCCCCAAGAATATATATAGAAAATAGATTACTTAACTAGGAAGTTATCTAAATATCTAGAGAAAATTGCAGCTAAGGTCCCCAAACTTTTGGATAGTCACAAAGAGTCCCCAAGATATTTCCCAATTAATAGGCCAAAATTAATGAAAAAATTCAATACTTAGCCACTAAGAAAACTAAATATCCTAGAGGAAATTGCACTCCAATTCCTCCAGCTTTCTAGCTTGTGCACTTTGATCCCCAACTTCACAATTTTGTATGATTTAAGTCCATTTCCTTCTCCTTTCGCTTTGTTCTCCTTCTTGTCGGGGTTTTGGCGTACAAAAGTAACAATTACACAATTATAAATAGAAATCTATTCAATTTTATCAATAATAAACTCCAAATAAGTGCCAAATAAGTGTGTAAAAACACACTTATCAACCTTGATCATCTAGTTTGATTGGTGAGCTCATTGGAGTGTTCATTAATCTCAACTCTTCCATTTCAAACTTATTGAGCATATTCATAATGTACTTTGTTTGACTCCATTAGTTAGGAAGAGATCGGTCACTTTATACTTCAAAAGATCTAGTTGCACATTTGTTTCTTCCTCATGTTGATCTTCAACATCTTTAGGATCTTTCTTGTTTTGAATTTATTTGCTCAAAAGGAATTTCCAAACCTATATCATTATCAATACATTTGTCTTGATCAAGAGAATTAGTTTCATCAAAAGTAACATGCATATATTCTTTAACGACTAGAGTTATCTTGTTAAAGACTCTACTTTATTTATTTACATAAGTATTTCAGCCTATCATGAAATACAACTCTAATGGATATGGTCTCTACACATTTTAGACACACTTTATTTAGATGCCAAAAATCCAATAACTTTAATTCTTTATTAGATTACTTTAAATGGGCTTAACTTTATTATATTCTTTATACACACATATGTAGACCCATATGACAAATTATTTTTCCTGACAATCAACCACTTGGGCCACATATGTTACCTCATAAATGTGTATTACCTCATGAGCTAAAAACTTTTGCTATCATAACCAAAAACATCTCTGAACAATCTCGTCCATTAACTATGTCAATATAGGATCAAAGCAATCTTTGTTACAAGTATCATAACTAAATTAGTCAATGATCACGTACATCAATACAGTTAAATGACAAAGATCCAGTACGGATGTGTAGCATGGAAATCATATATAATGTGATCTAAACATACCTATTTGCAACTAGTTCTACCTTATTGTTTAATGAGATCAAACCAAAACTTTAATCAGAGTGAAAATACCTCAACACTTTATTTTTGAAATAAACCTGAATATCCACAAACAAAATTATGTGTCTAAAGAGACAACATTCAAAACTACAAACTCTCAAGAAATAACATATCATCAAAATATACAACACCCATGTGAGCAGTGTGCTCATGAAATATCTTGGGTAGTAGTCCTTTAATAAAGGGATCTACTATCATGGTATTTGTTCTAATAGGTTCTATAGTAACTCGTTCACTTTGAACTCTTTCAATAATAACTAAGAATTTGATGTCTATAAATTTAGATTGTGTTGAACTCCTATTGTTATTTGCATACAACACTATTGATTTATTGTCACAAAATAAATTATGTGGTCTTTTAATTCCATCCAGAATTTGTAGCCTAGTGAAAAAAATTTGCATCCATATTCCTTTATTGAATGCCTCATAATATGCTACAAGCTTTGATGCCATGGTTGAAGAAGCTATGAGTGTCTACTCAGCACTCTTTGAAGATATAGCTCTTTCAGCTAGCAAAAAGACATAGCTCGGTGTAAATTTACTGCTATTTTGGCATCTATCAAAATCAAAATAACCAATGATCTTGAATTGGTTTGAATATATGTATGTGAGCATTTAATCCTTTGTTCTATGTAGATATCACATAACCCGCTGACTGTGATAAATGCATTTACACACTCATTTCATGCTACAAACACAGATAATTGTTGATGAATATGTTGAAATATAGCTTAATTCAATGTAAATTGTGTGTTGCAAGACAACTTGATGAATGTGGCGGAAAATATGATAAACAAGTGAAAAATGACTAAAACGAAAGAAAATAAAAGTTCAGAGACCAAGTTGTAAATAGTCGAAAGATGATACGAAAGAGGAGTTGGAGATGTGAAGATGTCGAGAACCAACTGAGCATTGGAATGAAATATTGGAAGATGAAGAAGGGAGAAAATAGGTCGAGATTGGCGAAATGAAGTTCGAGGACCAAAATGCAAGAACTTGAAACTTGTCACTACAATGCGGTCACATAGTACAAAAAGCTATGCAGTTATATAGGTAAATTCAGGCAATTTTAGAGGCAATTTTAGCTCTTCTATGCGGTCGCATAGAGGTACACTATGCGGTTGCATCGTTATGTTTTTGGACGCGAATTTCTAGTTTCCTTATTTGATTGAATGACTTATGGAAACAATATCATGCTCACATATTTAAACCCTAGAGCCCCTCAGAACGCGGGGGAGAAGATTGAGAAGAGTTTTGAGAGAAGAAAAGAACCAAAAACAAGAAGAACAATACCATGAAGCGAAGATTAAACTCAAGAATCGAATTGGTGATGTCGTTCTTTATTTATTTTTCTGATTTTCTTCGTTCCACTATGCTATGCTAGGTTAATTTTGTACTAGGGTTAGATGAACTATATAAAATAATTTTTAAATTTTAGTTTTACATATTTTACATCGAAACACGTTTTTGGAATGTTTGATTTTCTCCATAATTATTTTATACGTAATTGTATGAGTATGGTGTTTTATTTCATGCATTCGAAAGAAGTGGAATATGTTCGACGCGGTATAAATCATCATATGGTCCGATAAGAGATAGAAATATACTACTATACTCTATGAGAATCTTTAAGTGCTCACAAAGACTCATGGATTCTTGTATGTCCTCATCCATCGTAAAAATATAGTCGGATCACATATTAGAATATGTTTGACTTTACTCGAGAGAGACTGTTAAATAATTTAGAAGCATTGATTCTTCAATATTTCAATCGTGTATCAAAGTGTAGAATTAGGTTTAAAAAGATTATTACACAGGGATTCATGATCCTAGTATATTCAATATATATTAGAAAAAAGAAACTTCAACTTGCATTCGACATAAATTTCATGCAATCGCATTCGCATCATTAACTTAGTTATAAATTCATCAAAATAAACACTATCATTTTTATTGTTTTGGTTAAGGTCATGATAATTAGAATTAGAACTAATCAATCCTTGTGGGATGACACTCGACTTAATAAGTCCACTTTATTACTTGTTAACGAAGTACACTTGCGGTGTGCTTTACTCGAAATATATTTTCCTGAACAAATTTTTGGCGCCGCTGTTGGGAATTGAATTGAATTTAGTTTATTTATCTTGACACTAATTCGAACATTTTATTTATTTTTTAGTAATTTATCTAAGTGCGGTTATTGATATTCTCTTTGGTCTTGTATGCGAAGGTAGCTTGACGATGACTTGATTCCAATTGATGCAGAAATCAAACATACTTTCCATCGTAGGTAAAGAGAAGCAAGAACATTACAACAAATGGTTAATCAGCAAAACAATCAAGTGGTTCAAGTTAATGAAGGAGAAATTGCTGATGAGGGAAACATGCTGGTCGATGATTTCATGACACCTCAAATCATTTACAGTCAATCTAGCATCGTTTACCCTCCTTTATTTGGGCAGTCTAACTTCCAGTTGAAGACCAATGTATTACATTTATTCCAGAATGGACATCAATTTTATGACAGAGCTGAAGAAAATCTACATACATACGTCTCTCAATTCTTGGAGATGTGTCAACACTTCCGATATTAGGGTATCTCAGATGAAGCTATCAGATTAAGGTCATTCCCACACAAGCTACATGATAAAATAATGAAGTGGTTGGATCCTCAACTTATTGCTATCATCAACATATGGAACGACATAGCTTAGAAATTCTGTACAAAATTCTTCCCACCGTGCCAAGATAGTTAGACTGAAGCATGACATATCTATCTTCCGCCAAAAATGAATCAGTTGCTTTTGATGAATCTTGGAATTGGTTCAAGATCATGCTAAGGAAGTATCCTCATTATGGTATTAGCAAGGGCCTCTAGGTCCAATAAGTTTACGTAAGATTACTTTCATCATTCAAAAGCATGGTGGATTTTTTTTTTCAAATGGCTCATTATCAACAAGAACCATTGATGACACATTGAAACTATTCGAGGCAGTTGTGACTACTTCAGCAATGTGGGCTTCTAAACGGATGGTTCAAAGGAAGGTCCTAAGTGTATACGAAGTGGATAGCATAAGGTAGAGAGCATATCATAGACAGTTAATGTTGCACAAGTCAAAAAGTCGAGCTGTGAGGAGTGTGAAACAAATCACAACACAACGAATTTTCCAATTTTAGCTTAAAGTATGGAACAAGTGGACTTTGTACAATGGGGACAACATCAACAAATTAATCTACATTTAGAAACCTATAACCTAGGGTGGAGGAAGCACCCTAACTTTTCTTGGGTAGATTAGAATCAGAATAGGCCATAAGGTCAATTTCAGCAATCAGAGAAGAAGTTGCAGTTGGAAGAAATGTTCGATAAATTCATGGAGAAAACAAATCAGTACATGGAAGCCAACAACCAGTTTATGAGAAAAACTGAAACAACTCTCTAAGATCAGAGTGCTGCTATTAAAAACCTAGAGACTCAAGTGGGATATATGAATCTATGAATGGAAAAGCCCTAGGTTTGCTATCCTGCAATATAGAGATCAACCCCAAGGAACATGCTAAAGCGATAACAACCAGAAGCGGGGTACAACTACCAGAAATTCATATCAAGTGGCCTACTGCGAGTAACGAGAAAATGCCTCCTTCGGGTGAGGAGCGAGTGAAACAGACTGATCAGACAACTGAGGCATCTGTTAAAGAGAGTTCAGAAACACCAACGATTAAAGAAAACAATCATGTCAATCCTTATGAACCTCTTATTCCATTTTCCCAGAGATTGAAAAACAGAATTTGGATCAATAGTACAAGAAATTCCTGGAGGTCTTCAAGAAATTACACATCAACATTTCTTTCTCCGATGTACTCATTCAAATGCCTAGCTAGGCCAAGTTCTTGAAAAACATTCTATCTAACAAACACAATCTAGAGAAGCATGAGATGGTAATGTTAACCAAGGAGTGCCGTGTTGGAATCCAGAAAAAAGCTACCTCCAACACTTAAAGACCCCGGAAGTGTTACCGTACCTTGTACTATTTGGAATTATCATTTTGATAAAGCTTTATGTGACTTAGGTATGAATATTAATTTGATGATACTTTTTATTTTCAAGAAACTCGATTTAGGAGAAGCTAAAGTAACAACGGTCACTTTGCAGCTGGCTGATCGATCCCTTATCCATCCAAGAATGATTATAGAGGACGTGCTGATTAAAGTGGAGAAATTCATCTTCCTAGTGGATTTTCTTATTCTGGACATGGAGGAAGATAAGGATGTACCACTTATATTGGGTCGACCATTCTTAGCTACAAGGAGAGAAACAAATTGCTTTCAATGTCTTCAAGGCTATAAAATTCCATACCGAGTCAGGTAGATGCTTTCATATAGATGTAATTGAAAAAGTGGTCCAAGACATATTTCTGCTACACAACTCGTCAGACGCTTATGAAGCATGTATTGCACATTCTCAATCTACTCATTTTGATTCTCTTGAGATTGAGACATGTGCAAGGTTCTTAGAAACTAACCTACCGTATACACGGAAACGTCAGTTTGAAGAATTATGAACTAGTCTTACAAGGCCACTACCATCTGTTCAACAGTTTCCAAAGTGGAACTTAAGCAACTATCACCTCATCTTCGTTACACTTATTTAGGAAAGTCCTCTACACTCCTGGTGATTATTTTGAACTCAGTCACTAAGATGGAGAAAATGAGACTACTGCAAGTACTTCAAGAAAATAAGACAGCAATTGGATGGTCTATTGTGAATATTAAAGGGATCAGCCCATCACTGTGCATGTACAAGATTCTCATGGAGAAGAATTTTAAACTTTGTATAGATGTTAAGAGAAGGCTAAACCCGAACATAAAGGATGTGCTTAGGGCCGAAGTACTGGAACTCCTAGACGTTGGCATCATTTACCTGATATCATATAGTGCATGGATCAGTACAGTTCAGGTTGTGCCTAAAAAGGTGGTATTACAGTGGTACAAAACGAAAAGAATGAGTTAATTCCCACGCGATCTGTTATAGGCTAGAGAGTGTACTTTAATTACCAGAAACTCAATGCCGCTACTAGAAAGGATCACTTTTCCCTTCCATTCATCGATCAGATTTTAGAAAGACTGGTAGGACATTCTTACCATTGTTTTCTCGATGGATACTCTCGGTACAATCAGATACTAGAAGCACCGACAATTAGGAAAAAATTACTTTCACGTGTCCCTATGGTACTTTTGCTTACCGTAGGATGCCTTTCGGGTTGTGCAATGCTCCTACCACTTTCCAACATTGCATGATGGCAATATTCTCAGATATTGTTGAAAAATTCATAGAGATGTTCATGGATGACTTTTTGGTATTCGGATCGTCCTTCGATGAATGTTTATAGCATTTGAGCTTGGTGTTGCAACGATGCAAATAGATGAACTTGGTATTGAATTAGAAAAAAATGTCACTTCATGGTTCAGGATGGCATTGTGTTGGGGCACCACATATCAACAGCGGTAATTGAGGTGGATGAGGCAAAAATTCAGGTTATTGAGAACTTACTGCCATCGATGTCAATTAAAGGTATTCGTAGTTCTTTGGGGCATGCCATGTTTTATAGAAGGTTCATTAAAGACTTTTTAAAGATCATGAAGCCCTTGTGTAACCTACTAACCGAGGATATCACATTTGTCACATTTAACCTACTAGCCCATATGACTTCAACACTAGTGATCATCGCACCGGATTGGAGTTTGCCATTTGAATTAATATTTGATGCTAGTGATTACGCGATGGGGGCTATATTGAGACAATGGAAGAATAAGATATTTCACGTGATATACTATGCAAGCAAAACCTTGACTGACGTCCAACTATATTATGCCTCTACGGAGAAGGAGCTGTTAGCTATGGTCTATGTCTTTGATAAATTTCAGTCATATCCTGTGGGATCAAAAGTTATAGTCTACAATAATCATGCTGTCTTAAAGTATTTGTTGACAAAGAGGATGCCAGACCGAGACTTACCCGTTGGGTGTTACTCCTACAAGAGTTTGATTTGGAGATAAGGGACACGAGGGACAATGAAAATATGGTAGACGACCACTTATCTCGACTTTAGCCGGGAGACCAGAATGATTCAATCAAGATTAATGAGATTTTCCTAGATGAGCAAATGTTTAGCATGGATGGAGTGACTAGGTATGCTAGTATTGTAAACTACTTGGCAAAGTTTATCGACCCACCAGATTATTCAAGTCATTAGAGAAAGAAGTTCTTCGCCGACTTGAAATATTATTTTTGGGAAGAACCCATTCGATGATGTGTGTCAGAGGAAATACTGGATTAATGTCACTTATCTACATACGTGGGACATTTTGGGGTATCCAAAACAGCAGCAAAAATTATACAATCTGGGTTCTATTGACCTTTATTATTCTAGGATGCTTCTGAATTTGTGAAGATGTATGATAGATGTTAGCGCATTGGAAATATCTCGAGGATGATTGAGATGCCTCTTAATAGCATCTTTGTAATGGAATTTTTTGATGTGTAGGGAATTGACTTCATAGGACCATTCGAAGAATCGTTCTCCAATCAATACATACTGGTTGCTGTAGACTATATCTCCAAGTGGGTGAAAGCGGTAGCATTGCCAACCAACGATGCTAAAGTGGTGATTGGATTTTAAAGAAGTATATTTTCACCTGTTATGGCACTTTCCGGGCTATCGTAAGTGACGGGGATAAGCACTTTTGCAATCGTCAATTTGAGTCCTTGTTGGCTAAATATGGCGTTCGGCATCGTGTAGTAACTATGTATCATAATCAGATCAATGGCCAGTTGAAATCTCTAACAGGGAATTAAAGAGGATACTTGAGGTAATAGTGAGCTCTTCTACGAAAGATTGGTCTAAGAAGCTTGACGATGAGCTATGGGCTTACAAGACAACTTTCAAAACACCTATAGGCATGTCTCTGTACTATTTGATTTTTGGGAAAGCATGTCATTTTCCAGTTGAGTTGGAGCACTGAGCATACACAATCAATAAGGTGTTTCTATATGGGGCAGTTGAAATCACTCACAATAGTAAGGGAACATTTAAGGTGAATGGACAGTGGTCGAAACCTTATTGGAGCGGTGATTTTTCAAAAGAAAAGTCCGCCGTCTATCTCGGCACATTGGAGTAAATCAATTGGATTAAAGTGGAACTATAAACTAGTGTTGGTTGGGAGGCAACCCAACATTTCTTCCCTTTTATTTTATGCATTAGATTAGAAATTTTTCATGCTTTTAATTTTTTCTAGTCATATATGGTCATTCATCGTCCCTAGAGGTCATTAAGAGTCTATGCATGGTCCAAATTGATTTTAAATGTGTTGTGCATAAGTTTAGGAGTGTTGGAATGGTATTTAGTTTATTCGGTGAGAAAGTCATGCATTTCAAGGCAAAACGATCAAATTTTGAGCTTTTTGGGATCAACATGTGATTTTCAAGTTTAAAATTGTTTTTGGAACCAAATTCATGGCAATCAGCACACCTTGTGGTTTAAAATATGTTTTGACAAGTTGTGGGGGCATTGGAAGGCCATGTTGCATTGTGGGTTGAAAACCGAGATTTTAGTGAAAATGGACCAAAACCGAGTTTTCAAAGAGTTATGTTTTAAAAATTTTCCACATTCACTTATTCATTTAATTCATGTTAACTTGTTTAGCATGAAAATCGAGGCCTCATGGATCTTGAATGGTCGAACGTGTGAAATTCTGAAATAGGCCAAAAACCCATACATGGTAGTCTATGTGACCGTATAGCACTACTAAGCATATGGTCGCAAACAGCAAATCAGGGCCAAATTTTGCCCTAACAAGTTGTTCTATACTACTGCATGGAAGTGTTCTATGCAGTCACATAGGACAACTTCAGGCTCCATGTTGTTTTAAAAACTCACGCACACGGTACACATCCTACACCAACACTTACGCACACGACATACAACCACATCACCTTTATTCATGCACACGAACACACCTTACATGAACACTCACGCACACAACTCATACCCACAACACATCACTCACACTCCCTTTTTCTCCATTATTCTTCACCAACCTCTTTAAGAAAACCAAGGTAAGCCTCCACGTCTCTTTCCCTTGTAAAATGGATTCTCCATTGTTTAATGCTTGGGTTTGATTGATTGAGGAGTTGGGCATTAGGTACATGATGTTGAGATTTTTGAGAATGAATTGATGGGTTGATTTGTGGAATCAATTTACGTCCAAAAGGGGATTTAACACGACATGCCTACTACATGTTTGATGAAAAGTCTATGTGAACAATTCTTGTGAATTAGGTTTAACTGAACATTTTGCATTGTTGTTATACACTATGGATTGCTTTTTGTGTTCAAGTTCGTTGAAAAATGTAATTGGAAACAACAAAACCTAATTTGACCACACATAGGCATTACATGGCTAGGTACATGTCACTTTACGTCCCTCCCTTCGTCCCTCAGTTTTCTAATCCAAATAATGTCTGTTTGACCTAATATTTGAATATGTGTGAGACTACTGTACCCTCTTTCATATGTCCAGAGGTTGCTTGGGAAAATTTTGATTTTTCTCGACAATTTTTGGAGGCGAAATTGCTTGGTCGAACATGGTTTTACATAAAAAAAAATTCCATTTTTTGAATTGATTTTGGGTTTGTTGACTACATTTTGCATTCTTGTTATATAATACACATATTTAACTACACATTTAGTTAGGGATGGCATTGTTACATTGTTTTATGTTCTTTTTGGTTAATCACATGAACTTTTTGGATTATGCGAGTATCATACATGCTTTTGACATAAGTTTAGAGAATTTAGTGCTCATATTTTCCATTTCATCTTCAAATCTCGTAGAATCTCCTTTATGCATCACAAATGACTTATATGTTTCATTTCTCTTGTGATTGCAGAATGCCTCCTAAGCAAACGACCAAAGGAAAAGATAAAGTAACTTCCACTTCGGGTATTGCGCGAACTAGGGGGCTAAATGGTGAATACGGAGATTTTTAAATCAAGAGGCCATCACCCAATACTCTAATATCATTAGCCACTAGGCACTGCTTCCTAAAAGGTCGGTTAAACTGGAAGGTTTTCCCAGATTCGAGATATTCACCATAGTCCAGAACTGTGGTTGGGACAAACTAATAGAAAGCTCACATCCAGTGTATGAGGGACTAGTTCGCGAGTTCTATACAAATGTCAACAATGACATCAACATCCCTGGGTCCGAACATATACACACCAGACATGGGTGCGAGATAAATGGATAATGTTTACACCTGAGGTAATACACAATAACTATCAATTAACTTGGGATAATATTGTTCATATTCCGAGAGATCTCCATTAGAGTACGACCAGGAGAGTCTTACTTGGGCGTTAGGATACTTGGCCATTACAAATTCTAGCATGGCATCAAATTGAGCTTACAGCATCAATAGCCATTCTATGGCTGTTTATTTGCCACAACATCGAGCCTACCTCACATTAGACCACATTCATCGATCCAATGGCCGATTTTATCTATCACTTAGTGAGAGGACAAAATACTGATTTATCCACCTTCTTTTATGATCAGATTCATTCTTAAGGTGTATATGAAGATAATCATCGTTCTATGATTTTTCCAAGTCTAATCTGTGGGATCTACAAGAGTTTCGGTGTTACTATCCCTTCCGGGGAGCTTCCCGATAAACCTAGCTATTTCATTAAATGGACTACCTTGGAGATTTAGGATCATGCTAGGAAAAAACATAGAGAGAAGTAAGAGAAGGAGAAACTGAGGCAACATCAAGCTATACAGGGTCAGGGGGTTAAGGATGCGGAGATGCCTGATGCACCACCACAATCGGCACATCTGGATGTTGATATACAGTTGCTGAGATAGATGTTCGTCACCATAATCGATTCTAGTCAAGATATTGAGAGTTTTCAATAGGCTATGGGCACCATAGGTACATATTTCCAAACAGTAAGGAATGATATGCTAAGCACCAGGAACTTCACTTCTACCGCAGCAGGAAGTCTTTGGCCCTGTGACGAGATGTTGAGATTCTGAATGGACGGTTGAATCACTATATAGGTAGAGTTGATGGGATTCAATCGGGGGTTAACGAGACTTGGGACTGCTTGGGTATCATCGAGAATGAGGTTTAGGATCATTCTCTACACATTTAGGGTATGCAGTCCGAGCTCGCACATCAATCCTAGTTGATGCAACAAATTTTGGCACGACTCCAACCACTATCCAATTTCGATTTCCATCCACCACCTCTGTACTGATCAGGGGAGTATTCTGAGCCCCATTTTCTTTATCTTATTGTGGATTTGTCTTTATTGTTACGTACTCTTTAATATTACCTTTTGTTATTCATAAAAACATTGAAGACAATGTTTTCCATAAGTTTGAGAGTGACATTCATTATATTTTACTATAGATTTAGTGTGATTGTCTATTAAAAAAAATACAGTTTTCATTCAGTTATTTTCAGTTTTTATCTATTTGTTTTCTAGCATTAGATTATAGTTATAGTTTTGTGGGCTTATGTGGGTTTGATAACTTTGCCGGCTATGATATTGAATATTGGAATATGTATGAATTAAGAATAATGGAAATAGTGTACTGTTAGATTAGTCAAAGCTTGTACGTGTGAAACTTGACATTTTCTATGCTCAATACTCATGTTTAACATATTGAGTTGGTGATTTGGTTTATTATCTAGAAAATAGTTGAGTATAGTAAATATACCCGAATAACCTTTATAATATTAATCCATAATCCAACTATAGGGTAGTTGGAGATGGTTAAGTTGTTACAGAGGAACATTGAGATAAGTTGGGATTCCGTGTATGATATTAACTTGAGTGGATTGTCTAAAACCAAAGAGACGAAGACAAGATGAAAGTTTTAAGTTAGAGGTTAGTTTTAAAAACTGGATGTCTAAAAGAAAAGGGGCATTGCACTAATCTTTGAGTGAATAAAAGCATCTTTTCGAGCTTGTATAGCTTGAGTGATTAAGCATGTGAGGGTAGTTTAAAACATCGTGCCCTATGGCCATCTGAATTGAGAGTCATCGGCCTAAAACTCGTTACATGGGTTATATAGAAAGCAAATAAGAACTTGTAATAGTAAGACCTATTCAACCTAGGAAAGGGTAATGAATAAAATTGAAGACGTTCAACTTAATTCTGTACTAGGGTTAGATGAACTATGTAATATGATTTTTAAATTTTAGTTTTACATCTTTGACATCGAAACACATTTTTAGGATGTTTAAATGGTTTATATGAATTTTTTTCATAATTATTGTATACATAATTTGTGAGTATGGCGGCTTGTTTCATGCATTCGAAAGAAGGGGACTATGTTCAACGCGGTATAAATCATCGTAGGGTCTAATAGGGAATATAAATATACCGTTATGCCCTATGTGAATCTTTAAGTGTTTAAAAAAACTCATGCATTCTTGTATGTCTGCATTCGTAATAGAAATATAGTCATGTCATATATTAGAATATGTTTGATTTTACTCGAGATAGACTTTTAAATAATTTAGGAGCATTGTAAGAATATGGATTTCACTACTAAGGTTGACTTTCTTGCCAATCAAGTCAGCCATTTAGCCGAGATGATCAATTATCTTCTGCTTCTAAGAAAGTTTGGGTCAAGAGGAGCAACCTCAAAGGTCGTGAAAATGGTCGTGCTCTTCATGGTAAGGGCATTCAAATTTCGTCCTGATTTGATGCTTAGGTGCATGCATGTGCGGTTCATTGTGTTCATTCATTCATACATGTATCCCACTTACTTTTTTGTGTTTGTTTTGTTGTTTCTATTTCTTTGCATTTGTTTACTTTAAGTATGGTTTTCAAAAAAAATTTGAAAAATGGAAAAATACAAAAATATTTTCGTGTTTTGGCAAACGACACATTGTTATAATTTTAAACATGTTATGTATGACCAAGTAAGCAATTATCTGTTTTACATTGTTATTCCATTGCTTGGTTCGGTTTAACGAGGAATATTGAGTATATGTGTTATCATGTAAACTTCTGCACTGCACACACACTATGATCTTGTGAATGAGTCTGAACCGTGTATGTGAGATTTGGGATGACAGTCACATGTTAGTAGGGCGACCTCAAACATGAATTGACTTACATTTAGATGACCTTAGCTCATGATAATCTCCATACATTGTTGCATTTATAATGAAAAAAATATTTTTGAGTGCTTAATTAGTTCATTTTATACTCTATTTGAAGCCTATTTGACTCGAATAATTAAGGCCGAGAGGTTTCTCATAACCTAGTGCCTATGGTCATTTGACTTGGGTTAACTGACCTAAAACTCGTTACATGGATCAATTTAGTTGCTTAATGGACAAAGTCTATACATAAGATGTTATTTTCAAGAAAAGCGATAAAAAATAAAACATGCTCAAATTTAGGGAAAGAAAAGAAAAAATATCATATAATTGAGCTCGTTTTTAGGTCCTAAAATTTATTTGGGTTTGACTTTCATCTGTAGGAATCATATTTATTTAACAAGTGATGTTTCGCATGTCCTTTCTCACAAAATTAAGGGTTGGAGTCGTTTTCACGAGAAAATAATGACATATTACCCACATGAGTCATTTATAAACTTTACTCCATCTTGAACTTAACTGTGTATGTGAAAAGTCTTTTTGATATTGCTCGACTTGTGATTG
The DNA here is from genome assembly GCA_019097785.1 of Fraxinus excelsior. Classification (NCBI taxonomy): domain Eukaryota; kingdom Viridiplantae; phylum Streptophyta; class Magnoliopsida; order Lamiales; family Oleaceae; genus Fraxinus; species Fraxinus excelsior. Next base: position 18,953,576 of record CM032624.1, on the reverse strand, counting down.
CATGCTTGATTTTAATTATCTGAGTGTCGAGAGCCTGTGTTGTTTAAATTGACGTATTCTTTAGTTTGAAAATTCTATTTTTCTAAATTTTGAATTTTTAGTGGTATTTCTGTCAATTGAGGCATCGCAAGCCTATCGCTCGAACACGCTCAAGCGATATCAGCAGAAGCTGCCTCGCTCACTTATTGCTTGAAGGTCGCTCGAGCGACAGAGCGTAAGTTTGTGGGTTTAAGGGTTTTTCACACATTTTTCACGAGACTTCTCAAACTTTTTCAACACCCACTCAGAATTTCACTTTCCAAATCATTTTACCTCACTTAATCAACTCTATTGTGCAATTACATCATCAATACATTGAGTTTCAAAGGTAAAGTTTGAAAAACTTTGTTTTTCGCCATTTTTGCTGTTTCATTGAATGTTTTCATTGTTTCGACATTTTTTTGTATTCCACTACACATTTAGGGTGTTATGCTATATTTTTCATCCATTTTGCATAGTTTTGCACAACACATTGAGGTTCTTGAGTGATTTTGGCATACTTTTTGACATTTTTCATTTTGTATTGGATTTCATTGAGTTATTTGGATGTGTTGTGTGTTGAATGGGGTTTTGATGAGTGTTGTATTTTGTTGTGACCAGGTGGGATGGTCGGTTTGATATTTTTTGATAGAGTGGAGGTTGTCGATTGATCGGCTTTGGTTGATTGACATTGGGTTGCCTTGATAATTTGTTGAGTATAGAGAAGTGTGTGATGTTCGATATTGGTTGTTGTGATTGTGGTTGGGTGGTTTGTATGTTAGAGTAGTGTGTTTGGAGACATCGCACGGTGACGTCATGTCTAGACATCATGGTACGTGTCATGTCTTCACATCACCTACGTCTATGCATCATTGCATGTCATCATGCATTCACTATAGGGCACGTTGCATGTCATTTTCTTTACCTCGTTTTGTGTGCATTCATGCATACTATGCATATCGGGATTTCATTTATCGTTTATCGAGGTTTTAATGGTTTTGTGATTCAATTCTTTCAGATGCCGCCCAGAGAGCACACACTACTCCTTCTACTCCTAGTACTTCGATTATGTTTAGTCGAACTATTCATTTCTGCTGTGGCTCAGGATGTTTTTGGGTTACAGTTCTCTCAGCGCCCCGCCCTTTTCGATCGTGAGGTCATTATGTCTGACCTGTTCCCCGACTTCACTGCCATTTTCACTTCCCGAGGCTGGGAAACTCTGCTTGTTGATTTGTCACCTCTGTCAAGTCTTCTTGTTGAAGAGTTCTATGCTAACATCTGTGATGCTAGCGACTATTCTTTTCGGGTTTTTCTTTGGGGCCGGGTAGTTAAGATTACCCTAGACGTTATATCCAGTGTTATTCACATTCCGAGAGTTGTCTACCCCTGTTTCCATATCTTACCCCCGATTCACTTCCTTCGGACACTTTAGTCCGTTCCACGGTGTTTAACACACTGATGGGGGGTTGTCCTGGTGCGATGCACATTTGATCTTTACCTACTAATCGTCAAATTCTATTGCGCATTGTGTGCACGAATCTTTGGCCAATTTTTCACACTTCTTCATTATCGATAAAGAAGGCTCATTTCCAATGCGCCCTGCTGCATGGAGATTCTATTGATCTTCCCATTTTCATTTTCCAGCAGATCTTGAGGGGTTTTCGTACGATGGGTACGAGGATTGGGCTTTCCTATGCGTGTCTTATTCATAAGTTAGTCACATCTTTAAGAGCTAGTTTTCCTGAGGTGGGTTTCCAAGACGATTGGCCATACCACTATCGCATAGAGTCAGTCTCATGCTTTATTCGAGCCAGCACATCTAGTTGACATGGCTGTGCCGGCTGATCCCATCGATGACCCGATCTCTTTTGACCCGTTCGAATTTCCTTCTGCTCCTCCACCATCTATATCCTGTCCACTTTTTTACCTCCTTTTCCTTCAGCGTCAGTACCTCATCCTCTTCCCAAGTCTGCTTCTTCTGCTCTGCTCCATCGACCCGTTGGTCGTTCTTTTGGGACAGATGATCGTACTTATCGAGCAGTAGACTCGTATGATGGTAGAGATCACCCAGCTACATGCTACAAGAGATCGTCTCATTGTCGAGGTCACTACTCTTCACTATTGGCTATGTACAGCGTGCTCTACGGTGGATTCGTTGCCACAGGGATATGTCTCCGAGGAGAGGACGGGCCCTGATGCTTTTGATGATGCTAATGATGTTGTTAGTGCTTCTTAGGATTTTTCCTTGTTATTGTGTGATAAAAAGGGAGAGTAGAGTAGATATATGCAGTTTTTGTTGATTGGAGGAGTCTGTATAGATTCTTGTGTAATCAACAATTTGTTATACATATGTAATTTTGATATCAGATTTTTTTGCCTTGCATTTTATGATTTGTATTGTATGTTAATGGGTTGTTAGGGTGAGACATAGATACATTTACATATTGATATCACTTTTATGTTTGAGGGATCGTTGTAGTGAGACATAGATAGATTTACCTACTGCTTAAACACATTGAAAGCTTGCAGTAAGGGGAAATACATGCATATTTGTTTGAATTCAGTTTCGCTAAATTAAGTTTTTGATATTTTTACAGTGTCAATGTTTCGTTTTGGTATGTTGGGTTGTATTGATACCATGTCTTAATTTAGCTTGTGATTTAAAACTGAAAAATATGCTATTTGAGTTACAATTGCTTAAATGACACCTACAAGTGAACTGTTTGAACTATGATTATCTTTGATACTATTTTTCACATATTTTATGCTGGTATTTGAGTTGTCTATTTCAGAAAACAGGTACTGTAGAGTTCATTCGAGATAGTTTGTAGTTCAGGTTGTGTCATTGTTTTGAGTCTGTAACTTTTATTTTGCTACTGCTTTGATATAGAATAGTGTTTTGTCACACAATACCAAAGGGGGAGCTTGTTAGGTTTTAGTTGATTTTATAATTGACAAATTCTGTGAATAAAAGGACTTAAATTGATAGGTTGTAAAATTTCAAGGAGTAATGTGAAATTTGTTTAAAAGTTAGTTAAATAGGTCTAGGGTTTCGAGTTTGGAACAAGGAGAAAAAACGACGTGAATTTTCACTGGACTATCGCCAAGGATTGACTTAAACTACAAAAGCAAAAACATCGTCATTAGACCGTCACCCCTCTTTCGCTCGAGCGACAGCTTTATGTGGAAAATTTTCATTTCGCATTTTAAAGGTTTTTTTCTCAGCCTGTTGATTTCTTGACCTATCTATATATACCAGAACAAGTACTCAACGATTTTCCTAAGGTTGTTAATTGAGAAAGCTTCATCATTAAGAGATATATTCATTCCATCATTCAACCTTCTTCTTGTGTGAGTGTTATGGTTAGAAAAACATCAGATTCAATATCCAAATACCAAAAACCAAACTTCCTACATATCTATCAGAGATGCTGAATATCGAGGAAGATGACTAGAGTTCCAGTCTATGAAGAACGAGTTGTTCTTCGTGATCCACATGAAATATGTGATTCTACCAAGCTAGGGGCTGCTGCATGATAGAAGAGTTCCATGAGAGCGTTGGTTAATATAGCTGGAATTGATGCAAGGGAGCATAGAATTCAAGAGCGCTGATAGAATTGTAGTCAGGAAATCAAATAGTTCGTTTCGTTATCTAGTCTAGTAGACTGTAAGTACAAAATTGTTTATAGTGGATTGACTGACAAAGTGCCCGGAGTTTTTTCCAATTGGGTTTCTCTGCGAACAATTTTTGTATTCTAAACTGTTTTATTATTTATTGTTTATGATATGGAAACTGCGGTAATTCAACATAGAATAATTTGACTTGCATGATTAACTATCTAGATAAGAATTAAAAGTGACTTGTTGCTGTTTAATATGTTATTATTTTTAATTCCGCATTAAATATCTATTCACCCCTCTCTAGGTATTGTTATGGTCGAACTGCTTAAATTTCAATTCTGAATGTTGAATCTTGAAGATCAACTTGTAATCCTTTTAATCTTGACTTCTTGATCTTTAATCTTGATTGTTTCAATCCTTGTTCTTGATTCTTAATTATTGATTCTGGGTTTTTGATTTCACTCTTCAATATGCTTTCTCTTGGTTATTCTTGTGTCAATTAGATGATATAAAGAATAAGAATTAAATATGAATTGGAAATTAACTCTATTTATTTATTTCCATAAGTATTTTGACCCATCATGAAATACAATCCTAATGGATCCGGTCTTTATAAATATTTGTGCCCATACTTTATTTTGATGTCGAAAGTCTAATAACTTTAAATCTTTATTAAATCACTTTAAATATGCTTAACTTTGAGACATATGTAAGCTCATATGATAAATTATTTTTTCCAATATATCTTATAGAAATCTCTTTGTCCATCTCACTCATTTCAAGATTATAATTCTGATACAGTATACAAAGAGGAATCAATTTAGATTAAAGGTCCGTTTGATAGGTAAATGTTGAAAGAAATTCCTATTCCATGTTAGTCGAAAAATAAAAAACTCATCAAATTTATAGGAATTCGTTTTTCATGAAAATAAAGAAAATGCACATTAAAGTGGTTATATCTTGGAATTCAATTTCCATTTCCACGACGCATTCAAACGGTCGAAATGAAATTTATTTTCCTTGAATGTGACATTTTTTTATGGAATTTGTTGCAATCAAACATGCCTAAATATTTTCAGTTTCAATAATCATAACTAGAGATTGTGGGAAAATTTCATCTTATAAATTAATAAAGTCGTTTAGGACGTGTCGGATGAGATGAAATAAGCTTTATTGGATAATATTAAAAATAAAAAAGCTGAAATTTATTTGCATCACAGTGTTCTTTCTTGTAGAATACCAATATCTATTTGGTTGACTTAATGATGAATAATTCAAGGAGTGCTATGCACCTTAGAGAAGCCACGTGATCCCTTGAATTATTAATTCAAAATCGAACATGCTCCATACATCATCCATAGTTGTGATTTACTGTTGTATTGGATCAAGATACAAATCTTGGTCTATCTACAATGATGAGGCTTTATTTAAAAACAAGGAAAGCAAAATTGTAAAAACTAAAAACGATACTATAAATTACTAATTTTAGAATCTATTAGGACAAAAAATAAAAAATAAAAATAAAGATTTTTTTCTAGTGATCCATGTGATACCTTTTTTCTTCGCATTCATTCAAGATATTATGAGAATGCGTCAAGCTCAAACTCCCTTCTTGCATGCGTGTCCCCCCTCCCCCTGAAGCATACACTATAAGAAGATGTAGAGATTTATTGGTAGCGTACTCAATCGAACGGGTAATTTCTCCCCGACTATGGATCCCATGAAAATCCATAACCCCAATTGCTACGAGAATACCCTTTAGTTTACCTATCCCTGTTTGAACAGCCTCAGTTAATCCTATCTTTATTTGATAAGAATCGATACTTGGATTCTCCCAACAACTAAAAAGTATAGCATGCCTGAATCTAACTGGGGTTCGCGGTGGTGGAGGAACTAAATCGAAAAAAAGAGGAATTCTAGTTATAAGATATCTAATGAAACTATCACTGGAATTGAGATCTTATTCAAAGAGAAAAATATCAAATATTCGGAGTTTTTTTTTTTTTTTTTTGTATATTATATGGATGATCCGATCCGCAAGGACCATGATTGCGAATTGTTTGATCATCTTTCTCTGAGGAAGGGGTGAAATAGAATCAACTTGAATTCGGGACCTTTCAATAAAGACAAATTTGAACTTCTTTCTTCCTTATAATAGAAAAAAAAGTCACTAAACTTATCGAATTAACTTCTCATTGATGTATTGTTTCATCGAGATTCAATCAAAATCACGATGGTATTTTCTTGTTCCTGAATGGGTCTCTTTCATCTTTTTAGGTTTATGCTCTACTCCGGGTAAAGATCCGCCCGATTTTGATTTGCACATATAGGACAAATCTTCTCATTACCATTTCTTTTTGTTATGACTTTCTTTTTTTTTTTTTCAATTCATTTCATACCTTTCACCAAGTATTTAGTTTGAGATTCCCTTGGTCAATGTCACACCGGTATCTTTTACTTATGTGGGGGAAAAAACGGAAAAAAATGATCAAATCAACCAAATCAAATCGATTCGAGTTGGTTTGGATTGGTTTGAACTAAGAAATTGGTTTGGTTCACTTAATTTTAACCATGAAAAAAGTCGGATCGAATTGGTTACACTTTAAGAAACCAATCCATCGGTCAATCTTCCCAACCCATTAATATATTTTTTTATTTTAGAATTCGTTACCCAAAAAAAAAAAAATAATAATAATAATAACACGAATATACATCATTCTCAAATAATTTGTTTACCATCTATGGTTATTCTATCAAAATTCCAAAAGAAAATGAAAGTAGAGAAAAGAATCGATTGTTGTAAATTTCAAATTCAGTTTGAAGCCTTACTTTTCATTTTGATGTAATTATTTTTGATAACTATCAGATATATAGGATGATTTTAGAAAAATCTACAATTTACCATTTATATTATATATATTATTAATACACACATTAAAATTTTTGTGTCCCCAACTAAAATTTTAAAATTTAGGTATCCTCGATAACTTATAATTTATAGGCATAAATTTATAAGAATTTCATTAATAGATGGTTTTTAAAAGATTTGGATGAATTTCAATTTTAAAAATATATACACACTCTTTTTAAAAATTTTCCTTTTTTATGAGATTCTTATGAATTTATTAAAAATTTATTCAAATTCACGAAATCCACTAAAATTTATAATATTTTAAAATTTATCAAAATCTCAATTGAGGACCCTTCTCTTCTAATTTATCAATAAACATATACCCAATTCATAAGTCAAAAATCAATTTGTTGGAAATGTATTATTTTATTCATGTCATTATTGATTTTTGTTTACTATAATTGCAACCATATCTTCAGAGTAAAATTTGACCGAATTTAATGTGCTCCATTGTCAAAGGCTCAACTTTTCCCGGTTTGTTCAGCATTATTGTATATAATATTATCTTTATCACGTATACACGCGAATGCTTCCTTTTTCATTAAAGTAGTACATTTTGTTGAATTATACTAATGTCTCTTCAGCATTTAGTAAATCCATATAAAAAAACTGATAATACAAGTAATGAATAAAAGTATTATTGAGCTTTTACCTATCAAAACACAAATAGGTAGTAGGATTGTAGGGGGTCTAGGAGCGGGAGGAGTTGAATGCTAAAAGAATCTTTAAAACACTATTTATTTATAAAGAGTATCTCATGCATTATAAATATAATCTTTAAATTTAGAGTCATGATTTGTACACACTTTAACAATGTTATTTATTTTGACTCTTTATGTAGCCCTTCTCAAGAAACATTTATATATTAATTAATTCTCGTATTTTATTCAATATAATTTTTTATAGGTCAATGACTAATTAATTTTAATATGGTTTGAATTTTTTTATATAATTTATTAAATATAATTTTTATGTAGCCTTTCTCAAGAAACATTTATTAATTAATTTCTCCTCATATTTTATTTAATATAAATTTTATATGTCAAGTGCATTTTTGTGCACTTATTTGGACCATATTACTAATTTGGTTAATTTTATCTTATTTCAGTTTTGCATCTGTTTCCATGTAATTGGAAAAGAAAGAACGATCAATTGGCCAATGGATGGAAGTTTGAGAACTAATATACATTTGAGTAAAAGTTGAAGTATTAAAATCGAAGTAATTTAATATGGAGGACCAATATGAAAAAAAGAATGAAGAAAATGGCTAAAAAGAAATTCGAGAAGTTTTTATAATTGAGCAGCCGCCCTACCTTTAATCTTAACTATATAGACTTCTTAGTATGTTTGGGTGCCCTGCCCAGTTTATTACTAGATGCACGCCAAGCCAACGGCTAAAAAAATATGTTTCCATTAGAATTCAATTCTAAATAGGAAACTTCCGTTTGTGCCATGATGTGCACAATTTTTTGGAGATTTTTTGGGACTTTTTAGAGAGATTATAAATACCAACTCTCAAAACATAATTAGGGTATGGAGAATGAATTGTAAAATGAGGTAAATAACAAATCAAGATCAAATCCAAGAAGTTCAAGATTGAATTCAGAAATTTCCGGGTGATGAACAACATTTATATCTTTTGTTTTCTTCTTCATAACATGTTAAGTTATATTTATTTTTGCTAGGAGGACGATGAACCTAGTAATATGAATTTTTAATCTTTAGTTTTGCATATTTGGCATTGAAAACACGTTTTAGATCTTGAATGATTTACATAATTATATTTTCTCTACGATTATTGTGCACGGTAGTTGTATGAATTTGATGGCTTATTTTATACATTTGAAAGAAGGGAACTATGTTTGACATAAATAAATTGTCATAAGATCCGATAGAATATAGAAATATACCACTATACTGTATGTGAATTTTTAAACATTCATAAAAATTCATGCACTCTTATACGTTCGCATCCGTTATAGAAATATAGTTGTGTCATATATGAGAGTAGGCTTAACATTACTCGAGAGAGATTGTTAAATAAAATAGGAACATTGATTCGTCAAAATTCAATCGTATTGTCAAAATGTAGAATTAAGGTTAAAAATGATTATTGATGGGAATTCGGGATCCTAGTGCATTTGTCATCTATTAAATACATCAATTTGCATTTAGTATAATTTGTATTTAGTTTAGTTAATTTACTCATAATTGTATAAGTAGATTAATTTATTCATAATTTTATCACAAACAAATATATCATGTTGTTCTTGTTTCGGTTAAGGCCGTGATAATTAAAATTGAATTAATCAATCTCTGTGAGACGATACTTGAATTCAAAATTCAATTTATTACTTGTTAATGAATCTACACTTGCGGTTATAATTCGAAATATATTTTTATGAACAATAATCATTGTGTATATATATGTACAATTAGCATCAAAGAGGCATGTTACCTTTTATTATTACCATCACAAATTTATGTTATTTGTGACCATTACCATCATTTGAGGCAATGTTTTGTGTTTCACATGTGCATGCAACTATGACTTTGAATATTACATGTAATTAACTAAGCAATGTTCGTGTTCACTTATGATTGTGACCATAATTGTGGATGTGGTGGTGAAAATTGTCTTGGGCATATGATTGAAATTGAAATGATAATTGGTACCATTGACCTCAAAGGATGTGCTAACAGAATCCTTTCTACCTTCCCTCCACGTACACATCACTTGCATACCGAAACACCTTATTAGGAGGAAAATGCCACCAGTCGAGAAAAACGTTCAATGACCATTTACACTTCGACAATTAAGTCAACAACCGAACAAGAGAAAAAGAAAGTGCAAGAGAGGAAGATGAGATTTGGATAGGTTTAGAGAACATAACTTATGTGAAATGAACTTACATATATAAAAAAAAAATAAGTAGGCCAAGTGGGAATGATGGGCCGACTCCAAGCCCAATCTGATGTTGCTTGATTAAATAGACTAATCCAACTCAAGATGCTATTATTTAATTAAATGGGTCCAATCAATTAAATAATCGATTGTCAACTCAGTCAATATGGGACTCCCTTCGTCATGCATATGCTATGTGATTTATAGATGTGACAATGGTCTCCCAAGTCTGAGTCATTCATTCATGTGTAGGTCATATTCCGAAATATAAGCCGTCAAGTAGGTGAGGTCTTGTAGATTACATTAGAAATATGAGTTGCTTTAATAAGCAATGAATTACGAACTGCCACAAAAATATGTATCGATCCCACTTACAAATTGACTCAAAGGTGTCGCATATAATTTTTCAAAATCTCGGCAGCATCTTCTCTATAGTATGGACTAAACCAACCTGTAATATCATACAATATATCCACTGCACATGTACAAAATAAATTGTAGTGAAAATCCAATTAAACAAGTCCAACCCAACAACTTTGTGTTTCTCCAAGTCATCCATCTTTAGAATTAATACAATTTAGTCCTTCAATTTCTATAGTGTAGACTCTAATCCCCAAAATTGTATATTTCCTTCAATTTCAGCATTCTTTCTCTTCCAATTGCTTCAAACGGGTCCCTAACTGAAACAAAAGAAACTTAACCTAAGTTAAGTAAAATAATAATTTGATGACATGAAACCCAAGTAATTTGACCCAAATAAGTAAAAAAATTGCACTCATCAAATACCCCCAAACTTGAGTTATTGTTTGTCCTCAAACAAAATTATAACTTAACTCCACATTAAAAAATTGGTTAATAACTTGCCGTGTCTTAGGATTGTGACTTAGTATTAAACAAAATGAACAACTAGAATAGTGCAAAAATCAAATCAATCTCCACATGTTACTTGAATAACTTGACGTGTATGTGTGTGAAAACTCATGCCAACATATTAAGATTATGACTAGTTCATACCCGACCTAAAGTAGTCAATTATTTCATTACATCGCTCGAAAGATACACACACCCCCAAACTTATTCTTTTCACTCAATCTTCTCAGTGTGTGTTCTGGAGTTGAACTCATTTATATCTATTCCTTACACTCTCTTAGTTTGGATGGATCGTACTATCACAAGTTCACACTTCAACAAGTAGAGACTCTCCTATTTTTGATTATTTCGACATTTGAGATTAAACTACGTTACTTGCCTCGTATTAGAGATATAGTTCTATCAACCAGATGTCTGGGGCCAATTAATGCATTTCATACATAGAAGTATGTATATTATTCATCAATGGATAAATTTTTTTTTTCTTCCTTTTTTTTTTCCCACGTATATGACATCTTCTATTTGCTTTCTATGTAACCCCTGTAGCAAGTTTTAGGCCGATGACTCCCAAGTCAGATGACCATAGGGTACCATGTTTTAAACCCTTGTAGGCTTAATCACTCGTGTTATATAAGATCGAACATATGTTTTCATTTATTCAATGATTAGTGCAATGTCTCATTCTTTTAGCCATCTAGTTTCTAAAACTAATCTCTAACTTAAAAACTTTCAAATTGTCTTCATCTCATTGGTCTAAGATAATCCATACAAAATAATATCATGCACGGAATCCCTACTCATTTCAATGTTCCCTTGAAATAGTTCAACTACCTCCAAACTATTCTAAAAATTGGTCATTAGTTAGTACAAAAGAGGGTTTTTTTCTATGTTCAACTATTTCTAACTAATGAACCAAATCATCAGCTCAACATGTCAACATGAGTGTAATGCACGAATTATGTCAAGTCTCACACAAACATGTATTGATTAATCCAATAATGCACTATTTTCATCATTCACAGTTCATACATTGTCCAATATTTAACATCATGGTCGAAAAAATTATCAAACCTGCACAAGCACATGAAGCAATAAACAAAACACTGGATTTGATTTTTTTTTTTGTAGTCACACAAAAAATAAAAAAATGATAAGCATTGACGAACAATCTATAATTATCCGGGAAATTCTATCATCCACCCCAAACTTAAATAAAATATTGTCCTCAATAAAAATTTGCAGTGGAAAGTAGAGTGACAAAATAGACGTAGCACATAAGTGGTTAACGATTACTCCCCTGATCAATATGGAGATAGTGATGATGCAGATGATGGCAGAAAACTGAAGTCGAAGTGTCATTGGCTGGAAATGTATGTAACTTTCGCTCAAGAGAAGTCTTTGTGATCTAACCGATTGATGACTTGTAATTATCAAAATTAAAGAAATTAAACATAGTTTCTAAGTTAATATTATAAATGGAATAAATAAATAAAAATATCAAAAACGAAAAGAACTGTTGGGTTGCCTCCCAACAAGCGCTTGTTTATAGTCTATAGCTCGACTATATGACGGCTGATCACGAACACCTAAAGAAAGCTTTTGATGTCTTGTCCATCTTTCTTCTTTTGGCTTAGGTCCACTTTTCATTTGATCTCCACACCTCTTCCTTGTCATTTTCAACATAATAGGACTTGTCTATTCCATCTGACTCAACTTCAACTATGTAGATCTGTATCTTTTCGTCAGGCTTAATCACAAAATCAATTTTTGGACAATCAATAAAGTCGAAAAAATGTGAGTTGATTTCCTCCTTATTGATCGCCTCATCCTTGTAGCTTCATTGTGATTAAATTTTTACTCGTTTCTTGCTCTTCTTCAATTGTTGAACTCCCATCAGGTGGAATGATTGCAATCTAAATCCATGGGCAACAAAAAGTCGGTCCCGACGACCCTTTCAAGTGGATTGTACCCCCAATAACGAAATTCTTCCCAGTACATGCAATCTTCCAAAAACATCTCGCCTTCATCCAACTTGACCAATTTTTCAAAATACTTTGAAATTACTTTTTCATGAAATAGAGGAGGACCATCTCTTACCAGTTTGAAGTCCTCATCCCAATTGTCAGGTATAAAATCTCCAACGAACAACATGTACCCTTCATGGTTTTCCTCAATTGCTCGCTTCCGACACTTTAAATATTCTCTAAATATCATAAGTTTCGGCGTGTTGAAACAAGAGTGCCAGGGCAAACAATGTCCAGTACAATGCATTGCACAGCAATTATAACAACTCGAGTATTCTCCAAACATATCTTCATCATTTGTGCAGAGATTATTCATTGCAAAAGTTTCATTACCTTACTAAATTAGAATCATGCAATTATCTGAAAAAGTATCAGGAGAGAGTGCAACACATGAGATAGATTATTAGTACGAGGTTAGCAAAAAAAAAAAAGTAAAATAAAATAATACAAGAAAAGAAAAGTTTGAATTAGTGTCTAAGTAACAAAAATCAAATTAATACTTAATCCCCGGCAACGGCACCAAAAACTTGTTCATGAAAATATGTTTTAGATTTAAATCATCGCAAATGTATGGTTCGTTGACAAGTAATAAAGTAGAAATTCAAGAATTTCGAGTATCGTTCCCACGATGATTGGTTTAACGTGATTTCTATTATCTTAACCTTAACCGAATCTATGGAATTTGAGATGAGTTTTTCCATTTCTATGATTAAACTAAAACTAGCGTGCAAATTAAACTAAAATAACAACCTAAATGCAAAATGATGTTTTAATGCAAAAGATTTAAATGAAATTAATGTATAAAAAAGCGTACTAGGATCCCGAATCACTGAGTAAAGTTCCCTTTTAACCTCTATTTCACAATTTGATAACACAATGAATAGGTTGAAGAATCAATGTTTCTAACTTATTCAACAATCTCTTTCGAGTAGAATTGAACCTATTCTAGAATACCATTTGACTATATTTCTATGACAAATGCAAAATACAAGAATGCATGACATTTTGTAGAGGTGGCAACGGCTGGCTCGGCTCGTTGCCCTACGAGCCGAGCTCGTGGTTCGTTACAAAACGAGCTGAGCTTTTGCTCGGCTCGTTGCTTGTGAACCAAGCCCACGAGCTCGTCTTTCACGAGCCACGAGCCGTGTGGCTCGGCTCGTAAGATTTGATTTTTTTTTTGTAACTATCTTTCTATTTAAAAAAAAAAATTGGACGAGCCGCTCGTAAAAAACGAGCCGAGCCTGCTCGGGCTCGTTTTTTGGCGAGCCCGAGCAGCTCGTGGGTCGCTACAGTACGAGCCGAACGGGCGAGCCGATGAGCTACTCGACTCGATTGCCACCTCTAACATTTTGTAAACACTGAGAGATTCACGTAAAGTATATCAGTATATTTCTATCCTCTATGAACTAAACGGTGATTTATACCTTGTCGAGCTTATTTCTCTTCTTTCGAATGCATAAAATAAGCCAACACACTCATACAACTACTGCACATATAATTGTAGAGGAAAAGTAATGTATATAAATCATTCAACATCCATCCAACGTGTTTAAATATCAAATTGCAAAATAAAAATTAAAAGATCACAATATGAGATTTATCGTTTACCTAGTACATATAAATCTAGTTTAACATGATATTGAAATTAAATAAATAAAAGAGGAACGACATAACCGAAAAACTTGATGAAACGTGAGTATTTTTTTTGCTAAAAATTAATTTGCCGCCTTCTTCAATTCCGTTTCTGTCTTTCCTTCTTTTTCCTACTGTCGATTCCTGTGCGTATCTTCTCTTCAGCCCAAAACCCTTTTTTCTTCTCTTTTCAGCTTCCTGCGGCGGGGGTTCCAATATGTATTAATTTCTTTCAGCCCCAAATCCCCCACCCCCCTTTCTGTCTACATGTGTAAAATATATATACCACTTAACCACCAATCCCTAATCCCTTCACGTGAAATTGTAGAATTCCATTCCTAATCCAATAGAAAGTCCAAAGGCCCAATTCCAAATTCCAATTACACATAAGGTGCAATCAATTCTCGCATAACAAGAATTCCAAGTGTAATTGAATTGAAAATCCAATTAAACAAGTCCAGCCCAACAACTTTTGTGTTTCTCCAAGTCATCCATCTTTAGAATTAATACAATTTAGTCCTTCAATTTCTATAGTGTAGACTCTAATCCCCAAAATTGTATATTTCCTTCAATTTCAGCATTCTTTCTCTTCGAATTGCTTCAAACGGGTCCCTAACTAAAACAAAAGAAAATAAGTAAAAAATAATAATTTGACGACATGAAACCCAAATAATTTGACCCAAATAAGTACACAAAATGCACTCATCATTGCCCATCCAAATAATGACAATAAAAGGGAAATAATGATACTTTAAATTTTTCCAAAATATGATGTGTAGAGGATCTATTATGTATCGTGGTAAATCATATGCTTGCACAGCTCAATGTAACAATATTGCTAATGTGAAGCGAGTAACATGTTGATAATGTAGATAACATGACATATGTACTCAGAATAGTGAAAATAGTGTTATGACATGCTAGCAACATGATACTAAGATACTAGTATCTCAACAATATTGTTACATCTATAAATTACGTGGCACATGTGACGGAGGGGTCCCATATTGACCGATGTAACATTGACTATTTAATTGATTGGACTTATTTAAATAAATAATAGCATCTTGGAATTGGAATAGTCTATTTAATCAAGCAACATCATATTGGGCTTGGAGCTCGGCCCATCATGCCCACTTTGCCCAGCGGTTTTCTTTATATGTTCATTTCATATAAGGTGTCTTCTCTAACCTTATCCAAATCTCTCTCTCTCTCTTGCATTCTCTTTTTCTCTCGTTTATCCACTGACTTGATTGTCGGAGTGTGAATGACAATTATACTTTTTTCTCGACTGATAAGAAACACGCTTTAAAGAAATTATGATCAAGACAAAATCCACGCATGACATAAATAACAATATATGGACTTGTGGGACTATTATTATGCTTCGCCACCTAGACTCCCACGTGATTCAGCCGACTCACCGAAGCACCTTCCATCGAAGCCATGTGGCATCCCACTTGGAGTAGGATTTACTAGAGTATAGACAAATTCAACCCATTGAAGTCTACTCTTACCGAAGCAATTCATAAGGCTGACTCCTTCTAAAGCCCCTTTACTAAAGATAAATCTGAGATCTAAACGAAACTATTTTGCCCAAGTGGCAAGGTTCAACGAAGTACGTCCGAAGCTCAACTAAGGCTGCTGACGATTCACATTTGAAGACTTGAATTTATGAAATCCTTTTAAAATGATTGATTGGACTTTTGTAATGAGTCGAAAGGTTAATCTTTTTAGTATAGGTTATGTGGTGGTCGCCTCCCTTTTCTAGGACATTTAATACGATACAAGCTGATGGAGTCAAAATTGACACATAGGATATGATGCTTCGATAAAGGAGATGAAACCACATGTCCTCTCATCCAATGGTTGCTATTTCACATGTAATACCATAAATATCATCCATTGTTGTCATTATGGGGTAAAGTAAAAATATTGACAGCAAGCCATATATTCTCTTTCTTTTTATTAATCTTTGGTTTTTAGTGATTGTGGTATGATCTTGATCTTCAGTTTGGCTTTTAGTTGATCATTCATTAACGTGTAATTTATCTAATATATTTCATCAAAACCTGAACATTCTTATCTCGTATTAAAAAACTTCTCTCACGTTCAAACCTTATTTTATTATCGATTGACAAAATCATTCTACGCGTGTTGGAATTAACTTGAGAAAAAGCGAGTGAGCTGTGAGCCTGATATCTGTTGTTCACATTTACGGTGTGAGAAACGAGGTCAATAGGTACGATATTTCAGTAATAATATTGCGTTGATGAGAGGAAAGTGAAAAGAAATTCATAACTTGATAATAACGGAACACACTCATTTGAATTACCTTTTGTGTTTCACTTGTGATCGTGATAGTAATTGTAACATGCGGTGGTGAAGATCGTCTTAGACGTGTGACTAAAATTGAAATGATATGGTTCCTATCATAGTAGTCTCAAATATGTCATAGTCACCAAGACACAATTTGTAAATGATAAGTATATATTTAGTTATAAATTATACATTTTCGTAGGTCACTGTTTATTAATTGATCACAAATCACCAAATTAACAGATTACGATCACTCTTTTTATCTCATTCCACCTCAGTCAAACCCATCCCACCACCACCGGCACCATCCAAATCGAATTCTCTTCCTTATACTCAAATCCCACCACCAACCATCACCATCACAACCACCACTACCGCAATCAACACTCCATCAAAACCTAAAATCCACAACCACCATCAGAATGGTCGCACTCCTCTCTCGCCATAGATTTGAGTTAACCTTTCTAGGTTCTATATCTTTGTAGTTATAAAATCAAGATTTAATAGGACACATATGAAAGGTACACCCTGAGTCTAAGATCCAATCCCTATTAATCTCCGCATTGGTCATAGTCATGAGAAGCAGGCTATCAATTTCAGATTCAATGGTGTTGTTGTTTAACTCCCTATTATTTTGTTCATTTTGTTTTCTTTTCAACTCAAAACAATCTCTCTTGAAGTGTTCCAATTTACCACAATTGAAACACTTCTTACTACTTTTGTCTCTAGATTTTGATCTCCCTTTGGATTTGTTTTTTACTTTCTTGATATGAAAATTATTTTCTCTCTTTTCATTCCTCCCTCTAGCAAATATAATTTATTCTCTATAATTAGTCTTGTTCTCCTTTCTGACTTCTAACTCTCTATATCTTAACCCATCAGTGACTGTGTCTCGTGTTAGTTTATCTCTAGAGTATTTTGTTGCATTCCTAATGTCTTTATAAGAGTCAAGTAAAGAATTCAATAAAATTAGAGCAAGATCTTCATTAGCAAACTTCTTATCATTATGTGCAAGATTTTTAACTATTATACTAAAATCACCCAAATTTACCTCCAAGTCTTTCCCAGGGTCCATTCTAAAGCTAAATAGTTTTTCCAGAAGATAGATTTTGTTTGGCAAAGTCTTTGTTAAAAACATACTATCAAGGGCAATCCATAGGTCTGTAGCAGTTTTAGCTCCCTCAACTTGTCTCATATTATTATCAAACAAATGAAGGATTATAGAACTGTGAACAATTTCATTCATATCTTCAATTTCATTAGGTTTAGCTTTAAGTTCATTAGAAAAGGTAGCAGAATCATCAAGGGTCTTTGCAACCCTTTGTTGAACCAAAATGACTCTCATTTTCTGTTTCTCCCCTTTCCATCAAATTGTGACAATTTGACATTCGAACCCATTACATATTCTGTAAAAGAGTGGCTTCTACTCATGGACATAGTGTGATATTGTATTCAAGATCAACTAATAAATAGAAAAGGTTTTAATTTTTTAAAGAATTTAAAGCAAGCAGATACAATGCACCAAAGATTAAAAAACAAAGGCAATAATACTTGATGCAGATCAAATGAAATGTGCAGAAAACTAATCACACCAATATGAGTAAACAAATTAACTAATACTGAATATCTCTAGAGAAGATTTATATGCAAATTTGATCATTGAATTCCAACAAGGATATACCACATGCATATATGATCTTATCAAGATTTGCAAGAAATTAATATACAAAAAGCAATGAAACGTTCTCACCAAAGCTATTTAAAAACAGTAGAAGCATAACACTAAATCATTATCCAAAGCCAAACATGACACTTCTTTAATCACCGGTAATGTTATCCTGTGTCTTGCCTTAGATCAACTTACCCTTCACAGCAAGAAACACGATAGAACGTTCAGGAGATGAAACAACATATTTTCAAATGATTTTCACTTTAAATAAATTTCTATTTTAAAAAACTTGCACCCTAAGAACCTAAAGGTTCTGATACCAGTTGTTGGGTATTTTAACCCTAAATGATAAATTGATGAAAGTAAAAATAAACAAGGCAGTGCAGAAATTACAGAACACAACAAAATTGTTCACCCAGTTCAATTTAAAGCCTAATCTGGGGGGCTCATGATTAGCCCAAACACTAAGCACGCAAAAAACATTCCAAGGAAGAGTACAAATAATGGAAGACTCAATCAAACCCAGATTTTATCATCGATTTACAAAAGATCTCCTAAATCAGAAAACCTAACCAACGAAATCACAAGCCTCACGAACAACTATATAACCAAGATCAGCCTCTATTTCAGGCGTGATCTATTGTAGCAACATGAATCACACATGATTCCACAACTTATTGGCTAGAACCTCTAAGTATTACAGATCAAAACCAAGAAGAAACTAAGAACTTGGAGAGAGAAAGAGTCGTTCAGAAAAGAGAAATGTAGAAGACAGAATAGAATGCTCGAGAAACACTCCAACCCAAGAGTCATAATAGTATGACTTAATCTCAGCCATTGATAAGATCAAATGGTCCATAACCCTCATGAAGAAGCACAATCCAAGTTAAGGAGTAAGAACCAATCCAGGGTTGCCATGTGGCCCTCCATCCAAAATTGGTTTAAGAGAGTTGCTAATGTAGGAAACACGTTTTTCTCAACACAGAGAATAAAAGAATTGCAGTAAATGGAGCTAAACCGAATTTGGAACCAGGTAAAACCAGTAGCAAACTTGGCTTCCCATGTGGCTTTTGCTCTTCAAGGTCTTCTATTTCTCGATCAGGTGAGATCTTGCACACTGAAGAAAAACTATGGATTGATGATAGGACGGTTTAGAATGGCCATAGAAGAGTAGATTTGGTCCTAGTAAACTTCGCCCAACTCTTATGGCCTTCTAATTAATTTCTGCTTCTAGACGGTGGCCGGTGGTGAAGTAAGGGTTTGGTTTAATGGAGGATATGCCTATTTTTGATATAAAATTATTGATACCTGATTTTTTCTAGACGGTGGTCAGTGGTGAAGGGAAGGTTTGGTTTAATGGAGGATATGCCTATTTTTGATAAAATTATTGATACCTGCATTTTTTTTTAAATTGAAAGTTAAAAAGTAAGGATTTATGTAATTTTCAATAGTAGAAAATGGTATTTTATTGTAGCATTGGTGTGGACTAAATAGTATGAAGGATATTGGCTCTTGAAGTTGTGTGATCCAATTGGGCTTTAGTTGAATGTTGTAGATAAGCTGGGCTAATGGAGAAAAAATGAGCAACCAGAGTAGGAAAAATAGACGGAAATTTCATAAATAAGAGGTTTAGTTTTACCTATTTCAAATTTAAGAGAAAAAAGTTTAAAATTTCAAATTTTTTAAGGTTTAAAATTTCAAATCTCAGATTAGTTTAATGACTATTTTTGGGTGTCTAATAGCACACTAGTGCATGAATGGATCGTGACTGCTTATAATCATGTTTGTAGACAGAACAACACAAGTGTCGTTAAATGGCCATTGTGTCATTCTATTGATTTTTTCAATATTTTGCTTCATTTCCAATGCAACGACCTCATACATTGGATCCCCTAATTAAGGAAAGACAGAAAGGTTGATCACGTGACAAAGAATGGTTGAAGATACATAGATTATATGATATCTAGTTAGTGAAATCACAAGTCACTATATTGATTCATTATAAAATATAATTAATGAGCACATATCTCAACTTTTGTAAATGGAATGTCCATCTTGCAACTGAAATGTGTTCAACTTATTGGTTCTTAGGGCATGGTAGGGTCGTGGCTGCATGTATTCGTGTTTATAGACAGAATGACACAAGTGTTGTTAAACATCCCTTGTAACGTTATATTGATTTCTCTAATATTTTGCTTCTTTCCAACACAAATTCCTCATACATTGGATCCCCTAATTTAAAAAAGTCAAAAATGTGGATCACTTGACAAAGAATGGGTGACGATATATATATTATATGATATCTAGTAGGTGAAATCATAAGTCATTATACTGATTTATTAGAAATTTATAATTAATGAGAACACATCTCAACTTTTGTAAATAGAACGTCCATCGTGCAACTGAAATGAGTTCAACTTATTGGTTCTCGAGGTATGGATGGACCGTGCCTGCTTATACTCGTGTTTATAGACATAACACATAAGTGTTGTTAAACGGCCCTTGTACTGGTATGTTGATTTCTCCAATATTTTGCTTATTTTCCAGCGCAAAGTCCTCATACATTGGATCCCCTAATTTTAAAAAGTCAAAAAGGTTGATCACAGGACAAAGAATGGGTGACGATATATAGATTATATGATATCTAGTTGGTGAAATCACAAGTCATTACATTGATTTATTATAAAATATAATTAATGAGCACATATCTCAACTTTTGTAAATGGAATGTCCATCTTGCAACTGAAATTAGTTCAACTTATTTGTTCTTGGGGCATGGATGGGTCGTGGTTGCATATATTCGTGCTTATAGATAGAATGAAAGAAGTGTTGTTAAACGGCTTTTGTGCCATTTCATTGATTTCTCCAATATTTTGCTTCTTGTCCAACACAACGACCTCATACATTAGATTCCCTGATTTAAGAAAGTCAGCAAGGTTGATCATGTGATAAAGAATGGGTCTTCTATATAGGTTATATGATATCTAGTTGGTGAAATCACAAATCATTAAATTGATTTATTAGAAAATTTAATTAATAAGCACATATCTAAACTTTTGTAAACATCTTGCAACTAAAATGAGTTCAACTTACTGGATCTCGGGGCATGGATGGGCTGTGACTATTTATACCCGTGTTTATAGACATAACGACACAAATGTTGTTAAACAGCTCTTGTGTCGTTCTATTGGTTTCTCCATATATTTTGCTTCTTTTCCAATACAACGGCCTCTTACATTGGATCCTCTAATTTAAGAAAGTCAGAAAGGTTGATCACGTGATAAAGAATGGATAAAGATATATAGATTATATGACATCAAGTTGGTAAAATCACAAGTCATTGTATTGATCCGTTAGAAAATATAATTAATGAGTACATCTCTCAACTTTTGTAGACGGCATATCCATCTTGCAACTGAAATGAGTTCAACTTATTGATTCTCAGGGCATGGATGGGTCGTCTATGCTTATAGTCATGTTTATGGACAGAACTACACACGTGTTGTTTTCTTCAGAGTAACGGCACAAGTGCCGTTCTCATGGACAAGTTATATTTCGATAACGACACTTGTATCGTTCTTTTAGAAATTTTCATCTCTATAATGATACAAGCGCCATTATCAAGGACCTTCATCCTCTAAACGACACTTGTACCGTTCTCTTAGAACTTTTCAATTCAATAACATCACTAGTGTTGTTCTAATGGACAAGTATATTTACAAACATAATGATAGTTATACTATTATAATTGACTTTCTTATCTGGCACAAGTACCATTCTTATGAGCACATTTACAAACATAAATGATAATTATACTATTTTAATAGACGTTTTCATCTCAAAATGGTACGACCGTTCTCATGTTTATAGATAAAACGGCACAAGGGCCCTTTTTATTTTAGTTGCTGGTTATAATCGTGTTTACAAATAGAACGACACAAGGTTAATTTTCTTCCAAGTAAACGACACTTGTGTTGTTTTGTTATTTTTTCCTATATTTTGATTTGTTTCCGACACAAGGACCTCAAGCAATGGACATGTGATAAAGAACTATTGAAATGATATATTAGACTCTTATAAGTTGATATCGACACTGGTGCTGTTCTCAAGAACATTTTCATTTTAATAACTACACTCGTGTCGTTCTCATAGATGCTTATAAGTCCAGTAACGTTACTTATGTCGTTCTCATGGAAACTTATAAGTCCTATAACGGCACTTGTTTCGTAATCATAGATGTTGGTAAACATTCAACTTACATAATCTAACTCAAAAAACATTTGTAATTTTATATTTTCTAACAAATATAAGAAACAATCAATTTTCCTTCCATTTCTGTTTCCATTTCTTCCTATGCCTCGTGCTTACACACTCAAGACTAATGGTTATCTATAATTTGAGCAACAATGAACTTTAATAGAGACACAAATCTTGAAGACTTCCCAAAAGTCCCATTATGAACGTGCCTCGTGATAAGACCTCAACTCTATGACTTTTGCACGGATATGTAGTTTCAACCATCCTTGAAAAAACTATCGTAACCTAATGTCTTCATCATTACTTTCCCAATAAGCCATAATAAAACAAGACATTCCAAGGACTTCATTGACTTGAATCATATTCAATGAGCACCTGATATACCCGTTACAATAAATCTTCTTAAATGAGTAATAATAGAAAGACAATGAATAAAAGAAACTAAAATTTGAAAAGATCGAATCAAATCTATTAACATCAATAAAGAGAAATAACATCAGCTCCAACTTCTTCGTTGACATCAACCATGGCCTCCCAATGTTGAAACATTAGAATATCCAACCAACACATATAATATTGTAGCAAATGTTCGAAAATTAATCAATCCTTAATGAGCTAATGCCAAACAAATAAACAAAAACTCTCATAAGAAACAAAGAACAAAATATAAAACTAAAATTTAGAATTTAAAGGTATTGAAAGATCAAAATCTCAATGTCTATATCTTGTAGTGTTGTGTTTCCCCACAAAAGATGTGTTGTTTTATGTTTAGGAATTCAACATAAATTTTCTGCAAGATACAAGAGGTGCCCTTCCTGCTTCTGTTATTTGCTTAAGCAGTTAGAGGTTGGATTTTCCTACTGATAAATCTTGTCTCTGTTTTTCACTCGAGCGAGAAGATACTGCAGCAATGCTTTTACCTTACTCACTTTTAATGACTTTCAATCTTCCCTCCAAAAATTCAAACCTTAATCCACATCCAAACATCCATGTACATATCTTTTCTATATAATTGAATAACTTAACTCCAACACCCTCCAAATACCCCCTCTAAATTAGTGAACTTCAATAATCTAAATTCTTACTACAATAACTGCTATTATTGCAACAAGGAATATAAAATAAACATAAAAAAAATCAAATTTACGGCTAAAAGAGAAATAATACGAGAAACAAATCACTAATCAATTACATCACGTATTTACAATTGATATCAAAACAACAAAGGGACTTCATTGATAAGTTTTATTAGTAATTTCTTTATCATGTTGTTGACACAATTTTTGTTTATAACAATGCTAATAAATGAATTCCTCATTAACCCATTATCTTCAGAATTCCAAATGTATAAAAAATTTATCAATGTTAAAAAAAACTCAACTAAAACTATACAAAATAAACTATGAAATCATAAATAATCCCTTTTTTATATACTTTTCATGTAATTTCTACTCCAAATTGAAGCACAAAATCACATTTCAAAATAAGAAAATTGAAGGAAAAAATACATTTTTATCATACCAATTTGTAACAAAGAGGGATGAAGTAGTGTGAAATAAACTTGAAAGGAAGAACAAAATTTTTGTAATCCTAAAATGCACAAGAAATTGAAGTGAAGAAGTAGATGTTAGTTTCAAATTTAGAGAAAATGGTTTCACGGTGAAATTTAGAGATATCCTGACATTTTTTACGTAGGAGATTTTTGTAAATTTTGTGAACTTTGAAATGATTTCTATGGATGGGTAAGAATGAATAAAAGGGTGTTTTGGAAACGTTTTTTAGAAAAATATTACGGTAGACACCTTTAATAACGTTTATTGAGTGTTGTGGAAGGGCCTTTTGCAATATTTATTAAACGTTGCGAAAGGTAAGACTTTTTGCAACGTTTGATTCGTAACATTTATCAAACGTTGCTAAAGGTAAAACCTTTCGCAACACTCAATAAACGTTGCTAAAGGTGTTTACCGCAACTTTTTTTTTTTTAAAAACGTTGCTAAAACTCATTTATATTAACCAATGGCAACATTCACTTGTTAAAATGTTGCCAAAAGGAACATTCACTTGTTAAAATGTTGCCAAAAGATCCTTTTGGCAACATTTGTTGATTGCCTTTTTAATGTTGTAAATGACTATTTTTGTTGTAGTGTGAAGAAGAAAGAAGGAGGTCAAAATGAGGGAAACTAGGTGAATATTTTACTATTAATTAAAGGATAATTTTGTTGTTTGATCAATTAAAATATCTTGAATTTTCTTCTTTTTTATTAATTTTGGTCAAAGGCCATTTCTCCAAACACTTTATCCCACCCGCCTACTTTGGCCAAAATTCTCGAAATTGAAAGTGACATCGAGTTTTCTCTTTCCTCTTATACTATTTGTCTTTGGATTGAATTAGACTAATGATGATTTTCAAACATGAAATACATATATTCATGTAATTGTTTTACTTAGAGGTCCAAGGTTCAATTCCTTGGACTCCCAATATTTTAAAATGCAATTTTAAAAGCCTTAACTCGGTCAAAATCCCCGATTAACTCGGTCAAAGCCGAGTTTTGACTGAGTCATGTGCATCTATATTAAATTAATCTATCCGTCTTGGACAAGGGCCCGTGTCACCGGTTTATTGGCCTGACCGGCCGGTGGCCGGGTTTTATAGCTATGGTTTGCATATATTAATATATGTCATACTATAAATATATTAATATACTAAAATATATATTTTACATAATAATAATTTAATTAATACCTGATTTTTGAATAACTTTTTTAATCACTTGATTTTTTTATAATGAAACGTTAAATCCATATTTTCCAGTAATTTTTCATAGATTTTAAATGATTAAAGAAGAAAAAAGCGAAGGAGGACGAATAATGAATGTGAAAATTTCATTATAACGATAATATAAAAATATAATTTCAAAAATAACAGTTGTAAAAAACTTTCAAAATTAAATCAGGTGTGTGACCATGATCTGTCCTAATAAATGATTGCAACATATAAATTGTGTGATTGTAACTTAGTATGATGTTCTCACATAATCTATACGTGACATGTTAATTAAATTCATATGATCATTTGATTTTTGATAAAAAAAAAAAATGAATGCCTTATTAAAAAAAATTTAAATTGAAAAAAGCATGATTCCAGATTATTTTCTCATAATGGATTGGCATTAGCATTGGCATTGGCATCCAAGATTCAATTGAAACGCTAATAATTAAACTTAAAAAGTTAAAACTAGATTAAAAAAAATATTTTACAATTCTATTTCCTTTCAACCGTCATTTACAGGGAATGCTTCACATAATATAATATGCAAATTAGTGCAATGTACAAAACTTGTGGGCTCATTTGATCCTTCAAAATAATTGGAAGAAGTAGTTGTCTTGATATCTATAAAACAATTATAATGAGTTCGTTATATATATATATATATATATATATATATATATATATATCAGATTGATGGTACAAACTATTATTGTTATAAGACACAATTTTGTCTTTTCGAGTTTTCAATATTTTACAAGCACTCTGTTAAGAGAATTATCATATAGTAACTTTCCTTTTGAAATTGAATATCAGATTTAAGTCATTGAAAATCCAAATAGTTTTGAAGCACATGGAAACTATTTAAAATTTGAAATGCAGTTCTATTGACTAATCGCAGTCTCTTGTTATTCTGATTTTGCTAACGTCGATCAATATAAAGGCTGACCAAAGGAAATATTGTATTAAAACATTCGTAATTGTTGATGCGGTAGCAAAGGTAATTTATTAAGTACGCGTATTGTTGGAATCTTGTTGTTCAAAATTAATGGATGGATGAATGAAAAAGGAAAATAACACCATTAAAATGGCCTATGCGTTTATGCATGTGGCCACATAGGCGCAATTAGAAAACTCAGAGGCAGCCATTGTTATAGCTATACAATCGCATAGTTATAGCCTATGCGGTCGCATAGTTATAAAATGTGGCTGTTGGCCGGGTTTTTTTTCGAATTTTCTGGTGGTTGATCGATGAAGCATTGCACCTCTTGATTTGAGTTTAGAACCACTTCGTGTGATATGGTTGAAACCTATAAATATTTGTTGTGCACAACAAATTTTACATTTATTGTTCATCCAATTTTTGAGAGAAATTTTTGTCCATTTACATAATCATTTTTTTTTCGCTTGTTCATTTGAAGATTCACTCTACTTTTGGTGATCTTCATAAGGTTTGTTTAATCCTACAAACTATTTGTCATTAAATCCTTAAAACCATTGTAGATGAGGCAAATATCGTTTGATGACAGCGATATAATCTTCGTTTTTAAGCCTTTACCGGATTTATATTCATCATTTTCTTTTTCTTTGTTTTTTCTCCAATTGCTGCATATATTATTTTATAATATTCTCAAATGATAATCTCATTTTACTGCGATGGAAACAGAAACAACACTTACTACCATTAAGTTGATGAATCAAGATTTGGTGTGCTTGGATAGATTTGATGGATCAAACTTCACAAGATGACAATACAAACTCAAATTCCTACTAACGGCGTTAAAAATTTTCTATGTACTTGATCCAAACTTGGAACCAATTGCCGATGCAACCGAAGAAGATACCGATGAAGTTCGTACAGAAAGAAAGAAAAGGCAAGATGATGAATTGATATGTCGCTCTCACATTCTAAATGCTCTTTCAGATTGATTATATGATCTTTATACCAACACCGCTTCGGCAAAGAAAATTTGGAATGCATTTGAAAACAAATATAATGCCGAGGAGGAAGGTACCAAGAATTTTTTAATTTCAAAATATTTCAATTTCAAAATGCTTGATAATATTCCTTTATTGCCTCAAGTACATGAATTGTAAGTCATTGTCAACAAATTGAAAGCGGTGAAATCGATCTTCCCGAATATTTCCAAGTGGGAGCTATTATTGCTAAACTTCCAGAAATTTGGAAAGGATATAGGAAGATCAAGATTCTTCACAATTTTGAAGACTTTTCTTTCGAACAAATTCAAAAACATCTTCGTATAGAGGAAAAATCAAGGGCAAGAGATAAGATTGAAAGTTCTTATGATGACTTTTCAAAAGCCAACGTCGTGGACAATGTGGAGAACTACAACAAGTACAAGAAGAAATGGAAACCTTTGGTCCCAAAAAGGATCAAGGAAAGTTCAAAAACAAATCCAAGGGACCTTGCTATGTTTGTGGAAAACCAGGACACTATGCAAGAGATTGCATGCATAAGACACAACAAAAGAAGGAATGAAAAGTAAATTCCATTGATGAGATTATCGTTGCGGTGAACGGAGTCAATGCAATCCAAGTCAAATTTCCGAGCTAGTGGTATAATACTTGTGCTACTGTCCATATTTGTTATAATAAGTTTATTTTCAAAACTTATCATGACATTGAAGATGGTCAAGAAATCCAAATAGGAAATAAAGGAAGATCAAAAGTGATTGACAAAAGAAATGTGGAAATCATCTTTACTTCAGGAAAGAAGATCACTTTGACAATTATTCTTCATGTATTAGAAATGAATAAAACCTAGCAAGTGGAGTCCTATTGGGAAAACTAGGAATTAAATTTGTTTTTGAATCTGAAAAACTTGTACTAACCCATAATGAGTATTTTGTTTGAAAGGGCTATTCTACTAAAGGAATGGTCAAACTTTATACTTTTGAGCATGGTTCTAATAATAAAAATAAATCATTTGCCTATGTTACTGATTTATTTAATTTATGGCATGATAGATTAGCACACATAGGAGTTAGCACTATGAAAATAATGATTAAATGTGAATTGATACAATGTGAATTTGATAACTTAGGAAAATGTAAAACATGTGTTAAATCAAAGATGATTAAAAAGTCATTTTGTAGTGTAGTAAGATCAACAAACTTACTAGAACTTGTTCATTCCGATGTTTGTGAATTGAATGACATGCTAACAAGAGGTGGTAATAGATATTTTATTACCTTCATTGATGATTGCTCTAGGTATTAGGGTTAGACCTGAGGAGAGGCCCAAGAGGCTTCCACCTCAGGCCCAACTTTTTTAAGGGCCCATTTTTCTTAACCTAAGCATTCAGCCTTCCATTCCATTCGTTCACTTACCTCAAATAAAATACACACAAGAGAGAAAAACGTGAGGCCATGACTGCTGCTTGCACTCCGTCTCCAACCTGCACTCAATGGTCTCAACCTCCAATTTTCTAGTGTCTATAGGACTGCAAGTATTTTGTTTACACTTTACATTGAGTATTGCGATTTTTCTTAATTTATGAAACCAATCGCACATGCATAAATTCCACGTGAATTTCTATTTTGAGTTTGTATATCTAGCATTGATTTTCTAATGATTTTTCTTATCTATTTTTACAATTTTACTTTTTAGTTTTCATTTTCCATATGGCAGTAAGCTAGCTCGGCCTTTTATAATCTTATGTATAAACTTTTGTGGGGTTTGACCGTTAAGAAATGGGGAAATTGTTCTCTACCCATTACCACTTTTTTCGAGATGTAATACTATTGAGAGTATATTGGAAGTTTTTAAAACATGTATACTGAAATTTCATGGATAAATTAGGTGATTCTGTTTATGGGTATTTGGTGACTTAAATTATTGTGCCTTTACCTTATGGCTTATACTATTTTTTTTAATTCTTGGATTTACATGAATTTTTTCTGTTTCGACAATACGTACAGGGCCTCCAAATGGTTCGCAATGTTTTCTGGCTTGCAAAAGAAAATGCCCCAGCAATCATTTTTCATTGACGAGGTTGATGCAATTGCTAGTGCTAGGTTTGATGCTCAAACTGGAGCCGATAGAGAGGTACAACGAATTCTCATGGAATTATTAAATCAGGTAGACTTAGGAGCCCAAATCTTAAAATTCACCTAAGGCCCCGCGAAATACATGTCCGACCCTGCTAGGTATACTTATGTATATTTGTTAAAACATAAAGATGAAGCTTTTAGTGCCTTTAAATAAAATATATAAAATTGAAGTCGAAAATCAATTAGGAAGGAAACTAAAAACTCTAAGGAGCGATAGGGGTGGAGAATATTTTTCTAATAAATTCAATATGTTTTGTGAACAAAATGGAATAATACATCAATGTTCTGAACCACGAACACCAAAACAAAATGGTCTAGCAGAAAGAAAGAATATGACATTCTTAGAAATGATAAATGCCATGTTATTGAATTTTGAATTACCATATAACTTATGGGGTGACACTTTACTTAGTGCTTGTCATATAGTAAATATGATTCTTTTGAAAAGAATAAGGTTTCTCTATATGAAATATGAAAAGGTAGGAAACCAAATATTAATTATTTCAAAGTGTATGGGTGTCTTGCTTATTACAAAAATATGGATCCTAAAAGAACTAAATTAGGTCCTAGAGGTATTAAATGTACCTTTGTGGGATATTCTTTAAACAACAAAGCCTATAGGTTACTAAACTTAGAATCAAATGTTATAATAGAATCAAGAGATGTGGAGTTTTTTTATAATGTATTGCCAACAAGAAATTTTCAAAATGAAACTTATTTAGACATTCTCACTTCTAAAAAATCACAAGAAGATACATCTACAAGAGGTTTTGAAAGTGAACCTCGAAGAAGTAAAAGAGTTAGAAAAGAAAAAGATCTAGGATCAGATGAATTGGATTCCCAACTTATTTCTTTCTACTTAGTGAAAGGAGATAGGAAGGATGTTTTTCAAGTGGAAAGTGATCCTAAAACTTATAATGAAGGAATGTCTTCCAGAGATAGCATATTTTGGAAAGAAGCGATAAATAATAAAATTGATTCTATTATTTCAAATAACACTTGGGAAATATTTGATTTACCAAAGGGTTTTAAATCCATTGGTTGTAAATGGGTATTTAGAAGGAAATATAATTTCAATGGAAAACTCTATCTATAAAGCTAGATTAGTAGCTAAATGATATTGTCAAAAGGAAGGAATATATTACTTTGACACATATGCCCCTGTGGCTAGTATAACCTCGATAAGGATCTTGTTTGCACTAGCATCTATTTATGGCTTACATGTTTATCAAATAGATTTAAAGACGACATTCTTAAATGGAGATCTTGAAGATGAGGTCTTTATGGAACCACCAAAAGGGTTTGTTCTACCGAAAAAATGAACATAAGGTATGCAAACTAATCAAATCCTTATATGGATTAAAACAAGCTCCTAAAAAGTGGCACGAGAAATTTGACTTTAAAATAATGTCAAATGGTTTTAATTACAATTCGGTAGATAAATATCTATATACTAAAGTAAGTGATAATATAATCACATTAATATATCTATATTTTGATCATTAGCAACAATATTGACAATATCGAAGAAACGAAGAGGTTTCCATCCTCTATGTTTAAAATGAAAGATCTTGGGCAAGTAGATACTATTCTTGTTATCAAAGTTAAAAAGGACAGTGGGGGTTTTACATTGAGCCAACCACAGTATATTAAAAATGTGATAAATAAGTTTAAACAATTGAACATTAAAAAGGCTAATACCCCATTAAATCCGAGTATCAAATTGATAAAGAGCAATGGTATAACAATAGCTCAAATAGAATATGCAAGTGTAATTGGAAGTTTTATGTATGCAGCGCAATGTACAAGACCTGATGTAGCATTTGCCATGAGTAAACAAATTAGGTTTACTAGCAATCCAAGTTCCGAATATTGGAAGGCCATCGGTAGGGTTCTTGATTATTTAAAGAAAATAAAAAATCTTGGACTACAATAGACAAAGTTTCCTAAAATCTTGGAAGGATATACTGACGCTAGTTGGATATCAAGTGCATGAGAAAATAAGTCCACTTTAGGTTGTGTATTTACTCTTGGAGGATGTGCAGTTTCTTGGAAGACTAAAAAATAAACTTGTATTACTTACTCTACAATGGAGTCGAAATTTGTAGCACTAACCGAAACTGAAAAAGAAGCTGAGTGGTTAAAATATTTGTTATATGAAATACCTTTGGACATACAGTATATTTCTTCAATATTTATCTTGTGTGATAGTTAAGCTACTCTTGCTCAAGCACATAACGAAATATATAATGGAAAGTGTAGACAGATGAGTCTAAAACATGAGTATGTAAAGAATTAATGAAGCATGGAATAATTTCTCTTACATATGTTAAGTCTAGTAAGAACTTAGTTGATCCGTTCACTAAACCTCTCATGAGAGAGTTTGTAAGATTGACATCAAGTAGGATGGGGTTGAAACTCATTAATTAAATCCACCAATGATAGCAACCCTACCAAAAATATACTAAACAAGTATATTTAGGTTTAAAGGGTAACAACAAATCATTCGATAAGTGGATGAATTTCAACACTATTAAATTTATTAAACCCTATCTTTGGTAAATAGTGTTGGTTGTTACTGGAAAAAATTTACCTACGTGAACTTCGAGGAGGTGCCGTCTCATTAAAGAGTCGGAGTTGTCTCTCTTTAAAAGTCCAAAGAAAAATGATAAGTGTAAGGCCTTCTTAGTACTATGCGAGTTAGAGGAACTTGTGAAAATTTAACACTTGTGAGTGTGATTTCATCGATATTGTCACAAGAAATAACTGGTTCAAAGCGTTCTAGCTACTAGAAATTTTGATAATGCTTTATGAGATTTACACTATGGTTAGACTCAAATCGAAAGATATCTAACTCTTATGCATGAATGTCGATATTTGATTATGTGATTAACATTGATTTTGAACAAGTGGAGGATTGTTGGAATCTTGTTGTTCAAAATTCATGGATGGATGAATCATGGATAAATGAAAAAGGAAAATGACACCATGAAAATGGCTTATGCAGTTATGCATGCGGTTGCATAAGCGGGATTAGGAAATTCAGAGGCAACCAAGGTTGTAACTATGCGACCATATAATTATAGCCTATGGTTTTTTCGAATTTTCTGGTGGTTGATTAATGAAGTGTTACACCTCTTGATTTGAGGTTTGAACCACTTTGTGTCGGATAGTTGAAACCTATAAATATTTGTTGTGCACATCAAATTTTACATTGATTATTCATCCAATTTTTGAGAGAAGTTTTTGTCCATTTACATGATCATTTTATTTTCACTTGTTCATTTGAAGATTCACTTTACGTTTGGTGATCTTCATAAGGCTTGTTTAATCCTACAAATTATTTGTCATTAAATCCTTTAATTGTTAACTTTTACTTACATTTTTAAGACTTTTTTAGTTAAACCAAACAAGAGCTTACTAGGAATAATATTTCAAGCTTTGCTACTTGTACATCTAATATGTACAAGTAGTTTTACAAATGACCGTTGAATTGATTCAAATCAACGGACATATATCAAACTACTTGTATAGATTATCTGTACAAGTAGAATAATTCTAAGATTTCATTTGTCATTGTAGCTATATGTATGCCTACATGGTTAGAGGTGGACAATTCATATTTTACATTGTTCGATTTGGTTCATTTGCGCTTAATTTTTAGATAAGTAGATTGTCGGCCCACGAAAGGGCAATCTAAGAATAAAAAAAGGAAAAACCAACTCAAAAGTAAAGTATGACGTGCACTTTGATCAATAGAGAAGACAACAATAATAAAAGCTCCATGAATAGGTTACAACTTTTGAACCACCTCGTCTAGGCTTAAGTTGTTAGAAGATCAACACATTTATTTACTCAAGTTCAATCTTTGACACGATTCATCATCCATAGATTGAGATTGTTCGTTTACCATATGCTTTCTCTCATATATATTTTTCATAAATAAGTACTTACAAGGCTTAAACTAAAGACAAGTGTACGTTCTAATACCATCTCGAACTATCTTATCCAAACGTTGACGTCGAATTCCTTTACGGATCACATATAGCTTTGTCATGGATCTCCATCCCCCACCTAACCATTCCATGTCCCCCGCCGTCGAATCTCTATCTAATATCCTTAGATCCATGGCAAGCCGTACCTTTGGGCAATTCGTGGCATAGTTTAAAAAAATATTTTATAGTAATTTCCCTTTTGAAATTGAATGTCAGATTTAAGTTAATGAAAATACAAATTATTTTGAAGCACATGGAAACTATTTAAAATTCGGAATACAGTTTTCTTAACTAATCGGAGCCTCTCGTTCTTCTGATTTTGCTAACATCCTTCAATGAAAAGGTCGACCAAAGGAAATACTGGAATAAAAAAATTGTAATTGTTGATGCTATAACAAAGGTAATGTTATATAAATTGTTGTTCAAATATTGTTGATTGAGAGATCGAGTTGAAAGGTTTGGAGATTGAGTTGAAAGTTTTGCCGATGCATACGCACACTTGGAGTTGAGAGGAACTGAGGCAAAATTTTCTCTACTATGTGTACGCACGGTTTTGCCTATGCGTAGGCACAAGCCAATTAAACTAGCTGTTAGGCTGGTTTTGATTTTTTCTGTTTTGGTACCTTTTGATCATTTTTCCATCTTTTCATGAATGATTGGCACCCATACGAAGGAGTATGAGAAAATTATATAAATAGGGATAGAATTCATGTTTTTCTTATATCAATTCTCACTTTATATTTTGAGATTTTATCCCCAAACTCTCTCAAATTAAACTTAGAATTACTCTTTATATTCTCTTATTGTTCCTTCCTTCTGGGCTTCAATTGTGCTATTTGCATGTTGGTCCTTTAGCATTCTTATTACCGAGAGGGCGCAAATATAGCTTTTAGGACAACATTATATGTGATTCAAGTCTTGTTCTTAAATTCTTATTCTTCTATCTTGATTTTTGTTTGTTACATATATTTCTGGAGTTTCTTGTATTCTCTTTTGGAAGCATTGTTGGAGGCCTTGATATCTACTTCGGAGGACCATTTTCTCAACAATCTAAAAGCTATATTTGGTTTGCAGAATGACAACTGAAGGAGATACCACCATGGCTACTATCAAACTCATGAATCAAGATTTGGTAAGGCTGGATCATTTTGATGGATCAAACTTTACAAGGTGGCAAGACAAGATAAAATTCTTGTTAACGGCACTAAAAATCTTCTACATACTTTATCCAAATTTGGAGGATCTACCTGAACCATCCGACAATGACACTGAACAATCAAGGGCTGATCGGAAGAAACATGAAGAAGATGAACTCACATGTTGTGGCCATATCTTGAATACTTTTCGGATCGACTCTATGACTTATATACCAACACAACATCAGCAAAAGAAATCTGGAATGCACCAGAAAACAAATCCAAGACTGAAGAAGAAGGTACTAAAAAGTTCTTAATATCTAAGTCTTTTGATTTCAAGTTCTTAGATAATATTCCTCTATTGCCCCAAGTACATGGACTTCAAGTTATTGTAAATAAACTGAAAGTGGTGAAGATTGAACTTCCGGAATCATTCCAAGTATGATCAATTATTGCTAAATTGCCTTCTACTTAGAGAGGATATAGGAAGAAAATTTTTCATAACTCTGAAGACTTTTTGTTGAAGCAAATTCAAAAATATCTCCGAATTGAGGAAGAGTCAAGGGTAAGAGATGGGAATGAAAACTCTCATGTTGGTACTTCAAAAGCCAATACCATGGAAAGCAACAACAAAGTCATCAAAGTAAACAAAAGAAAGTTTACTAAAGACAACAACAAATTCAAAAAGAAGCCCAAGGGAGAATGCTTTGTATGTGGAAAAATTGGACACTTTGCGAAAGAATGCCGGCATAGAAAGCAAAGCAAATTTGGAGGCAATGTGAATTCCATTGATAAGGATGAGATAGTTGCCACTATAAGTGAATTAAATACTATCAAAGGAAAAATTCTGGGATGGTGGTATGATACTTGAGCCACCGTTCATGTTTGCTATGATAAGACTATTTTCAAGATATATCAAGACATTGATGATGGTCAACAAATTCAAATGGGGAATGAACATTGTTCAAAGGTCATAGGCAAAGGGAATGTTGAATTAAAATTCACATCCGAAAAAGTTGTAACTCTTACTAATGTATTACATGTACCGGATATGAATAGAAACCTTATAAGTGGGGATTTGTTGGGAAAATCAGGGATTAAAAGTGTCTATGAGTCGGGAAAACTTGTATTACCCCGCAATGGTTTCTTTGTTGGAAAAGGATATTCTACTAATGGAATGGTCAAGTAATGTACTATTGACAATATTAATACAATAAATTCTTCTTACTTTGTGTGTTCTTTAAATTTATGGCATGATAGATTAGGGCATATAGGATATTCTACTTTGCATAGAATGATTAAAGATTGTATGATATCATGTGATTTAACAAAGAATGATAAGTGTAAAATTTGCGTTGAATAAAAATGATTAAAAAATCTTTTAAAAGTGTAGAAAGATCGTCTAACTTACTTGACTTAGTTCATACCGATATATGTGAACTTAATGGCATGTTAACTAGAGGAGGTAATAAATACTTCATAACTTTTATTGATGATTATTCTAGATTTTGTTATGTTTATTTAATGAAACATAAGTATGAGGCTTTTTATATGTTTAAAGTATATAAAAATGAAGTAGAAAATCAAAAGAATAAAAAGATTAAAATTCTTAGAAGTGATAGAGGTGGTGAATACTTTTCTAGAGAATTTAATATCTTTTGAGAAGAGCATGGCATAATACATCAAAGTAATGCACCAAGAACACCGGAACAAAATGGTTTAGCGGAAAGGAAAAATAGAACCTTAGTTGAAATGGTAAATACTATGTAAACAAGGTCTAAATTGCCTAATAATTTATGGGGAGAGGCATTACTTGCTGCATGTCATATAGGTAATAGAATTCCTTCTAAGAAAATTAAAGTTACTACTTATGAATTATGAAAGAAAGAAAACCGAACATTGGATATTTTAAAGTGTGGGGGTGTTTAGCATATTATAAAAACACCGATCCTAGAAGAACAAAACTAGGACCAAGAGGGATCAAGAGTGCTTTTGTTGGATATGCTATAAATAGTAAAGCATATAGGCTACTTGATCTAACATCCAATGTAATTATAGAATCACGAGATGTGAATTTCTTTGAAAACTTATTAAGTGTGGATGAGATTGATCAATATCCATTGGAAACTCAAAAAGAAATTCCAGCTTCTAATAAATTCCTAGAAACATCTTCACAAGATGTAAATGAGTCTAGTGAACCTAGAAGAAGCAAGAGAACTCGTAAATAGAATGTATTAGGACATGGTAAGATTGATTCTCAACGGATTTCTCTATACTTGGTTGAAGCAAGTAGAGAAGATATAGTGAGGAACAATTCCTTATGTTCTTCAAATTGAAAGTGATCCTAAAACCTATAAAGAAGTAATGACTTCTAGAGATAGCACGTTTTGGAAAGATGCTATAAATGATAAAATGAATTCTATAATGTCCAACAATACTTGGAAAATTGTTGACTTATCGGCTAGATCAAAAGCCATTGTTTGTAAATGGGTATTTCGGGAAATACAATACCGATGATTCAATCCAAACTTACAAAGCAAGATTAGTTTTTAAAGGTTTTCGACAAAATGAGGGAATTGATTGCTTTGACACTTATGCACCTGTAGCTAGAATTACTACTATTAGGATTCTTTTTGCATTATCTTCTATATATGATTTATGTGTGCATCAAATGGATGTTAAAATTGCATTTTGAAATGGAGAATTAGATGAAGAAGTTTATATGGAACAACCGGAAGGTTTCATTCTTCCGGGTAATGAAAATAAAGTTTGTAAACTTGTACAATATTTATATGGATTAAAACAAGCTCTTAAAAATGGCATGAGAAATTTGATAATGCTATTATGTCTTTTGGTTTTTTGCATAACACAGTCGATAAATGTTTATATGTTAAAAAACATGATAGTTATGTTGTATTTGTATGCTATATGTGGATGACATGTTGATTATAAGTAATCACATAGACGGTATTATAGAAACAAAAAGGTTTCTATCTTCAACATTCAAAATGAAGGATCTTGGTCAAGTAGATACCATATTGGGTATAAAAGTGATCAAGAATGATTTGGGATTTGCATTAACTCAATCACATTATATTGAGAATGTAATTGAAAAGTTCAAATATTTAAACAATAAAGAGGCAAATACTTCGTTTGATTCAAGTATCAAATTTGTGAAGAATGTTGGAAGAGATGTTGGCCAACTTGAATATGCAAGTGCAATCGGTAGTCTAATGTATGTCGTACAATGTACAAGACCGGATATCGCATTTGCTGTAAGTAAACTTAGTAGGTTTACAAGTAATCCAAGTGTTGAACATTGGAAAGCAATTGGAAGGGTACTTGGTTATTTAAAGAGAACCAAAAACCTTGGACTCCAATATTCTAAATTTCCAGCTATACTTGAAGGATATACTGATGCCAGTTGGATATCAAGTGCTGGTGAAAACAAATCAACATCGGGTTGGTTGTTCACTCTTGGATGTAGTGCACTTTCTTGGAGATCAAAGAAAAAAACCATGATTACATATTCTACAATGGAATCTGAATTTGTTGCATTAGCTGAAACAAGAAAAGAAGCGGAGTGGCTTAAAGATCTTCTTTATGAAGTTCCATTAGATACGAAGAATGAGTCTTCAATATCTATACTATGCCATAGTCAAGCTACTCTAGCAAGGGCTTATAGTGAAGTCTGTAATGGAAAGTCTAGACACATAAGTCTTAGACATGATTATGTAAGGAAATTAATAAAAAATGGAATAATTTCATTTACATATGTAAGATCAAGTGAGAACTTGGCTGATCCATTTACAAAACCACTCACCAAAGAGTTGGTAAGATTAACATCGAGTAGGATGTGGCTTAAACTCCTTAAATAAAATTCACCAATGACGGCAACCCTACATATGATTACGAAATGAGTAATTTACAGGTTCAAAGGGTAACAACAAGTCATTTGATAAGTGAATTGATTACATCACTTAACATATTATTTAAAGCTCTATCCTAAAAATATAAGTGGTGGGTTATGGTTTTTGAGGGTTGTATAAAACTTAAAGAAATTCAGTACGTAGTACAAGTGTCTTTAAAACATAACCAAGACACTATAAGAGTTTCTCCTATATGAACTTAGAAGTTGTGCCGCTTCAAGGAAAGTTGGAGTTATCCTCTGAAAAGTTCATGAATATGGATGGGTGCAAGGCCATTAACGTACCAAAGTACAAAATTGTGTGGAACATATTGAGATAGAATGTTCACGTGTATGATACTGTCGGTAATGTCACAAGGGATAACTGGTTCAAAGCTAAGGCTACCTGGAATCTTGATATTACTTTGTAATATTAACACGAATATAAGATTTAAATCGAAAGATAACTTATCTTATGCGTGACATCGTTTATAATTCTAAATGGAGTTATAATATTTGAACAAGTGGGGGATTGTTATATAAATTGTTGTTCAAATATTGTTGATTGAGAGATTGAGTTGAAAGTTTTGCCTATGTGTATGCACATGCCATTTGGACGTGCGCACGCACACTTGGAGTTGAGAAGAACTGAGGAAATTTTTTCTCTACTATGCGTACGCACATGCCAATTAAACTAGTCGTTAGGCTGGTTTTGATTTTTTCCATTTTGGCACATTTTGATCATTTTTTCCGTCTTTTCATGGATGGTTGACACCTATACGAAGGAGTATGAGAGAATTCTATAAATAGGGACATAATTCATGTTTTTCTTTTATCAATTCTCACTTTATACTTTGAGATCTTATCCCCAAACTCTCTCAAATTAAACTTAGAATTACTCTTTATATTATCTTCTTGTTCCTTCCTTCCGGACTTCAATTGTGCTAATTGCAACCCGGTTTCTAGACTTGAAATCTGCCAAAACTATTTGCATGTTGGTCCTTTAGCATTCTCATTACCGAGAGGGCGTAAATATAGCTTTTAGGACAATATTCCATGTGATTCAAGTCTTGTTCTTAAATTCTTATTCTTCCATCTTGTTTTTTGTTTGTTACATATATTTATGGAGTTTCTTGTATTCTCTTTTGGAAGTATCTTTGGAGGCCTTGATATCTACTCGGAGGACCATTTTCTCAACAGGTAATTTACTCATAAGTTCGCATATAAAGAATGTGTAGAGCAAACATTATTGAACAATATAAAAAAGTTAAAACACTATCTTTTGTATCATTTAAAATTATTTATCAAACACGATGTTCGTATATAGAGGTTATTCAAGTAACTTGGGGATCTTAAGCAAAATTACTGCAATGCACAATTTTTAGAAAAATAATAAAAACAAAATTAGTGAAGACAATTATCATTGAAGAAAATTTTGTGGATGAGTTAGGATTGTTGACAACAATTTGATGGTAATCGCTGACATACCTCAATCGAAGATTATCGATAACAATGTAGTTGATAATGTGAGCAACCATAAAAAGTACCCATCACACTAGAAGCCGTTTATATCACAGATGAAGTTTAAATTTTAATAAATAAATTCGTAATATTAAATTTTTAGTTGTTATAGAATTATCGAAAAAAATAAAATTCTTGAATATATATTTCTTATTTCATCGCTTAATTTTGTGATGGGTTTTATATCGATAATTAAATTTCATACGACAGTTTTATAAAAATTATCATCGGCAAAAAACTTTATAATCAATTTTAAATTATTATTTTCAAGTGTTATTTTATTACATGTGGACTTTTTCCGTATCAAAAATCTTGATGTCACATTATCACCCGTCGTCGTGTATCTCGCAAACCTAGGAATGGCAAAAAAAAACTCGTTCAACCTGATATCAAAGGGCCCCGCCCCATTCCTGCATAACCGAATAAACTGGGTGGGGACGAGACAGGTTCGAGAAATATAGCCCCTGTCCCTCTACTCGCTCGTTTATACTTAATTTCAAATTTAAACTTTTTATCAAACAAAAATAAATTATTTTTCATCATTTTTAAAGAGAAAATAAGTTGTTCTTAACAAATTGAAAAGAAAATAATATTTGCTAACTAAAAATATAAAAGCAAACAAACAAATAAATAAAAAATAAAAATAAAAAATGAACAAGTTGATAAATGGGGCCCCGCCCCACCCCACCCCACCCCACCCTACCTTGGTCCCACTCATCCCACTTTAACTTGGTATGTGGACGGGGTAATATGACAAAAATACCCTGATAGGACGGGTGAGAATTATCGACCCTGCCCAGTTTCCATTCCTTCGCAAACCTGCATCTTTGTAAATCTTCCTTTCCCCAATATACTCTAAATAGTTAAGTAATATGAATTTGATTTTCGTTAAATATATATAAATGTGAGAAAATATAATTATTTTCGAAAATCTCCACTCACTCACTACATCAACTCATATATTTTCTTATGACTTTTCTTATCAGATTGCAGTTGAGTTGTTGGGTAGCTCTTGAAGTTGAGCAATTGATTGTAGAGTCGAGACCTCTATAGAATTGGTTAGTATCACTTATTTCATGGAACATGTAGTCTTTATTTTTGGACATGCATTCATTTTTGGATATATCATTTTTGCATCATTTGTAGATAGCTAGAGGGCTTGCTATGTATTTTGCATCCATATGTATAATTTATGTTGTTTAAATTGTAAAAGTTTGAAAATTCGGCTGATCCCTATTGAATTTCTTTGTTGTGGCTAATGAAAGGAAAATGGTTCCAATATATGGTGATTATTGTGTGGAATATATTGTATTTTCATTAGGTTAGTCCAAATTACTGGAGAGATAGCTAAAAATTATCTTAAAAAGTAAGTCATGATAAGTTGCGTATTCTAGTAGCTTTGGGGCAGGTCCAACTTCTTGTTGATATTGGTCCATAGTGTACGTCATGTTCTGGGTCCATTAGTATTCAAAGTGTAGTAGTTAAACTTTGATATTGAATAAACTAATATTTTCTTACTCTAAATTTTCTTTATTCTCTGTCTCTTCTCTTTCTTCTATCTTTTCCTCTCTCTTTTTTTCAATCTCGCTCTTGCTAGATTGTGTTCTACATGATGCTATCTTTATATTCTAATGGTAAACTGTCAATAATAGTAGTGGTTAAGTCTTTAGTGTGCATAGGGAAATCAAGAAAAGTAAGTTCATCAATTTTTCCTTTGAGATGCTGAATATATTAAGTAATGGTCTGAGTTCCATTTATGTTATATTGGCAATTTAGGAATTGATTTGCATTATTCGACCAAGAGATGTTTTGGCATAAATAGTGACTAGGGTAATCCAAGCATCACGAAATGAGGTGTAGAAAGCAATAAAAGGAAAGATATTAAGGCTGAGAGACATGTCAATGACGTTAAGAATGAGTTAACCTTGATGAATACGA
Source organism: Fraxinus excelsior (assembly GCA_019097785.1). NCBI lineage: Eukaryota > Viridiplantae > Streptophyta > Magnoliopsida > Lamiales > Oleaceae > Fraxinus > Fraxinus excelsior. The sequence goes on along the minus strand of CM032624.1, from coordinate 18,912,013 downwards.
AGTGAGTAGTTCGGATTTTCAATGGTTAGGCCTGTTAGATTTTAGTTGATTTTGTAATTGGCAAATTCTGTGGACAAAATGACTTAATTTGATAGGATGTAAAAGCTCAAGAAGTAATGTGCAATTTGTTCAAAAGTTAGTTAGTAGGTCTAGGGTTTTAAGTTTGGAACAAGGAGGAAAACGGCGCGAATTTTCGTTGGACTGTCGCTAAAGGTTGGCTCGAGCTACAAAACTAGAAACATCATCGCTAGACCGTCGCCTTTCCTTTTGACTGTCACTGGGCCCTTGCTTGAGCGACAGTCCTGTCCGAAAATTTTTTATTTCGCGATTTCAAGGCTTTTTACTCGACCTATTCGTTTCTTGACCTACCTACAAATATCAGAACTCAACTGCACGTTTTTCTAAGGTTGAATATTGAGAGAAAAAGTCTAGAGAGTGAATCCTCCACATTATTGATTTCAACCTTCATCTTGTGTAAGATATTTTGAGAGAAAAACATCAGATCCAATATCCAAATACCAAAAACAACCTTCGATTCATCTAGTTAGAGTTTTGAAGATCGAAGAAAGTCGACAAGAGTTCTTGTGTGTGAAGAACAGTTTGTTCTTCGTGATCTACATAAGATAAGCGATTTTACAAGGTTGGTAGTGCTGTAGGGTAGCAGATTCCTCGGAGAGCTTTGACAACGTAGCTAAGGATTGGTGTAGAAGAACACGGGATCCAGGGAGAGCTGTAAGGAGTGCAGTCTGGTGGTTAGATAGTACAGGTCGTCTAGTTCGATTGACTATAAGTTGTTAAGATCGTTTATAGTGAATTGCCTAGCAAAGTGCCCGGAGTTTTTCCCAGTTGGGTTTCTCCGTTAACATCCCGGGGTTTGACTTACTGTTGTACTATTTATTGTTTATTATATAACTACGGTAATTCAACTTAGGTTAAATTGTCTTGTATGCTTAATCATCTAGTTAAGAATTAAAAATGACTTGTTGCTGTTTATGAGAATTAAATCTTGTGAGGGTTTAAGCTTTCAACTTTGTTCTTCATTGAGCAAACTTCGAATGAGAGCTTTTATTAAGGCTTTGGATGAACGTATTTGGATAAGTGTAAACAGAAGCAATTATGCCACTAAAAACTTCGAATGAGAGCTTTTCTTAAGGCTTTGGATGAACGTATTTGGATAAGTGTGCAAAATAGGTGGACTCCACCTACAACGACTGTTGCTGGTATAGTTACACCTACTGATTTCTTACCATTGACCAAAACTAATTTGGATGAATGTAATTTGAACAGTAAGGGCCTTTATGCCTTGTTCATGGCTATGTGTGCTGAAGAGTTTAGACATGTATCTATGTGTGAAACTGATAAGGAAGTTTGGGATTGATGTGATCTAAGGTACCGTTGTAACGAGGACAAGCCTGGGGAAGGATCCGTTGATAATTGAGGAAGGACCGATGACTCAACTGAGAGCGAACCGAGTTAAAGAGACGATGACATTACTTGATGGTATGGCATTCATAACAAAAAAAGGAGCAAGTTCCATGTTGGGATCGAAGTCGGAAGTCCAATAGATCATACAGATCAAGGCAAAAGGAAGAAAGGCTTAAAGTTATGCCTATGTGGCCGTATAGACATAATAGCCTTGTGGCTACGAAGCCATATACCGAAACTCAGGAGAGTTTTTTTGGTTGTTCCATGCGAAGGCATATACAAAAATTGGGCAAAATTTTCTTTTTTTCGCGAATTTCCTTATTTTGTTAGAATTCTATTAGATTACGAACTTTTGCTATTTTGGCAAGTTAATTCCGTTTATTACCTAGTTTCTAGGGTTTAGTATAAATACTTATTTCTATTCGTTGTAAACATTAGACTTCATTATTATTTGAGAATTAAATCTTGAGATGCTTTAAGCTTTCAACCTTGTTCTTCATTGAACAAACTTCGAACTTATCAAGAATTGAATTCTTGTGGTGTTCAACTATCAGGCTAGATTCATTACGTGTGTGATCAAGAGGTTAACATATTGTCAACGATTGTGTTGTTTGCTTGGTTCATAAATCTTGGGTCGAATCCAAAACCTAGATTAGTTGGTTTTCTTGGGTTGGTTCTAATCTCGTTGTGGGTTGCATAGCTACTATTACTACGTGGTTCTCATCAGGGATATTCTAGAAACCACATACGAGGGAACTAAAATGGTTAAGAACTCTAAACTGCAGATGTTAACCACTAGGTTTGAAGAGATAATGATGGTTGATGATGAGATATTTGATAGTTTCTATGCTAAACTCAATGACATTGTCAATTCGAGTTTTAACTTAGGTGAAAAGATCCCCAAGACCAAAATTGTTAGGAAAGTCCTTCGATCACTGCCCGAGAGGTTTAGATCTAAGGTCACTGCTATAGAAGAGGGTAAGGACTTAGATGATGCTAAAATTGAAGAACTCATAGGATCACTTCAAACTTATGAACTTATTATCTCACAACCTAAAAATGTTAAATCCATCACCATGAACACTGTTAGAGAAGCTAAGAGCGAGTCCACTGACACTAAGACCATTAGGGACGGCGAAATTGCTTATTTTGTTAAAAAAGTTCCAAAAGGTTATAAGGAGTAGGAAAAAGCCTAAGGAGCATAATAGTGATGTCCCTAGTAAACTCTCAAGAGGTAGATAAGAGCAAAACACCTCTAGGACTTTCGTTAAGAAATCTCAATCTGTCCGATTCCATACGTGCAGGGGTTTGGTCACTTAGGAATGAATGCCTAATTTGAAGAAGAGTTCGGGTAGAGAACGTCGTAGGGCTTTAGCTGTGACCATGAGTGATGAGGAGTTAGATTCCAACTCTCAAAATGAGACATCTGGTGGTGAAGATGAACAAAAATTCATGGCCTTCCCCTCGATTGCTTCAATCGAATCTGATCATGAGATTGAGAAGTTTGAAAATGAGGATGAGAGTGAAAACTCTGAAGAAGAGTCTGATGACGAGATCGAAATTCACGAGTCTTATCGTGAACTGTTTGAGGAGAGTCTCAAAATTAAGAAGGTCAACAAAGCCTTCTTGAAAAAGGTGAACGAGCTTGAACTTGAACGTGAAAAACTGTTAAGTGACCTTTAGGAAACTAGAAGAGTGAGTAAGTTGAAGTTGGTTAATGAAAACTTGGAAATTAAAGTTAAATCATTAACTACTGATCTTGATAAATCTAACGCTCAACTCCAGTCATTTATGATCCTTCACCATATCATGTGTAGAGATCGTGGTGGAAAGACTAGGTGAAGGTATATGTGTAGGAGTCTTACTTATAGAAGGTCTCTTACCAAAGAGCTTGATAACCAAGTCCTCAATGGCAAGTCTCATGGTAGATCCAACCTTCATGTCGTGGTCCTTAAAGTGATCAATCAACATATGCTTGATACTGTGCCGCTCTGAGCCAATCTCAGCCAGCAATCCCTGTGCAGTAGTGATATGATGAACTGTCCATGTACTTGATCTTAGTGTTGACTGAGTACTATCTGTGTGTCTTCAATGGTGGATAACTAATCCGTGTCGACTCAAGGGCTGCCTTAGTAGTAGGGGTGGGAATATGAGGTATGGTAGTGATAATAGGAGAAATGGATACCTCGATAGGAGTACCTGGAGTAGGCTTAGCAACTGAATGAATAAATGGTGGTACCTTTGGATCAACTGTCCCTATACTGATCGGTAAGGCGGGTCATGATCTCTGTGATGACTGAATACCCTCTGTGTGTCCCCAAAGAAGGATAAGTGATATGTGTCATCAAAATCGGTGCCTTAGTAGTTGGGAGAAGAGTAACAACTGTAGTAGTGATAGTAGGGGGAGGGGCTACCTCGATAGGAGCCTTTGGTATAGACTTAGTAACTGAAAGAATAACTTGTGGTACCTCTGGAGCTACTATCATGGGGGTCGAGGTAGGAATGTCGATGTAGTCGTTGACTTTATCCGAACGCCGACAGGAGTAGTTGAGAGCATAGTAGGCACTACTAAAACTGGCACCCACTGCTTCCTCAGCTCCACAAATGTTACATTGACTTTACCTTTGTCAACCTTACTAGTAGTAGTTGAAGGCTGAACAAGGGGAGGCACAATAGCTGAAGGGGGATGAGGTGTCCGCGAAGTTCACTTATTGTAGGAGTAGCCCATATGTCTACAATTGAAGCAAAAAATCGACCTCTTCTCATAAATGACTGTCTGCTAGAAGCCACGGTTACCACCACACTCAATCCAAACCCTGTCAGGTAATCTAAGCTCGAAATTCACCTCAATGCACACCTTAGATTCACTAGGTCATCTCAAGTCTGAGGTGGCTTCATCAATCCTTAAGGGTATTCCTATTGCCCTAGATAAAGCAAAAAGGAGCCCCTCGGCACGCAAGTGTACCAGAAGCAAGGGGAATGAAAACCATACGGGAATTATCGGGGTCTCTTGCTCTGGTCTGAAATCACACGTCCACTTAAGGATCCTCATCGGACACCCATCAATGTACCAGGAAGGCTTAAGAAATAGCCTGCTGTAGTCTTCCTCATGTGTAAGGTGGATAAGTATATGTGCGGTGTCGATCAATCCCACCTGAAAGCAACTATGAAATTTGCTTAGGATAAACTAGCCTACTGGAAATAGGCATTGTTTGGGTTATGTTGATAACCATGATGCTACTATTAACATGTCCAAGACCACATTCGTTCCTACCACCAACAAAGCTCGTGAGATTGCTTACCCTAAACCCAAAGGTAAGCATGCTACGGGATCGAGACCTACCAAACAGCGTAAGATTAATCATCCTACTTCTCGGCAACAACCACCGAGCAGGTTTGAACCTACAAGCATTCCCACTTGCCACCATTTTGGTGCATTGGGACATACTAGACTTAGGTGTCGTAACTGTGGTACTAGAAGCAAGAATCTGGATTTCGCTAGCAAGGTTGCCTTTCTTGCCAATCAAGTCAGCCACTCAAATGAGATGATGACTTAGTTAACTCAATCATCTTCTGCTTCTAAGAAAGTTTGGGTCAAGAGGAGAGACATGGAAGGTTGTGAGAATGTTCATACTCTTCATGGTAAGGGAATTCAATTTTTACCCTGATTTGGTGATTAGATGCATGCATGTGCAGTCCATATTGTCCATTCATTCATGCATGCATCCCCTTTATTTCATATTTATTTACTTATTTTTATGCATTTTATTTTATATTTTTGTGTTTTATTTGCTTTTTCTATGTTTTGTATGTTTGATGCATTCATATTTTTATACGAAAAACAAACAATTTTTTTATTATTACTTTGGATGAAAGTTTTTTTTTTTAAAAAAAGGGAGAAACGAGAACAAAAGAATTTTGATTTGGAAACTGTTTTACAGCATAATATACAATACACTTGATTTTGTTGGTCGTAATCAAGAATGAGGTTATTTAGTGAGCTGTAACATAATTTCCATTTGCTAGCTTAGAATACTTATGGAGTATTTAATATAGGTCTCTTCTTATACCATCTGCACTGCACACACTATGATCTTGATAGTGGAACTCTATCGTGTATGTGAGATTTGGGATGACAGTCACATGTTAGTAGGGTGATTTTAAACATGAATCGGCCTTTTTAATTAGACCTAAGCTCGATATTATCCCTGTAAGAATCAATTTATGTCAAAAAAAATGGCTCAATATCTTAATGTTGCTTTTCGAAACCTATTTGATTTGAGTAATTAAGCTTGTAGGGTTTCTCATAACCTGATGCCAATGGTCAGCTGACTTGGGTTAACCAACTTAAAGCTCGTTACATGAGTCACATTAGTCACTTAATGGAAAAGAGTATGCACTTAAGATGAAAAATATATATATGAGTATTCTTATTGAAAGTTGTGATAAAAGATAAATATTTGTGTTGTAAGTCGGGGGAAAAAAGAAATTCTTAATTCCAAAAATGAGCTTTCATAGGTTCTAATGTGCCTTACGAGTTTGACATTCATAAATAGAGGAATATACTTATTAGCAGTGATGTTTAGCATGTCCTTTCTCATAAAATTAAGGTTTAGAGTCCTACTATCAGAGGATTAGTGACACTTAACACATATGAGTCACTTATATCATTTACTCAATGGGCACTTTAAGTTTGAGTTGTGGGAAAGATTATTGTTCACTGCATATACTTGTGATTGCCTATACCTACATTATTAAGATGTTGTGTGATTTTGTTTTGTCCCTTGTCATTGTGTGACAAAAAGTTGGAGAAAAAATTGAATTTTAATTGTGATTGAAATTGTAAAATTGATATCTTTTTTGACTTGCATTTTATGTCTGATGGGTTGTTGGGAGTGAGACATAGATACATTTACCTACTACTTAAATACTTAAAGAATTTGAGTTGTCTATTTCACGAAACAGGTACTGCAGAGTTCGTTCAAGATAGTTTGTAGTTGTAGGTTATGTCGTTATTTTTAAGTCTATAACTTTCATTTGATTACTGCCTTGACTTAAATTAGTGTTCTGTCACAGAATGCCAAATGGAGAGTTTGTTAGGTTTTAGTTGATTTTGTAATTGGCAAATTCTTGGACAAAAGGACTTAATTTGATAGGATATAAAAGTTCAAGGAGTAATGTGCAATTTGTTCAGAAGTTAGTTAGTAGGTCTAGGGTTTCAAGTTTGGAACAAGGAGGAAAACAGTACGGATTTTCGTTGGACTGTCGTCAAGGGTTGGCTCGAGCTACAAAAGCAGAAACATCGTGGCTAGACCGTTGCCCCTCCTTCGCTCGAGCGACAGGCTGTCGCTCAACTGTCGTTCTGCCCTCGCTCGATCGACAGTGTTGTCCGAAAAATTTTTATTTCGTAATTTCAAGGCTTTTTACTCGGCCCATTCGTTTCTTGACCTACCTATAAATATCATAACTCACTTCACGTTTTTCTAAGGTTAAATATTGAGAGAAAAAGTTTAGAGAGTGAATCCTCCACATTATTGCTTCCAACCTTCATCTTGTGTGAGATCTTTTGAGAGAAAAACATCATATCCATATCCATATCCAAATACCAAAAACCACTTTCTATTCATCTGGTCAAAGTTTTGAAGATCGAAGGAAGTCGACAGGAGTTCCTATCTGTGAAGAACATGTCGTTCTTCGTGATTCACAGGAGATAAACGGTTCTACAAGGCTGGGAGTGCTGCAAGGTATCAGATTCTTCGGAGAGCTTTGACAACGCAGCTAAGGATTGGTGCAGGAGAGCACGAGATCCAGGGATAGCTGTAAGGAGTGTAGTCTGGTGGTCAGATAGTACGGGTCGTCTAGTCTGATTGACTGTAAGTTGTTAAGATCGTTTATAGTGCATTGATTGACAAAGTGCCCGAAGTTTTTTTCCAGTTGGGTATCTCCGTGAACATCACAGTGTTTGATTTACTATTTATTGTTTTTTATACATCTATGGTAATTCAACTTAGGACAAATTGACTTGTATGTTTAATCATCTAATTAAGAATTAAAAGTGACTCGTTGCTGTTTAATTCGATATATTTTTAAAATCCGCATATTACACCTATTTACCCCCCTCTAGGTATTGTTAGTGAGAGTTTGACGTGGACATGGGTTACGGCCATCAACAACCCATAAGACCATAACCGACGACAAGGGTATGAAATTGAATTTTTTAAGAGGCAGAATTTGAAGTGGTAAGCTTTAGGGATGTTTGTGCAGTGAAATTAATAGAGATGAAAGACGAAATAGTGGAGGAAGAAGATGATGAAGTGGCGCCGGTGGAGGTAGTGATCAAGAGGGGTGCGGCCGATCATTGACGGAAGCGCAGTGGAGACTCATTGGTCATAGCGTCCTTGTTGGATTGAAGTCCTGATACCATATAAAATCTAAAGAAGAAAGAAGTTTAAGAGAATAAATAACCACACTTCATTGATATTTCGAGTGATCTTTATAGGTATACAAGTGTTTAACTCTTAAGTCAACTTCTGCTGAGTTACAACAATCTATCATACAGATAATAATAATACTTATAAGTTGATAGATGCTATCTAAGGTGATAAATGTTATCTAAGACTTGTGTCATCATTTTTTGCACTTCTCTTTTTCTCTGACAGCCATGTAGCAGAAAAGAAAAGAATTAATACATCAGTTTACGTATCCAAGTAGATTTACAATATGTTCATCCAGTCTTCCTCACACGAAAACATTTCTGCCTTTTTTGGTAACAGAATTGGATAGTACTGGATTGCAATAAAGAAGAAAGAGAAGCTAAAATCTACTCATGTTGTCTAATACTGTTTACCGAACACTCACTTCATGAAAGATATGTAGTGCAGGTCCCATGTCTGGATCCTCTATCCAAGTTATGAAGACTCTAATATTCAAATAACATAACCAAAAATTTTGGACTAGACAAAGGACTGAAATTTCAGTAGGACTGTGAATAAGCACAAACAGGAGGATTTTAATCTCGAAATACAGATAAAGACTTCTGAACCTCACGAAGAAAATGCTTAGAGTTGGCTGTTATAGAAGATGAAGAAGAATTAGTACAAAATGAGGATGTCAATAGCTTCTTTGGCGACGGAGGCAGAGCATCATTTGTACGGGCTTCTTTTTCTTCTTCGTGAATTGTGTCTAACATCTTTGATGATCGGTGCCTCATGACGCTGACAAACTGTGGTGGCGCTACTTCAGTTATAAATCTAGCAATTCGAGCATTTGCCATTTTGAGACTACTAATGTGGGAAAAAAAGGCTATAGTGTGTGTGAATAGATTGCTGGGATTGAGAACAACTAAGAATGTGGTCTAGTTGAAATTTATAGGGATGCTTGACCTGATTTCCAGCAACTAGATGAGATTATAGCTTCATGCTTAGGCTTAAATTGATTGAGTGGTCCTAATCCAAAGTATAAATAATTTTGAGCTGTTACTGCCGCTTCTTACTTTATGTATTTATTGTGAAAATAATACGTCCAAAATTAATTTAATTACTGGGGTCATATGGACATGGTGCTATTTTGTCTGTGTTGAAAATGCATAATACTTCCAATTTTGCACTTTCCAGAGTTGGACAGGAAGCCGCCACCATCTATCAGTTGATAACCCGTGAAAAAGTTTGATTGGTTAGAGGAAATAAAATGGAATTCCCTTTGAAAATGCTGGGGTTTGTATGCTCATAAAGTTTCCATGAATTAGTTTTTATTAGAATACCTTGAAGTCAATCTAGCAATCAATATAGTAAAATGGTGAAGAAGAAGTCACGAAGTCGATCTCATAGTTATTATTAATAAGATTTGATTTTTCATTGTCGCAATATATGTATGCCAATGTGGTTAGAGGTGACTATCCATATATTGTATTGTTTAATTTGGTTCATTTGAACTTAATTTTGGTACTTCAATTTTTCTGCAAAACACTTGTCTAAGAATAAAAAACAGGAAAAACTAACTCAAAAGTAAAGTATAATGTGTAGTTTGAACCACATTATCTAAAAAATATAAATTGTTAGAACGTCGACACATTAATTTACAAGTTCAGTATTTATCACGATTATGACCTACACATTGAAATTGTTCGTTTATCATATAACTGTCTCTCGTATTTTTCCTAAATTAGTAACTATAAGACATTTATACCATCACGAACTATCTTATCTAGAAGTTAGTCCCTAATATGTGATGTTAATAGACTTTGGAATCGAACATGATATAAATTCTTTGTAACCTTTCTTTTCATCTTATCAAAAACTCAGTTTTGTCATGGATCTCCTGTCCTCCACACAAACATTCCATGCCCCCTGCCGTTGTATCTCTATCTAATACCCTTGTATCCATGGCAAGTCATACCTTCGGGCAATTCGAGGCACAATTTAAAAAATTATTGACTTCGAAATCTTTATCTACTTGAACCCTATTGTTTAAAAAATATTATTGTGTTATTATCTATGCGTATGCACCATGTGTACCGTGTCCATTAGGGTAAATTAGAAAGCAAAGGCCCCATGGAACGGATTAGGATTAGTGATGGCAATGGGACGGGGCACCCCCGCCCTTTCCAATTAAATACAAATTCAAAATTTTATAATCTAAATCAAACAATACTTAAAATAATTACATCAATATCAAAACCAAACAATGAAAACAAACAATGTTCAAATTTTTTTTTTATTTATTTAACTAGGCGGGGCGGGTTTTTTTGCCATCTCCAATTTAGGATCAAAAGGAGTCTCCATAAAAGGTGATAATTTATCAGTTCTGGAGAGGTTTGGACCCATTGCTATGTAAAGAGACGTGTCCAATAATTCCAAACATGGCATTTAATTCATGTTGAAAATTCTTATTCCAGTCACTTTCTATTCTATCTTAAAATTTGGTAGTGACAAATTGATTCCTTTCTGCAAACAATCATGCTACATTTACATCTTTCGTACACATCCCTCTCACATGTGTGTGGGGTCCACAATGGATATTATATGTGAGTGATATATTTTACATCCATTTCAATACAAGAATGAGGAGAAATATGGATTGGTGACGGAAGCGATAATCATTTGCGCTGGCTTCTTTTTCCTATTCATGAATTGTGTCTAACATTTTTTATGCTCGGTGCCTCATACACGCAGGCTCCGCCCATTATGTGAGAGAGAGTAATTCATTATGTACAAACTATTATATACAAATGGATTAATCCAACTTGAAATGCTTGGTCTAATTTTCAATAACTTGATAGCTTCACGCTTAGGCTTAAATCAACTGAGTGGTCTCAATCAAATGCTTAAATAATTTAAAGCTTTTTGTGCTGCCTCTTACTTTTCGTATTTATTGTGAAAACAATGTCCAAAATTAATTTCAATACTAGGGTCATATGTGTCTGTGTATTTGTAGAAAATGCATATGCTTTAAATAATTGCTTTTTGTTGGCACCAAAGCTTCCAATTTTGCACTTTCAAAGAGCTTGACTGGAAGCTACCTTTACATGCCATCTTTCAGTTGTTACGAAAAAGGTTTATAGTTGGCTAGAGGAAATACAATGGATTTTCCTTCGAAAATGTTGGGGTTTGTATCCTCGTAAGGTTTACATTAGTCGGTATTTATTTCAAATTTACAATTATGAACTTGGTTAGAGGTGGATAATCCATATATTACATTGTTTGATTTGGTTCACTTGCCCTTTTGTTTTGGTACTTAATTTTTTCTGAGCACTTTGTCGTCCACAAAAGGGTCATCTGAGAAGACATTGTTAAAAACAAGAAAATCTAACACAAGGTAAAGTAGGATGTGTTGTTTGACCAGCAGTAACAACAATAAGCTAATTTTTTCCGACTTCTATTACTAGGTAAACATGAAAGCTCCTTGAATGGGTTATCAGTGTTGAACCAACTCGTCTAAAGATTCTAATTGTCCAGATCTTTAACACGATTCATCACACTTAAAATTGTTTGTTTATCAAAAGTTGTCTTGCGTATATTTTCATAAATGTGTAACTACTAGACTTAAACTCATCTAAAAGTTAACCCAAAATTTCTTTAGGGAACTTTAAAATTTTCACACAATCAATACGCTCTATCCTTTGTTATTTCTAAACGACAAGCAGTTCATTAAAGGCACACAAATAGTCATTTTTTCAATCCAAATCAAAACTCACAAGTGTATAGTAAGTTAAAAACAACAAATAAAAGAAAGAATAATGAAAAAAAAATGACTTGAATGAGAATCTAAAACTTATCAAAAGAGAAAGGGTGATACAGATAAAAATTAGCAGACTAACAAGCAAAATGCGACTAACGATTTGCGATCAGGAATCGCATTTTGTTTAACAGTGGCATGCAAGCGTCAAATGTTTGAGAAATGAGAGTTTAGGTAGCTTCTAAAGTTGTGGGCATAATTTGATGTCGTAGTTTTATTGTAATATGATTTGAATTGTCAAAAATAAATGTTTTCTTTCATATGATTTAGGATTAATTTAAATTTAAATTAGACATCGGGTCACAACATGTGTTGTGGACTTATAAAACTATCTACCAATAATGATGAACTTAATTTACTTTATATGATTATTTTAATGAGTTGGTTGTAATTTGTATTGCTAATTGGTATTTCTTCTAAAAAGTGAAAACTTTAAAATTTGTAAGTTAATAAAATTAATTTTTAATTGAAAAATTAAAAAAAAGGTTTAGTTCGGTTTTACGCAGTTTTTGAAAATTGAAACCTAAACCAAACCATTTTGAAACGGTTTGGTTCGGTTTGAATGAAAAAAATCTTGGGTCCACATGGACCCGAACCAACAATTTTAAACTAACGGTTTCGGTTTGGTTTGCGATTTCACGATTTTTTTGTGCATCCCTAGTTAGAGGTGGATAATCCATATTACTAATTTTTTCCGACTTCTATTACTAGGTAAACATGAAAGCTCCTTGAATGGGTTATCAGTGTTGAACTAACTCGTCTAAAGATTTAAGTTGTCCAGATCTTTAACACGGTTCATCACACTTAAAATTGTTTGTTTATCAAAAGTTGTCTCGCGCATATTTTCATAAATGCGTAACTACTAGACTTAAACTCAAGACATACTTTAATCCCAAAATTTCTTTAGGGATCACATGCACTTTTGAAATATGTGATGTTAATAGACTTTGACATATTGTATTCGGACATGATATCAATTCGTTGCCACCTTTCTTTTTAGCTTATCCAAAGCTCAGTTTTGTTGTTGATCTCACACACAATCATTCCATCCTCTCTTGTCGTTGCGCTCTATCTAAACCCTTGTATTCATGGCAACTTCTGTGAAGTTTAGCAACTAGGCCAATAATGATTGACTTCCAAATCTTATCTATTTTGATAGAATAATGTTACTTGTATATAAATGATTTACATAATAATTTACATACAAATGAGGTATCAAACAAGAGTGGAGAAGTTTTTTTTTTTTTTGAAGAAATTTTGACCTTCAAATCATTATGTACATGTAACACAATTGATTTTGATAATATGTTGAATTCTAAATAGAACCCGTATGCACCAATGTGCCATGTTCACAAATCACAAGGGTAAATACTGGAAAGAGAAGGCCCTATGAACGGATTACGATTCATAACTGTCCCCAAGAAAAAGGTGATAATTTTGGTTGGTTCTGGAAAGGTTTAGACACATTGCAGTGAAAAGAGAGACATCCAATAATTCCAAAAAAAAAAGAAAAATGGCTAATTCATGACGAAAATTCATATTCCATTCACTTTCTGATTGTATTCGATTATAATTCTCAAGCATGCCCTCAAATTGTAAAGACAAATTGCTGCCTTTATTAATGGGAAGTGGCTGGTCTATTCCATTTGGACCTTACTACACGTACATAAATGTTTATATAAGGAATTACATAATGCCACGTCTGCTATTTGCCAGTTTAGTAAGCTTTTTCATTCAATCTTTTCCCTCCGCATCATTTTATGTAATATCTTATGTACAATTTTTATATACAAGTAGCATAATCCATCAAATTCTAAATTTTTTACCATTTTCATTAACAAGTAAATGTTATAGGAGATGAAGTTATGATATGTTTGGCTACATTTAAAAAGATTGTTTATAATGAAATAAGCAATTTTAAAAGAAATAATCTTTTTTATTGGTCAAGATAAAAATAAGTAATTTCTTCTGATAGTAATACTATTTGCTTTTTTTGAAAAATACACTTCCACTATTTTATCCACAGCATACACTAGAATATCATGAGCACCATACCCGTTGAAATAAAACCTTTAAAGACCCCCCCCCCCCCCCCCCTCTTCCTTGCTAGCCTCCATTTAGCAAGCAATTTATAAATGGTTTATAAATAATAAATGTAAGAGGAATATTAGCTGATCTCGAAATTTGTGGACATAATGAATAGTATTTATGAATGTGTAGTTAAAATTAATATTTAACTTTGATTGAATTTATAAATCATTTATAAATTGTTTGCTAAACGGAGGTTAGCATGCACTTTTTTCAGTGTATTTCACTTCAAGAATGAGGAGAAATAATTATAGTTTATGGCAAAGTTTTAAAAGGTGTAAAGCATGACAAGGCGGCAAAACTGAACCTCAAGACTTGCGAACCTAGGCATGCATAGACAAAGTCTAGGTGCGATAAAACGTTTTCTCACCTTTTAGAACACTGATTTAGGGTAAACTACACGACAGCTTTGAACATTTCAATTTCAATGATGCAACAAACTTCGGCTAAAAATTCTTTTGTCACAATTTTTTTTTTCAATGTGCATCATGCCTTGACACTCATTTACTTGAGCTTACATTGACAACCTTGTTAATTGCTGCTAATTAGGAGTTTTGGAGTATTGTTAAAGGCAAAATCCCAAGTCACTGTATATGAAAACAAAATTAATCAATATATAAGGACTGGAATTATTCCTCTTTTAAGTCTTAAATTTTGAGAAGATTAATTTAAGTTATGTGCACTGAGAATGATGTATGGAGACATTGTGACATCACCTTTATATGTATAGATGGTATAAAGCACAGCACAATGATATACAGTATACTTCGGGGTTCTCTCTGTGATTTTCTACATATCACCTTAATCTCTCTCATAAAGTATGGTTTCTCCATTTTTCGTGCAAACAACAATTGTGGATTGGTGGTGGAACCTAAAAAGATGTCGTTTTAACAAGAGAATCACGTGGAACACAAATGATTTACATTGACAATCTTGTTACTCTTGTATGCTGGGGTGGAGCCAGCTCGTCGAAGTAGGGGGTCCTAGAGTTGAAGGGGTGGGGGCCCACGGGGGTTCCCTGGCAGCGCCCTGAATTTTTTCTTTTTTGAAACATTATATGTTAAAATGAGAGAAGTTGATACTTTGTGATAGAGAAAGGAAATAAAGTAACATAAATTAATGTACATTAGTTGGAGACTTGAAAAATGGTAATGCATTCATGGAGATATGTCGGTAATCAACAATTATTTTCTGAGCGCTTACAATTCTACTGTTTTAAATTTCAAAATTAGAAGTTAAGACTTAGGCATATATGCATAATGCATTTTAATTTTTATAGCTAAAGAATTCAAAATTTTAGCATTCTCGTTCAATTAATATATGTAAGCGGGTTTAAAATATTATCTTCCCCTGCAATAAAAGGTCTTTCACATAGACATCCCAATAGAAAACTTGAAATCTCAGTACTCCAAAAACAAAATGCAAATTATGAAATTCATGAAAGAATTTTTCAAATGCGTAGAATATTCATTTTATTGCCTTCATAAAATTAAAAAAAATTAAAAATTAAAAAAATTTCAAAAATTTGCGGGGGGTGGGTTCCGGGTCCCCCAGGACCCCCTACCTCCGCCCTTGCTTGTATGAAATGTGATTATCATCGACCTTACTATTTTAAGCGAGGCATATAATGAAAATTATGAAAGTATGATGTTAAAATAATGTTTTTGAGTAATCTGTTTTAAATAGTACAAATCGATGTCTAAAACTGTTAAATTATGGAATTTAATTATTGTCAATCCTAATTATTGCAGTGGGGTGAAACGACATAGTCTCACATTGATGCGAGCTTCTATAAATCTCGCGTGTTCTTGAGTGTTTATTTTTTCTTTCTTCGAATTAATTACTCTCGTGTAATAGAATTAAGGTTCATAATTCTCAACAAAAACATCGTCAAGAAAAATGTTTATAGGAAATTTCATCCTTAACAATTGGAAAAATGTCTACAAACGCATGGTTGAGGAAATTAAACTTGAAAAACCCGTTTGTGGAGGAGCTGCTATGTAGTAGAAGAAGAGAACTGGTACACCAACATGACCAATAAGCTTACATAACAAAATACCAGACTTACAATATGAACTTCCTAGTACTAAAACATTTTTACTGTCATTTGGTAAGAGATTTGGATGTCACCAGACTTACTAGAAGAAAAATAAGCTAGAATACTTATTTATGTTGTTCACTATCGTGTCCCAAACATGCACTTCATGAATTAAATATCTGTAGTATAGTCACAAGCCTTGATCCTCATTCCAAGTTATGCAGACTCCAATATTAGAATAACAGAACAAAAATATGTGTAGTCATTTATCCCAAACTTCAATAGGAATGCGGATAAGAGAAAAAAGTAAGATTTTAATCTTGAAATAGAGATAAAGGCCTCTAAACCTCTTGGAGAAAATGCATAGAGTTGTCTGTTGTAGAAGATAAAGCAGAAACAGTACAAAAAGAGGATGTCGATCCCTTCTTTCTTGATGGAGACAGAGAATCATTTGTTACGGCTCTTTTTTCCTCTTCGTGAATTGTCTCTAACATCTTTGATGCTCGGTGCCTCATGATGCTCACAAACTGTGGTGGTGCTACTTCATTTATAAATCTAGCAATTCGAGTGTTTGCCATTTTTGCTTGCAAGTATTTTGTGACTAATAGGGTGGAAGAAAAAGGCTTGTGTGTGTGACGAGATTGCTGGGATTGACGAACTAAGAATATGGGAAGGTTGAGATTTATAGGGGAATGCTTGGCCTAATATGATGATTTTTTTCCCCCAACATTTCCCTTCATTGAGACTCGAACCCTGCTTCATTCTTACCACTTGAGTTAGGCCTTGATCTGCTATGATTTTCGACAAAATGGATGAGATTATAGCTTCATGTTTAGGCTTAAATTGACTGAGTAGTCATGATTGAATGTATAAATGATTTTAAGCTGTTTGTGCCGCTTCTTACTTTTCGTATTTATTGTGAAAACAATATATCCAAAATTAATTTCATTAATGGGGTCATATGGTGCTACGTGTCTGTGTATTTGTAGAAAATGCACGCGACTTAAATATTTGATTTTTGTTGGCACCAAAGCTTCCACTTTTGCACTTTCCAGAGTTTTACTCGAAGCTGCCTTTAAATGCCACCTTTTAGTTGATAATATATAGAAGGTCTGATTGGCTAGAGGAAATAAATGGGTTTTCCCTTGTAAAATGCTGGGATTTTGTATCTGTCGGTGGTGGTAGTATATGTAAATGGTTGTTCAAGGCAAGGAAATATTCAAGTTTAATTCGCAGAAGCATAATTAAACTTTAAAGAAAGAAAGTAAGAAAAGGAAAACGAAAGGGAAAACGAAATCTGAGGCAAGTGAAAACACTTTCTCCTTAAAATAATATTGCCCCGCAACATTGCTTTTTTTATGACACTTGTCTCAGAAGATGCAACGAATACAACTTGTGGTCGAAACACTTCAAACCTCAAGCAACAACAAACTTAGAATGAGTTTTTCTCTCTACACTAAAAATGGTTTTTGAATGACTTTTGGAGAGTATTTTGCTAGAGTTTTTGATATTATGCTCAATGTAAATGACATGGGATGCATTATGAATGTCCAAAGGGTCCTTTATATAGAAGAGGAAAGGTTGTGAGTGAAATGTCGTGCCCCAAACTCAGCAACCATTGCCAAAGGTCGCAACATTTGTTGTCGCTAGCGTGTCGCTCGAACGACAGTGACACCTTTTCATCAGAGCTTCTCTCGCTAACCTATCTCTAGACTATCACTCGAGTGACAATCTCATCGCTCAAGCTATACGTGAGCGATGGAGATAGTCATTTTCCAGCTCGTGCATTCTCTTTCCTATCCAACTTTGGACCACAATTTCTCATTCATCCGGAATTGATTTTGAGATTTCAAATATACCTGGACGATCTACTCGATGAGTAAAACAAGTTAGTTATTTATATTCATAATTTGACTATCGAATCAAGTCTTAATATTTGGTCGAAGTTGACACAAAAGTCACTTTTCCATAATTAATTTCATTCTCTAAACCAAATCCCAACAATCCCCCACATGAATGGAAATTCGAATATTCTCATACTATGTAGAAATATGATGTATTGTAGAGAGAGAGAGAGAAACATTACATCAGGTAAAGTTGCTTTCGACCTTGAACATTCCTTAGTGAAATACTGTCGAATTTACTTGGCTAATTGGTGAACGTGATGTCATGAACCATTCAGCCGTTGGTATAAATCAAGACAATAATACTCACACAGATGTCTTTCCTAAATTGTTCATGTTCTCATGATTTGGTTTATTTCAGCCCGAATCACTCAGATTTCAAAAGTGTTTAGAAAATTTCAGCCTTGAACAATTTTCATTGAGGCAGCCCCACCTCACACTTACATAGGTGACATTAAGAGTATTATGCCCTACTCAACTTGACTTAATTAAGATATATGAATCATTAAAAGGATAACTTAACATTAACTTTCTGCATAAAATACTTAATTATCATAGGAATGAGTTAGGAAATATTTTCCCAAGTGCTTCATCGAATATTCATAATTTAGTTGTCCATTTGAACTAAGATCTTGGGATCTCCAGTTAACAAGATAGGGTTATCATTACAAAGATATTTATACAGTAGGCTTTAATTACATTTCTTTCGATAGGCATCGTACTTGATCTCTCGATGAACCTTTAATAAGTAGATCCGCGATGTTCTCCTTTGATTTCATATAATCTATAGAGATGATACCATTAGAGATCAATTGCTTAATTGTAAAGTGTCTATGATGTATATGTTTAGACTTACCATTATATATGCTACTTTGAGCTCTTCCAATGACCGATTGACTATCACAATATGTACTAGTTGCAAGTATCGACTTAGACCAACATGGAATCTATTCTAAGAAGTTACGAAGCCATTCTGCTTCTTTTCCAACTTTGTCCAAATCAATAAACTCTGATTCCATTGTTGATTGATCTATACACGTTTGCTTTGTTGATTTCCATGATATAGCAGCTTTACCTATGGTAAATATATAACCACTAGTATGCTTAGCATCCTTTCTATCAGATATCCAATTCACATCAAAATATCCTTCTAATACCGTGGGATATTTTGTGAAATGTAATCCATAGGTTAAAGTATACTTCAAATATCTAAGAACCCTTGTTAAAGCCTTCCAATGATCGTGGCTTAAATTACTTGTGAATCTACTAAGTTTATTCACAGCAAATACTTTGTCCGGTTAAGTGTAGTTTGTAAGATACATAAGATCGCACACAACATGTGAATACTTTAGTTGTGACACACATTCACCTGTATTTTTTACTAAGTGTAAACTTGTGTCAATAGGGTTTTCGTAGGACTTTCCTCAATTACATTATACCTTTTAAGTTTATTATCAATGTAGTGAGATTGGGAAAGTATAATTTCTTCTGATGTTCTAGATATCTTAATCCCAAATATTACATCAGCACTACCCAAGTCTTTCATATCAAATTATTTTGTTGATATTCTCTTGGTGTTTATCATTATTTCATGACTATTCATCATTATCAACATGTTGTCTACATATAGACATACAATCACGTAGGTCTTTGGTGTATGTTTAATGTATATACCTTTGTCACACTCGTTTATCTTAAACCTATTAGACAACATTATTTTGTCAAACTTTTGATGTCATTGTTTAGGGGCTTGTTTCAATCCATACAATGATTTAACTAGTTTAAAACCTTTTGTTTGTGGTTAGGAGAGATGAACCATTCGGATTGTTCCATGTATATGTCCTCTTCTAACTCAACATTTAGAAATGTCATCTTTACATCCATTTGTTGAATCTCAATGTTATATAATGTTACATTAGTAATTAACAACCTTATCGATATGATTCTAGTTACGAGTGAGTAGGTATCAAAGAAGTCAATTCCTTCTTTTTGTTTATATCCTTGGCAACTAATCTAGCTTTATATTTGTCAATAGATTCATCCGTTTTAAGTTTCCTTTTGAAAATCCATTTACACTCTAAAGGCTTGTTCCAGGAAGTAATTCAACTAACTCACAAGTATGATTTTACATCATAGAATTTATCTTACTATTGATAGCTTCTTTCCAATACGGTGCTTTCGATGTAGACATTGCTTCACTGAATGTCTTTGTTCATTTTCTACCATATAGGTTGGAAAATTTGGGCCAAAATAAAGTAGATATTCTAGTCCTTTTACTACGCATTGGTTCTTCCTCATTTGAAGTGTCATTTGTAGTATCATAAATTCTTTTATTTGAACTTGCATTTTCCTTGTTCTTATATGGAAAAATATCTTCAAAAAAAGATGTATTTCTTGATGCAATTATTGTTCATTCATGTATATCTTGAATTTCAGATTTATACACTACTATTATTGGCATACTCAATAAATATGCAATCAATCGTCTAATGACCGATTTTTCCTAATCAGCCTTAGTCAAACACCCCACACTTTCAAGTATTGGTAAGAATGAGGATGACACTTCCATTGTTCATATGGAGTTTCTTCCATTTTCTTAAGGAGTATCTTGTTAAGAATGCTACTTGCCGATACAATAGCTTTCCCCAAAAGTTTTGAGGTAGACCCGAACTTATCAATATTGAGTTCATCATCTCTTTAATAGTTCGATTTTTATGTTCATCAACACCATTTGATTGGGGTGAGTAAGGTGCCGTTGTTTGATGAATGATTGCATGTTTGGAACAGTATTCTTCAAATGGTGCCCCGTATTTACCACCTCTATCACTACGAATATTTTTTATTTGTTTACGAAGTTGATTTTCAACTTCCGTCTTATAATGTTTAAAGACATCTGAGGCTTTGTTTTTACTTCGTAGTAGAAAGACCTAACAATACTTTGTACAATCATCAATGAAAGTTATAAAGTATTTCTTTCCACTTTTAGTTTGAATAAATTTCAAGTCACATATATCACTATGTATTAATTCTAAAGGTGTCGTGTTCTTTCGAATTGAGTGAAAAGGTGTTTGGCCAACTTTGCTTCAACACATACTTTATAGTTATGATTATGATCAATCTTTAGTTGAAATTAAACTTTGATTCATAACTTTGTGCATTGATTTTTAATTGATGTATTCTAATCGACTATGTCATAAACAAGACAACTAAAGCATATAAGTAAAATTCAAAATTCTATTCATAATGCATTGTTTCATTACAATTGTAAGAATGTTCATTTTGAACATTCTATCACATAAGTATCCTTTATCAACATACATCTCATTCTGAGTGAGTACAAATCTTTCGGATACAAATACAAGTTTAGAGCCATTTTTGCTAAGTAAAGACCCGAATACAAGATTCTTGCGAATGTCCGGTACATGTAGGACATTGTTAAGGACGAATTCTTTATCGGATGTTATCTTCAAAGTAACTTTCCCTTATCCTTCAACTTTAGAACTTGCAGAGTTTTCATAAAAAAAATTGTTCTCCATTTAACTCTTTGTAGTTAGAGAACATAATCTCGTCTACACAAATGTGATAGGTAGCACTAGTATCAACCCACCATTCTCTTGAATTTCCAATGTTGTTACATTTAGAAACAACCGCTGAAAGATGTAACTCTTGTATCTCTTCGAAAAGTGTCTATTTCAGCCACATTTGCTTGTGTGTTCTTCTTAGGCTATCGATATTCATTAAAGCGATGTCTAGCTTTTCCATAATTATAACAGTTGCCTTTGAAATTCTTGGTATTTTTGGAATTGTCTCTTTTTGTTTCCTGTTGACAACTTTCAAACCAATTTCAACAAAATTTGCTCCAAGTTGAACAATAGATTTTTTTTGGTGTTTCTATTGTCTTCCTCGATCCAAAATTGAACTATCAATTCGTCCAAATTCATCTCTTTGCGTTTGTGCTTGAGACAATACTTGAAATCTCTCTATATATGAGAAAATTTCCCAATGACGGCTGTAACTTGGAAGGACTCGCTCAATTCCATCTTTTCAACATTATGTCATGTAGTAGAACTTGAAGTTCTTGTTTGACTTATCACGATTTTGGAGTCTACCATTTTTTAGTCCAAAGACTTGCCAACAATGATCTTTTTTGTTCCAACATCCTCGGTCTTGTACTTCTTTTTCAATGAATCCCATAAATCCTTGGTCGAGTCCATTGAACTATACACTCTATAAAGTGTATTGTCCAATTTATCAAATTTAAAGTAGTAAGATAAAATATCTTTTGTTGCCATCTTTTAAAATCCACACCTCCAAACTTTTTCGATTTTTCCCCATGTGAGATGTGAGAGTTTGATATAGGTATGGCCAAAGGAGGAACCACATGGTTCGTACCATTTGTTGTTTGACTTGAGGTAGTCTCAACAGGATTCATTTCTATTATAAACATAAGTTCAAAGTACAAAAATATAGAAATAAAGGAATAGCACACAAATACTTATTTCAAAGATGAAGAAAAAATGTAACAACAAAAAATGGACGGATATTGTCTTAAGATTATCGATGGCGGTAGTATATGAAAATGGTTGTTCAAGACAAGGAAATATTCAAATTTAATTTGCTAGAGCATAAATCAATTTTAAAGAAAGAAAGTATGAAAAAGAAAACAAAAGTTGGTCTATTTATATCCATAATTTGACTATCGGATTAAATCCGAATATTTGATCAAAATTGACACAAAAGTCACTTTTCCATACTTAATTTCATTCTCTAAACCAAATTCCAACAATATCCTAGTAAGATTTTTCTGTGTTCGTTTTTATTACAATTATGATCTTATATGGTTCTTTAGATTTCCTTGTAGATCTAGCAGTCAACTAAGTAGAACGCGAAAAAAGGTTCATATAGATGATCTTAAATTTATTGAAAGTTAGGTTTGATTTAAGAGGGGGAATATCAATAAATTACATTGTTTGATTTGGTTCATTTGCTCTAAATTTTTGTACTTAATTTTTTTGGGAAGTACTTTGACGGTGTCCATAAAATGGCAAATTAAGAAGACCTTATTAGAGAAATATGGAAAACTAACTCGAGAAGAAGTATGATGTGTAGTTTAATCAACTACGTGACAACAATAATATTATAGTATTTTTCCGATTTCTATTATAGGGTATACACGAAAGTTTCGTGAATAGATTATTACTATTGAACTTCCTCGTATAAAGGTTTAAATTGTTAGAGAGTAAACACATTTATTTATTTAATTTCAAATCTTAACATAATTTGATACACATATCTTATTTATTAAAATAGAGTAATTATTGTTATTTTGGATGCATTGAGGCTTAATTTTATACATATTTCATTTGTTAGGTGTAAATCAAGGAAAATTGATGGAATTGGACAAAATGAGTGAAAAATGGCTAAATAGGCTTAATCCAAAGTTTCGGGACTAAATTGCAAAGTGCCAATACTTTATTTGGACCTAATGTCGATGATTGGAGGAGGTGTGGAAGCAATTAGATGGAATTGGAAGACAGAAGACCAAGAAAATATAAAAAATGAGCTAAAAAGAATGAGGAACAAATTTGAGGGACCAACGTGCAACAAAAGGAAGATTTTATAACGGCATGCGCACACATGCATTTTGCACCGTGCGCGCAATACCCTACAATCTATTTACCAATAGCAAACCCAATAGGCGGGGTGCGCATGCCATTTCTAGGACTGAATGGTCCAACTTCTTCGTTTGATCTAAATTCTTATAGAGGTCAAATTCAACCTACTATTTAACCTACGAGGGGGCCAAATGAGTCACTTAACACATATGAGTCACTTATATCATTTACTCTATGGGCACTTTAAGTTTGAGTTGTGGGAAAGATTACTGTTCAATGCATATACTTGTGATTGCTTATACCTACATTATTAAGATGTTGTGTGATTTTGTTTTGTCCCTTGTCATTTTGTGACAAAAAGGTGGAGAAAAAATTGAGTTTTAATTGTGATTGAAATTGCAAAATTGATATCGTTTTTTGACTTGCATTTTATGTCTAAAGGGTTGTTGGGGGTGAGACATAGATACATTTACCTACTGCTTAAACATTTAAAGAATTTGCAGTTAGGGAGAGCACATGCATATTTGCTTAATTTCAGTTTCGCTAAATTAAGTCTTTGATGTTTTGATAGTGTCAATGTTTAGTTTTGATATGTTGGGTTGCATTGATACTATGTCTTAGTTTAGCTTGTGATGTAAAACTGAAAAATATGCTTCGTAAGTTACAATTGATTAAATGACATTTACAATTGAACTGTGATTATCATTGATCTTGTTTTACATACATTTTACACTGGTATTTGAATTGTCTATTTCAGGAAACAGGTACTGTAGAATTCGTTCAAGACACTTTGTAGTTGTAGGTTATGTCATTATTTTTAAGTCTATAACTTTCATTTGATTACTGCCTTGACTTAAATTAGTGTTGTGTCACAGAATGCCAAATGGGGAGTTTGTTAGGTTTTAGTTGATTTTGTAATTGGCAAATTCTGTGGACAAAAGGACTTAATTTGATAGGATATAAAAGTTCAAGGAGTAATGTACAATTTGTTCAAAAGTTAGTTAGTAGGTCTAGGGTTTCAAGTTTGGAACAAGGAGGAAAACAGTACGAATTTTCGTTGGACTGTCGTCAAGGGTTGGCTCGAGCTACAAAAGCAGAAACATCGTGGTTAGACCGTCGCCCTTCCTTCGTTCGAGCGCCACACTGTCACTCAACTGTCGTGCCCTCAATCGATCGACAGTGTTGTCTGAAAAATTTTTATTTCGCAATTTCAAGGCTTTTTACTCAGCCCATTCGTTTCTTGACCTACCTATAAATATCAGAACTCACTTGCACATTTTTCTAAGGTTGAATATTGAGAGAAAAAGTTTAGAGAGTGAATCCTCCACATTATTGCTTTCAACCTTCATCTTGTGTGTGATCTTTTGAGAGAAAAACATCATATCCATATCCAAATACCAAAAACCACTTCTTATTCATCTGGTCAAAGTTCTGAAGATCAAAGGAAGTCGACAGGAGTTCCTATCTGTGAAGAACGGGTCATTCTTCGTGATCTACGGATATAAACGGTTCTACAAGGTTGGGAGTGCTGCAATGTATAAGATTCCTCGAAGAGCTTTGACAATGCAACTAAGGATTGGTGCAGGGGAGCACGGGATCCAGGGATAGCTGTAAGGAGTGTAGTCTGGTGGTCAGATAGTACGGGTCGTCTAGTCTGATTGACTGTAAGTTGTTAAGATCGTTTATAGTGGATTGCCTGACAAAGTGTCCGAAGTTGTTTCCCAGTTGGGTTACTCCGTGAACATCACAGTGTTTGATTTATTGTTTTACTATTCATTGTTTATTATACAACTGTGGTAATTCAACTTAGGACAAATTGACTTGTATGTTTAATCATCTAATTAAGAATTAAAAGTGACTTGTTGCTGTTTAATTCAATATATTTTTAAACTCCGCATATTACACCTATTTACCCCCCTCTAGGTATTGTTAGTGAGAGTTTGACGTGGACATGGGTTACGGCCATCAACAACACATAAGACCAAAACCGACGACAAGGGTATGAAATTGAAATTTTTAAGAGGCAGAATTTGAAGTGGTAAGCTTTAGGGATGTTTGTGCAGTGAAATTAATAGAGATGAAGGACGAAATAGTGGAGGAAGAAGATGATGAAGTGGCGCCGGTGGAGGTAGTGACTGAGAGGGGTGCGGCCGATCATTGATGGAAGAGCAGTGGAGACTCATTGGTCATAGCGTCCTTGTTGGATTGAGGTCCCGATACCATGTAAAATCTAAAGAAGAAAGAAGTTTAAGAGAATAAATAACCACACTTCATTGATATTTCGAGTGATCTTTATAGGTATACAAGTGTTTAACTCTTAAGTCAACTTCTGCTGAGTTACAACAATCTATCATACAGATAATAATAATACTTATAAGTTGATAGATGCTATCTAAGGTGATAAATGTTATCTAAGACTTGTGTCATCATTTTTTGCACTTCTCTTTTTCTCTGACAGCCATGTAGCAGAAAAGAAAAGAATTAATACATCAGTTTACGTATCCAAGTAGATTTACAATATGTTCATCCAGTCTTCCTCACACGAAAACATTTCTGCCTTTTTTGGTAACAGAATTGGATAGTACTGGATTGCAATAAAGAAGAAAGAGAAGCTAAAATCTACTCATGTTGTCTAATACTGTTTACCGAACACTCACTTCATGAAAGATATGTAGTGCAGGTCCCATGTCTGGATCCTCTATCCAAGTTATGAAGACTCTAATATTCAAATAACATAACCAAAAATTTTGGACTAGACAAAGGACTGAAATTTCAGTAGGACTGTGAATAAGCACAAACAGGAGGATTTTAATCTCGAAATACAGATAAAGACCTCTGAACCTCACGAAGAAAATGCTTAGAGTTGGCTGTTATAGAAGATGAAGAAGAATTAGTACAAAATGAGGATGTCAATAGGTTCTTTGGCGACGGAGGCAGAGAATCATTTGTACGGGCTTCTTTTTCTTCTTCGTGAATTGTGTCTAACATCTTTGATGATCGGTGCCTCATGACGCTGACAAACTGTGGTGGCGCTACTTCAGTTATAAATCTAGCAATTCGAGCATTTGCCATTTTGAGACTACTAATGTGGGAAAAAAAGGCTATAGTGTGTGTGAATAGATTGCTGGGATTGAGAACAACTAAGAATGTGGTCTAGTTGAAATTTATAGGGATGCTTGACCTGATTTCCAGCAACTAGATGAGATATAGCTTCATGCTTAGGCTTAAATTGATTGAGTGGTCCTAATCCAAAGTATAAATAATTTTGAGCTGTTTCTGCCGCTTCTTACTTTA
The DNA here is from genome assembly GCA_019097785.1 of Fraxinus excelsior. Classification (NCBI taxonomy): domain Eukaryota; kingdom Viridiplantae; phylum Streptophyta; class Magnoliopsida; order Lamiales; family Oleaceae; genus Fraxinus; species Fraxinus excelsior. The sequence continues at coordinate 18,885,416 of CM032624.1, read as the reverse complement.
TGTATTTATTGTGAAAATAATACGTCCAAAATTAATTTAATTACTGGGGTCATATGGACATGGTGCTATTTTGTCTGTGTTGAAAATGCATAATACTTCCAATTTTGCACTTTCCAGAGTTGGACAGGAAGCCGCCACCATCTATCAGTTGATAACCCGTGAAAAAGTTTGATTGGTTAGAGGAAATAAAATGGAATTCCCTTTGAAAATGCTGGGGTTTGTATGCTCATAAAGTTTCCATGAATTAGTTTTTATTAGAATACCTTGAAGTCAATCTAGCAATCAATATAGTAAAATGGTGAAGAAGAAGTCACGAAGTCGATCTCATATTTATTATTAATAAGATTTGATTTTTCATCGTCGCAATATATGTATGCCAATGTGGTTAGAGGTGACTATCCATATATTGTATTGTTTAATTTGTTTCATTTGAACTTAATTTTGGTACTTCAATTTTTCTGAAAAAAACTTGTCCGCCCATGAAAGGACGATCTAAGAAAAAAAAACAGGAAAAACTAACTCAAAAGTAAAGTATAATGTGTAGTTTGAACCACATTATCTAAAAAATATAAATTGTTAGAACGTCGACACATAAATTTATAAGTTCAGTATTTAACACGATTATTTATGACCTACACATCGAAATTGTTCGTTTATCATATAACTTTCTCTCGTATTTTTCCTAAATTAGTAACTGTAAGACATTTATACCATCACGAACTATCTTATCTAGAAGTTAGTCCCTAATTTCATTACGGATCATATAAATATGTGACGCTGATAGACTTTGGAATCGAACATGATATAAATTCTTTGTAACCTTTCTTTTCATCTTATCCAAAACTCAGTTTTGTCATGGATCTCCTGTCCTCCACACAAACATTCCATGCCCCCTGCCGTTGTATCTCTATCTAATACCCTTGTATCCATGGCAAGTCATACATTCGGGCAATTCGAGGCACAATTTAAAAAATTATTGACTTCGAAATCTTTATACTTGAACCCTATTGTTTAAAAAATATTATTGTGTTATTATCTATGCGTACGCACCATGTATACCGTGTCCCCATGGAACGGATTAGGATTAGTGATGGCAATGGGACGGGGCACCCCCGCCCTTTCCAATTAAATACAAATTCAAAATTTTATAATCCAAAGCAAACAATACTTAAAATAATTCATTTTTTTTTATTTAACTAGGTGGGGCGGCAATCCCCACCCCGCCAACCCATCGGGGCGGGTTTTTTTGCCATCTCTAATTTAGGATCAAAAGGAATCCCCATAAAAGGTGATAATTTATCAGTTCTGGAGAGGTTTGGACCCATTGCTGTGTAAAGAGACGCGTCCAATAATTCCAAACATGGCATTTAATTCATGTTGAAAATTCTTATTCCAGTTACTTTCTATTCTGTCTTAAAATTTGGTACTGACAAATTGATGCCTTTCTGCAAACAACCATGCTACATTTACATCTTTGGTACACATCTTTGTACACATCCCTCTCACATGTGTGTGTGGCCCATTGTGGACCCACGAATATGTGAGAGGGATGTGTACAAAGATGTCTACCAAGAATGTACACTTGGCTTTTCCCTTCTGCAAATTACATAAACGGAAAGCAGGTTATTGCTGTCTAGTGCTCCTAATTTTACCATTTTCATTAACAAATAAATTTATAGGACTAGACAAGTTATGACATGTTTAGAGCATGTTTGGTTAGTAAGTTTAATTTAATTTTATTTTTTACATGTAACTGATAAGTAATTTTAAAATATATAATTTTTTTTATCAATCGAAGACGAAGACGGAAATAGTGAGTTACAATACTAGTTACTTTTTCGTAAACTTTTAAGGTTGGAGAATTAATTGGAAAGTTGAATAAGACCCCCTTGTAAATAATGCAGTTTGTGGTGAAATAAAATGATAAAATTCAACCTGACCTACAAAGCAATATTTAAGCAGAACCGTGCTGTGTGTACAGGGAAAACCTGCCATGGAAATTATAGGGAATACTTGGCGTATTTTCATTGCGCTGTACGCTGCCTGGAAGTTATTCCCTAGCATGGATATTATTTCTGAGTGATATATTTTACATCCATTTCAATACAAGAATGAGGAGAAATATGGATTGGTGACGAAGCGATAATCATTTGCGCTGGCTTCTTCTCCCTATTCGTGAATTGTGTCTAACATTTTTTTATGCTCGGTGCCTCATACACGCAGGCTCCGCGCATTATGTGAGAAAGGATAATTCATTATGTACAAAATATTATATACAAATGGATTAATCCAACTTGAAATGCTTGGTCTAATTTTCAATAACTGGATAGCTTCATGCTTAGGCTTAAATCAACTGAGTGGTCTCAATCAAATGTTTAAATAATTTAAAGCTTTTCGTGCCGCATCTTACTTTTCGTATTTATTGTGAAAACAATGTCCAAAATTAATTTCAATACTAGGGTCATGTGTGTCTGTGCATTTGTAGAAAATGCATATGCTTTAAATAATTGCTTTTTGTTGGCACCAAAGCTTCCAATTTTGCACTTTCAAAGAGCTTGACTGGAAGCTACCTTTAAATGCCATCTTTCAGTTGTTACGAAAAAGGTTTACAGTTGGCTAGAGGAAATACAATGGATTTTCCTTTGAAAATGTTGGGGTTTGTATCCTCGTAAGGTTTACATTAGTCGGTATTTATTTCAAATTTACAATTATGAACTTGTGTGGTTCTCTAGGTCTTCAAGTAGATAGCAATCAATTAAGTAGAACAGTGAAGAAGTAATTACGTAGCTGGTCTTAAATTTATTCAGAATGATATGTTTAATTTGTTATTGTTGCTGTCTATATTCATATGTGGTTAGAGGTGGATAATCCATATATTACATTGTTTGATTTGGTTCACTTGCCCTTTTGTTTTGGTACTTAACTTTTTCTGAGTACTTTGTCGTCCACAAAAGGGTCATCTGAGAAGACATTGTTAAAAACAAGAAAATCTAACACAAGGTAAAGTAGGATGTGTTGTTTGACCAGTAGTAACAACAATAAGCTAATTTTTTCCGACTTCTATTACTAGGTAAACATGAAAGCTCCTTGAATGGGTTATCAGTGTTGAACCAACTCGTCTAAAGATTCTAATTGTCCAGATCTTTAACACGATTCATCACACTTAAAATTGTTTGTTTATCAAAAGTTGTCTCGCGTATATTTTCATAAATGTGTAACTACTAGACTTAAACTCATCTAAAAGTTAACCCAAAATTTCTTTAGGGAACTTTAAAATTTTCACACAATCAATACGCTCTATCCTTCGTTATTTCTAAACGACAAGCAGTTCATTAAAGGCACACAAATAGTCATTTTTTTAATCCAAATCACAACTCACAAGTGTATAGTAAGTTAAAAACAACAAATAAAAGAAAGAATAATGAAAAAAAAATGACTTGAATGAGAATCTAAAACTTATCGAAAGAGAAAGGATGATACAGATAGAAATTAGCAGACTAACAAGCAAAATGCGACTAACGATTTGCGATCAGGAATCACATTTTGTTTAACAGTGGCATGCAAGCGCCAAATGTTTGAGAATTGAGAGTTTAGGTAGCTTCTAAAGTTGTGGGCATAATTTGATGTCGTAGTTTTATTGTAATATGATTTGAATTGTCAAAAATAAATGTTTTTTTTCATATGATTTAGGATTAATTTAAATTTAAATTAGACATCGGGTCACAACGTGTGTTGTGGACTTATAAAACTATCTACCAATAATGATGAACTTAATTTACTTTATATGATTATTTTAATGAGTTGGTTGTAATTTGTATTGCTAATTGGTATTTCTTTTAAAAAGTGAAAACTTTAAAATTTGTAAGTTAATAAAATTAATTTTTAATTAAAAAATTAAAAAAACGGTTTAGTTCGGTTTTACTCAGTTTTTGAAAATTGAAACCTAAACCAAACCATTTTGAAACGGTTTGGTTCGGTTTGAAGGAAAAAAATCTTGGGTCCACGTGGACCCAAACCAACAGTTTTAAACTAACGGTTTCGGTTTGGTTTGCGATTTCATGATTTTTTTGTGCACCCCTAGTTAGAGGTGGATAATCCATATTACTAATTTTTTCCGACTTCTATTACTAGGTAAACATGAAAGCTCCTTGAATGGGTTATCGGTGTTGAACTAACTCGTCTAAAGATTTAGGTTGTCCAGATCTTTAACACGGTTCATCACACTTAAAATTGTTTGTTTATCAGAAGTTGTCTCGCGCATATTTTCATAAATGCATAACTACTTAGACTTAAACTCAAGACATACTTTAATCCCAAAATTTCTTTAGGGATCACATGCACTTTCGAAATATGTGATGTTAATAGACTTTGACATATTGTATTCGGACATGATATCAATTCGTTGCCAACTTTCTTTTTAGCTTATCCAAAGCTCAGTTTTGTTGTTGATCTCACACACAATCATTCCATCCTCTCTTGTCGTTGCGCTCTATCTAAACTCTTGTATTCATGGCAACTTCTGTGAAGTTTAGCAACTAGGCCAATAATGATTGACTTCCAAATCTTATCTATTTTGATAGAATAATGTTACTTGTATATAAATGATTTACATAATAATTTACATACAAATGAGGTATCAAACAAGAGTGGAGAAGTTTTTTTTTTTTTTTTGACCTTCAAATCATGTGTATGTAGATCATTATGTAAATCATTATGTACATGTAACACAATTGATTTTGATAATATGTTGAATTCTAAATAGAACCCGTATGCACCAATGTGCCATGTTCACAAATCACAAGGGTAAATACTGGAAAGAGAAGGCCCTACGAACGGATTACGATTCATAACTGTCCCCAAGAAAAAGGTGATAATTTTGGTTGGTTCTGGAAAGGTTTAGACACATTGCAGTGAAAAGAGAGACATCCAATAATTCCAAAAAAAAAAAAAAAAAAATGGCTAATTCATGACGAAAATTCATATTCCATTCACTTTCTGATTGTATTCGATTATAATTCTCAAGCATGCCCTCAAATTGTAAAGACAAATTGCTGCCTTTATTAATGGGAAGTGGCTGGTCTATTCCATTTGGACCTTACTACACGTACATAAATGTTTATATAAGGAATTGCATAATGCCACTCTGCTATTTGCCAGTTTAGTAAGCTTTTTCATTCAATCTTTTCCCTCCGCATCATTTTATGTAATATCTTATGTACAATTTTTATATACAAGTAACATAATCCATCTAATTCTAATTTTTTTTACCATTTTCATTAACAAGTAAATGTTATAGGAGATGAAGTTATGATATGTTTGGCTACATTTAAAAAGATTGTTTATAATGAAATAAGCAATTTTAAAAGAAATAATCTTTTTTATTGGTCAAGATAAAAATAAGTAATTTCTTCTGATAGTAATACTATTTGCTTTTTTTGAAAAATACACTTCCATAAAAATATGCACTATTTTATCCACAGCAAACACTAGAATATCATGAGCACCATACCCGTTGAAATAAAACCTTTAAAGACCCCCCCCCCCCCCCCCCCCCCTTCCTTGCTAGCCTCCATTTAGCAAGCAATTTATAAATGGTTTATAAATAATAAATGTAGGAGGAATATTAGCCGATCTCGAAATTTGTGGACAGAATGAATAGTATTTATGAATGTGTAGTTAAAATTAATATTTAACTTTGATTGAATTTATAAATCATTTATAAATTGTTTGCTAAACGGAGGTTAGCATGCACTTTTTTCAGTGTATTTCACTTCAAGAACGAGGAGAAATAATTATAGTTTATGGCAAAGTTTTAAAAGGTGTAAAGCATGACAAGGCGGCAAAACTGAACCTCAAGACTTGCGAACCTAGGCATGCATAGACAAAGTCTAGGTGCGATAAAACGTTTTCTCACCTTTTAGAACACTGATTTAGGGTAAACTACACGACAGCTTTGAACATTTCAATTTCAATGATGCAACAAACTTCGGCTAAAAATTCTTTTGTCACAATTTTTTTTTTCAATGTGCATCATGCCTTGACACTCATTTACTTGAGCTTACATTGACAACCTTGTTAATTGCTGCTAATTAGGAGTTTTGGAGTATTGTTAAAGGCAAAATCCCAAGTCACTGTATATGAAAACAAAATTAATCAATATATAAGGACTGGAATTATTCCTCTTTTAAGTCTTAAATTTTGAGAAGATTAATTTAAGTTATGTGCACTGAGAATGATGTATGGAGACATTGTGACATCACCTTTATATGTATAGATGGTATAAAGCACAGCACAATGATATACAGTATACTTCGGGGTTCTCTCTGTGATTTTCTACATATCACCTTAATCTCTCTCATAAAGTATGGTTTCTCCATTTTTCGTGCAAACAACAATTGTGGATTGGTGGTGGAACCTAAAAAGATGTCGTTTTAACAAGAGAATCACGTGGAACACAAATGATTTACATTGACAATCTTGTTACTCTTGTATGCTGGGATGGAGCTAGCTTGTCGAAGTATGGGGTCCTAGAGTTGAAGGGGTGGGGGCCCACGGGGGTTCCCTGGCAGCGCCCTGAATTTTTTTTTTTTTGAAACATTATATGTTAAAATGAGAGAAGTTGATACTTTGTGATAGAGAAAGGAAATAAAGTAACATAAATTAATGTACATTAGTTGGAGACTTGAAAAATGGTAATGCATTCATGGAGATATGTCGGTAATCAACAATTATTTTCTGAGCGCTTACAATTCTACTGTTTTAAATTTCAAAATTAGAAGTTAAGACTTAGGCATATATGCATAATGCATTTTAATTTTTATAGCTAAAGAATTCAAAATTTTAGTATTCTCGTTCAGTTAATATATGTAAGCGGGTTTAAAATATTATATTCCCCTGCAATAAAAGGTCTTTCACATAGACACCCAAATAGAGAACTTGAAATCTCAGTACTTCAAAAACAAAATGCAAATTATGAAATTCATGAAAGAATTTTTCAAATGCGTAGAATATTCATTTTATTGCCTTCATAAAATTAAAAAAAATTAAAAATTAAAAAAATTTCAAAAATTTGCGGGGGGTGGGTTCCGGGTCCCCCAGGACCCCCTACCTCCGCCCTTGCTTGTATGAAATGTGATTATCATCGACCTTACTATTTTAAGCGAGGCATATAATGAAAATTATGAAAGTATGATGTTAAAATAATGTTTTTGAGTAATCTGTTTTAAATAGTACAAATCGATGTCTAAAACTGTTAAATTATGGAATTTAATTATTGTCAATCCTAATTATTGCAGTGGGGTGAAACGACATAGTCTCACATTGATGCGAGCTTCTATAAATCTCGCGTGTTCTTGAGTGTTTATTTTTTCTTTCTTCGAATTAATTACTCTCGTGTAATAGAATTAAGGTTCATAATTCTCAACAAAAACATCGTCAAGAAAAATGTTTATAGGAAATTTCATCCTTAACAATTGGAAAAATGTCTACAAACGCATGGTTGAGGAAATTAAACTTGAAAAACCCGTTTGTGGAGGAGCTGCTATGTAGTAGAAGAAGAGAACTGGTACACCAACATGACCAATAAGCTTACATAACAAAATACCAGACTTACAATATGAACTTCCTAGTACTAAAACATTTTTACTGTCATTTGGTAAGAGATTTGGATGTCACCAGACTTACTAGAAGAAAAATAAGCTAGAATACTTATTTATGTTGTTCACTATCGTGTCCCAAACATGCAGTTCATGAATTAAATAACTGTAGTACAGTCACAAGCCTTGATCCTCATTCCAAGTTATGCAGACTCCAATATTAGAATAACAGAACAAAAATCTGTGTAGTCATTTGTCCCAAACTTCAATAGGAATGTGGATAAGAGAAAAAAGTAAGATTTTAATCTTGAAATAGAGATAAAGGCCTCTAAACCTCATGGAGAAAATGCATAGAGTTGTCTGTTGTAGAAGATAAAGCAGAAACAGTACAAAAAGAGGATGTCGATCCCTTCTTTCTTGATGGAGACAGAGAATCATTTGTTACGGCTCCTTTTTCCTATTCGTGAATTGTCTCTAACATCTTTGATGCTCGGTGCCTCATGATGCTCACAAATTGTGGTGGTGCTACTTCATTTATAAATCTAGCAATTCTAGCGTTTGCCATTTTTGCTTGCAAGTATTTTGTGACTAATAGGGTGGAAGAAAAAGGCTTGTGTGTGTGACGAGATTGCTGGGATTGACGAACTAAGAATATGGGAAGGTTGAGATTTATAGGGGAATGCTTGGCCTAATATGATGATTTTTTCCCCCCAACATTCCCCTTCAATGAGACTCAAACCCTGCTTCGTTCTTACCACTTGAGTTAGGCCTTGATCTGCTATGATTTTCGACAAAATGGATGAGATTATAGCTTCATGATTAGGCTTAAATTGACTGAGTAGTCATGATTGAATGTATAAATGATTTTAAGCTGTTTGTGCCGCTTCTTACTTTTCGTATTTATTGTGAAAACAATATATCCAAAATTAATTTCATTAATGGGGTCATATGGTGCTACGTGTCTGTGTATTTGTAGAAAATGCATGCTACTTAAATATTTGATTTTTGTTGGCACCAAAGCTTCCAATTTTGCACTTTCCAGAGTTTTACTCGAAGCTACCTTTAAATGCCACCTTTTAGTTGATAATATATAGAAGGTCTGATTGGCTAGAGGAAATAAATGGGTTTTCCTTTGTAAAATGCTGGGATTTTGTATCTGTCGGTGGCGGTAGTATATGTAAATGGTTGTTCAAGACAAGGAAATATTCAAGTTTAATTCGCAGAAGCATAATTAAACTTTAAAGAAAGAAAGTAAGAAAAAGAAAACAAAAGGGAAAACGAAATCTGAGGCAAGTGAAAACATTTTCTCCTTCAAATAATATTGCCCCGCAACAGTGCTAACGGACTATGACACTTGTCTCACAAGATGCAACGAATACAACTTGTGGTCGAAACACTTCAAACCTCAAGCAACAACAAACTTAGAATGAGTTTTTCTCTCTACACGAAAAATGGTTTTTGAATGACTTTTGGAGAGTATTTTGCTAGAGTTTTTGATATTATGCTCAATGTAAATGATATGCGATGCATTATGAACGTCCAAAGGGTTCTTTATATAGAAGAGGAAAGGTTGTGAGTGAAATGTCGTGCCCCAAACTCAGCAACCATTGCCAAAGGTCGCAACATTTGTTGTCGCTAGCGTGTTGCTCGAACGATAGTGACACCTTTTCATCATAGCTTCTCTCGCTAACCTATCTCTAGACTATCACTCGAGTGACAATCTCATCGCTCAAGCGATACGTGAGCAATGGAGATAGTCATTTTCCACTCTTTCCATCCAACTTTGGACCACAATTTCTCTTTCATCCGGAATTGATTTTGAGATTTCAAATATACCTGAACGATCTACTCGATGAGTAAAACAAGTTAGTTATTTATATTCATAATTTGACTATCGAATCAAGTCTTAATATTTGGTCGAAGTTGACACAAAAGTCACTTTTCCATACTTAATTTCATTCTCTAAATCAAATCCCAACAATACCCCCACATGAATTGAAATTCGAATATTCTCATACTATGTAGAAATATGATGTATTGTAGAGAGAGAGAGAGAGAGAGAGAGAAACATTGCATCAGGTAAAGTTGCTTCTGACCTTGAACATTCCTTAGTGAAATACTGTCGAATTTACTTGGCTAATTGGTAAACGTGATATCATGAACCATTCAGCCGTTGGTATAAATCAAGACAATAATACTCACACAGATGTCTTTCCTAAATTGTTCAAGTTCTCATGATTTGGTTTATTTCAGACCGAACCACTCAGATTTCAAAAGTGTTTAGAAAATTTCAGCCTTGAACAATTTTCATTGAGGCAGCCCCACCTCACACTTACATAGGTGACATTAAGAGTATTATGCCCTACTCAACTTGACTTAATTAAGATATATGAATCATTAAAAGGATAACTTAACCTTAACATTCTGCATAAAACACTTAATTATCATAGGAATGAGTTAGGAAATATTTTCCCAAGTGCTTCATCGAATATTCATAATTTAGTTGTCCATTTGAACTAAGATCTTGGGATCTCCAGTTAACAAGGTAGGGTTATCATTACAAAGATATTTATGCAGTAGGCTTTAATTACATTTCTTTCGATAGGCATCGTACTTGATCCCTCGATGAACCTTTAATAAGTAGATCTACGATGTTCTCCTTCGATTTCATATAATCTATAGAGATGATACCATTAGAGATCAATTGCTTAATTGTAAAGTGTCTATGATGTATATGTTTAGACTTACCATTATATATGCTACTTTGAGCTCTTCCAATGACCGATTGACTATCACAATATGTACTAGTTGCAAGTATCGACTTAGACCAACATGGAATCTATTCTAAGAAGTTACGAAGCCATTCTGCTTCTTTCCCAACTTTGTCCAAATCAATAAACTCTGATTCCATCGTTGATTGATCTATGCACGTTTGCTTTGTTGATTTCCATGATATAGCAGCTCTACCTATGGTAAATATATAACCACTAGTATACATAGCATCCTTTATATCGGATATCCAATTCACATCAAAATATCCTTCTAATACCGTGAAATGTAATCCATAGGTTAAAGTATACTTCAAATATCTAAGAACCCTTGTTAAAGCCTTCCAATGATCGTGGCTTAAATTACTTGTGAATCTACTAAGTTTATTCACAGCAAATACTTTGTCCGGTTAAGTGTAGTTTGTAAGATACATAAGATCGCACACAACATGTGAATACTTTAGTTGTGACACACATTCACCTGTATTTTTTACTAAGTGTAAACTTGTGTCAATAGGGTTTTCGTAGGACTTTTCTAATTACATTATACCTTTTAAGTTTATTATCAATGTAGTGAGGTTGGGAAAGTATAATTTCTTCTGATGTTCTAGATATCTTAATCCCAAATATTACATCAGCACTACCCAAGTCTTTCATATCAAATTATTTTGTTGATATTCTCTTGGTGTTTATCATTATTTCATGACTATTCATCATTATCAACATGTTGTCTACATATAGACATACAATCACGTAGGTCTTTGGTGTATGTTTAATGTATATACCTTTGTCACACTCGTTTATCTTAAACCTATTAGACAACATTATTTTGTCAAACTTTTGATGTCATTGTTTAGGGGCTTGTTTCAATCCATACAATGATTTAACTAGTTTAAAACCTTTTGTTTGTGGTTAGGAGAGATGAACCATTCGGATTGTTCCATGTATATGTCCTCTTCTAACTCAACATTTAGAAATGTCATCTTTACATCCATTTGTTGAATCTCAATGTTATATAATGTTACATTAGTAATTAACAACCTTATCGATATGATTCTAGTTACGAGTGAGTAGGTATCAAAGAAGTCAATTCCTTCTTTTTGTTTATATCCTTGGCAACTAATCTAGCTTTATATTTGTCAATAGATTCATCCGTTTTAAGTTTCCTTTTGAAAATCCATTTACACTCTAAAGGCTTGTTCCAAGAAGTAATTCAACTAACTCACAAGTATGATTTTACATTATAGAATCTATCTCACTATTGATAGCTTCTTTCCAATGCGGTGCTTTCGGTGTAGACATTGCTTCACTAACAACAAAAAATGGGCGGATATTGTCTTAAGATTATCGATGGCGGTAGTATATGAAAATGGTTGTTCAAGACAAGGAAATATTCAAATTTAATTTGCTAGAGCATAAATCAACTTTAAAGAAAGAAAGTATGAAAAAGAAAACAAAAGTTAGTCTATTTATATCTATAATTTGACTATCGGATCAAATCCGAATATTTGATCGAAATTGACACAAAAGTCACTTTTCCATACTTAATTTCATTCTCTAAACCAAATTCCAACAATATCCTAATAAGGTTTTTCTGTGTTCGTTTTTATTACAATTATGATCTTATATGGTTCTTTAGATTTCCTAGTAGATCTAGCAGTCAACTAAGTAGAGCGCGAAAAAAGGTTCATATAGATGATCTTAAATTTATTGAAAGTTAGGTTTGATTTAAGATGGGGAATATCAATAAATTACATTGTTTGATTTGGTTCATTTGCTCTAAATTTTTGTACTTAATTTTTTTGGGAAGTACCTTGACGGTGTCCATAAAATGGCAAATTAAGAAGACCTTATTAGAGAAATATGGAAAACTAACTCGAGAAGAAGTATGATGTGTAGTTTAATCAACTACGTGACAACAATAATATTATAGTATTTTTCCGACTTCTATTATAGGGTATACACGAAAGTTTCGTGAATAGATTATTACTATTGAACTTCCTCGTATAAAGGTTTAAATTGTTAGAGAGTAAACACATTTATTTATTTAATTTCAAATCTTTAACATAATTTGATACACATATCTTAGTTATTAAAATAGAGTAATTATTGTTATTTTGGATGCATTGAGGCTTAATTTTATACATATTTCATTTGTTAGGTGTAAATCAAGGAAAATCGATGGAATTCGACAAAATGAGCGAAAAATGGCTAAATAGGCTTAATCCAAAGTTTCAGGACTAAATTGCAAAGTGCCAATAGTTTATTTGGACCTAATGTCGATGATTGGAGGAGGTGTGGAAGCAATTAGATGGAATTGGAAGACAAAAGACCAAGAAAATATAAAAAATGAGCTAAAAAGAATGAGGAACAAATTTGAGGGACCAACGTGCAACAAAAGGAAGATTTTATAACGGCATGCGCACACATGCATTTTGCACCATGCGCGCAATACCCTACAATCTATTTACCAATAGCAAACCCAATAGGAGGGGTGCATATGCCATTTCTAGGACTGAATGGTCCAACTTCTTCGTTTGATCTAAATTCTTATAGAGATCAAATTCAACCTACTATTTAACCTACGAGGGGGCCAAATGAGGAAATAGAGACATCAAAACCCTATTTTTCACCACAAGAAGGAGGCTAATACAAGATTCAGAGGCAATGAACACTAGAGATTGGAGATTCAAAGTCCGGGTTGAAGATTAACGAAAACAAAAATTGATTTTTCACTTTTCAATCATTGTTTTCCATTTCGGGTGATGTTTTTCCAAGTCTTTTGTGTAATGTATATAAAAACATGCTAGGCTAATTCTTTTCATGTATTGGAAGAAGATGAAATATTTTATTATTTATTTTTAATTTAAGAAAAGTAGTTAGTTAAATTCTCATTTTTCTTGATTAATCTTACATGCGTAATTTTATTATTAATCTTGCATGCATAATCCATTCACTAGCAAGGTTGCCTTTCTTGGTAATCAAGTCAGCCACTTAAATGAGACGATGACTTGGTTAACTCAATCATCTTCTACTTCTAAGAAAGTTTGGGTCAAGAGGAGCGACATGGAAGGTTGTGAGAATGGTCGTGCTCTTCATGGTAAGAGATTTCAATTTTTGCCCTGATTTGGTGATTAGATGCATGCATGTGCAGTCCATATTGTCCATTCATTCATGCATGCATCCCATTTATTTCATATTTATTTACTTATTTTCATGCATTTTATTTTATATTCTTGTGTTTTGTTTGACTTTTTCTATGTTTGATGCATTCATATTTTTATACAAAAAACAAACAATGTTTTTTTATTATTGCTTTGGATGAAAGTTTTTTTTAAAAAGGGAGAAACGAGAACAAAAGGATTTTGATCTGGAAACTATTTTACAGCGTGATATACAATACACTTGATTTTATTGGTTGTAATCAAGAATGAGGTTATTCAGTGAGCTGTAACATACTTTCCATTTGTTAGCTTAGAATACTTATGGAGTATTTAATATAGGTTTCTTCATATACCATCTGTACTGCATACACTATGATCTTGATAGTGGAACTCTACCGCGTATATGAGATTTGAGATGACAGTCACATGTTAGTAGGGTAACTTTAAACATGAATCGGCCTTTTTAATTAGACCTAAGCTCGATATTATCCCTGTAAGAATCAATTTATGTTGAAAAATGGCTCAATATCTTAATGCTACTTTTCGAAACCTACTTGATTTGAGTAATTAAGCTTCAAGGGTTTCACATAACCTGATGCCTATGGTCAGCTGACTTAGGTTAACCAGTTTAAAGCTCATTACAAAAGTCATGTTAGTCACTTAATGGAAAGGAGTCTGCACTTAAGATAAAAAATATATATATGACCATTCCTGTTGAAAGTTGTGATAAAAGATAAATATTTGTGTTGTAAGTCAGGGGGAGAAAAGAAATTCTTAATTCCAAAAATGACCTTTCATATGTAGGTTCTAATGTGCCTTACGAGTTTGACATTCATAAGTAAAGGAATATACTTATTAGCAGCGATATTTAGCATGTCCTTTCTCATAAAATTAAGGTTTAGAGTCCTACTGTCAGAAGATTAGTGACACTTAACACATATGAGTCACTTATATCATTTACTCTAAGGGCACTTTAAGTTTGAGTTGTGGGAAAGATTATTGTTCAATGCATATACTTGAATTTGCTTATACCTATATTATTAAGATGTTGTGTGATTTTGTTTTGTCTCTTGTCATTGTGTGACAAAAAGGTGGAGAAAAAATTAAGTTTTAATTGTGATTGAAATTGCAAAATTGATATCGTTTTTTGACTTGCATTTTATGTCTGAGGGGTTGTTGGGGGTGAGACATAGATACATTTATCTACTGCTTAAACATTTAAAGAATTTGCAGTTAGGGGGAGCACATGCATAATTGCTTAATTTCAGTTTCGCTAAATTAAGTCTTTGATGTTTTGATAGTGTCAATGTTTAGTTTTGATATATTGGGTTGCATTGATACTATGTCTTAGTTTAGCTTGCGATGTGAAACTGAAAAATATGCTTCGTGAGTTACAATTGCTTAAATGATATTTACAATTGAATTGTGATTATCATTGATCTCGTTTTACATACATTTTACACTGGTATTTGAATTGTCTATTTCAGGAAACAGGTACTGTAGAATTCGTTCAAGACACTTTGTAGTTGTAGGTTATGTCATTATTTTTAAGTCTATAACTTTCATTTGATTACTGTCTTGACTTAAATTAGTGTTCTGTCACAGAATGTCAAATGGGGAGTTTGTTAGGTTTTAGTTGATTTTGTAATTGACAAATTATGTGGACAAAAGGACTTAATTTGATAGGATATAAAAGTTGAAGAAGTAATGTGTAATTTGTTCAAAAGTTAGTTAGTAGGCCTAGGGTTTCAAGTTTGGAACAAGGAGGAAAACAATGCGGATTTTCGTTGGATTGTCGTCAAGGGTTGGCTCGAACTACAAAAGCAGAAACATCGTGGTTAGACCGTTACCCTTCCTTCGCTCGAGCGCCACACTGTCACTCAACTGTCGTGCCCTCGCTCGATCGACAGTGTTGTCCGAAAAATTTTTATTTCGCAATTTCAAGGCTTTTTACACAGCCCATTCGTTTCTTGACCTACCTATAAATATCAAAACTCACTTGCACATTTTTCTAAGGTTGAATATTGAGAGAAAGAATTTAGAGAGTGAATCCTCCACATTATTGCTTTCAACCTTCGTCTTGTGTGAGATATTTTGAGAGAAAAACATCATATCCATATCCAAATTCCAAAACCCGCTTCTTATTCATCTGGTCAAAGTTCTGAAGATCAAAGGAAGTCGACAGGAGTTCCTATCTATGAAGAACGGGTCATTCTTCGTGATCTACGGAGATAAACGGTACTACAAGGCTGGGAGTGCTGCAATGTATCAGATTCCTCGAAGAACTTTGACAATGCAACTAAGGATTGGTGCAGGGGAGCACGGGATCCAGGGATAGCTGTAAGGAGTGTAGTCTGGTGGTCAGATAGTACGGGTCGTCTAGTCTGATTGACTGTAAGTTGTTAAGATCGTTTATAGTGGATTGCCTGACAAAGTGCTCGAAGTTGTTTCCCAGCTGGGTTACTCCGTGAACATCACAGTGTTTGATTTACTGTTTTACTATTTATTGTTTATTATACAACTGTGGTAATTCAACTTAGGACAAATTGACTTGTATGTTTAATCATCTAATTAAGAATTAAAAGTGACTTGTTGCTGTTTAATTCAATATATTTTTAAACTCCGCATATTACACCTATTTACCCCCCTCTAGGTATTGTTCGTGAGAGTTTGACATGGACATGGGTTACGGCCATCAACAACCCATAAGACCATAACCGACGACAAGGGTATGAAATTGAATTTTTTAAGAGGCAGAATTTGAAGTGGTAAGCTTTGGGGATGTTTGTGCAGTGAAATTAATAGAGATGAAGGACGAAATAGTGGAGGAAGAAGATGATGAAGTGGCGCCGGTGGAGGTAGTGACCGAGAGGGGTGCGGCCGATCATTGATGGAAGAGCAGTGGAGACTCATTGGTCATAGCGTCCTTGTTGGATTGAGGTCCTGATACCATGTAAAATCTAAAGAAGAAAGAAGTTTAAGAGAATAAATAACCACACTTCATTGATATTTCGAGTGATCTTTATAGGTATACAAGTGTTTAACTCTTAAGTCAACTTCTGCTGAGTTACAACAATCCATCATACAGATAATAATAATACTTATAAGTTGATAGATGCTATCTAAGGTGATAAATGTTATCTAAGACTTGTGTTATCATTTTTTGCACTTCTCTTTTTCTCTGACAGCCATGTAGCAGAAGAAAAAAGAATTAATACATCAGTTTACATATCCAAGTAGATTTACAATATGGTCATCCAGTCTTCCTCACACGAAAACATTTCTGCCTTTTTTGGTAACAGAATTGGATAGTACTGGATTGCAATAAAGAAGAAAGAGAAGCTAAAATCTACTCATGTTGTCTAATACTGTTTACCAAACACTCACTTCATGAAAGATATGTAGTGCAGGTCCCATGTCTGGATCCTCAATCCAAGTTATGAAGACTCCAATATTCAAATAACATAACCAAAAATTTTGGACTAGACAAAGGACTGAAATTTCAGTAGGACTGTGAATAAGCACAAACAGGAGGATTTTAATCTCGAAATACAGATAAAGACCTCTGAACCTCACGAAGAAAATGCTTAGAGTTGGCTGTTATAGAAGATGAAGAAGAATTAGTACAAAATAAGGATGTCAATAGGTTCTTTGGCGACGGAGGCAGAGAATCATTTGTACGGGCTTCTTTTTCTTCTTCGTGAATTGTGTCTAACATCTTTGATGATCGGTGCCTCATGACGCTGACAAACTGTGGTGGCGCTACTTCAGTTATAAATCTAGCAATTCGAGCATTTGCCATTTTGAGACTACTAATGTGGGAAAAAAATGCTATAGTGTGTGTGAATAGATTGCTGGGATTGAGAACAACTAAGAATGTGGTCTAGTTGAAATTTATAGGGATGCTTGACCTGATTTCCAGCAACTAGATGAGATTATAGCTTCATGCTTAGGCTTAAATTGATTGAGTGGTCCTAATCCAAAGTATAAATAATTTTGAGCTGTTTCTGCCGCTTCTTACTTTATGTATTTATTGCGAAAATAATACGTCCAAAATTAATTTAATTACTGGGGTCATATGGACATGGTGCTATTTTGTCTGTGTTGAAAATGCATAATACTTCCAATTTTGCACTTTCCAGAGTTGGACAGGAAGCCGCCACCATCTATCAGTTGATAACCCGTGAAAACGTTTGATTGGTTAGAGGAAATAAAATGGAATTCCCTTTGAAAATGCTGGGGTTTGTATCCTCATAAAGTTTCCATGAATTAGTTTTTATTAGAATACCTTGAAGTCAATCTAGCAATCAATATAGTAAAATGGTGAAGAAGAAGTCACGAAGTCGATCTCATATTTATTATTAACAAGATCTGATTTTTCGTTGTCGCAATATATGTATGCCAATGTGGTTAGAGGTGACTATCCATATATTGTATTGTTTCATTTGTTTCATTTGAACTTAATTTTGGTAATTCAATTTTTCTGAAAAACACTTGTCCGCCCATGAAAGGGTTATCTAAGAATAAAAAACAGGAAAAACTAACTCAAAAGTAAAGTATAATGTGTAGTTTGAACAACCTTATCTAAAAAATATAAATTGTTAGAACGTCGACACATTAATTTACAAGTTCAGTATTTAACACGATTATGACCTACACATCAAAATTGTTCGTTTATCATATAACTTTCTCTCGTATTTTTCCTAAATTAGTAACTATAAGACATTTATACCATCACGAACTATCTTATCTAGAAGTTAGTCCCTAATATGTGATGTTAATAGACTTTGGAATCGAACATGATATAAATTCTTTGTAACCTTTCTTTTCATCTTATCCAAAACTCAGTTTTGTCATGGATCTCCTGTCCTCCACACAAACATTCCATGCCCCCTGCCATTGTATCTCTATCTAATACCCTTGTATCCATGGCAAGTCATACCTTCGGGCAATTCGAGGAACAATTTAAAAAATTATTGACTTCGAAATCTTTATCTACTTGAACCCTATTGTTTAAAAAATATTATCGTGTTATTATCTATGCGTACGCACCATGTATACCGTGTCCATTAGGGTAAATTGGAAAGCAAAGGCCCCATGGAACGGATTAGGATTAGTGATGGCAATGGGACGGGGCCTTGCCCCGTTTCATGCCCCATTTAGTTTTTTTTTTTTTTTCTTGAACCAAAAATTTCCAATTAAATACAAATTCAAAATTTTTTAATCCAAAGCAAACAATACTTAGAATAACTACATCAATATCCAAACCAAGCAATGAAAACAAACAATGTTCAAATTTTTTTTTATTTAACTAGGCGGGGTCGGGCACCCTCGCCCCGCTCTGCCAACCCATCGGAGTAGGTTTTTTTGCCATCTCTAATTTAGGATCAAAAGGAGTCCCCAGAAAAGGTGATAATTTATCAGTTCTGGAGAGGTTTGGACCCATTGCTGTGTAAAGAGACGCGTCCAATAATTCCAAACATGGCATTTAATTCATGTTGAAAATTCTTATTCCAGTGACTTTGTATTCTGTCTTAAAATTTGGTACTGACAAATTGATGCCTTTCTGCAAACAACCATGCTACATTTACATCCTTGGTACACATCTCTCTCACATGTGTGTGGGGCCCGCAATGTGGGGCCCATTGTGGACCCCACACACATGTGAGAGAGATGTGTACCAAGAATATACACTTGACTTTTCCTTCTGCAAATTACATAAATGGAAAGCGGGTTATTGCTGTCTAGTGCTCCTAACTTTACCATTTTCATTAACAAATAAATTTATAGGACTAGACAAGTTATGACATGTTTAGAGCATGTTTGGTTAGTAAGTTAAATTTTTTTTTTTTTTTTTTTTACGTGTAACTGATAAGTAATTTTAAAATATATAATTTTTTTATCAATCGAAGACGAAGACGGAAATAGTGAGTGTTGACCCCAAAAAATGTTGCCAACCGTAGCCGGACCCGTACGCGCACGTGATAACCTCGTTCAGCTCCGGCGAGTTAAGAGTTACATAATCGTTTAAGAATCCGATCACGAATAACCTGACTTGTTTTTGTCTTTTTGATGTATCTTGTTTTGTGTATTTAAAGGTGCTAAGTGTATTTTTGTATTCAAATTTGCATCATCCTTTTCTATTACATGGTTGGGGCATTTATAGTGTTACAAATAGAATGGTGATCGTCGGATCAATGTACACGTGGCCTCATCTCCCGGCCCGGGCATCACATCTTTGCCATCAAGTCTTCTCAAGTCCCCTTCCCTATATCTATATACTCAATTAAATACTCTTACATTGACATGACAAGACAAGAGTTGCTTTATGCAGGAGTCACATCAATCATTCATAAAGATCTCCATCATGACCACATCTTTGAAGACGAGGCTTGGGCTTCATTTGGTTATAAAGGCCTGGGGAGGGAGTTGCGTTGATGGCTGGTAACAATAGTCCCCCAAGTCCATGTGTAATTATTCATGTTTCGCGTAGACTTTCAGCTGTGAAGTTAGAAATTGTAGAGTACCACGGTTAAGAAGGTTCCTTCGAACGCCGAAGATCGTTTAAGGCCGAGGCAAGTTCATATTAGAACTGGCGTGGCTGAAGTCCTTTAGACGAGGCGAGTTCTTATTTGAACTGGCGTGGCTGAAGTCCTTTTGACGAGGCGAGTTCTTATTCGAACTGGCCAGGCTGAAGTCCTTTTGACGAGGCGAGTTCTTATTAGAACTGGCCAGGCTGAAGTCCTTTTGACGAGGCGAGTTCTTATTAGAACTGGCCAGGCTGAAGTCCTTTTGACGAGGCGAGTTCTTATTAGAACTGGCCAGGCTGAAGTCCTTTTGACGAGGCGAGTTCTTATTAGAACTGGCGTGGCTGAAGTCCTTTAGACGAGGCTAAGCTGTCACCATGATGAGGCGAAATTACAACACTGGCGAGGCTAAAGTTCTTTGGAGATTAGCGCCTTTGACATGACACTTTTGCGTATTCCCAATGCTAATTGTGGCATCGAAACGACTTTCAAGTACCGTACAGCCATCCGCATTTAAGGCGTCATCATGGGCAATTATTAGGCCGTGTGGTATTGGGGGATTCATCCACGCGCGAAGACGCGTTTGTGCGGAACACGCGTCAATCTGAGGCGTTGGCATACGAATCGTCTGGGATCTATGGCCCAGAATGATGCAATCGTGGACGCTTCAGATCAACTAGGCTTATAATCCAACGGTCAGGGTTAAGCCCATTATGAGTATATAACAGAATGGACCCTGCCCTTCTCACACTTTAATTTCGCGAATCGTCCCTCCAAAGCTCTTAAGGTTTTCTTGCTTTCCAGTCTTCCGGCAACCGTCCGGCGAGTGTTTTCTTGCGTTTTAGGTACTTCCTTGCTTCAGTCGCCTTCCCTTCCATTAATACCGTTTCTGCAGTTGTTCCTGTCGTTTTTTAGTTCATAATGTCAGTCGAGGCGTCTTTGGCCGTTACAGTGGCTAGGAGTGGTGAGGAGTCGGTGTCTGGGGCCTCGGGGGAGTGGTACAGTATGGCCGAGGAGCCCATAGATTACGAGGTGGGGTGGGGGGCAGCCAAGATTCAATCCAATATCACATCCGCCTAGCCGAACTGGGAGCTGTAGTAGTAGAGTTGATAGTTCCCGACCCCCACGAAAGAGCCTGCTTTCCGAGGCTAAACTGCGTGGCTTTTAGCGAATACCTGCTTAAGGCAGGTGTGCGTCTGCCTCTGCACCCCTTTTTTAGGGCGGTGCTGAGGACATTTATGTTGTCCCCCACCCAAATCCTTCCAAATGGGTGGAGCCAAGTCGTTGGGACCTACTTCCTTTGGAAGGAAGTGTCCCTAGGCAAGGACTTGCCCCTTCACGTATTCGAGACCCTCTTCCATGCCAGGGTCGTGGGAAAAGACGACTCTAAGGGGTGGTATTATATCACCCCCTGGGGTTCCCATGCCCCCTTCGTAGTGGGACTTCCTTCCTCCATAAAGGGATGGAAGGAGTCTTGGTTCTGGGTAACGGGAAGGTGGCAGAGGGTTGAGGGAGATGCTGTCCCAGCCTGTACCGCGCCGACCCAGTACTACGAAGCATGTGAGTGTTGGTTTGTTTGACTGCAATATATATGCAGCGTCATAGTTCTAATTTTTTGTCTTTGCTTTGCAGACGGCAGCTCGAGGTACGAACTGTCCGAGGCTGAGTGGGGTATCATTGAAGACATATACAGACGATCCCCTAAGCTCCGAAGCTTTAATCACCTCATCGAGAAGGATAAATATTTCATTGATTTTGGACTGATGGCTCCCAAAGGTAAGACGCCATCTAACTAGGTGATTTATGTGAGTTATTGGACACTACTGTCTGCTTTAAGCCTTTTCTGATGTTTGCAGACAAGTTTTCCAAGAATGAGTTTGCCCTGCCTGATATGGCCAGCATTATGAGGGCTACGTCCACCGCCGGGGTGAAGACGTTGAAGCCTGGATCCTCTGGGGCGAAGCATGTAAAGTCCAAGTTGGACCGCCTCAGCAAGGAGAAGAATGAAAAGGAGGCCGAGGAGGGAGCCTCAAAGGGGGCTGGAAAGGAGGGCCAAGTGGTAGCCTCCAAGGGCAAAGGTGTGGCTGAGGAGCCCCGTGAGAAAAAGAGGAGGTTCGGCCCTGGAGGCGGGTCCTCCACAAGTTTTGGTACAACTGTCTCCCACGCGGGGAAAGAGGCGCCCAAGCGGCCGAAGTTGATGCAATCATCGATCGATTCGTCGCTGGTGGCCCAGTCTCGCCAAATAATTAAGGAGGCGACGGAGGCAGCTGAGGCCTCAAAGAAGAAAGTTGAGAGGACCCCAGGGAAGTCTGGGAACTTCCTGGGAGGCAGGGAGGACAAGATCGCTCCCGCGCTTATCGAGATGCTTCCGCCCGAGGTGAGGGGGGCCACCGAGGGGTTCAATAAATTTTGGACGGAGAGGTGGCAGAACTATGTTGCCACGTGCGATGCTGTGGATCTCACTGCCACCCTGGTGAGTCAGGCGGCCAGGGCTTTCGGCGTGGCCTTGGAGTGTCAGACGGTTCTGTCGGACATTCAGTCAAGGAACCGGGCCTCGCGTGACGAACTAGTCAAAGTCCAAGCTGAACTAAGGGAGAAGACTGACATGAACATTGAACTTCGAGTTCAGAAGCACGAAAGTGATGCGAAGCTGGAGTCAGCCCTGGCCGAAGTGGAGGCAATGAAGAAAGAGGTCCACGAGGCCCAGTGTGAGGTGGCTGCTCTTACAAAGAGGGTGGAAACCTCTGATAACCACCAAAAGGTCACTGCCGAGGCCCTGGAGAAGGCAAACCTTGAGCTAGCTGGGGCTCGAGACGCCGGTGAATTCATGGAGAAGCAGATCCAGTGGTATGCCTCGGAGGTGAAGAAGTACGAAGCGGATGTCGTCGAGGCAGGTGAAATTGCAGTGAGGAACTACATTGCTAATTTTCACCTCACCGAGGAGTATCGTCGTTTCGGAATGTATTGGAGCCGGGTGGCCTACCAGGAGGTTTTTGAAAAGATGGAGGAGGTGCACCCCGGGCTGGATATATCTGCGGTGAAGGCAGAATTCCTTGAAGAAGAGGTTCCCCAGACTCCGGCTGAGGAAGGCGAAGTTGAAGAACTAGATTCTGATGACCTGCCCGCTGAAGTCCCCCAAGTTGTGGAGGCACCTACTTCCGAGGCTGCAGACCCCCTAACTACCTCTGAACTCTAGCTTGTAAATTTTATATAAGGCGTTTAGCCTCTTTGTAATGAATTGTCTGAATGAATGAAAATTTCATGTTTTGGCCTCTTCGTCGTGTATAGTCTTATCTTTCATGTTGTGCAATGACTATTCAGACGTCACTTAAATAAAAAGGGCTCAATCAAAGTAATAACCTTACGGAATAAAACCAAACGAAAGGAGGTTTGTGTGGACTTCTCCCTTCGATGTTCAGCCTCATCGAAAGGAGGCTTGTGTTAAACGCCTCGGAGCTCAAACGGGGTGGCCCCTTTTAAAGGTTTCACTCTCTCCTCCGGGGCTTCCACGCTTCCCAACATGGTGGATGGTTCATCCAAGAGGGGCTTCTCCTTTCGATGTTCAGCCTCATCGAAGGGAGGCTTGTGTCAAACGCCTCGGGGCTCGAACGGGGTGGCCTTTTTTAAGGCTCCGCTCTCTCCTTCGGGGCTTCCACGCTTCCCAACATGGTGGATGGTTCATCCAAGAGGGGCTTCTCCTTTCGATGTTCAGCCTCATCGAAGGGAGGCTTGTGTCAAACGCCTCGGGGCTCGAACGGGGTGGCCTTTTTTAAGGTTCCGCTCTCTCCTCCGGGGCTTCCACGCTTCCCAACATGGTGGATGGTTCATCCAAGAGGGGCTTCTCCTTTCGATGTTCAGCCTCATCGAAGGGAGGCTTGTGTCAAACGCCTCGGGGCTCGAACGGGGTGGCCTTTTTTAAGGTTCCGCTCTCTCCTCCGAGGCTTCCACGGCATATTTTTGAAACGAGAATTTTATTCATTTACAAAGGCTGGGAAAACATTTCCAGCAGGGAGGTTACATTCAAAAGCTCTTCATTGATAATACATTCTAAGATGCTCGATGTTCCATGGGTGGGGTTGGACCTTGCCATCCATGTCTTTGATCCAATAGGTGCCGGGCCTAATCTCCCTTTCAATTCGGTAAGGTCCTTCCCAGTTGGGTCCCAAGGTACCCGCTCCTGGTTCCCTCGAGGATAGGAAAACCCTGCGGAGTACTAGATCATTGATACGGAAGGATTTCTTCTTCATTTTTGAATTGTAATACCGGGTCATCTTCCTTTGGTAGACAACAAGCCTTTGCTGAGAATCATTCCTTTTCTCCTCAAGAAAATCGAGTTCACATTTTCGGAGCTCCTCATTTGATATCTCATTGAAGCTCAATCTCCGAGGAGATGGCAATCCTACCTCAACAGGGCTCATGGCCTCAGCGCCATAAGTCATTGAGAAAGGGGTTTCCCCAGTAGGAGTTCTGCTGGTAGTCCTTATTGCCCAAAGGACATGAGGCAACTCATCCACCCAAGCTCCCTTGGCTGCGTCTAGTTTCTTTTTCAAAATATGTTTAATGGTTTTGTTCACAGCCTCGACTTGGCCATTAGCTTGGGGATGGTGGGGGGAGGAGAAGTGCTTCTTGATTCCCAATTCTTCACACATGTCTCTGACCTTCTTGTTGTCGAACTGTCTCCCGTTATCAGAAACAATGGAGTAGGGGATGCCAAAGCGGCAAATGATATTTTTCCAAAGGAATTTGGAGGTGTTGGCCTCAGTGATCTTTGCCAAAGGTTCAGCTTCCACCCATTTCGTAAAATAATCTATGGCCACTATGGCGAAACTGGCGCTTCCTTTGCTCTTAGGCATGGGGCCAATAAGGTCCACACCCCATTTGCTAAAGGGCCAGGGGCTGGACACTGCAGTAAGCTCCTGGGAAGGTTGCCTCTGCACGCTGGAGAAACGTTGGCACTTGTCACACTTACGGACAAATTGGAGGGCATCTTTTTTCAAAGTAGGCCAGTAGTATCCTTGTCTTAGCGCTTTGTTGGCTAAAGCCAACCCTCCGGAATGGTTGCCGCAAACGCCCTCATGAATTTCCCGGAGTACATAATTAGCTTCCTCCCCTCTGACGCACCTAAGAAGAGGCGCGGAGAATCCACGTTTATAGAGGACATCATCAACCAGCAGGAAACGGGCCGACCTTCTTCTGATTCTATATGCCTCTTCCTTATCATCAGGCAAGGATTGGTCCTTAAGGTAGGATATGAGAGGTTGCATCCAGGTAGGAGTACCTTCGACCCACATCATCGTTTCCAAGGAAGTGGATGGTTTGGTGAGATATTCAATTGGGACAACCGTTAACAATTCTGAATCCTTACTACTAGCCAGCTTAGACAAGGCGTCGGCATGTACATTTTCATCGCGCGGGATTTGACTTAACTCGAATTTGTCAAAGGAAGGGAGAAAACTCATCACCACTTTTAGATAGGAAGCCATGGCCTTGTCCCGGGCTGCGAAGTTGCCGTTTACTTGTCCGACCACAAGCTGGGAGTCGCTATTGACATGGAGCCTCTTCACTTGCATTTCCTTAGCTAATCTTAAGCCAGCGAGAAGGGCCTCATACTCTGCTGCGTTGTTGGTCGCTTTAAAGCCAAATCGTACGACACTATTCAACTTGTGACCTTCAGGGCTTACTAAAACCACGCCAGTCCCTGAGCCGGTTTCACCAGCTGACCCATCTATATATAGGTTCCATGAAGGAGGGTTGGCGGGGGCTACAGCCTCGTCTATCATAGGCGCATTGGTAAATTCTGCCACGAAATCCGCCAAAGCCTGCCTTTGATGGCGGCCCTAGCCTTAAAAAGGACCTCAAACTCGATCAGCTCCACTGCCCACTTCAGTAGCCTGCCCGAGGCGTCTGGCTTTTGCAAAACTTGCCTGAGTGGGAAGTTAGTCAACACGTGTATAGTGTGAGCCTGGAAGTAAGGCCTTAACTTGCGGGAGGCAGTAATCAATGCCAGGGCTAACTTTTCCATGTCTGGATAACGAGTCTCAGGAGGTAGCAATGCCTTACTAATGTAATAGACTGGCAACTGGGTTGATCCTTCTTCTCTTGTTAGGACAGCACTTATAGCATCGAGGGAAACAGCTACATATAGCTGCAAGACCTCTCCAAATTTGGGCTTTGATAGGAGGGGGGTTTGTCCTAGGTGCCTCTTCAATCCCTGGAGAGCCTCTTCGCACTCTTCATTCCATTGGAATTTTCGACCTCCCTTCAGAACCTTGAAGAATGGGAGACACTTATCAGTGGCTTTCGAAATGAAGCGGCTGAGAGCAGCTACTCGGCCCGTTAAGCTTTGCACTTCTTTGGGTTTCTGAGGAGACTTCATCTCAATTAATGCTCGGATCTTCTCAGGGTTGGCCTCAATTCCTCGCTGATGGACCATGTATCCTAGGAACTTGCCTGAAGCCACTCCGAATGCGCACTTCAGGGGGTTCAACTTCATGCGATATTTTCGTAAGATATCGAAGGCTCCGCTGAGGTGGGTTATATGCTCTTCTACCTTCAAACTTTTGACTAACATGTCGTCCACATAAACTTCCATAGTGTTACCGATCAAGTCCGCAAACATCTTATTTACCAACCTCTGATACGTTGCTCCGGCGTTCTTTAACCCAAAAGGCATCATTTTATAACAGTAGAGGCCTCGATCTGTGATAAATGAGGTGTGCTCTTCATCCCTTGGGTACATTGGAATTTGATTGTAGCCAGAATAAGCATCCATGAAGCTCAGGGACTCGTGTCCAGCGGTGGAGTCTACTAGTTGGTCAATCCTAGGGAGTGGGAAACTATCTTTTGGGCATGCTTTGTTAAGATCAGAGAAATCGATGCACACTCTCCACTTCCCGTTATGTTTCTTTACCAGGACTGGGTTAGAAATCCACTTCGGGTAGAGGGCTTCCCTGATGAAGCCATTATTAATCAGTCTCTGAACTTCCTCTTTCAAGGCCTCATATCTTTCCGGGTTCAAAGCTCGCCTTTTTTGTCTATGCGGGGCAACTTTAGGGTCTATTTTCAAGTGATGGCAACTGACTCCAGGGTCGATGCCCACCATGTCCCCATGCCTCCAAGCAAAGACATCCTGGTTCTGACACAAAAATTCTTTAAGTTCATCCTTAAACCTTGGGGCAAGACTTTTACCAACCTGTAACTGCTTGGTGAGGTCTTTTGGATCGATAGGGAAACTCTCTAGTTCTTCCATGGGAGCCGCCTGGGGATCAATTTCAATAATTCGTGGATCAAGTTCATCAAGTGTTGGTAACTTAAGGCTACAGGCGCCTGTTACCATATTCATATCCCTAGGCTCAGCTTTCCTTATGGAATTAAGGTAGCACTCCCTGGCTCCTCTTTGGTCTCCCCTTACCGTTGCCACCCCTTTATCAGTTAAAAACTTCATGCACAAATGGTGAATGGAGGTAATCGCTCCCAAGTCCTTCAACGCGGGCCTTCCCAATACCCCGTGATAGGCAGATCTGCTGTCCACTACTAAAAATTCCATGAAGTTCATCATTGACAAGGGGGGTTCTCCCATCTCCACCGCGAGGGTAATCTTGCCTCTGGGTATGATACTGTCTCCAGTGAAACCAAACAGAGGTGTGCTGGTGGGGGTCAGTTCGTGGTCCAAAATCATCTTATCAAAGGTGGATCCGAAAAGAATGTTCACCGAACTGCCGTTGTCTACCAGCATTCTTCTCAATCCGTTCCTCGCTATTACGGCCCTCACGACTAGAGCATCGCAATGGGGGTAATGAATACCCTTCGAATCCTCATGCGTGAATACAATGGGATGTGATTGGTTCCTTCGAGAGCCGTCGCCCACAATATAACTAGTCAATGGAAGGCCCCTCGCCTCTCGAATATAATTCCTCTGTGAGTTTCGGGTTTCTCCTCCTACGTATGGGCCTCCGAAAATTGTGTCGATCTCATGGATTGGGGCGTCCTCTAATCTGCTTCGGCGGTCTCTCCGCTGATGGTCCCCCGAGCTCCTATGCCTCTCCTGTTCTCCCCCACGAGGAGACGTTTCCCTATGACGGGAAGGGGCCTCATCTCCCCCAGGCCGTTGATCTCGCCTGGGAGGGGGCCTGCTCCTGGGCCTGGAGGTATTCCGGTTGTTGCTCATGGGACTCGGATTTCTGGGATGCAGGGCTATGTCCCTACAATCCTCAGTGGCGTGGCTGTAAGAGTGGTGATATGTGCAATACCCCTGGGAGTTAGTTCTTCCCTGGTTTGAACTTCTTCCCCGACCTCGTCCTCTACGGGGGGCCTGTTGTGTTGACGTGTTTGCTCGGGTGCCAGTGGCTGGTACATCCTCATAAGCCAAAGTGGGTACAGCATTCAATGTGGCTGCGGCAAGCGCTTGGCCTGAACCATGGGAAACTTCAACGCTGGGCTGGCTCCATTGCTGATCCATTAAGTGGGAGGTTGGGCCCCTCCCGCGCTGTCTTTGTTGAGGCTGTAGGCCTCTGCTTGCCCTATTTCTGTGTTCTATTAGTTCTTCGTTGATGATTTCCCGCCGCATCATTTCCAACAGTGCATCGTAGGTAGCAGGATCTTGATTCTGTACATCCCTCCAAAACAACGTGTTCATGTTTAGGCCTCCTCTTAGGGCGGATAGAGCCTCGCGATCTGTAACTTGTACGCAACAGGTCATTTCATCCGTAAAGCGGGATAAAAAGCTTTTCAGAGTTTCCCCGGGTTGTTGTCTCATGTCTTGGAGGCGCTGAATAGGGGCCTCGCCTTCTTTGCTTACTGCAAATCTCTTCAGAAAGGTAGTTTTGAATTCTGGCCAACTTCGAATGCTCCCTGGCGGTAGCCTACTATACCAAATTTCTGCGGCTCCACTCAAAGTTAGGTGGAAGGCTCTACACTTCACAGCTGGGGTGGCACCTCGTAGGCTCATGTGCGTCTTATAGCTGTTCAAGTGCTTCGCTGGATCGCCTCTCCCATCATACTTTGGTATTTTAGGCATCACATAGTGGCTCGGAACCTGGGCGTTCCTTAGTTCTCTCGAGAATGGCAAGTTGTCATCGTCATCATCCAAATCACAGGATCTCTGCGGACCGTCTGAATCATAATTAGCTTCTGCTCCATACCTAGGTGGTTGTGGGGGCAGTCTAGCCTGGGGTTCAGCCTCCTCTTCCCTCCTGTGTCCACGACGAGGCGGTATAGCACGGGGGGCATTTTCTTGCCTTTCCTCCGGCTGCCAAGTGTCAGGAGGTGGGGGCGATGGTCTATTTCTTGGAGCTCGTATTCCCTGTCCAAAAGGTTCTGCCTGGTATCCAGCCTCCTCCCCCCTGAGAGGTCCACGACGAGGTGGTACAGCGCGGGGGACATCCTCTTGCCTTTCCTCCAGCTGCCAAGTCTCAGGAGGTGAGGGACGTTGCCTACGCCTAGGTGCTGGGCTTAGTCTATCAAATACACTGGCAGACCTCCGGAGCCTCGGTTCTGATTCGTATTCAGTAGGATAGTTATCCCCCATGTCGAACGGGGTCTCGGTAGGTCGGTCAGAAGCGTAATTGGAAGAGACGTCGATTCCCACTACCCTTTCCATTGGGCTTCCTTCTCTAGGGCGCCTGGGAGGGCCGGTGCTTTGGCTTGGTCCTTCGTCAGGTCTGTACTGTTCCTGAGGAACATAAGGGGAAGGCGGGGGGCCTCCCTGACCATGCATGTGCATCAACAGTTCTTGCATTGCCAAGTTTTGGTTGGTAATGCTCCTCATATGAGCTGCCATGGTCGCCATTTCTCTAGTTAGCTGGGCCGTTAACCTTCTGCCACCTCGCCTGTGATGGTGGTGGGGTCGGCGTCGGACCGCCGGGGCCTCAGTTTCAGTTTCTCTATTCCGCCTGGGAGGAGCTTCCTCGTTCGAACTCATATTGCTTGAAACAACTCTGGGGGCTTCCTCTTGCTCCTTTTTCAAGAGCAAATCCTACTTAAAGGGGGATGCCGATCAATACCTTTTCGAAGAAAGCTTTTTCCACAGGATTGCTCGTGGTTTTTTGTGTGCGAACTTCCCACAGACGGCGCCAATCTGTTGACCCCAAAAAATGTTGCCAACCGTAGCCGGACCCGTACGCGCACGTGATAACCTCGTTCAGCTCCGGCGAGTTAAGAGTTACATAATCGTTTAAGAATCCGATCACGAATAACCTGACTTGTTTTTGTCTTTTTGATGTATCTTGTTTTGTGTATTTAAAGGTGCTAAGTGTATTTTTGTATTCAAATTTGCATCATCCTTTTCTATTACATGGTTGGGGCATTTATAGTGTTACAAATAGAATGGTGATCGTCGGATCAATGTACACGTGGCCTCATCTCCCAGGCCCGGGCATCACATCTTTGCCATCAAGTCTTCTCAAGTCCCCTTCCCTATATCTATATACTCAATTAAATACTCTTACATTGACATGACAAGACAAGAGTTGCTTTATGCAGGAGTCACATCAATCATTCATAAAGATCTCCATCATGACCACATCTTTGAAGACGAGGCTTGGGCTTCATTTGGTTATAAAGGCCTGGGGAGGGAGTTGCGTTGATGGCTGGTAACAGTGAGTTACAATACTAGTTACTTTTTTGTAAACTTTTAAGGTTGGAGAATTAATTGGAAAGTGGAATAAGCCCCCCTTGTAAACAATGCAGTTTGTGGTGAAAAAAATGATAGAATTCAACCTGACCTACAAAGTAATATTTAAGTAGAACCGTGCTGTGTGCACAGGGAAAACCTGCCATGAAAATTATAGGGGATACTTGGCGTATTTTCATTGGGTGTTGGCAGAAAAATAAAAAAAAAATGGAAAAGACCTTATGGCCAGGGTCAATGACCCACTCTAAACAGGGGCACCATTGGTCAATGGTGCCCCTGTTTAGAGTGGGTCATTGACCCTGGCCCTATAGTAGGGCTAAAAAAAAAAACCACCAATCAGGTGTTGCGCTGTACACTGCCTGGCAGTTATTCCCCAGCATGGATATTATTTCTGAGTGATATATTTTACATCCATTTCAATACAAGAATGAGGAGAAATATGGATTGGTGACGAAGCGATAATCATTTGCGCTGGCTTCTTCTCCCTATTCGTGAATTGTGTCTAACATTTTTTTATGCTCGGTGCCTCATACACGCAGGCTCCGCGCATTATGTGAGAAAGGATAATTCATTATGTACAAAATATTATATACAAATGGATTAATCCAACTTGAAATGCTTGGTCTAATTTTCAATAACTGGATAGCTTCATGCTTAGGCTTAAATCAACTGAGTGGTCTCAATCAAATGTTTAAATAATTTAAAGCTTTTCGTGCCGCATCTTACTTTTCGTATTTATTGTGAAAACAATGTCCAAAATTAATTTCAATACTAGGGTCATGTGTGTCTGTGCATTTGTAGAAAATGCATATGCTTTAAATAATTGCTTTTTGTTGGCACCAAAGCTTCCAATTTTGCACTTTCAAAGAGCTTGACTGGAAGCTACCTTTAAATGCCATCTTTCAGTTGTTACGAAAAAGGTTTACAGTTGGCTAGAGGAAATACAATGGATTTTCCTTTGAAAATGTTGGGGTTTGTATCCTCGTAAGGTTTACATTAGTCGGTATTTATTTCAAATTTACAATTATGAACTTGTGTGGTTCTCTAGGTCTTCAAGTAGATAGCAATCAATTAAGTAGAACAGTGAAGAAGTAATTACGTAGCTGGTCTTAAATTTATTCAGAATGATATGTTTAATTTGTTATTGTTGCTGTCTATATTCATATGTGGTTAGAGGTGGATAATCCATATTACTAATTTTTTCCGACTTCTATTACTAGGTAAACATGAAAGCTCCTTGAATGGGTTATCGGTGTTGAACTAACTCGTCTAAAGATTTAAGTTGTCCAGATCTTTAACACGGTTCATCACACTTAAAATTGTTTGTTTATCAAAAGTTGTCTCGCGCATATTTTCATAAATGCGTAACTACTAGACTTAAACTCAAGACATACTTTAATCCCAGAATTTCTTTAGGGATCACATGCACTTTTGAAATATGTGATGTTAATAGACTTTGACATATTGTATTCGGACATGATATCAATTCGTTGCCACCTTTCTTTTTAGCTTATCCAAAGCTCAGTTTTGTCGTGGATCTCCTATCCTCCACACACAATCATTCCATCCTCTCTTGTCGTTGCGCTCTATCTAAACCCTTGTATTCATGGCAACTTCTGTGAAGTTTAGGAACTAGGCCAATAATGATTGACTTCCAAATCTTATCTATTTTGATAGAATAATGCTACTTGTAAATAAATGATTTACATAATAATTTACATACAAATGAGGTATCAAAAAAGAGTGGAGAAGTTTTTTTTTTTTGAAGAAATTTTGACCTTCACATCATGTGTACGTAGATCATTAAGTAAATCATTATGTACATATAACACAATTGATTTTGATAATATGTTGAATTCTAAATAGAACGCGTATGCACCAATGTGCCATGTTCACAAATCACAAGGGTAAATACTGGAAAGACAAGGCTCTACGAACGGATTACGATTCATAACTGTCCCCAAGAAAAAGGTGATAATTTTGGTTGGTTCTGGAAAGGTTTAGACACGTTGCAGTGAAAAGAGAGACATCCAATAATTTCAAAAAAATGGCTAATTCATATTACATTCACTTTCTGATTGTATTCGATTATAATTCTCAAGCATGCCCTCAAATTGTAAAGACAAATTGCTGCCTTCATTAATGGGAAGTGGCTGGTCTATTCCATTTGGACCTTACTACACGTATATAAAGGTTTATATAAGGAATTACATAATGCCACGTCTGCTATTTGCCAGTTTAGTAAGCTTTTTCATTCAATCTTTTCCCTCAACATCATTTTATGTAATCTCTTATGTTTTATGTACAAGTAGCATAATCCAACTAATTCTAAATTTTTTACCATTTTCTTTAACAAGTAAATGTTATAGGAGATGAAGTTATGATATGTTTGGCTACATTTAAAAAGCTTGTTTATAATGAAATAAGCAATTTTAAAAGAAATAAATTATTGATAAAATTCAGCTTTACCTAAAGAGCAATAGTTTAGCCTCCATTTAGCAAGCAATTTATAAATGGTTTATAAATAATAAATGTAAGAGGAATATTAGTTGATCTCGAAATTTGTGGACATAATGAGTAGTATTTATGAATGTGTAGTTAAAATTAATATTTATCTTCGATTGAATTTATAAATCATTTATAAATTGTTTGGTAACGGAGGTGAGCATGCACTTTTATCAGTATATTTCACTTCAAGAATGAGGAGAAATAATTATAGTTTATGTCAAAGTTTTAAAAGGGGTAAAGCATGACAAGGCGGCAAAACTGAACCTCAAGACTTACGAACCTAGGCATGCATACGTTTTCTTATATATAATGTTATTTGAATTATTCAAGATTATTAATAATAATTCATTCTATTCAATTAGTTTATTTTGTTAAACAATTCAAAGAAGAAAAAAAGGAAAAAAGGGAGGTTAGGGTTTCATTAATTCTGCATAATGAAAATTGAATACAAAAAGATGATTTAACCTAAATATATATATAGGCTAAAACAAAAGAAACTAAAAAGACTATTCTACCCTTAATAAATAATAAAATAAAATAATATTATATTTCTTAACATCTCACCTCAAACTCACGATGCGACAGCTACAAGTATCGAAAGTTTGCTAACTAAAAAACGAAAACGGGAAATCGAATGCGACTTGGTAAAGAAATCTGCAAGCTGGAAAGAAGAAGAAACAAATGGCAAAGTAATTGTGTCATGCTCGAGATAATTACAAGTAAGGTGACAATCGATCTCAATGTGCTTAGTTCGTTTATGAAAAATCGAGTTGTGAGCAATCTGAATAGAACTATGGTTGTCGCAATACATAGGAGTAGGATGAAAAAGAAAAACTCTCATATCTGCAAGTAACCAACGTAGCCAAACAATCTCTTTGATAGTAGATGTCATAATACGATATTCTGCTTCGGTTGAAGATTGAGAAACAATAGATTGTTTCTTGCTCTTCCAAGAAATAAGAGAATCACCCAAAAAAATACAGAAACCAGTAACGGACTTGCCATATGTGGGATCACTGCCATGATCAGCATCAGAGTATGCACGCAGCTCCAAGGAAGAGGTGGATGGAAGTAAAAGACTCTGAAAGACTGTACCCCGAAGATACTGCAAAATACGAAGAACAATTGCCTAATGAACTATAGTAGGAGAAGCAACAAACTGACTAACAACATGAACAACATATGCAATATCTGGACGAGTAATAGTGAGATATACCAAACTCCCAACAATAGTACGATATAAAGTAGGATCCGACAAAGGTAAACCATCAGAAGAAGAATACTTTGCATTAACCTCAATGGGAGTATCAACAGTCTTATTATCAATAAGTCTAGCTACTCAAGAATATCTGCAACATATTTAGACTGAGAAAGAAGATAACATTTAGGCGAGCAGGCTACCTCAATACCTAAGAAATATCATAGAGAACCCAAATCCTTCATTTCAAACTGTCTAGCTAACTTTGTCTTCAAAACTAAAATACCATCAATATCATCACCAGTAATAATCATGTCATCAACATATGAAGATAGAATGATACGACATGCATTAGTGCACTTAACAAAAAGAGCAGAATCATGACTACTAGAGGTAAATCCAAGGAAAGAGATCATAACAGAAAATTTCTCAAACCAAGCACGAGATGCTTGTTTGAGACCATATAACGCTTTCTTTAACTTGCAAATATACCCAGAATCATGTGAAACACCAGGAGGGGGCGCCATATAAACTTCTTCTTGAAGATCTTCATTCAAGAAGGCATTTTTAACATCAAGTTGAAAGATGCGCCATTGACGAACGGAAGCTACTGCAATAAAAGTATGAATAGTGTAGTTATTTTTGCAACAGGAGCAAATATTTCCTCATAATCCATACCATACTGTTGAGAATACCGTTTTGCAACCAACCTAGCTTTGTATCGCTCAATTGATCCATCAGAATTAGTTTTGATCTTATACACCCAACGACAACCCACAACACTCTTACCGGGAGGTAGAGGAACCAAATCCCAAGTACCAGTCTTATGCAAAGCAGAAAGTTCCTCATCCATAGCTTTATAGAAAGAGAGCTCAGATAAACAATGAATAGAAGTAAAAGATGAAGAATAACAAGAATAAGCAAAATATGGTAACTTTGTAGACTTATGAATGTGTGTGGATTGACGTAGAGGTGGTTCCACAATTTCAGACGGAGCTTGAGGGACCATAGGAGAAGAGGGACCTTCAGGTGTACCGGAGAGTAAAGTGTCGATACCTGCAGAATGATTAGTAAGAGTTGCTTGTAAAGATAATGGGGTAAAAATATGAGAATGGGTATTTGAAGTACTAGGAATCTGAGATGACAAACTATTAGAATCGTCAGAAAAGAGATCTATACGAATAAGATCAAATCTAGTCAAATTATGAGTAGTGGATGGAATAGAAAATAAAGGTATATACTCGAGAAAAATAACATGACGAGACACATAAAGTTTCTGAATTGTTGGATCAAAACAACGATATCCGTTTTTACCTTCACCATAACCAAGAAAGACACAACTAGCAGATCGAGATGACAACTTGCTACGTTCTACACGAGGACAAAGAACGAAACAAGTACAGCCAAAAACTCTAAAGAAAGAATAATTAGGGACATACCCATTCAACTTTTCGAAAGGAGAAAAACCTGAAATATGAGAAGATGGAATTGTATTAATCAGACCTACAGCAGTAAGAACAGCTTCATCCCAAAACATACTAGGAACAGAAGAAGACAACAAGAGAGAGCGAGCGGTTTCAACAATGTGCCTATGTTTTTTTTCAGCAACATCATTTTGCTCAGGAGTGTCTGTACACGAAGTTTGGTGAATGGTTCCATTTAGGGCATGCAGCTCACAAAATTTATTACAAGTGTATTCCTCACCCAAATCACACCTAAAACATTTGATAACAGCAGAATGTTGAGTTTTGACAATAGCACGAAATGCTGAGTATATCTTAAAGAATTCAGAACGATATTTCATTAAATAAACCCAACAATAACAAGTATGATCATCAATAAAAGAAACATAATATCGAGACCATTCTTTTGTGGTAACAGGAGAAGGCCCCCATACATCAGAATGAATCAAATCAAAAGGAGAAGAAGAAACAGAAATACTTCGATTAAAAGGAAAAGTTGAAAATTTTGCCAGTTTACATCCACTACAATCAGAAATATCACAAGGTTGCAAATTTCCTAACGTTCCAGTGGAAGCCAAAAATCTTAAATGAGAAGGCGAAACATGACATAAACGAGAATGCCATAAATAAAAGTTAGAAGAAGAAGGACTCAAATGAAAAGAAGACAAATCAACATTAGTAGTAGAAGCAACAATTCACACTTTTAGCTCATCCAAAATATATAGTCCACCCTTCCTACGGCCTGTCCCAATCAACTTCTGAAATTGTAGGTCCTACATATAACAAGAAGAAGAGGAAAATGTTATTAAATTACCAGAATCACATAACTGACCAACAGAAGTAAGATTTAATGTGAGTTTCGGTACATGATAAATATTAGGGAGAGACAAGTGAGGTGTGACAACAGAACCAACACCTGCTAAAGACATATGAGTGTCATTAGTAGTCATGACAGGAATAAAAGACGAATGAGACACATAAGTAAAAATGAAGAATCTGGAGACATATAATGTGAAGCACCAGAATCCAAGACCCATACAGAATGTGACATACCTGAAGAACCATGAGGCAACTGACCTACGGAAGGAGAAGAAGCAGACATAGCTTGTGGCTGTAAGGAGAGAAACTTCTGAAATTGCTCAGCCAGAGTACTAGGATTGGTTAAGGGACATGATGAAGCTACTGCTACAGTATTAAACTGTGGTGGTTTATAGCCCTGAGGTGGTCTATAAGCATTCGATTGTAACTAGTTGCCAGGCTTCCAAACTTAAAATTGTTGCTGCGATTGATTCTGCTGTCTCAACTTAGGACACTGAGCCTTCCAATGACCTTTCTGCTTACAAAAATTGCACTCGTCGGGAGCAACCCTTCCGTAAAACTTATTCTGATTATTAGAAAGTGAATTAGAAGGCACTGCTAACACAGAAGTGTTAGAAGCAGAAAGGATTCCCTTTTCAGAATAAGACTTGAGACATATTTCTTCAGCCAATAACTCAGTAACAACTGAGTCAACAGAAGGAAGTGGAGAACGTTGCAAAATTGAACCTCTAAGTCCCTCAAAATCACTGCGAAGTGCAGTAAAAAACTGTAACAACCGTTGCTACTCTCTATGAGCAATATATGCATCACATGCCTTTAATTCGTCCGATTCTGTAAGAGCCAATTGATCCCAAAGATCTGTCATAGCAGAATAAAACTCATGAATACTCATATTCTTCTGCTGAAGAGCTCGTATGTCATTCTCCAATTGATACTGCTTTGCAAAATTTGACTGAGTGAATAACCTTTGCAGATGATCCCAAACCTCCTTTG
The DNA here is from genome assembly GCA_019097785.1 of Fraxinus excelsior. Classification (NCBI taxonomy): domain Eukaryota; kingdom Viridiplantae; phylum Streptophyta; class Magnoliopsida; order Lamiales; family Oleaceae; genus Fraxinus; species Fraxinus excelsior. The sequence continues at coordinate 18,847,751 of CM032624.1, read as the reverse complement.
CTGTCTCATACTTCGCCAACTCTCTGCCTATGGAATGCTCAACATAATTATTAATCCAAGTAATAATTTTCGAATTATTTGTTTCCCATGCATCTACCAAAGCAGCATAATCATCATCGGTATTCTTAGGTTTCACAAAAGTTCCACTAACGTAACCCCACATCTTTTTACCCTTAAGAAAATTTCTCATCACATAACTCCAATACGAATAATTCTTTCCATCCAACCTCACACTCACAAACTGAAGCGAATCGTCTCTTTCAGTAGCCATAATCAAAAAATAAGGAAAAACAGATCTCAAAAGAAAGGAAAACGAAATACCGGATTGCAAAAACTGAAAAAAAAAAAAAAAAAAAAAAAAAAAACCTATTGAAATTGCTTCGAAATCACCAAAAAAAGTTTTGCTCTGATACCATGTTAAACAATTCAAAGAAAAGAAAAGAAAAAAGGGAGGCTAGGGTTTCATTAATTCTGCATAATGAAAATTAAATACAAAACGATGATTTAACCTAAATATATATAGGCTAAAATAAAAGAAACTAAAAAGACTATTCTACCCTTAATAAATAATAAAATAAAATAATACTATATTTCTTAACATATTTAACTTAACAAAATTAAAAATAAAAGGTGTGCGCTTTTTGGTGCCTAGGCGCTCTCTTTTGACTTCTAGGCCCGTATTAGTCACACCTTTTTTCCGCTTAATCTTACACTATATATGCGATCAAAATAGACTTGATTATCTTATTCATGCTTTTTTCCATATATGGGGCACTTTCTCCAAGCTCACATCTAGGTTCACATTTTCTCACCTTTTAGAACAGTGAATTAGGATAAACTAACAGCTTTGAACATTCAATTTTAATGATGCAACAAACTTCAGCTAAAAATTCTTTTGTCACAATTTTTTTTTCAATGTGCATCATGCCTTGACACTAATTGACTTGAGCTTACATTGACAATCTTGTTAATTGCTGCTAATTAGGAGTTTTGGAGTATTGTTAAAGGCAAAATCCCAAGTCACTGTATATGAAAACAAAATTAATCAATATGTAAGGACTGGAATTATTCCTCTTAAAGTCTTCAATTTTGAGAAGATTAATTTAAGTTATGTGCACTGAGAGTAATGTATGGAGACATTGTGACCTCACCTTTATATGTATAGATGGTATAAAGCACAGCACAATGATATACAGTATACTTCGAGGTTCTCTCTGTGATTTTCTACCATATCACCTTAATCTCTCTCATAGAGTATGGTTTCTCCATTTTTCGTGCAAACAACAATGGTGGACTGGTGGTGGAACCCAAAAGATGCCGTTTTAATAAGAGTATCACGTGGAACACAAATGATTTACATTGATAATCTTGTTACTCTTGTATGAAATGTGATTATCATCGACCTTACTATTTTAAGCGAGTCATATAATGAAAATTATGAAAGTATGATGTTAAAATAATGTTTTTGAGTAATCTGTTTTAAATAGTACAAATCGATGTCTAAAAACTGTTCAAATTGTTGTCTATCCTAATTATTGCAGTGGGGTTAAACGACATAGTCTCACATTGATGTGAGCTTCAATAAATCTCCTGTGTTCTTGAATGTTTATTTTGTCTTTCTTTGAACTAATTACTCTCGTGTAATAGAATTAAGGTTCATAATTCTCAACAAAAACATCGTCAAGAAAAATGTTTATAGGAAATTTCATCCTTAACAATTGGAAAAATGTCTACAAACGCATGGTTGAGGAAATTAAACTTGAAAACCCCGTTTATGGAAGAGCTGCTATGTGGTAGAAGAAGAGAACTGGTACACCAACATGACCAATAAGCTTACATAACAAAATACCAGACTTACAATATGAACTTCCTAGTACTAAAACATTTTTACTGTCATTTGGTAAGAGATTTGGATGTCACCAGACTTACTAGAAGAAAAATAAGCTAGAATACTTATTTATGTTGTTCACTATCGTGTCCCAAACATGCAGTTCATGAATTAAATAACTGTAGTACAGTCACAAGCCTTGATCCTCATTCCAAGTTATGCAGACTCCAATATTAGAATAACAGAACAAAAATCTGTGTAGTCATTTGTCCCAAACTTCAATAGGAATGTGGATAAGAGAAAAAAGTAAGATTTTAATCTTGAAATAGAGATAAAGGCCTCTAAACCTCATGGAGAAAATGCATAGAGTTGTCTGTTGTAGAAGATAAAGCAGAATCAGTACAAAAAGAGGATATTGATCCCTTCTTTCTTGATGGAGACAGAGAATCATTTGTTACGGCTCCTTTTTCCTCTTCATGAATTGTCTCTAACATCTTTGATGCTCGGTGCCTCATGATGCTCACAAACTATGGTGGTGCTACTTCATTTATAAATCTAGCAATTCGAGCATTAGCCATTTTCCTTACAAGTATTTTGTGACTAATAGGGTGCAAGAAAAAGGCTTGTGTGTGTGAAGAGATTTGTCGGATTGACAAACTAAGAATATGGGAAGGTTGAGATTTATAGGGGAATGATTGGCCTAATATGATGATTTTTTATTTATTTTTTTCCCGAACATTCCCCTTCAATGAGACTCGAACCCATGTCACTAACCTGGTAAGCCTGCTTCGTTCTTACCACTTGAGTTAGGCCTAGATCTGATATGATTTCCAACAAAATGGATGAGATTATAGCTTTATGATTAGGCTTAAATTGACTGAGTAGTCATGATTGAATGTATAAATGATTTTAAGCAGTTTGTGCCGCTTCTTTCTTTTCGTATTTATTGTGAAAACAATATATCCAAAATTAATTTCATTAATGGGGTCATATGGTGCTACGTGTCTGTGTATTTGTAGAAAATGCATGCGACTTAAATATTTGATTTTTGTTGGCACCAAAGCTTCCAATTTTGCACTTTCCAGAGTTTTACTCGAAGCTGCCTTTAAATGCCACCTTTTAGATGATAATATATAAAAAGGTCTGATTGGCTAGAGGAAATAAATGGGTTTTCCTTTGTAAAATGCTGGGATTTTGTATCTGTCGGTGGTGGTAGTATATGTAAATGGTTGCTCAAGAGAAGGAAATATTCAAGTTTAATTCGCAGAAGCATAATTAAACTTTAAAGAAAGAAAGTAAGAAAAAGAAAACGAAAGGGAAAGGGAAAACGAAATCCAAGGCAAGTGAAAACACTTTCTCTTTAAAATAATATTGTCCCGCAACAGTGCTAACGGACTATGACATTTGTCTCACAAGATGCAACGGATACAAATTGTGGTCGAAACACTTCAAACCTCAAGCAACAACGAACTTAGAATGAATTTTTCTCTCTACACGAAAAAATGGTTTTTGAATGACTTTTGGAGAGTATTTTGCTAGAATTTTTGATGTTATGCTCAATGTAAATGATATGGGATGCATTATGAACGTCCAAAGGGTCCTTTATATAGAAGAGGAAAGGTTGTGAGTGAAATGTCGTATCCCAAACTCAGCAACCATAGCCAAAGGTCGCAGCATTTACTGTCGCTAGCATGTCGCTCAAGTGACAGTGACACCTTTTCATCAAAGCTTCTCTCACTAACCTGTCTCTAGACTATCACTCGAGCGACAGTCTCATCGCTCAAGCGATACGCGACGATGGAGATAGTCATTTTCCAGCTCGTGCATTCTCTTTCCTATCCAACTTTGACACAAAAGTCACTTTTCCATACTTAATTTCATTCTCTAAACCAAATCCCAACAATCCCCCACATGAATGGAAATTCGAATATGCTCATACTATGTAGAAATATGATGTATTGTAGAGAGAGAAAGAGCATAAAAATATTGCATCAGGTAAAGTTGCTTCCGACCTTGAACATTCCTTAGTGAAATACTATCGAATTTACTTGGCTAATTGGTGAACATGATGTCATGACATTCACACGGATATCTTTCCTAAATTGTTTATGGTTCTCATGATTTGGTTTATTTCGGCCCGAACATGATTTGGAGAGTATTTTGCTAGAATTTTTGATGTTATGCTCAATGTAAATGATATGGGATGCATTATGAACGTCCAAATGGTCCTTTATATAGAAGAGGAAAGGTTGTGAGTGAAATATCGTACCCCAAACTCAGCAACCATTGCCAAAGGTCGCAGCATTTGATGTCGCTAGCATGTCGCTCAAGCGACAGTGACACCTTTTCATCAGAGCTTCTCTCGCTAACCTATCTCTAGACTATCACTCGAGCGACAGTCTCGTCGCTCAAGCGATACGCGACGATGGAGATAGTCATTTTCCAACTCGTGTATTCTCTTTCCTATCCAACTTTGGACCACAATTTCTCATTCATCCGGAATTGATTTTGAGATTTCAAATATACCAAGACGATCTACTCGATGAGTAGAATAAGTTAGTCTATTTATATTCATAATTTGACCATCGAATCAAGACTGAATATTTGGTCGAAGTTGACACAAAAGTCACTTTTCCATACTTAATTTCATTCTCTAAACCAAATCCCAACAATCCCCCACATGAATGGAAATTCGAATATGCTCATACTATGTAGAAATATGATGTATTGTAGAGAGAGCAAAAAAACATTGCATCAGGTAAGGTTGCTTCCGACCTTGAACATTCCTTAGTGAAAGACTATCGGATTTACTTGGCTAATTGGTGAATATGATGTCATGATACTCACACGGATATCTTTCCTAAATTGTTCATGGTTCTCATGATTTGGTTTATTTCGGCCCGAACCACTCAGATTTCAAAAGTGTTTAGAAAATTTCAGCCTTGAACAATTTTCATCGAGGCAGCCCCACCTCACACTTACATAGGTGACATTAAGAGTATTATGCCCTACTCAACTTGACTTAATTAAGATATATGAATCATTAAAAGGATAACTTAACCTTAACATTCTGCATAAAACACTTAATTATCATAGGAATGAGTTAGGAAATATTTTCCCAAGTGCTTCATTGAATATTCATTACTTAGTTGTCCACTTGAACCAAGATCTTGGGATCTCCAGTTAACAAGGTAGGGTTATCATTACAAAGATATTTATGCAGTAGGCTTTAATCACATTTCTTTCGATAGGCAACGTACTTGATCTCTCGATGAACCTTTAATAAGTAGATCCGCGATGTTTTCCTTTGATTTCATATAATCTATGGAGATGATACCATTAGAGATCAATTTCTTATTTGTAATGTGTCTACAATGTATATATTTAGACTTACCATTATATATGCTGCTTAGGCCAACATGGAATTTATTCTAAGAAGTTACGAAGTCATTCTGCTTCTTTCCCTGATTTGTCCAAATCAATAAACTCTGATTCCATCGTTGATTGATCTATGAACGTTTGCTTTGTTGATTTCCATGATATAGCAGCTCCACCAATGGTAAATATATAACTACTAGTATGCTTAGAATCCTTTATATCGAATATCCAATTCACATCATAATATCCTTCTAATACCGCGGGATATTTTGTGAAGTGTAATCTATAGGTTAAAGTATACTTCAAATATTTAAGAACCCTTGTTAAAGCCTTCCAATGAACATTGCTTAAATCACTTGTGAATCTACTAAGTTTATTCACATCAAATACTTTGTCCGGTTAAGTGTAGTTTGTAAGATACATAAGATTGCACGTAACATGTGAATACTTTAGTTGACACACATTCACCCGTATTTTTTACTAAGTGTAAACTTGTGTCAATAGGGTTTTCATAGGACTTTCCTCAATTACATTATACATTTTAAGTATACTATCAATGCAGTGAGATTGGGAAAGTATAATTTCTTCTGATGTTCTAGATATCTTAATCCCTAATATTACATCAGCCATACCCAAGTCTTCATATCAAAATATTTTGTTGATATTCTCTAGGTGCTTATCATTATTTCATGACTATTCATCATTATCAACATGTTGTCTACATATAGACATACAATCACGTAGGTCTTTGGTGTATGTTTACCCTTGTCACACTTTTTTATCTTAAGCCTATTAGACAACATTGTTTTGTCAAACTTTTGATGTCATTGTTTAGGAGCTTGTTTCAATCCATACAAGGATTTAACTAGTTTACAAACCTTTTGTTTGTGATTAGGAGATATGAACCATTCGGATTGTTCCATGTATATCTCCGCTTCTAACTCAACATTTAGAAATGTCGTCTTTACATCCATTTGATGAATCTCAATGTTATGTAATGTTGCAATAGTAATTAACAACCTTATCGATGTGATTCAAGTTATGGGTGAGTAGGTATCAAAGAAGTCAAGTCCTTCTTTTTGTTTATATCCCTTGACAACTAATCTAGCCTTATATTTGTCAATAGATTCATCTGTTTTAAGTTTCCTTTTAAAAATCCATTTACACTCTAAAGGCTTGTTCCAAGAAGTAAATCAACTAACTCACAAGTATGATTTTACATTATAGAATCTATCTCACTATTGATAGCTTCTTTCCAATGCGGTGCTTTCGGTGTAGGCATTGCTTCACTAAATGTCTTTGGTTCATTTTCTACTATATAGGTTAGAAACTTTGGGCCAAATGAAGTAGATATTCTAGCCCTTTTACTACGCTTTGGTTCTTCCTCATTTGAAGTGCCATTTGTAGTACCATAAATTCTTTTATTTGAACTTGCATTTCCTTGTTCTTATATGGAAAAATATCTTCAAAAAAAGATGTATTTCTTGATTCAATTATTGTTCCTTCATGTACATCTTGAATTTCAAATTTATGCACAAGGAAACGATATGCACTACTATTATTGGCATACTTAATAAATATGCAATCAATCGTCTAATGACCAAGTTTTCCTAATCAACCTTAGTCAAACACCCCCACACTTTCAAGTATTGGTAAGAAGGAGGATGACACTTCCATAGTTCATATGGAGTTTCTTCTATATTTTTAAGGCGTATCTTGTTAAAAATGCTATTTGCCGATACAATATCTTCTCCCAAAAGATCTAAGGTAGACCCGAACTTATTAACATTGAGTTCATCGTTTCTTTATAGTTCGATTTTTGTGTTCATCAACACCATTTGATTGGGGAGAGTAAGGTGCCATTGTTTGATGAATGATTCCATGTTCGGAACAATATTCTTCAAACGGTGCCCCGTATTCACCACCTCTATCACTACAAATATTTTTTATTCGTTTACCAAGTTGATTTTCAACTTCCGTCTTATAATGTTTAAAGATATCTAAGGCTTTGGATTTACTTCATAGTAGAAAGACCTAACAATACTTTGTACAATCATCAATGAAAGTTATAAAATATTTCTTACCACTTTTAGTTTGAACAAATTTCAAGTCACATATATCACTATGTATTAATTCTAAAGGTGTCGTGTTCCTTCGAATTGAGTGAAAAGGTGTTGGCCAACTTTGCTACAACACATACTTCACAGTTATGATTATGATCAATCTTTAGTTGAAATTAAACTTGGATGCATAAGTTTGTGCACAGATTTTTAATTGATGTGTTCTAATCGACTATGCCATAAACAAGACAACTCAAGCATATAAGTAAAATTCAAAATTCTATTCATAATGCATTGTTTCAATACAATTGTAAGAATGTTCATTTTGAACATTCCATCACATAAGTGTCCTTTATCAACATACATCTCACTTTGAGCGCATACAAATCTTTCGGATACAAATGCAAGTTTAGAGCCATTTTTGCTAAGTAAAGACCCGAATACAAGATTCTTGCGAATGTCCGGTACATGTAGGACATTGTTAAGAACAAATTCTTTATCAGATGTTATCTTCAAAGTAACTTTCCCTTGTCCTTCAACTTTAGAACTTGCAGAATTTTCATAAAAAAAATTGTTCTCCATTTAACTCTTTGTAGTTAGAGAATATAGTCTCGTTTGTACAAATGTGATAGGTAGCACTAGTATCAACCCACCATTCTCTTGAATTTCCAATGTTGTTACATTTAGAAATAACCGCTGAAAGATGTAACTCTTGTATCTCTTCGGAAAGTGTGTCTCTTTCGACCACATTTGCTTGTGCGTTCTTCTTAGGCTATCAATATTCATTAAAGCGATATCCAGCTTTTCCACAATTATAACAGTTACCTTTGAAATTCTTGGCATTCTTGGAGTTGTCTCTTTTGGTACCACACTGGAGATCTTTCGTTTCTTGTTGACAACTTTCAAACCAGTTTCAGCAAAATTTGCTCCAAGTTGAACAATAGAATTTTTTTTATGTTTCTATTGTCTTCCTCGATCTACAATTGGACTATCAATTCTTCCAAATTCATCTCTTTGCGTTCGTGCTTGAGATAATTCTTGAAATATCTCCATATAGGAGGAAATTTCCCCAATGATGGATGTAACTTGGAAGGACTCGCTTAATTCCATCTTTTTAACATGTATGTCATGTAGTAGAACTTGAAGTTCTTGTAATTAACTTATCACGATTACCATTTTGTAGTCTAAAGACTTGCCAACAATGAACTTTTTTGTTCCAACATCCTCGGTCTTGTACTTCTTTTTCAATGAATCCCATAAATCATTGGTCGAGTCCATTGAACTATACACTATATAAAGTGTATTGTCCAATTTGTCAAATTTAAAGTAGTAAGATAAAACATCTTTTGTTACCATCTTTTAAAATCCACACCTCCAAACTTTTTCAATTTTTCCCCATGTGAGATGTGAGAGTTTGATATAGGTATGGCCAAAGGAGGAACCACATGGTTCGTACCATTTGTTGTATGACTTGAGGAAGTCTCAACAGGATTCATTTATCTTATAAATAGAAGTTAAAGTAAAAAAATATAGAAATAAAGGAATAGCACACAAATGCTTATTTAACAGATGAAGAAAGAATGTAATAGCAAAAAATGGATGGATATTGTCTTAAGATTATCGATGGCGGTAGTATATGAAAATGGTTGTTCAAGACAAGGAAATATTCAAATTTAATTTGCTAGAGTATAAATAAACTTTAAAGAAAGAAAGTAAGAAAGAGAAAACAAAAGTTAGTCTATTCATATCCATAATTTGACTATCGGATCAAATCCGAATATTTGATCGAAATTGACATAAAAATCACTTTTCCATACGTAATTTCATTCTCTAAACCAAATTCCAACAATATCCTAATAAGGTTTTTGTGTGTTCGTTTTTATTACAATTATGAGCTTATATGGTTCTTTAGATTTTCTAGTAGATCTAGCAGTCAACTAAGTAGAACGATGAAAAAATGTTCATATAGATGATCTTAAATTTATTGAAAATTAGGTTTGATTTAAGAGGTGGAATATCAATATATTACATTGTCTGATTTGGTTCATTTGCTCTAAATTTTTGTACTTAATATTTTTGGGAAGTACCTTGACGTTGTCCATAAAATGGCAAATTAAGAAGACCTTATTAGAGAAATAGGGAAAACTAACTTGAGAAGAAGTATGATGTGTAGTTTAATCAACTACGTGACAACAATAATATTATAGTATTTTTCTGACTTCTATTATAGGGTATACATGAAAGTTTCGTGAATAGATTATTAATATTGAACTTCCTCGTATAAAGGTTTAAATTGTTAGAGAGTAAACACATTTATTTATTTAATTTCAAATCATTAACATAATTTGATACGCATATCTCAGTTATTAAACTAGAGTAATTATTGTTATTTTGGATTAATTGAGACTTAATTTTATACATATTTCGTTTGTCATGTGTAAATCAAGGAAAATCGATGGAATTGGACAAAATGAGCGAAAATTGGCTAAATGGGCTTAATCCAAAGTTTCGGGACTAAATCGCAAAGTTCTAATAGTTTATTTGGACCTAATGTTGATGATTGGAGGAGGTGTGGAAGCAATTAGATGGAATTGGAAGATAGAAGACCAAGAAAATATTTAAAAAAAAATGAGCTAGAAGGAATGAAGAACGAATTTGAGGGACCAACGTGCAACAAAAGGAAAATTTTATAACGGCATGCGGACAAATGCATTTTGCACCGTGCGCGCAATACCATACAATCTATTTACCAATAGCAAACCCAATGGGCAGTGTGCGCATGCCATTTCTATGCCCGAATGGTCCAACTTCCTCGTTTGATCTAAATTCTTATAGAGATCAAATTCAACCTATTATTTTACCTACGAGGGGGGCAAATGAGGAAAGAGAGACATCAAAACCCTATTTTTCATCACAAGAAGGAGGCTAATACAAGATTCAGAGGCAATGAACACTAGAGATTGGAGATTCAAAGTCCGGGTTGAAGATTAACGAAAAATAAATTGATTTTTCACTTTTCAATCATTGTTTTCCATTTCGGGTGATGTTTTTTCAAGTCTTTTGTGTAATGTATATAACAACATGCTAGGCTAATTCTTTTCATGTATTGGATGAAGATGAAACATTTTATTATTTATTTTTCATTTAAGACAAGTAGTTAGTTAAATTCTTATTTTTCTTGATTAATCTTGCATGCGTAATTTTATTGTTTGATAGTTTGATCACCAATTAAATATATAGTTGCTCGTTGTAGTGTTGGAGGCTCATAATAGGTCTAGAATACTTCTTGATTAACATACGTACAATAGATATTAGGAATAATGTTTATCGTGTACAATATTTGAGATAATTGTGAAATTGAATTCCTTCTATTTATTCGAAATCGGACTAGGAATAGATTCAGATTGTGACTAGAATAGATTTCATTTGTCTTGAAAAAGAAAATTAAGTACATTAGAATTATTGATTGTTGAGAATGCATGATTGATACTAGTTACGTAATTGAGAATAAAAATAGATAATAATAGGTGGATTCGTAATTTTATACACATTCCATATACATATAAAATTCGAATTTTACAAACTTATGTAGATTAATTTAGAATAATTATAAACCACAAATATGTTTTGTTCACTTACTTTAAGTCTGATGAGAAACTAGTACACTTGATTGAATTTTATTCATCGTAGGACGATACACATTAATCATCACATATTACTTGTCAATGATCCCGTTGGGAGACCAACTGAAAATCCTCATGAACATATTTAAGCCTTATTGATGTTGTGCGACTTGATTAGTCATGAAGGCATGTCTGTTGACGCTTTTGGACTGTACTTATTCCCTCACACCTTAAAAGAATGCACACGAGAATGGCTAAATTAACTAATCCCTTGGAACATAGTTTCATGGAATGATATGGTGTAGAAGTTCACTTTGAAAATTTTCCCTTTCTCTCGAGTCCATCAAATCAGAAATAAAGTCCATACTTTCAAGCAAAGAGACCTCGAGAGCTATCCATAAGCTTGAGAAAGATTCAAAGATTACTTTAGGAAGTGTCATAATCTTAACATTCCTAAAAACTCTAAGATTTGTATATTCTATTCAAATTTGAGAGCTGAATTTCGTAACATAGCCGATGCTTCAGCAGAAGGGTCAATATTGGATTTTCCATTAGATAATGCCTTGGGACCTATTTGAGAGGGTTGCAGAGAATCAATTCATGTGACCAATAGGCAAGGAAGTGTCGAGGAAAATAGTGGGAATACACAACGTTGACATAGCTAAATCATAGCAGCCCAAATGGAAGTATTAACAAAGAAGTTAAATAGCCTTATTCAGAATATGAACATAACCAACCAAAATCGATTTGTGAAGGCTATGGGGCAGATCATATTACAAAAAAATGTCATTTAGCCTCTACACATGTAATCCAGTCTATGGAGGTTAGTTATGCGCAAAATTCTCAAAGGCAACAAAACAACCCCACTCCAACACATATAATCTGAGGTGGAGGAATCATTCAAATTTCTCATGGGCAAACAATTAAAGTCAAGGAAAATGAGGAGATTTTCAAGCAAGACCGCCAGGATTCCAACAACAATAGCAGCAACAAAATAGAAAATCATCGATTAAGGAACTATTAACTCAGAACTAGCCGGTTGCATTTAAAAGTTTGGAGACTTAGATAGGTTAGATGGCAGTTACAATAGCGAGGAGAACCCAGGGTACCCAACCAAGCGACACAGGAAAGAACCAGAGAGAATAGGTATTAGTAGTTGAAGCTATGAATCATGTAATTATTGAGACGCCGTCATACATGCTTGTTACTCATGTTAGAGCTTATGTGCTCTTATTCAACAAAGTTATTTGTAAAACTTTGTGTAGTTAAGCTTTATTTTGTTTGAGGACAAACAATTGTTCAAATTTGAGGGTGTTTAATAAGTGTATTTTATACATTTATCTTAGTCATTAAACCAGAGCAGTTATAGTTATTTTGGATGAATTGAGGCTTAATTTTATACATATTTCATTTGTTAGGTGCAAATCGATGGAATTAGACAAAATGAGTGAAAAATTGGCTAAAGTGGGCTTAATCCAAAGTTTGGGGACTAAATCGAAAAGTGCTAATAGTTGATTCAGAACTAATGTCGATGATTGGATAAGGGGTGGAAGCAATTATATGGAATTGGAAGATAGAGGATCAATAAGATATAAAAAATAAGTTAATAAGAATGAAGAACGAAGTTGAGGGACCAACGTGCAACAAAAGAAAGATTTTATAACGACGCCTGCGCACAGACATTTTGTACCGTGCGCGCAACACCCTATAATCTATTTATTGAGAACAAACCCAAAAGGCGACGTGCGGGCCATTTTTGGGTCTGAACGACTTAACTTTCTCATTTGATCCAAATTCTTATGGAGACCAAATTCAACCTACTATTTAACTTATTATGGACAGACATAAAAAGGAAAGAGAGACATATCAAAACCTTATTTTTCACCACAAGAAGGAGGCTAGTACAAGATTCAAAGGCAATTAACACTTGAGATTAAAGATTCAAAGTCCGGATTAAAAATTAACGAAAAAGAAATTGATCTTTCACTTTACAATCATTGTTTTCCATTCCGGGTGATTTTTTTAAATCTTTTTGTGTAATTTATATAACAACATGCTAAACTAATTATTTTCACGTATTGGATGAAGATAAAATATTTTATTATTTATTTTTTAATTCAGACAAGTAGATAATTAAATTCTTGTTTTTCTTGATTAATCTAGCATGAGCAATTTTATAATTTGATTGTTTGATCACCATTAAATATATAGTTTCTTGTTGTAGTGTTAGGAGACTTACAATAGGTTTAGAACACTGCTTGATTAACATACATACAACAGATATTATGAATAATATTTATCACGTGTGCAATATTTGAGATAATTATGAAATTGAACGCGTTGTATTCATTCGAATTCGGACTAAAAATAGATTCGAATTGGGACTAGAATAGATTTAATTTGTCTTGGAAAAGAAAATTAATTTCAATAGAATTATCGATTGTCAAAAATGCATGAATGATACTAGCCCCGTAATTGGTCACTTACTTTGAATTTGATTAGAAACTAGTATACTTGATTCAATTTTATTCCTCGTGGGACGATACATGTTACTCACCACTTATTATTTGTCAACGATCTCATACGCTTGCAGGTTTCACACAAACATAATTCATCAACATACAAAATCAAAAATGTTTTTTTTTTTTTTTATCAAAAGTTATATCATGCATATTTTCAACTGCAAGATTTAAGCTCAAGACAAGCATTTAATCTAATACCATCTCAAACTACCTTAGCTAAAAGCTAACCCCAAGTTTCTTCACGAACCATATGCATGTTGGAAATATGTGATGTTAATAGACTTTCGCCTTTCGTGTTGTACATGATATAAATTCGTTGTAACCCTTCTTTTCATATCATCCAAAGACGAGTTTTGTCATTGATTTCCTCTCCCTCATACAACCATTCATCCCTTCATGTCATTGCTTCTCTATCTAATACCCTTGTATCCAGGGCAAGTCTTACCATGAAGCAATTTGCGGCATAGTTTTCAAAATGTGCAATCCATATAGAAAAATGAGACCATTAAGAATTGAATTTGAAATCTTTAACTAGTTTGATAATTCTAAAATCTTACATTTTATAATATTAGGTTGAACCAGTTTATCTAAATAATATTGTCGTGTTTAACTATGCGTACACACCACGTGTGACGTGTCCACAAAAGTAAATAGTGGAAAGATAAGTCCCGATGGAATGAATTAGGACTCAAAGTGGTCCCCAAAAAAAGTTGGTCCCCAAAAAATTTGATAATTGATTATTTCTCAACAGGTTTAGAGACTAATCCTATAATTCCAAATAGCATTGAATTCATAAAGAAAATTCGTAGTCACTTTCTCATATATCTTCATTTTAATTCTCCGATATATGTATCCTCAAATTGTAAATATAAATTGGTTTTTTGACCTAAATTAGGTTGGATTTTTTTAGAAAATTGCACATGTTTTTTATTGGAAAAATATTGTTTCCTTTATTCCACCTAATTTTTTATCTTGTCTCCATCTTTGTTGTATTTCTAAGGTTTTGCACCCACCTTTATATTTACTAGACTCTTTACAAGTTTTGTATTACTGAAATATCGAATAATTGTATATGCACATTTATTGTATTTTTTTTCTCCATATTAGTCAATTGAATAAAATACTCGTTTGCCAATTAATTCTGTCTTTTATTTTGTTTTTGGTTTATGACCATATGTTTCATATTTTGTCATATATATTATCTCAGTCCGTTTTATTTCCCAATAGTGGTATCAAAACCATTTATTGTGATTTGTTCGAGATTTTTATTATTGATAGCAGCTAGGAAGTATGAAATTCCATTTTTAGATAATAATACAAGATTTTCGTTGTTGCAAATGAAGATGCAAGTTGTACTCGTGTAGATGGATTTGGATGATGTATTTTTGGGATTTGATAAAATGCCCACAACTTGGACGACGGAGGAGAAACAATAGAAAGATCGGAATGCACTTTCACAAATCCATCTGCGTCTCTCTAATAATATTCTTTAGGACATTTTGAAGGAGAAAATGATAGCTACGTTGTGGTTGAAGTTGGAGCAATTGTGCAATACTAAAATTCTAACAAACAAATTGCATCTAGAGCAAAGGTTGTTTTTTAATTGCATGGTATAAGGCGGATATTTGGAAGATCATGTGGCTGTGGTTAAGGAGATCAATACTGATTTGGAGACTTTAGAGGTAAAATATGATAAAGGACATTTGGCCTTGATCCATTTGTGTTCGCTATTTGCTTCGTTTACTTCGTTTAAAAATAAGATCTTGTTGAGTCGTGATACTTTCACTATTGAAAATGCGTATGATGCCTTGTTTTTAAAAAAGAAGATGAAACATCTGGTTAGATTTGGGGCCAGAGATGGAGAATGTCTTGTTGATCGTGGTGATCAAAGAAGGGGTAAGTTGATGCCAAGTTTTAGTAATCAAGTTTGTTATTTTTGCAAGAAGATAAGAGAGATTGCGACACATTGCAGAACAAAGGTAATTTGATTGTAAATCATATAAAGCAATCAAATCCTCCAGTGGAGACCAACATAGTCGAGAACTATTTTAGTGGTGGAGATGTTTTGATGATTTATGACATGGAAAAAACCTGACTAGAAGTGAAGATACAGCTTGTGCGTTCTATATGTGTCCCAATCGGGATTTGTTTGAAACGTGAAACGGCGATGCAAGATGTCTTTGCAATTTGATGGCTTCATTGTTCAGCCCTAACGCCTAGCATTCCACACTTGCATGGTCCATGAGTAAAAATCGAAGTACGATTACAAATAAGTTGTTATTTCATTTTACAAAATTTAGTACATGGATCTTGCTACATGTACATCAAGATTTACATCATAGATGTCACGTGACACTCTACCATTGTCAGTTTAAATCCCTTAGTGTGTGTGTGTGTGTGTGTGTGTGTGTAAAACAAATGGTAACTGTCGATGAATTTCAAACATAAATTCAAAAATTAAAAGAACTAGAAAAATCAATAATTTTATCACGAGAACCTTGTAGCTTTATAGGAAGTGTCATTATCACCTTCAAAACATTAAGTTGGTCATTTGAAGTCTCCCGCTATTGTAGATCAAGGTTTATATGATGAAGTTATGATATGTTTGATATGTTGGATTCAATAATGATAGACAAAATATAAAAGCTTAAAATTTTGTGGTGCAAATCTCCCATATAGAGATCTAGCAAGTGCTTATGCCTAGGGGGAACCAAGTGACACGTGTTTTTATTTAATTGTTTTTATTCTAAGTCAGGTCAATTGCATTTGACTAGTCGAATATATGCATTTTTACGTGTCTATACACAGGAAAATAATTGGATATAAGAATACATGCTTTCTCCATTCGTATCATATTATGATACTCGTTCTGAGTTTGAATTTGACACAAACATTAGTCGAGTTAGGCTATATGGTAAAATTTATATGGCTTAAGTGTTGACTTCAATGGCAAAATATCAAATAGTATAAGTCGAAATCTTATTCATCAAATGGCCCGGAAAGTATAATAGTATATACTTAGATAGAATCTCCAGAATAGATCGCGTGTTCAATCAAAATGAAAGATCCCAAATTCCCAATAATTAACAGCCACCAGAGAGCTTATGGTTTTGCTTATTCATGTAAATTCTAACGTCTTCCGCAATCATAGATCGAGCTTAACATTTTACCTTTTTTCTTATTCAATATGCGTCATGAATTGACTGAATTAGTGCCTAGATCTGTGGAAGGATTTGGACAGAATTTTAGTTTTAACATTCTTAAACACACCAAACAATTGTCCCTTTGTTTTGCCGTCGATTTTTTCAAGTCAATTTCGTCCTAAAATTGTTCCTATTCTTAAGCTCGAGAACCAGTTTAAATATACGCTATTTCAAGAATTCTTCTTCATCCCAACAAATTTCTCTTGGTTCTGAACAGAAGTTCTGTTGAGTCATCAATCATTCTGTTCAAGAAACTTCTCTCCTTCATAGGATCATGAGAAAGCAAATGAGTTACATGCACAGTTGGGTAGAGGTTGCCCCTTCTCCCCTGATTTCCCCTTACAGAGCTTCCAACGCCCCGAAACTCGAGACAATTGTTGAAGAAGGATCCAACAAAATGGCTGCTTTCAACAAGAAGGTCATCTACTTGCTTCCCGTGTTGCTTTCTTTTACCTCGTACCTGTTGATAAACAGATATGTTACGGTAATGATGTGAAGATAAATAAAGAGTTTTGGCACGTCTAGCTAGCATCAAAAGGGTTTCCAACCTCTCATAACATTCAGCATTAAGCCATGGACGTGCATGCTCCGAAGTACAGCGTAAATAAAGCAAATACATTTCAAGAAGTGAAAATGGCAATGTGGATCAACTGTGAAAATGTATCATGAGAGTTGAAGGACAGAAGTAAAGGATGGTTTGAACATGTGCCCTAGAAATTTGATTCTTTCCTAAGCTAAGAGTTTGGTAGAGAAATGGTCTTTCATGCGTTTGACTTACATTGATGATCTATAGGGTTCAGGTTATTTATGTAGGAGATTTTTCGAGTAATGTTCAAAAAATATTATATTGAGTTGTGATTTTTAACACAAATTATAGGTTTCTTTTTCCGTATTTGGCTATTGCATATTTATGCTTCTCTTTTCGTCCCCAAACGCTAACTAATCCCCAAGCACTCGGTTTTGCCCGTAAAAAATGTTGGAAATTGGTTTTGAAATATTGAAATTTGGTTAAGTGATAACCGAAACTTGAAAAAGTGACTTTCATGTCAACGTCGGCCAAATATTCGGACTTGATCTGATAGTCAAATTACAAAAATAAATAGACCAACTTGTTCTGTTGAGTAGATCATCGTGGTATATTTGGAATCTCAAAACCAATTCCGAATGAATGAGAAATTGCAATCCAAAGTTGGAAAGAAAATAGATGAAGCTCTTCGGTAAATTGACTAAGGATGTTTGTAGCGACCTAGAATTTTTAAATAAAATAAATTTTCTCGAAAAACGTATCGCTAAATTTTAAACCCTATTGTTAAAGTGAAACGCGTTCGTCTAGCCGTTATAAACGAATTTAAATTATTTCGAATCGAATTCATTTTCGAATAATTTTTAATTATCGACTCCTTATTACATTGTTTAAATCCGAATTTTAGTAAATTTAATTAAAATATATATCTTATAATTATTTGAAGCCTAATTTATTAAAGTCCAATATTTATAGTCCAATTAAAATAAGTCCAACATCGAAATTAATTATTTTAGCCCAATTACCTTAGGTCCAATTAGAAAACTCCTAAAGTCTAATTTCTTGGCCCAATTACCCACCTAGAAGTTGAGGAAATTACACTAAACCAGGTATTTACTTTTGAGTTTTAAAAAATCAGGTTTATACTTTTTTTAATCAAAAATCAGGTTTTAATTTTTACCATTAATATTAATAATGATATTTTAAATTAAATTAATCTATATACCCACCCCACTACCTACCCCCACCAAATTTATTTTAACTATAAAAACGTAACCAAACCCTAATCCTTTTCATTCTTTCCACCCTCCCTCTCGCCGCCGCTGTCGACCACCACCGCCACCGCCACTGCCCTTCCCTTCTCCCCCTCCCCTCCCCTTCCCTTCTCCCTCTCCCTCCCCTCCCGTCCCCTGCTGCGAATCGCAACGTCACAGGCAGCGACGAAGCTGCCTGTGACGCTGCTGAACGGCTTGCCCGCGATGAAGCTGCCTGTGTCGCAGCGACGCTCCCTTCCCCTTCCCCTTCCCCTACCTGCCGCGAATTGCAGCGTCACAGGCAGCGCGTCGTTGCCTGTGACGCTGATGAACGGCTGCGACGCTGCTGCCGTTCAGCAGCGTCGCAGCGACGGCGAAGCTTCCCTCCCCTCCCCTCTCCGGCGATTTTGTGGTAGTTCTCCGGCGAGGGTGGTATGTCTCTGGCGATTTGTGTGTTTTCAAGGTTTATTGTTTCTTAAACTGGCTGCCACAATGGTATGAAGTCATATCAGAAACTCATACTAGCCTTGAGAGTTTTCATTGTTATCAACTCAAAAGAATCTATCTTCCCCGCATTGATCAGCTTTGCAATTTTTCCTAAGCCAACTGGCTGCCACAATGGAACAAGTGCATTCAAGGTTTTTTGTGCCTTGTATCATTTGTGTGTTTCTTATGTAATTGTTGAGTAGCTAATGGAAGTTGGGTTTATTGTTTTTTAGCCTGCAACTGGGGATGATGGCTTATTATTGTTGTTTTTTGTTATTGTCGTGGTGTGGAGAACAGCGGTGGTGGTTTTTTGGGTGTCTGTGACTTGGATATTAAACTGTGGTGGGTTTTTTATGTCGGTAACCTAGCTACTGTTCTGTGGCGATTTTTTTGGTGTTTGTGACCTAGCTAGTGTCTGTGACCAACTATTTGGTCGACATGCGACCAAGTAGGCGGTGGCGGTGGCGTCGGGCGGATGGGGCGAAGAGTTTCTGTGACCAACAATTTGGTCGATCTGTGACCAAGTATTGTTGGTGTTATGAAATGAGGGACGAAGAGTTTCTGTAACCAACAATTTGGTCGATCTGTGACCAACTATATCAATCTGTGACCAACTATATAGTTCTATGTGACTAATTATTTAACTGTGACCTTAAAATTTGTAAATCTGTGACTCCAAATATAATATGTGGCCAACAAATTTTCTTACTTGTGACCAATTAAAAATCTGTTACCTATAAATTTTTTTCATTTGTGACCTCAAAATAATCTGTGACCTTTGAATCGGAGCAGTTATCGGAAATTAAGCGGCGGTCAACGGTCACCGGAAAATAGTCGCCGAAATTAAGCGTGGTCGGAGAACGATCATCGGAGTTGTCGTCGGCCGCCGGAGTAGTAGCCGGAACAGTGGTGGGGTGGGGTGGGGTGCATCAGCTAAATATTTAATTTAATAAATTAATTGTAAAATATAATTAATTAATTCAATGAAATACCTGAGTTTTGTAAATTTAAACCTTTGGGCCTGATTTTTGATTTCATGAAAGATAAAGCATGATCCATGAATTTTTCCCCCTAGAAGTTTGTGCCCTAATTTTTTACTATTCATACACCCTCTCCTCACACTCACACAACATCCATTTTTGGTAAGTCTCTCCTCCTCAATCCTTTCATTATAATTTCACCATTGATGCTAGAACATCAATTTCTAGCATCAACAGTGAGCTCCCCAAGCTGCAAATCCAACTGCAAGACACCAATCCCCAACAACACACCAGGCCGAGCCAAATCCACCAACTCAACCACCATCTCCACTGCCCAAGCAACAACTCCACACAGCCACTAAAATCGAGACCACCAACACCACCACAAAGCTGCTCAAACCAGCCTCAACTCATTGCAACACCATCAACCTCAAGACAAACTGCCCTCACCTCAAAACCCACAGTCACGAAACCGAACCACCAAACCTCAACCTAATCGAGCCACCAAACTGCAAACTCACACCATCTCCCCAAATCAAGTCCAAAAACCGAATACAACAACCACCAACATAGCTCAAAAACCGACTACCAAAAACCGGCCACCAACGCCCCACCTCAAGCCACCAACAACCCAAAATCGTAACCTCCACGAACTCAATGCCAATAGCCCAAAACCGAACCCCAACTCACTGCAAACACTCAAACCACCACCACAGCCAAAAAGCTCAAAATCGACCACCAAAATGAGCAAAAAAACCCGACTGCACCGCCACACCAACCCCATTTCAACCCCAAAAATCAAGAATTCACAAAACTCATTAACCTACCTTGACCTCAGTCCACTCTTCGCTCGAATTCCACCAAGAAACCCATGAAGTCCGAACCCTCTAGCTTCGGTTAGCCTTCGGTTCATACCCCAAAATCACTCCCAGTCCCACACAGGCGCCACCATGCGACGGTGGCGTCGCGCCGCTTCTTCGGCGGTTGAAATGGAGGAAAGGGCAGAGCCCCTTCCCCGTCCAAATCATTCTCTCTCTCTCTCTCTCTCTCTCTCTCAGAGAGAGAGAGAGAGAGATTTTCACAATTGTGATTATTGAGATTTTGATACTGTAAATACAAGCTATTGATTATAGTGGATTATCTTTCTCTAATTTTTTTGTGCTCTTATTTTCTTTATGTTTATTTCATTATCGTCATTATCTTGTGATCCGGATTTCATAACACAAGCTTTAAGAAGAAATCCAGTAAAACTGAGCACGTCAAGCTTGGGCTAGTATTACATGATCTTCACATTGAACGATAACCTCTATCAATATAAAACAATGAACTCCCATGCAATCTCACATAAACATTTATTGTATATTTTTAACAGTGAATTGAGCTCTTTTATTGGGATTAAGCTATGAGAAACTTGAAGTAAGATACTCCTGGACTCATAATTGGAACTGGACTCTCAAAATGCTCGATGCCTACTTAGAAATATCAGATTTGAAAAGCGGTTGTGTAAACTTCTCGCTTTCAAATTTGGCTATCTACCGCATATACAAAGGGTAGGTACAAGTGCACAAAAGCTGATTTTTTCAGAATGAAAATCAATAGATGCTAGTTATTTTTTTATTTTTTTTAATATCAAACTGATTTTTTTTATCCACGTCCAATCACATATGCACGCGTATATATTTGTATTAAAAATCTATGCAAGGAAACCTTGTGAGGATTCAGGAAAATCACATTACTTTTCTTTTTAGTTATTTATTTTCCCTGCTGATAATCACTATATTTAGTGAGCCAAAAGGAGCTACTTTTCACTATCTAACAATTACCTCATAGATCCATTTCATGGATTATCAACTGACAGTTGGCATTTAAAGGCAGCTTCCAGTCGAACTCTACAAAGTGAAAATTTGGAAGCTTTGATACCATCAAAAAACAAATCTATTATGGGATATGCATTTCCTATCCATACAGACACATGGCACCGTATGGTCCCAGTAATGAAAGTTAATATTTGGACTCCTCTATATCCTACTAATATGGCTATCATCAACATGAATAACAAACATTGTTTTCATTATAAATACGAAAAGTAAGAGGCGGCACAAACGTCTTAAAATCATCAAAGCATTTGATTACGACCACTGACTTAATTCAAGCCTGAGTATTAAACTATAATCTCATCCAGTTATTGGAAATTCAGCCCAAGCATACTCCTATAAATTTCGACCAAGTCCATGTTCTAATTTGTTCGTAGCCAGCAATCTCTTCAAACTCACTTTAAACTGTTCTTCCATCTTGTTGTTCTTCAAATATTTCTAAGAGAAAATGGCAAATGCTCGCATCGCTAGATTTATAACTGAAGTAGCACCACCACAGTTTGTTAATGTTATGAGGCACCAAGCATCAAAGATGTTGGACACAATTCACGAAGAGGAAAAGGAATCCAGCACGAATGATGCTAAATCGCTGTCTCCAAAGAAGTTATCGACATCCTCATCGTGTACTGTTTCAGCTTCATCTTCCGAAACAACCAACTCTAAGCATTTTCTCCACGAGGTTCAAAGGTCTTTATCTGTATTCCATTAATAAAGTCCTTCATTCAGGGCTTATCCACAATCCTATGGAAGTTTCAGATATATGACTAGTCCATCAATTTCGGTTATGTTTCTCTAGAGTCTGCATAACTTCAATCAAAGACCTGACTTGCTGAGACAGCACTATAGATCTGCCCTGAAATATTTTAGTATGAGGAAGATCATATTGTAAATCTACTACTTGGATATGCAAACTTACCAAGCATGTCAGAATATTAGTTTTTCTTTTCTTCTACTGCATAACAACTGTTCCATATTCACGCGATTTTCAAGCTTAATCTACCATATTAAGAGTTATGTGTAGAAATGATTTTGACAATCTTTTAAGTAAAAGGTTCAAAATATGATTATTGGTGCACCATAAGCCATGAATCGAAATTCTTAACTTCTCATGGGGGAATTTTTCTGCTGGAAAAGTTAATTACATTAACACTACAAGTTTGCAATCCATCCCCGTTAACTCATATTAACCTCGACAAGCCTACTCACCAATGACCTCATATAATGTTTCGTATTGAGTAGTAGTCCGTTTACTAAATATGGGAGCCTCACTGCATAAATATGTACCATCTAACAAATTTAACAATCAGATTAGAATTAAAGGAGAGAAAATCATAACAAACAAAATTCAGACTGACATTTGATAGATGATCCTGCAAGACGAGTGAGCCTGGATCTGGTATTAGCCACCGCCGTTGGACCCGTCTTCAACTTATTAGCCATCTGAACTAGGGAATTTACTTACTATCGACAACGGAAAATAAATAATTTTTTAATTCCCACCACGGATCTATTTTGTGTTTAGATGGAAATTGTGTTTAGAAAAATACATTTGATGAATTATGCAAACTCCTTTACTGATTCTTGGAACACGAACAATCACGATTTACAATCCACAACTGTCCAATTGTCCAGCCTCCAATGAAAATCCACACAGGAACAAGAATGAGAGAAAATTGGGATTTCTCTTTTCTTGTACTAGCAAGATAATGAGTTGTGTTCTATTCTTTTCTAAAACTCTAATGGCTTATTAATATAAGTCCGAGTGGGATTGGCTTGTCTTTTAAACTTAACTTGATCCAATATTTAATTAA
Source organism: Fraxinus excelsior (assembly GCA_019097785.1). Classification (NCBI taxonomy): domain Eukaryota; kingdom Viridiplantae; phylum Streptophyta; class Magnoliopsida; order Lamiales; family Oleaceae; genus Fraxinus; species Fraxinus excelsior. The sequence goes on along the minus strand of CM032624.1, from coordinate 18,824,210 downwards.
TTCAATTAATTAAATACAGTTCATGAATTAATTAATCCAATTAATTAATTTGGGCCTATTAACAAGCAACCAAATTAATTAATTATACAATACTTGTTAATTAATTAATTGGAATCCCATTCTTCTGGTTCTTTTTTTACGTGAGACCCATCAAATTCTCGATCAAGATACCTAACAACGTGAATTATTAATTTGATCTAATCAAAATCGATAAATTAAAATACTCCTTTTTAATTTATCATCAATTTACATTCATCGTCCCAGATTAACATCCAGCAATGCGACATGGAAATACATGTGACAGTAGATGTCACATAGTATGACAAAATCAAACTTGTTCATTTACCGTGAAACTATAATTCCTTTGTCAATATGATCGATCAATTACGAGATATGGATATGTGGCAATCTCAAATATCGATCATATCTTTCATCCCACTATTAAGTCAATGTAAGTGAAAAACTCATTTTCGACTTATGAGTTCACCTAGGCCAAGGATTTCATTGTCAACTTAATTGAATGAAATGTAAATCATAATATTTTACTATCTAGGAGTGACGAATCATCTATTGATCATTCACAGCCTTCATATAATTCTTGACATACCCAAACAATGTCGTATTAGCGATCCTTGGAAGAGCAACATCCAACATCACCAAAGTGTGACTATCCTCATATAAGGCACTCAAGTCAAATGACCAATTTCACTACCGAACGTTAAAGATTAATCACTGACACTTGGATAGTTATCCATGTGGAATCTTCCCAATGTGTTCATTTAAGTGTCATCACACTTTAACTTGTGAGATCAGCTACTTACATCACAATTAAGAAATGTCACACGTCATGGTCAATTCGTAATAATGATATATGTATCTCGTTATTACTTATGACCACAGATGATTTAAGATTCAGTTATACTATAATTTGTATCTCACAATCACAACTCCTTGTGATTAACAGATTACAGAAACTTGAATCTTCGGATTCTATTATTTAATTTATTAGAATATTAATTTAATTAAATAATAGATCTTGCCGTAAATATACAACAATTATGTATTAAAAGTGTTTATGTCCAAAGATCCCTTTGATTCATGAGGTTCGGGTGGTAGTGTTTAGTATATATGCTGACAGTGCTGTCGAACCGGACGGATTCTCATCCCTATTCTTCCAACATTATTTGGACATTATTCAGTACGATGTATACATGGCAGTCTTGGACTTCTTTCATGGTGGCCATCTTCCTCGAGGTTTTGTTGCTACCATTATAATCTTGCTTCCTAAGAGGGACGGTGCTTATAGATGGACCGACTTCAAACCTATCAGTTTATGTAATGTGTTCAACAAGCTTATTACTAAGCTGTTGAACACCAGATTGAGTACTTTGTTGCCGCGTATTATCTCTCCACAACAGAGTAAGTTCATTCATAATCATCTAATTGGGACCAATGTTCTTTTGGTTCAGGAGCTTCTCCATACTTTGGATAATAGAATGCGATAGGGTAACGCCATACTGAAAATTGACATGACTAAAGCATATGATCGCGTGGATTGGAGCTTTATTTATTCTGTATTAGAGGCATTTGGAATTGATTGGATCTAGATTGATAGGATTAGTCGGTGCATCTCGGAGTGTCATTTTTCTGTTCTCCTAAATGGTCGTCCTTGTGGTTTTTTCCCTTCCTCTCGAGGGCTCAGAAAAGGAGATCCTATCTCACCATCATTGTTCATCATAGCTGCAAATTACTTCTCACGCCTACTCACTTAGAGGTTTCAGAAGTATCCCAGTATATGTTATCGGCATAGAGGTAGTACTCTTGTCTCACACCTTTCATTTGCTGATGACATGATCATATTCACCAACGGTCAGAAACAATCTATCAGGATAATTCTTGGTTGTCTAGAGCACTATGAGGGGGTCTCTGGTCAGTTAGTAAATAGAGACAAAAGCGGACTCATACTACCCAAACGAGCATCTATTAATCAGATTAGACGACTAGAGATTTTGATTGGTTTTCGACACTAGCAGCAGTCGTTCACTTATCTGGGAGTCCCCATATTCAAAGGGACAAAGAGGAGCATCATTTATGATGACCTTATCCAGAAGGTCAGGAACGGGATCTCAGGTTGGGCTTTATGTCTTCTATCATATGGAGCCGTATTACTTTGCTAAGGTTAGCGCTATCCTCCATGCCATTACACCTTCTTCAAATTATGTAGCCTCCTAAAACTATCCTAAAGAAACAAGAGAGCATCTTTGCGAGATTCCTATGGGATTCTAAAGATCAGGAAAGTCATTTACATTGGTGGAGCTTGAAGGAGATTTGTCTTCATACTGGTGAAGGTGGTCTAGGCTTTAGGAGATTACAGGATGTGGTGGACACCTTCTCCACGAAGCTCTGGTAGTTGTTCCATTTTCAAAGATCTCTTTGGACCCAGTTCTTATAGGACGAGTATTGTATGGGGACACACCATTTATTTGTAGCAGTTCCTTACTCTGCTTTTCCTATCTGGAAGAAGTTGAAATTAGTTGGGCCCATACATTGCTGGCACCTTGGTGTAGGTCAGATTTTCTTTTGGCATGACTGTTGGAAGGGTGAGACCACTTTGGCATCCCTATTTCCACACCGACAGCACACATCTGCCAGGGTACATAATTTTTTTGATGATATTAGGTAGAATATTGGACGTTTATTACTGGGTCTTCCTTCTCTAGTAGCTGAGCAGATAGGGGATATACTTTATGTGTAAAAATCCCAGATCGAATTGTTTGGCGAAATACACCAGATGGTAGCTTCATTACCAAGACCTTTTGGTAGCTCTTATCATCGAGACGCCAATATCAAGATTCATACCTATTACTATGGAGCTCAATTTTACCCGTAAATGTCTCATTCTTCTACTGAAGACTATGTCAGGACCTCATTCTAGTAGATGTAGTTATTTAGGGGCTTCTCACTGTCAGTGTTATTCTGAGACTGAGACTATCAATCATATTTTCACTGGCAGTAGCATCTCCAATCAGGTATGGCAGCATTTTGGAGATATTTTTCAGATACCTATGAATTCAGGAAAGGGAGTCAGACAGAGATTTCAAAGATAGAGGTATTCGGGACATTATGTTCGTAGCGAACACATTCGCATTATCATTCATCTACTGATATTTTGTTACATATGAACCACAAGGAATGATGTGAAGCATAGAAGTTTTCACATTGTAGCCAAACGTATCATTTGGAGGGTTTATCGCATGATCTCTTTTTTCATATGGGAGGACTACTTCGAGTGACGCATTGGTGAGAGGATTTGACACTTGCACCCATATTTGGTATTGTTATGGAATCCCCTTCTCCATCTCCCCCTATTCTAGTTTGGTGGCGTACTCCATCAGTCGGATCTTTCAAGATCAATACTGATGGATGCATCAAGGATAGCTTTGCGATTGGGAGAGACATAATCAGAAACCACATTGGACACGGTATTAGGGCTTTCTCAACTTTGTATGGACCATGCTTGATAATAGAGGCAAAGCTATGGGCTATTCTTGATGGGATTTTACTGGCCCATGGTCTTGGGTTTTCAATGATTGAGGTAGAATCTAATTCTACAGTAGATATTCACCGCATCACTAGAGGATGAGGATCATGGGCTATTCAGGGCATACTCAGACATATCACGAATATCATATCATTCGACAGAGATAAAATTTCTCACATTTACAGAGAAGGAAATCAGCTTGCAGATGCTCTTATTGTGGAGGGTTGGGATCATCGACGATACTAGATATATGGACCACATGACCTACCACGACATATTAGGGCACTAGTACAAATTGACAGACATAGATTGCCCAGTGTTAGAGTTTAATTTTGATCTTATTTCCAATTCTTATTTTTGCCTAATTTTGCAGTTGTTCTTATTATAAATGAAATAGTACTTCCTCATTTACTGCTTTAATTTTCGTCATTTATTTTCATTGTAAGGGAAGTAGTACTTACTCATTTTTTGCTTTCATTATTTTCATGTAACAACGGTATTCCTCCGCCACAAGTGATAGCAAATTAATAAAATTTCGAAGGTCCCGCCCTCCTTTAACTAAAAAAAACCCACGGCACAACACTTATAAATTTTCACTTGCACTAGATCCCATTACTTATGTATCTTATATCATAAGAATCTATATGGTGATCATGCTTATGCTACTAGAGCTCTTTGTCAATGGATCTGCAATTTAGTAACTTGTGCAAATTCGTTCTTTCTTTACATCATTTCTTTGTATTATCTCTTTGATAAGATGATACCGCCTTAACATGTGATTGGATCATCGATGAGACCTTAGTTCCTCTACTTGTACGATGGCTCCATTGTTATCACAATGTAGGAGCATGTGATCAACAATGTTAGGAATTACTCCAAACTCATTGATGAACTTCCTGATCCAAACTACAACTTTTTCTGCTTTCTAAAACAATTATTTATAAAGCTTCTACTATTGAGTCAATGGAACATTTCCAACACACCTTTTAAGAGTAAACAATATGCTGATTGAGCTATGCTATCATTCTAGTCTGACTAGAAGTTAGCATCAGTGTATTTATGAACGTTCATTTCATTTTCTACATATAAAATCTTCTTTATAGATTAAAATGAGTTAACAATCTTCTAGATTTATCTCTATAGATCAAGTTGATTCTCTCATATCTATCACGAAAAATTATTTGACAACCATAATTTCAACAATTGAAAGATGACGTTGTTTCCTATAATATGTCTCATACATATAATATTAGGAATACGACAAAACTCCCATTATCTTCTTGTAAATACACAGTTCGTCTTCATTTTTTTATAAAATCAAAAATTTTGACTTTCACATCAAATCAAAGATTTCAGTTCCAAGAAGCTTATTTCAATTCATATATGGATTGATCAAAATTGCATACCATGTTGGCTTTTTTGAATTCAAAACTTTCGGGTTATGTCATGTCACTTCCTTTTGTAGATTCTTGTTAAGGAATGTAGTTTTGGAATCAATTTGCCTTAAACTCATAGTTATGATATGTAGCTACTACAAGCAAAATCTAAATGGACTTCAACATGGCTATAAGCAAAAAGTTTAATCAAAGTCAACACATTGTATTTGTTTATAACCTTTTCCTACTAACCTTGATATGTGTGTATAGATGTTTCCATCTACGTCAACCTTTCTCTAGTAAACCCATTTACAACTTATGGATTTTATCTCATCAAGAAGGTCGACCAAGGTCCAAACCTTGTTTTCATACATTGAGTTCATTTTGGATTTCATGGCTCCTGCCATCTCTTTAAGTCAATACTTGACTTTGTTTCTGTGTAATTAGTAGGTTCATCATCCTCGATTAGTAATATCTGATTAGGAATCATGGATTCGTACCTTTTAGAAAGTCGAATGATCATCAAGATTTATACGGAGCTGACATGTCCTCAGAAATCTCTATTTCTTGAGAGTATGTTTCTCAGAAGGTCCAGATCAGACTCAAGTTCATCTGTTTGGTCTACTATGTTTGTGGACTCTTAAGCTCCTTCCAGTTCTATTTTATTCCCACTGTTGTCTCTTAGAATGAACTCTTTCTCTAGGAATATAGCATGTCTCATGAATACATTCTTCTCAACTGAATTATAGAATTGATATACAATAATCTCTTTTGGATATGACACAAATATACATTTATCAGCCTTAGTCTCAAATTTATCCAGTTCAATACACTTTACATAAGTGTTATAGCCTTAGAATTTCATATGTGATAAGTTGGGCATTCTGCTTTTCCATGACTCATATGGAGTTTTGTCAACCGACTTAGATGTGACACAATTTAGCGCATAGCATATGGAAATCAATGCATGACCCCATAACGGTTTTGGAAGGTTTGCATGGCTTGTTATTAATTGTACTATATCTAATAGTGTATGATTTATCATTTCAGATACACCATTATGTTGCAGTGTGTGTAGAGGAATCCACAGCGAAAGAATCTCATTCTCTTTTGGATAATCTAAAATTCTCAATTTTAAATATTCTTCACATCGATCAAATCTTAATATGAGAATACATTTACATTTGTTTCTCTATTTATAGCTTCGATATCACGTTTTTCATCCACTAATATTTGTATTTTCATGATTTATTGGCACCTAAAAGTTCTAAGTACACTTATATTTTGGTTTAGGTTAATGGACGAATACGATGGAAATAAGGAGAAACAAGTGAAAGGGGACCAAAATGGAGGAATGTGAAAGTTCAGGGACTAAAGTGCAAATTCTATAAACTTATTTCCAACCTTGTGATGAAGATTCAGGAGTGTTAGAGGTCAATTGGATGAATAAAGGAGCCGGATTGATAAAACATAGACAAAATATTATCACATATCAACTTTCAAGATGAAAAGTTTTGCACCGATTTTCAGCCTCATCTTGAGACCGGTTTTTGACATGTTAGATGATCGAATTGGAAGTTGACATCTGAATAAAATTTGTATCCCTTTGAGTTAGCTTTCCGACACAACTTAAATCACCTCAATCGAATACTAGGAGAGGAAGATATGGTCAAAACACTAAAAACTGTTCGACAGGAAAATTTTGTACTGTGCGTAAGCACAGGCCTGCAGTACGTGCGTACGCGAGATGTAAAAACATAACTACTGAGGTTATTTTTAGTGCATTGTGCGTACGCAAGAATTAAACTACGCGTACGCATGGTTCATTCTGGACTCAAAATCCCACTTTCCTTCTACAATTCAAACTCCTTTGGTAACATATCTTACACGACTTTTCAACCCTAAAAACACCCCCAGAACACCAAATTCTTCATTCTACATCATTCTTCTTCTCTTTGGCTCAATAATCTCCATGAGGAACTAAAAATTAAGGTGAAGCAAGGGAGGAACTCAATTGAATATGGTGATTTCATATCTATTATTTCATATAATTGGTCTTTAGACTTTTCTTTTCATTAATTTACATTGCAATCGGTTTAACATTTACAAGATTTTTCATGGATTCAGTCATTCTTTTTCCATTGTTAAATTAAACTATTTGTTGAATTTCAATTTCAATTACTTATTGGTGAGATTAGTTTAACGTTTATCAAATTCTTCATAGATCCAGTCATGATTCTTCTATCGTTAGATTAAAATAATTGTTGAATTTTAATCTTAATATTACTTTATTGGTGGATTAATTACTGCTATATGCTTGATGTATATGGTCGATCTTTGATCTTATTCCAATAAAATTGTGTGAGTATGTCATAAGTCTAGATTCTAGGATTACATTTGTAAAGTAAATTGGTTTTCACGATATATCTTCCGATTAGAGTACCAGGATGAAAGCCTCTAATTGTGTTATAAAAATAGAATAGTTGATGTGAATGATCCAATCCAACTGAGGGAATTCCAACGCTTCACTTTTGCAAATTATTGATTTGAATTTCACCTTTCAAACATTGAATTTTACTACACATTGAAGACGATAACTCATCCTTTTGGAACCCTTAAATATTTTTCCATCTTCCTGTGGATAGACACCCCAAACTTGCACTACAACTACCGTGTTATTCTTTGGGTGTAATCAAGCTTAAATCCCTTGAACATTTCAAAAGTTTCATGCTTGAATTTCATCAAATATACATGACTATTTCTAAATAGTCGTCATTAAATATGATGAGATAAGAGAAATTTCATCTAGTATTAATTGATATGGGTCCACATACATCACTATGTATTAGGCTCAATAATTATGTAGTTATTTCTCCTTTTCAAGTAAAAAGGAGATTTGGTTATTGTGCCTATAACAGACATGATTTGCATTTGTCAAATGATTCAAAATCATTTGACCCAATTATACATCTCCATGTAATTTTGAGATTGCATTCTCAATTATGTGACCAAATCTACAATACCAGATATAAGTGTTATTTAGATTATCAGTTTTATGACTTTCAATTTCTATACTCATTATAGAATACTCAGTATTTAGAATATATATGTCATTTTGTAATTTACAATAATCATTAAGATCTTATCAAAATAAAAGGAACGGCTATTCTTAAGATTGAAATAATTCATGTCAAAACATGAAGTTCAAATAATGTTCTTGGTAATAGTGAGGACAAAATAACATTTCTCTAATTCTAATATTAAACCTAAAAGAAATGACAAGAAGTATACTCCTATAGACACTATATCAACATTTGCTCATTTTCAACGTGCATGTCAACTTCTCCATTTCGCAATGATCTACTTCTATTTAGTTTCTACATATTTATAAATATGATATCTATATCTAGTATCTAATACCCAAGAAGCTAATGAAGTAAATATAAGCCTTGCAGTTTCTTTTCTAATGACTCATCCTTCTAAAATGATGATAAGGGTAATTAGATTTGGTGTTGTCCTTATTCATTTTGACTGTCTTAGTCATCTTGGTTGTTTTTTCAAAGCATTCTTTAGACTTCTGTAGAGGAATCTATTATTCACACCTTCGATGACTTATCGACTGCCTTGCTTGAGGAATAGTTTCACGAAAATGGAGACGAACCGGAATAACGTCCTATCTTGTTTTTGGATTGAGTAGAAAAGGGATATATGATTGTTTTGTTCTTTTGTGCATCTCTATAATGGGTAAATCTCTATGAAAAAGAGATAACTTTCGTGTAGTTTGTGATTCAATTTTGGAATTTTTCGTTAGGAAGGAAGCAATCAAAGATTACGGCTGAGATATTTCAAAATTAAGAAATTATATCATTGGCTAACATATGTTGCTATGCTTTCGAAAATTTCTTGGAAAGACGTGCTGATTTTTAACACTTTTCCTCAGCAATTACTTTCCTGATTTTATTTGTCATACCAAGACGTTCACAAAATTATACAAACTTAGACAATTTGAACTTTTAGTGAACATGTCTGCAACTTGGTCTTCAGTCATGATTGGTTTCATTTCTATTTCTTCATTTAACACATTCTCTAAGGAAATGATAATGAACTTCTATATGTTTAGTTCTTGCATGAAATACAAGAATTTTCACCTAGTTGTATAGCTAACTGATTATCAAAATGAAGTTTCACAGGGTAGTCTATTTTCTAGCACAATTCTTTATTAGCTACATTAACTATGTACTTTTTTGAGCCGCCATTGCCGCTACTCTATATTCAGCTTCAATAGTCGATAGTGATACTGTTGGTTGTCTCTTACTACACCAAGAAATTGGTCCTAAATCGAGATGGAAAACATAGCCGGTTGTTGATCATCTTGGCAAGGTCTAACATAATCCACATCACAATATCCAGCTATTTTGATTACTCTTTCTTTCTTGTATAATAGGCCTAACATACCTTAATCTACGCCTAACAACTTCTAGATGAGGCCTCTTTGGATTCTGCATAAATTGACTTGCCATTCCAAAAATGAACAAAATATCTAGTCTCACCAGTGTCAAGTAAATTAGGCTTCCCACAAGTTGACGATAGATAATATTATCCTCCAAATCTTTGCCTTCATATGAACATAGCTTAGCATTTGGCTCCATGGGGGTAGAGATACGTTTGTAGTCAATCATCCTGAACTTTTGCAGATCTTTGGCATACTTCTGTTGACATATAAATAATCCTTCATGTGTTTATTCCAGCTTCAGGCCAAGAAAATGTTTCAATTCTCCAAGTTCTTTCATTTGAAATCGAACCAATAAATTTTCTCATACCAATTTGTTCTCATCTTCATCATCTCTGGAAATTATCAAATTGTCCACATAAACTAGTACTATTGCTAGTTTACCTTCACGTGCCTTCACAAATATACTTGAATATGAAGATGTCATTGTGTACTCACCTTGGACTAGGAATTCTGCTATCTTCCCATACCAAGCATGTGATGCTTGTTTTAATCCATATAGAACTTTTCTTAACTTGCAAACATACTTTGCCTGAGTTCAGGGGCGGAGCCACATTAGGACCAGTGTAGGCCTGAACTTTGGGCTGGAATTTTTTTTACCTAGGCCTAGCAAGTTCCAAGACTCTAAGGCCCATCCCAATAAGAATATTGTATTTCCTCCTTCCCACCCACTACCCTGGCCCAGAGCTCCATTCCATAATTTCCATTTCACTCCCCAATTCTACAAATCCCTCCGCCAGACCGCCATCGTCTTCTCCTAAATCTCCCGTTCTCCATTTACGCAGCCACAAACTCCGACTCGAACGTCGAACGGTACATCATCCAGATTCCACTGGACCAGTTGAACATAAAAGGAGAGCCATTTCGAGACGAGGACATAAGAATCCCGTCGTGACCCGTCTCTGTGACTCCGTCTGCTCCAGCCTCCAAGCCCGCGACTGCGAGTAAGACACTTCACCGCTAAGATTAGATACTTCACCCCTATTTAACAATCTCACCTCGCACGGCTGTTTCACAGTTTCACCTCGCACGGCTATTACACTATTGAAAATTGAATGGTTTTGTTGAATCATTTGTTGATTGCTTCTATTTTGTGTTTTTCATCGTTACAGAGGCGAAATTGATTTGGCCCCTCACCTCTAAGGCCCTGAATGATTGACTTAGAACACTGGACAGTGGACACGGATATACGGTACACCTCTTGAGCCTTCTCTGGTTTGTCTGTAACCTGTTACTCTGTTGTGAATTGAAAATTGGGTATTGTTGAAAATTGAAATTTGGGTATTGTTGTGAACTGATGTAGTTGCTGAAGTTTGGGTATTAATGGATAGAAATTGCTGAAGTTTGGGTATTAATGGATAGAAATTGCTGAAATTTGGGAATTGTAGGATTGAAATTTGGGAATTGTTGAAGTTTGTGTATTGTCGAAAATTGAAATCTTATGAAGAGATTCTTTCAAAGAAAAACTGACTTGGATAATGTAAATGTTGACGGAGGGATCCCGGGGACATCGAATAATGTAGAATTTGATGTCACTAAACTTCCAACTGATCCTGGTCTTAGGATACCCATTTTGGATTACAATGCTAACATTCGAGATCAAGTTCGAAGAGCATATATGTTAAAGGGTCCTTGTCAGCCACATGATCATGACTTTCCAAAACGACAATTTGGAGTAAAAGCTAGACGATTTAATCCTTCTTGTTTTAAAGAATTCGGTTCTTGGATGGAGTGTAGTTTAGAAAAAGATGTTGCTTATTGTTTGTATTGTTATCTTTTCAAATCAAGTTCTGGAAAGCAAGGTGGAGGTGAGAGTTTTGTTTGTGATGGTTTTACATATTGGAAAGAGAAGAAAATGCTTCAAATTCATGTTGGAGAACATGATAGTGCACATAATCAAGCTCGCATTAAGTGCGATCCTTTGATGAATCAAAACCAACATATTCAATCAATTTTTCACAAGCAGTCAGAACAAATACGAAGTGCATATGTTACCCGTCTTAATGCATCTATTGATTGTGTTCGAATTCTATTGCGACAAGGGCACTCATTTCGGGGACATGATGAGTCCCCTGATTCTCTCAATCCATGCAATTTTCTAGTCCAATTAGAATTTTTGGCCGCTCATAATAAAGATATTAAAGCTGTGACATTTGGAAATGCTCCTCAAAATTGCAAATTGACATCCCCTGATGTTCAAAAGGATATAGTAAATACTTGTGCCGTTGAGACAATCAATGTTACTATCAAAGATATTGGTGACTCATTATTTTCTATTCTAGTTGATGAATCTCATGATGTGTCAATGAAGGAGCAAATGTCAACTATAATACGTTATTTGGATAAAAGTGGGCATGTGAAAGAACGCTTCATAGGGATTGAACATGTCACGAGTACCACGACACTATCATTGAAGGCTGCAATTGATAATGTATTTTCTAGATATAACTTGAGCATGTCTAGATTGAGAGGACAAGGTTATGATGGGGCAAGTAATATGCAAGGTAGATTTAATGGTCTAAAAACACTCATTTTAAAGGAGAATCCATGTGCATTTTACGTTCACTGTTTTGCTCATCAACTCCAACTAGCTCTTGTAGCTGTTGCAAAGAAGAATATTCCTATTACTAACTTCTTTCGTATAGTCGGTGATATGGTAAATACTGTTGGAGCATCTTCTAAATGTTGTGATCTTCTTCGAGAACTCCAATCAGACTTTATTGTTGAGGCATTGGAGAATGGTGAGATTTTAAGTGGACGGGGACTTAATCAAGAAACAACCCTTCAACGTGCTGGTAATACGCGATGGGGTTCACATTATAATTCATTGACCAGCTTACTTGTCATGTTCTCTTCTGTTATTGATGTACTTGCAACGATTGTTGAAGATGTCTATTGTTCTTGTGACCAAAGATCCGACGTGATAAATTTATTGGAGTCGATACAGACATTTGATTTTGTATTTAATTTACAATTGATGAGAAGTATGCTGGGGATTTCAAATGAACTGTCAAAAGCATTGCAACGAAAATATCAAGACATTGTGAATGCAATGCAATTGGTGAAGTTATGCAAACAACGACTACAAATAATGATAGATGAAGGGTGGGACTCCTTTTGGGAAAAAGTGTGTTCTTTCTGTCAACAGCATTACATTGATATACCCGACATGAATGATATGTTTGTACGTCGTGCACTTCGTGGTCGCCCACAACGTAATCCTCCAGAACTTACAAATTTACATCATTATCAGGTAGATTTGTTCCACTCTGTCATCGATCTTCAACTTCAAGAATTGAATGATCGTTTCTCGGAGGTAAATACAGAGTTCTCATGTGTGTAGCTTGTTTATGTCCACAAGATTCATTTTCTTCTTTTGACAAGAAAAGTTTGATTCGACTTGTAGAGCTTTATCCATTAGATTTCACTGCATTAGATCTCGTTGTACTTCATGATCAACTTGGGACTTATATTTTTTACATGCGCTCTAACAAAGAGTTTGAAGGGTTGAACGACCTTGGTGATCTTGCAAAAAAGTTGGTCCTAACAAAGAAAAATATGGTATATCCATTGGTTTACAAGCTTTTGACTTTAGCATTGATTCTACCTGATGCTACCGCTACTGTGGAGAGAGTGTTTTCGGCAACGAGCATTATAAAGGATAGATTGCGTAATCGGATGGGTGATCAATGGATGAATGATAACACAATTATTTATGTAGAGAAAGATATATTTTTGAAGCTCAATAATGAAGTTATTGTACAACGATATCAAAACATGAAAACTCGAAAGGAACAAGTGTAATTTATAAACTATGTTATTTTTAATATTGTCGTATTATTGTTTTATATTTTTCTTATCATTACATTCATGACAAAAACTCGACGTACAACATCGATAAGTTGTGCCCCGCCTGACCAACAATCCTGGCTCCGCCCCTGCCTGAGTTTTGTCCTCAAAACGTTATGGTTGTCCCATATATATTTCTCGATCTAACTCTTCTTGAAGAAAACCTTACTTGACATCCATGTGCCATAACTTCCAAGCTTTATTTGCCACTAGTACTAGTATAACTCTAATTGTGGTAATCTTAGCAACAGGACTGAATGTCTCATCATAATCAAGTCCATCTCATTGAGAAAGTCCTCGATCCACTAGCCGCGCCTTGTATCTCTCTATAGAACCATCAGGTCAAGTCTTCAACTTGTAAGCCCACTTATAAAAAAATGAGTTTGACATCCTTAGGCTTTTGAACTAATTTTGAGGTTTGGTTTTCTCTCAAAGCAGACATTTCTTCTTACATTGTTTTTCTCCAATTTACGCTTCTGGATGCTTATTTATATGTGGCTGTCTTTTTAATGCTCTTTTCTTCAAGGACAATTGCATTAGTATATCTAGGATTAGGTTTTCGTTGTCTGCTAGACCTTTTTGAGCTAAGGTGTTGGACTATTTTCCTTAGCCTCTTCACTTGATGTTCTATGTACACCAGTATCTCACGGACTTCCAACTTTTTCTGGAGCATCTTCTACGTTTGGCTCATGTTCTCTTCCATCAACTGAATATGTCTCTTCCTCTAACCTTTTGGAATCATTTTGTATGCTCTCTACTGGCTCCTACAATCTTTCATTCATTTGCTTTGAATCTGGAAGTGTGATAGCTTCAAGTGACCACCAAGATAAGCCTTCAAATACCACATTTTTTGATACATAGCAACGATTAGTGCTAGGATCATGGCACCACCAACCTTTTCTGTTATCATCATAACCAACAAAAATGTGCATAATCATCTTTTTATCAAAATTGCTTCACAGGTGATCAGGCACGAACATATAACAAATACACCTGAACACTTTAAAGTGGTATAATGTGGATTGATACTCTACAGTTTTTCAAAGGGTGAGATTGACCCCAACCGTTTGAGTAGTAGCATGTTGATCACGAAATCTCCAGTCTTCATGCATTCGGCCCAAAACCTTCTTAGAACATACTTAGCATGTAGCATGGTTCGACATTATTTCTAGTAATCATTATTTCTCTTAAATACTCCATTCTATTGAGGCGTGTTTGGACATGTCAACTGTCTTCTAACTCCGTTCACAAATAATCATAGAACTCTTTAGAAGTATATTCTCCCCCATTGTCTAAGCATAGGCATTGAATCTTCATTCTTGTTTTTCCTTCTACCTCCTTTTTGAATTCCTTGAATTTTTCAAAAAACTTCAGATTTTTCTTTCATGGAAAAGATCCATACATACCTTGAGGAATCATCAATAAAGGTTACTATATATCGATAGCCATTAATGGATATATCCTTTACTGGGCCAAACACGTCAGAGTGAATCAACTCTAATAGTGCTTTAGCTTGGAACTTTGATTTATAGGTCACCATATATCGATAGCCACTAATGGATGCATCCTTTACTGGCGTTAGAGTGAATCAAATATAATGGTGTTCTGGATATGAACTTTTGACTCTTCAAGTGGCAGCTGATGTGCTTTGCCATACTAACATCCTATGCAAACGATATCCTTTCGAACTTCAAGTTGAGAAGTCCATTGAGTAATAACTTGTTCATTATAATTCTCAGTTTTTTGGTAACTAACATATCCTAACCTTGCATGCCATAAATCCAAAGTGTTGTTCATTTGTGTCTTGTCAACATATGTAGATTCTGCTGACATAACATAGATAGATTTTATCTTTTGCCCTTCCAAAATTGGTGCTTATGTAATCTTCACATCTTTGCGTACTTTGACATCTTCAAGACCAAACACCACATAGTTACTTGGTTGTCAATTGTGATGCTGACAATAAACTCTTCATCCCTACTACACGATAAACGTCATGAAGCTATACCTCATGTAGGTTGAGGCACGGCACTATCATCATACTACCGATGTGAATAATATGCAATCTTGAATTATTGGCTATCACAACAACCCTGTTGCCTTTGTGATTCAAGATGTGAAACAATTTTTTTTTTTATCTTAAAGCATGTAATTTGGACACCCTGAATCAACAATACAATCTTTCTGGTAATCCATTTCTCTCTATCTATTTGTGATGAGAGGTTTTTTGCATTTGTTGCAGGGACAGAACTACTTGAACAAATTTATCTTCAAAATCTACTTTTTCTCCTAAGTAGACTTCATCATCAAGACTTGTTGCAGCGACAAAAGTTCCAAATTTTCATTTTTCTTCAACTTTGATCACACTTTGATGCTTATTTGAAGTCACAGAGTTTCCTTGGGTAAATTTTATCTTCACTCGACAATATTTTGAATAGTGTCCTTTACGCGCACAATTATAACACGTGACACCAAAACTATTGCGCTGTCTTGAATAACGATCATCTTTTTGTTGGGTGTTCTGAGCTCCCCTTGATTGGTAGTGCATCCTTTCATGAGGCTTCCCTAGATTTTATTTATCTTTACTCTTTGATGTTGCAGTAACATTTCTACTTAACTAACCTATTATACTCGGGCTCACCAATTTTAGATTTAGAATCTAATTTTGAGATTTTGTGGCAAAAAGACTTTACCTTTGTAAAGTATTACCCGATGGACAAATTCGGCTGCAAGATCTCATCAACTCATTCTCGAGCACTTGAAGTTGTTTGTCATTAGTTCTAGAACAAAGAGCTTCATATGTATCCCATATCTTCTTTGGTGTCTCCACATTTTCTTAGTGCTCCGACAGCTCTTCATCTATTGTTGTTTTTAGCACATACATAGCTTTGCCAGCTTTTATATCCCATTTCTTAAGTGCCTATGCATCCTCTGTAGAAGGGGATGTGGTTTCGCTACCACCAACAACTCTCCATAGTCCTTGTCTGCGCCAAATAGGACTTTAAACATGTACGCCAATATTTGTAATTGTTGTTGTTCAACCTATTAATACTTCCAGGGTAGAAAGTAAGTCTATGGCTCGGTATACCTTCTTGTATACTCTCAAGATAGCATGGTCTCACACCAACAAACTTCACAGCCTCTTACTGTGCACGAGTAATGAAACTATGAGTAGTACCTTGACATGGTCCCCGATCATCAAGCTCTGGTACCAAATATTAGCAATTAAACGGGATAAAGGCACACTTTTTATATTAAATCAGAACAAGTACATGAAACTATAGTAACGATCACTCAAAACACGACTATTATTTTTCTACACTCACATAACAAAGAGCTGAAGCTCTCACACACTCAAAACTAATCAAACATGTTAGGTTCAATATTGTAATTGACAATTCTGTGAACAAAAATTACTTAATTCAATATGTGTAAAAGTTAAGAAGTGAAGTACAATCTTGTATAGTTGAGTTAGGTAGCCTACGGTTTGAGTTCGAGTTTGGAAACAAGGAAGAAGTGGCGCCGAAATTTAGCTAGCCTCACGCCTGGCCATCGCTCAAGCGACAGAAACAGAACCATTATCGCTTGCTTCTCTCCTAGACCTTCCTCGATCGACATACCCTTGGCTCGAGCGACAAGTCCTCCTCCCTCGAGTGATATTGTTACAAGGCTAACCCTAGTTCGCGATTTTGGAGAGTTTTACACGGCTCATACTACTCATACACCTCCAACTATAAATATAGATACTCTTGCACGAAAATTTGTTGTTGTCTCATTCTGCCTCATTGGTATAACATATTCATATCATCTTTTGAGAGATCCAAGAACACAATGCATTAGTAGAATCATTCATATCATTCTTGAGATTCGGCAATCAGGTTTCGGGAAAACATAAAGGTTCGCGAATCCAAAACACTTGACTTCCTTAACACTTTGAGGAATGTACTATCTTGGTCGGGAATTGGGAGAGGAAGAGACAATTGAATAAGATCGAGAAGTTGAAAAGAGACAGCGGATCTTGGAAGCTACAGAAAGTAGATCGTGAAGTCTGGTAGAGTTGGCTAGACAACGTATAATTGTAGAAGATCAGGCAGCTGGTGGGTACAGCATATTTTGGAGGTAACTGGCTTAACCCCGGAATTTTTCCCACGTTGGGTTTCTCCGTCAACAATTATTGGTGTTCTTTATTATTTTTCATATTACAAACTGTGATATTTAAACATAGGGAAATTGGACGTGTATGCTTAATCATTTAGAAATTATTAAAAAGTAATTTGTTACCTTTAATAAAATAATTCTGCACATATGGTCAAAACAAAAAACGGATAATTATAACCATTCGATCCGTTAGTAGCTGTTAATTTGGTAATCCGTAACTTTCAAAACTCGCACCTTAAAAACTGATCAGAACACACATTCAAAACTGATCATAATGCGCACTCTCAAAAATCATCAAACCGCGCACACATACTTGACAAAATGAGACTGCTTCCCTATTTATAGAAATCTATAGACGGCAGCCAGCAGGAGAAGAACAAGCAGGTGCATCATCGGACTAATAGCAAATGAATACATCAACTTATTTTCAATGCAATTAATTTTACGAATAGCCAATAAAATCCTTGCGCAGCTTTCTTTGAGGAGAAGGGACTGAGAAGAGTTTTTTCATTAGGAAGGATGCGGTCAAAGATTACGGCTGGAATACTTCATAATTAAGAAATTATATCATTGGCTAACATATGTTGCTATGCTTTTGGAGAATTTCTGGGAAATGCGTTTTAAGGTGAACGAAGGGGTCGACATCATATCATATACGCATAAGAATTAAAATTTAGATTTTTATCAAAAGTCAAAGTTAATTAATTTTAACGACATTTTATAGAATTCAAAACTTTTCAACAACACAAAATCGGCCAATTCAAAGTTTTATTGTAGAAAGTGTTCCCGCATTTTCTGAGAATTGCGAGGTTAACCTTTGGATGGGGGAATTACAAGACCTTATTACTAATACTAGCAAATTAAAATGTGTTCCAAGACCATTTTTAGACTTCACCCCCGAAGTAGTGAAGATTTGTAATCCATGTTTTCTAGACATCGGAAGTAAAAGAAGGGAAAACAAATTTCTTTGGGTTTTGACACATCAGTTTGATATTTGTTTATACACATCAAAACTGGTAAGAAAATATAGATAAATGTACTATAAGTGCACTTTCTACTTGTGGAATGGAATAAAGTCAAGAAACCTTATTCCATTTAAAAAAGTTCAGGAGAGGATATGACTTATAGTCTTTCTATAATATGCAATTTTCTCCACATTGATGGTTTATGTACATTCACGAGTGAATTGCATATTATATAAGTGTTGTGTGACCTCGCATTTTGTCCGCATATTGAGACCTATTTGAACTAGATCTTTCAATTCTTGCGCTTAAAGTTGGATTGACGAATTTAAAAGAAGAATTATATAAGTGTTGTGTTATCTCGCATTCTGTCCTCATATTGAGACCTATTTGAACTAGATCTTTCAATTCTTGCGCTTAAAGTTGGATTGACGGATTTTAAAGATTATATAAGTGTTGTGTTATCTCGCATTCTGTCCTCATATTGAGACCTATTTGAACTAGATCTTTCAATTCTTGCGCTTAAAGTTGGATTGACGAATTTAAAAGAAGAATTATATAAGTGTTGTGTTATCTCGCATTCTGTCCTCATATTGAGACCTATTTGAACTAGATCTTTCAATTCTTGCGCTTAAAGTTGGATTGACGGATTTTAAAGAAGAATTATATAAGTGTTGTGTGATCCCGCATTTTGTCCGCATATTGAGACCTATTTGAACTAGATCTTTCAATTCTTGCGCTTAAAGTTGGATTGACGAATTTAAAAGAAGAATTATATAAGTGTTGTGTCATCTCGCATTCTGTCCGCATATTGAGACCTATTTGAACTAGATCTTTCAATTCTTGCACTTAAAGTTGGATTGACGGATTTTAAAGAAGAATTATATAAGTGTTGTGTGATCCCGCATTTTGTCCGCATATTGAGACCTATTTGAACTAGATCTTTCAATTATTGCGCTTAAAGTTGGATTGACGAATTTAAAAGAAGAATTATATAAGTGTTGTGTTATCTCGCATTTTGTCCGCATATTGAGACCTATTTGAACTAGATCTTTCAATTCTTGCGCTTAAAGTTGGATTGACGGATTTTAAAGAAGAATTATATAAGTGTTGTGTGATCCTGCATTTTGTCCGCATATTGAGACCTATTTGAACTAGATCTTTCAATTATTGCACTCAAAGTTGGATTGACGAATTTAAAAGAAGAATTATATAAGTGTTGTGTTATCTCGCATTTTGTCCGCATATTGAGACCTATTTGAACTAGATCTTTCAATTCTTGCGCTTAAAGTTGGATTGACGGATTTTAAAGAAGAATTATATAAGTGTTGTGTGATCTCGCATTTTGTCCGCATATTGAGACCTATTTGAACTAGATCTTTCAATTATTACGCTTAAAGTTGGATTGACAAATTTAAAAGAAGAATTATATAAGTGGTGTGTTATCTCGCATTTTGTCCGCATATTGAGACCTATTTGAACTAGATCTTTCAATTCTTGCGCTTAAAGTTGGATTGACGGATTTTAAAGAAGAATTATATAAGTGTTGTGTGATCTCTCATTTTGTCCGCATATTGAGACCTATTTGAACTAGATCTTTCAATTCTTGCGCTTAAAGTTGGATTGACGGATTTTAAAGAAGAATTATATAAGTGTTGTGTGATCTCTCATTTTGTCCTATTTGAACTAGATCTTTCAATTCTTGCGCTTAAAGTTGGATTGACGAATTTAAAAGAAGAATTATATAAGTGTTGTGTTATCTAGCATTTTGTCCGCATATTGAGACCTATTTGAACTAGATCTTTCCATTCTTGCGCTTAAAAGCTGGATTGACGGATTTTAAAGAAGAAAGATTTTCTAGTGTAAGAAATGGATAAAAATAATATGTTTAAATTACAAATAGATAAAAATAAGTAGTAAATAAATACAAAATATTCATAAATCTCA
Source organism: Fraxinus excelsior (assembly GCA_019097785.1). Classification (NCBI taxonomy): domain Eukaryota; kingdom Viridiplantae; phylum Streptophyta; class Magnoliopsida; order Lamiales; family Oleaceae; genus Fraxinus; species Fraxinus excelsior. The sequence continues at coordinate 18,803,867 of CM032624.1, read as the reverse complement.
CTCATTTTACACGTCTATTTTTTTATAACTGCAGTGTTTCCAATACTATATTAGACAGATATAAGTACCACAATAATAATAACAACTTCATCTCCATAACAATCACTCTAGTTAAAAAGTCTTAACTCAAAAACAAGAAAAAATGAAAACAAAAAGCTCAAGCTCAACCATCCAATCCATTTTCGGAACTGCAGTGCCTCTAATTGCCACGCAAAGCATAAACATTTACGGTTTATATTGTATACAGATACAAAATAATAACAACAACAATTTCGTCTGCGTGACAATCACTCTAGTCAAAAAATCTCAATTCAGGAACAAGGAAAAATGACAACAAAATAATCAAGCTCAACCATCTAATCCATTTTCGGAACCGCAGTGCCTCTAATTGTCACGCAGAGCATAAACATTTACGGTCTATACTGTATACAGATACAAAATAATTTAAAAAGAAAAATACATCTTCTACCCGTTTCATGGATTTTTTTTTTTTTTTTTTTTTTTAATCTTTTTTTACGTTGGCTCGGGTTATTTTTGGGAAGTTAAATGGTTTAGATCATTAAAATTTCAATTCAAGCAGTCTTTGAAGAAGCCATCTACTATCGCCAGCTTCCCAGCCCTACATCGTTGATGTGTCGATGGTGGTTTGGGGCCGAAGAACTTGAAAATTGTTTCTGACATCTACGAATAACTACCAAAGAAGAAACTTCCCAAAAGTGTCATGCTGAATAGAAAATCTACAATAATGTTACAAGTGTGATCAAATATATTCTGTCATCGGCTTATTTGATCAGATGCAGAAATCTGATTCCCAAAAATTCTTTCGACTGAGGGTCCCATATCATGGACAAACTTGATAGATTCTGAGAGCCGATGGAGTAAGTTTATCAAAGCAATCACTTCATTTCGTTGCAGCTGCAGCTGAAAGCCAACATAGTGGTCAATCACAAACAACTTAAGAGAGGTTTAGGTAAAAGTAGGCACAGATCAAATATTGAACATTATCAAGTGTTAGGCAAAAGTGACTTCAAGCCATAATCAAGAGTTATGACTGAAACGTCAAAAGTAATAACGCAGTTGAGCTTTCAAGGAAATCCTTTTAACATAGACAACTTACAGTTTGACCTGAATGCTCCTGGCCATTGACAGAAAATAAAATTTTCAATGCAGTTCCAAGACCCAGAACTTGTAGCTTTCCCCAAAGACGACACTTTTCACATCCCACACAATCCATCAATGAGCTGCAATTTTTACAAGAGAAATATGAGGCATCAGAACTCCACGGGATTCTGTAGATCAAAGAATGCAGATAAAAATGCAAGCATGAAATTGAAAATGTTCATACTTCATATCATGAAACAGGGTCAATGAAATGTACAAGTAAAAATATTAATAAAAAACCTTATGTTTCTGAACTGTCTCTGAGTTTGTTGCATCAGCTCAGGTCCACTTTGGCCTTTCCACAAATTAGCTTCATCAAATGGTTTTGGGCATGCATCTTGAAGTTTACTGTCGTGCAGCAACTTCTTCATCATAAGCTTTGTATTCATGTCCTCCATAGAATTACCAGTATCATAGTCAGCCTGCTCCAAGTAATCTGCTGCCTAGAAAGTATTCAATGAAGAAAATAAAAAATTAAAATTAAAATTAAAAATAAAAGATAATTAAATGAACCAAAATACAAGCTCCAAAGCTAATGCACTCACCTTTGTCACTGATCGCAAGACAAATAGAAAAGTGAAATGTAAATTTCTGACACGGTCCGGATATTTCAAAACCCGATCATACAGCAAGGAAAGATTTTGGCCCCACTGCAATTAGAACAAAGGGAAAAAGTGTAGGATATAGACAGATCAAAGAGTATAGTGCATGAATGTACATGTATACTCTTATTTAGCAATCAACTCTGAGGGACGATAATTATGTTTCCAACCTGAATCCTGCTCAGACCGAATCAGATTCTAAAACCAAGTCCTTTATCCCAAGTCATCATATTTCTATAAGGTATATATAGATTAAGAAGTTACAGAGTCAAATCTTCCTAACAATTAATCTGGATAAATGAATCATCCTGCATCTGACATAAACATTTGTGTAGGACATATTTCCAAAACAAGGCATTTGCGTGACACAAAACAAAAGCATACAAGTCAATTGCAATAGAAAATACCTTGTTTGTTTTTTCATCAAGCAGGTAATCAGCGGCTATGTGGATTGAAATGGAGGAGTGAAGACCAGATATCAACTTGTACAATATTCTTTTCTCTTGGCACTCTCCAGATGGATCTACAGAGCATGTCAATTATCGGTAAGAAAACTCAAGCCCACACCAACAAACAACCACAGAAAAAAAGAAAAATGATTTCTACTCGTGTAAGCAATAAGTAAACATAAAACTACAGTCAAATTAAACATTAGAATATAGTTTCATCTGAAATTCTCCTTTATGCATACCCTCTGCTAATTCCCTACCAGTTAATAACGAATGAACCTTTTTTTTCTCTTTCAATAACTTTTAATTCAGGTGGTATATGACTTACATTTGGGACAATTCTCTGTGTAAATAGCATCCCAGATTCTTCTAGCAGATGGACCAGTATAGCCAGTGTAGCGTTCAGGATTCAGTTGCAGATTTACATAGGTCATTTCATCTGTAATCAACAAAATCAAAAGCTGTTAATTCAAGATTAAAGCACATGAATCTCACATCATGACTAAAGAAATGGACGACAGGATTGTATTAAGGATCTACGTCCTAAAGATATAAGAGTCGGACAAATTATTCCAATTGTGAAGGTAAGAAGCATGCAGACTAGAAGATGTAATGGACAGATAGGAAGAATGGTAAATACAAGTACGGGATCACTTTTGCAAGGTTTACATCGAGGGCCTTCAGATATAGAACGTTGTGTGCATTGAGGCTGGGGGAGGGGGAGGAACTATATAACATATAAAAAAAAAAAAAAAGGGAAAAAGTAATAAGAAGCACCAGTATCTGTCTCATCATCATTTGTCCATGGATTGTCTTCAACCATCCAGCCTCGGAAAGCTTTAGGATCTATTGTACGATCAACAGTAGCTTCTGGCTTTCCTTCTTGACAGAAAATATCATCTGATGAGTGGCTACGGGAAGAGGACTCCTTAAATGTTTCAGGAAACTCATTCTCCGGACATTCACATACGCTGCAGTCCCTCAAACGGCACATACCATCATCAGGCCAGAAAGGGCAATCGCACCACAACTTGACCTATCACAGTGAAAGAAGATCAGTCACCAGGAGAGATGCATACGGAATTCAAAACCATACAATATTCATATAGAACTTTGCGTACCTTAAAGTATCGTAAAAATGGATATTTCACAATCTCGTGGAGCAATGGATACAACACGTCCTCATTAATCCGATCAACAGTCTCATAATCACAACAGCAATCCTCCACTATCCCATAATACTTAGGCCCTTGCTATATGCACAAACACATATTTCCATGGATAAAGAACGTGACAATTGAAAACTTCCAAATAAAAATGGAAATCCAAGACTTTAAATTCAAGTCATCACTTGATCTAATATTTTCTCTTACATTTTGAAAATTAATATATTAAAGCAACCATTAGGTCAAATATATTTTTAGTTAAATCAATTTGCAAAAACAAGTTACTTATCTCATGAGTGATTCCAAATTAGCAGGTTACAATTAAATAGTATTTTAATAGCATTGTGAGAATGGAAAGAAATAGAGGAATCTTCCCATAAAAAGATAATAAACTTAAACAATTGGATAGAATAGCAGCCAATATTATCTTTAAATTAAATTTACCAAAAAAAAAAAAGATTTAGGACATAAATTAGTACAGAAATTTATGTTCCAAGGGTAGTTCTAATTGTGAGAAAATCCATAAATTATTAAGTCACCTGAGAACAATTACAGTTTCTGATGCGATTGAAGAGAGTGGTGTGAAAATTTCTCGGAACGAATACGATAGCGAAGAGAAGAACAATGAGAGCGCCAACAATAATCCAAGTCCTCCAAGGGTTTACTCGAATTTTGCTCTCAGTTTCGGATTTAACCATTTCACTGCAACACCGTAAATTCTGTAAATTCGCCCTTCGATAGAAATGGATCGTGGAAGAAATCGATGATTATAAGAAAGAGCGCTTTTAATTGTGATTGTAATTTTTAAGTGTCTATTTGCATTATTTGTAATAGATCGGAAGGGTAAAATTAAAGAAACTAATGTCGGTCGTTTGCTGGTTTATTTCTAGGCAAAGTTTGGTGAAAAGCCTGGTCAAAGAATGTATTTGCACAAAAAGCATTTTCTCAATGTTTATTGGTAAAATGGCCCCCATTAAAAAATAGAGTAAATAAATGGTTTAAAAGGTCTAAAATATCCCTATCATGAAAAGACCAAAATATCCTTTCAATCCAATTAAATTTTCCAATTCATATCCAATCCAATTAACGAGCTTACCGTCTCATGTGCTTGCTTCCTCCACAAAATCTTGTTATTTATTGTATTACTCACATATTTTTGCCTTCATTCTGAGTATTTGAACAATGATTTTGGTTTCTAAATTATCTACATTGTAATCTTTAAATATTTGAAGAAAAAAGAAAGGCATTTTTGGTAATTTCGTGTACATTGGTCTTTTTATTGTTGAATATAGTATGAAATGATATGTTAGCTGATTTATGTTTCACAGTTGGTGTATTTTTGTACTGGGTGTAAATTTTGGACGGTCTACAGTACAGAACGACGCTCCAGTCGTTTTACGTAGTTCAGAACGACAGTACAGTCGTTATCATCCATGTAAAATGACAATACGAACAGTATCTGTTGTAGTCTGTCCATTCTTGATAATACAATGTTTTTATTTTGATAAGTTAAATATTATAGCTATTTTTATATTACTTTGATATATACTTGAGTAAACTATTTAACTTTTTTATTTTATTTGCAGCTATGGATTCTGTAGAAATGATATGTGTACAAGTATGTTATTTTGTTGATCGTGTACCACTCAACGAGAGACATGAACAATGAAGACAAGATGGCATATATGTGGGTTTTGTAGTGTTACGACGTACTCCTTTTGTAATATTGAAAAATGATGGTGGTGTTCAGGTGTTATGTTACGATGTACTACTTTTGTCATTTTGAAAATCAAACTATGTATAAATGTTTGGAAAGATGGATTATGTAATTGTCTTATGCTCGATGAAGCCATAATGACAATTATACTGTATAACAACAGTTGAGTAGTTTTCTTTGTAGAGGCAGAACGACACTTGTGTCGTTTTCAAAACAGTAACGACAGTTGTGTCGTTTTCCTTTTCCTCTCGATTACGTAATGAGCATAAATCCCAAATGTTGTAAGGGGCGTGTTCAGTCTGCGATTTAATAAGTTTAGCTTATCATTATTGTGGCTCAAACGGGTCACGACTCTTCAAAATCGATTTTATTGGAAGAACGACACTTGTGTCGTTTTCAAAACAGTAACGACGATTGTGTCGTTTTCTTTTTCCTCTTGGTTAAGTAATGAGCATAAATCTCGAATGTTATAAGGGGCGGGTTTAGTCTGCAACTTAAACGGGTTCCGTTTATCGATTATCGTGGCTCGGACGGGTCGCGGCTCTTCAAAACCAATTTTATTGGCAGAACGACACAGGTGTCGTGAAACGACGCTAGTGTTGTTCTGTTGATTTTTCAAATATTTTGTAACTTCTCAAGGCAAAGACATCAAAGATTGGACCCCCCCCCCCAACCTAAGAAGGATGAAAATATTGATTGTGTGACAACTAACGGTGGAATTGATATAGAATATAAGGCATGAAACGGTGAACGCACAAGTCTTGGTCTAGATCCGGTTGAAAATACAAGGAATTGGCATATCTCAAGTATTTTGTAAGGGGCGTGTTCAGCCTGCAACTTAGACGGGTTCTGTTTATCGATTATCGTGCCTCGGACGGGTCGCGGCTCTTCAAAACCGATTTTATTGGCAGAACGACACAGGTGTCGTGAAACGATACTAGTGTCGTTCTGTTGATTTTTCAAATATTTTGCAACTTTTCAAGGCAAGAACATCAAGGATTGGACCCCCCAACCTAAGAAGGATGAAAATATTGATTGTGTGACAACTAACAGTGGAATTAATATAGAATATAAGGCATGAAATGGTGAACGCACAAGTCTTGGGCTAGATCCGGTTGAAAATACAAGGAATTGGCATATCTCAAGTATTTTGTAAGGGGCGTGTTCAGCCTGCAACTTAGACGGGTTCCGTTTATCGATTATCGTGGCTCGGACGGGTCGCGACTCTTCAAAATCGATTTTATTGGCAAAACAACACAGGTGTCGTAAAACGACACTAGTGTCGTTCGGTTGATTTTTCCAATATTTTGCAAATTTTCAAGGCAAGAACATCAAGGATTGGACCCCCCAACCTAAGAAGGATGAAAATATTGATTGTGTGACAACTAACGGTGGAATTGATATAGAATATAAGGCATGAAACGGTGAACGCACAAGTCTTGGTCTAGATCCGGTTGAAAATACAAGGAATTGGCATATCTCAAGTATTTTGTAAAGGGCGTGTTCAGCCTGCAACTTAAACGGGTTCCGTTTATCGATTATCGTGGCTCGGACGGGTCGCGGCTCTTCAAAACCGATTTTATTGGCAGAACGACACGGGTGTCGTGAAACGACACTAGTGTCGTTCTGTTGATTTTTCAAATATTTTGCAACTTTTCAGGGCAAGAACATCAAGGATTGGACCCCCCCCCAACCTAAGAAGGACGAAAATATTGATTGTATGACAACTAACGGTGGAATTGATATAGAATATAAGGTATGAAACGGTGAAAGTACAAGTCTTAGTCTAGATTCGATTGAAAGTACAAGGAATGGGCATATCTCAAGTATTTTGTAAGGGACGTGTTCAGCCTGCAACTTAAATGGGTTCCGTTTATCGATTATCATGACTAGGATGGGTCGCGGCTCTTCAAAATCGTATTTATTGGCAGAACGACACTTGTGTCGTTTTGTTGATTTTTCCAATATTTTGCTACTTGTCAAGGCAAAGACATCAAGGATTGGACCCCCCAACCTAAGAAAGATGAAAATATTGATTGTGTGACAACTAGCGGTGGAATTGATATAGAATATAAGTTATGAAATGGTGAAAGGACAAGTCTTAGTTTAGATTCGATTGAAAGTACAAGGAATTGACATATCTCAAATATTTTGTAAGGGGCGTGTTCAGCCTGCAACTTAAATGGATTTCGTTTATCGATTATCATGGCAAGGATGAGTCGCGACTCTTCAAAATCGTATTTATTGGTAGAACGACACTTGTGTCGTTCTATTGATTTTTCCAATATTTTGCTACTTTTCAAGGCAAAGATATCAAGTATTAGACTCCCCAACCTAAGAAGGATAAAAATATTGATTGTGTGACAACTAACGGTGGAATTGATATAGAATATAAGGTATCAAACGGTGAAAGCACAAGTCTTAATCTAGATTCGGTTGAAAGTACAAGGAATGGGCATATCTCAAGAATTTTGTAAGCGGCGTATTTAGCCCGTAACTTAAATGGGTTTCGTTTATCGAATATCGTGGCTCGGACGGATCGCGGCTCTTCAAAATCGTATTTATTGGCAGAACGACGCTTGTGTCATGAAACGACACTTGTGTCGTTCTGTTGATTTTTTCAATATTTTGCTACTTTTCAAGGCAAGGTCATCAAGGATTGGACCCCCCAACCTAAGAAGGACGAAAATATTGATTGTGACACAACTAGAGGTGAAATTGATATAAAATATAAGGTATGAAATTGTGAAAGCACAAATCTTACTCTAGATTTAGTTGAAAGTACAAATAATGGGCATATCTCAAGTATTTTGTAAGGGGCGTGTTCAGCCTGCAACTTAAATGAGTTCCGTTTATCGATTATCATGACTCGGACGGATCGCGGCTCTTCAAAATCGTATTTATTGGTAGAACGACACTTGTGTCGTTCTGTTGATTTTTCTCATATTTTGTTACTTTTCAAGGCAAGGATATCGAGGATTGGACCCACCAATCTAAGAAGGATGAAAATATTGATTGTGTGACAACTAGAGGTGGAATTGAAATAGAATATAAGGTATGAAATGATGAAAGCACAAGTCTTAGTCTATATTCGTTTGAAAGTACAAAAAATGAGCATATCTCAAGAATTTCGTAAGCGACGTGTCTAGCCTACAACTTAAATGAGTTCAGTTTATCGATTATCGTGGTTCGGATATGTCGTGGCTCTTCAAAATCGTGTTTAGAAGCAAAACGACACTTGTGCCATTTTCAAAACAGTAACGACAATTGTGTCGTTTTCTTTTTTCCTCTTGATTAAGTAATGAGCATAAACCTCGAATATTGTAAATGGCGTGTTCAGCCTGCAACTTAAATGAGTCCAACTCATCATTATCGTGGCTGGACGGGTCTCGGCTCTTCAAAATCGATTTTAGAGGCAGAATGACACTTGTGCTGTTAAACTATTATCAATTTTCGTGGCTCTTCGTACTCATGTTTAGAGGTAGAACGACACTAGTGCCGTTCTTTTGATTTTTTCAATATTTTGTTACTTTTCATATAAAAGACCTTAAGGTGTCGCGTAGAGACTGAACGACAAGTATTGTTCTCTTGGACTTTTATTTACAAATATAACGACAGTTCTATCGTTCTAGTAGACGTTCTCAAAGAAGTAATGACACTTTTATCGTTCTGTTGATTTTTCCAATATTTTGCTACTTTTTCAGCGGAATGACGTCAAGCATTGGATCCCCTAACTTAAAAAGTTCGACAAACTGATTGTCTTTTTGATCAGTCAATCTAACTTACCTATTTTTTGTACTCAAAATTGTCGTTTTCAATCCTCTTAGTTAAACAAAAAATTCGGGGGCCCCATAGGAGGGGGCCCAACCCCCATACTTTTTGATAGAGAATATAGGTATAAAACGGTGAAAACACAAATCCTAGTCTAGATTCATTTGGAAGTACAAAGTAATGGGTATATCTCAAGAATTTTGTAAGTTGGGCGTTGAGCTTACAACTTAAATGAGTTCAGTTTATCGATTATCGTGGTTGGGACGGGGCGCGGCTCTTCAAAATTGATTTTAGAGCCAGAATGACACTTGTGCCGTTTTCAAAACAGTAACGACAGTTGTGTCGTTTTCTTTTGCCTCTAGATTAAGTAATGAGCATAAATTTCGAATGTTGTAAGTGACGTGTTCAACATGCAACTTAAATGAGTTCAACTTATCATTATCGTGGATCGGACATGTCGTGGCTCTTCAAAATCAATTTTAGAGGCAGAATAACACTTGTGCTGTTAAACGATTATCAATTTTCGTGGCTCTTCGTACTCATGTTTAGAGGTAGAACGACACTAGTGCCGTTCTTTTGATTTTTCCAATATTTTGTTACTTTTCATAGGAAAGACCTTAAGGTGTCGCGTAGAGGCTGAACGACAAGTGTCGTTCTCTTGGACTTTTATTTACAAATATAACGACAGTTCTGTCGTTCTAGTAGACGTTCTCAAAGAAGTAATGACACTTTGTCGTTCTGTTGATTTCTCCAATATTTTGCTACTTTTCTAGCGGAACGACGTCAAGCATTGGATCCCATAACTTAAAAAGTTCGACAAACTGATTGTCTTTTTGGTCAGTCAATCTAACTTACCTATTTTTGTACTCAAAATTGTCGTTTTCAATCCTCTTAGTTAAAAAAAAAAATTCGGGGGCTCCGCCCCCGAACCCCTAGGAAGGGGCCCAACCCCCGTACTTTTTGATAGAGAATATAGGTATAAAACTGTGAAAACACAAATCTTAGTCTAGATTCATTTGGAAGTACAAAGTAATGGGTATATCTCAAAAATTTTGTAAGCCAAGCGTTGAGCCTACAACTTAAATGAGTTCAGTTTATCGATTATCGTGGTTGGGACGGGGCGTAGCTCTTCAAAATTGATTTTAGAGCCAGAACGACACTTGTGCCGTTTTCAAAACAGTAACGACAATTTTGTCGTTTTCTTTTGCCTCTAGATTAAGTAATGAGCATAAATTTCGAATGTTGTAAGTGATGTGTTCAACATGCAACTTAAATGAGTTCAACTTATCATTATCGTGGATCGGACATGTCTGGCTCTTCAAAATCGATTTTAGTTGCAGAACGACAATTCTGTCGTTCTCGAAGCAGTAACGACACTTTTGTCGTTCTGCTGATTTCTACAATATTTTGCTACTCTCCCAGCGGAGTGACGTCAAGCATTGAACCCCCTAACTTAAATAGGTTGACAAACTGATTGTCTTTTTTGTCACTCAATCTAATTTGCCTATTTTGGTACGCAAAATCGTCGTCTTCAATCTTCTTAGTTAAAAAAAATTTCGGGGGCTCCGCCCCCCTCTACTCCCCGTATTTTCGCCAATACTTTTTGTTGATTTCTCCAATATTTTCTGCTTCTTTTCCATTATTAGAGGTCATTTCGTTGAAAAAATCAAATTACAGCAGATAACGACTGTAGTGTCGTTTTACGTTGCAGATAACGACTGTAGTGTCGTTTTACGTTACGCTTGCAAACCTTTTTGAGCAACATAATCAGAATAAATATTCTTCAATACTTTCTCCATACTCATAGACTCAAACTTTCGAGTCTGGTCAGTAACTGAAAGTAAAGAAGGAGAAGGAGAATTTAATGTGGCCGATCCGGATTGGGTGGTGATGTTGATGCCATCACCTTCGACAACGCCATTCAAGCCGATTTTATCGGAATTCACTCAGATTTTTTTCCGAAGATTTTTTCTCTACTGAATCGAAATTCAAACCTTGTTATCGTTGAGCCCACCTTCAAGACTGAATTTTTAGAGAGTGTGAGTCTTCATGTAATGTAGTAAAATTTAGAGAGAGAGAGAGAGTCTTCATGTACAGTTTGAGAGAAGAAACGATGGGATGAAAGGTGGGAAATTGAGGATTTTTGAGTTGATAATTGAAGGACAATTTTGTCATTTTGCCAACTAAAATATTTTGCTTTATTTTTTATTTTTATTATTGGTCAAAGGCCATTTCACCAAATACATTGTCCAACCAGGCTAAATGGCCAAATTCCCCTTATTTCTAACCATTTTCGTATTCTCTACCAGCGGAAAGGAAACTCCCGGATTAAGGAAATTTAGCACAAATGGTGTCTAACCTATGCCTTTTGTGCGATTTAGGTCCCTAATATATTTTTCTTGACGTTTTACTTTTTGGAGGTTTCGAACTGGTCCCTGAAGATTCGGTATTGATCAATTCAGTCATTTGGGGTCCATTTACTGAAAAAATAGGCTTGGTAAAAAGATTGGCCCCACTGAAAGACAAACAATACACGTCCATAGATAAATTCACAGATTTTTTTTAAAGCAGACATGTGGAGTGATTTCATTGGGCAATTGAAAAAAAAAATAGATGTAGTACCCGCATAAAGCCTGTAAACTATTCTCTTGTACAAGGGGATTTGTTCCTGAAAGACGCGGCCAAACAAATCTTGGCCCAATGGAGCTTCAACCACAATATTGGTAAAAAAAAAGAAGGGGAAATTAGGTCAATTACTCTAAAAATAAAGGGAATTAGATTAATACACTTAAAACAAATTAAACCTCTTGTAACCGTAATTAATACGTCTTAACAAAACCTAAAATCTTTCAACTAAGTACAGAGACAACAATTCCGTTATTTTTGCAGAGAGAACCCTTAACAGCCCACTATGCGAAGAAGTCATTCCACCTACACAAAGAAGAAGCTTCACTCAAGCAAAGAAGAAAGTGATTCACCCACCGATAAAAGGCTCCATCCACATGGGAAATCATGTCAAAAAACCTGACGACCAAATCAGTTTTGGCCGATTTAGCAGCTTTCTGTAACCATGGACGAACAACAATCCATCGCTCCTTCCAGCTCCACCCATAGTTGTCTTTGCTAAGGTCATAACAAGTTTGACCAAGATACTGGCTCGGATTCGCCCTCCACTGCAAAAAACACAATAACTTCTCGAGTCATTGTCAATTGAAAGTGCGATTTAATGGAAGTCCAATTGATAATTGTAATGAATTAAGATAACGAGCCTGATGAGAAAAGGCATATGACATGACTCGCTCCCTTCTGGCTGCTGCTTCTTCTCTACGCTGTATCCTGTTGAGAATTTCTTTCGTAGTTTCAGAGCCACCACTCCATTCTACCTGTTCGGAAAAATCACAATTTAATGTCCTTTGCAGTCAGAAAATGAAGCCCTAGGACAACTCACGCAATAAAATTTTGAATAGATAATTGTCTTCTCGAATTCCTACTTGAGAATTCCAATATCTCTTGAATTTACTCCAAACAAAATTGCTACAAAGTCAAATTCTCCATTAGAATGGAGCAGTTTACTGAGAGAGAATATACTTTATGTGGTCGGAGCATGTTTTGAAGGCAGCTCATTCTTATTTTCTTTACAGTTATCTTAATATGGTCATGTTATTGCAGAATAATCATGTCTTTGAAAAGGGCAAATTTAATTTAGTTCTTTGAGCGCTAAAAATGGGTTTTTTCTTCGTAGTAGGGAAATTTTTCTGAAGGCAGAAATGGATGAACCTCTTTTTGGGTTCTTGATCCCTTGAGTATTTAGAAGGACACCGGAAAATGTGTAGAGTTGTCAAATTTTCGAAATTTATTTTCTCGAATGAATTCCGAGCATTTTTATCTTCAGTTGCTATTGTTTATTTGGATCTATGGTGATAGAAATATAAATGATTGTACTATTATCAATGAGTGTATGCATTTATATGTAAAATTTGTGGGGAAAGGGTGGTTGTCTCAAGTTTTTCTTCAATTCGATCAACCAAAACTTAATTGACATTGGAAAGGCTATGGGTAATCATCAAATTGCATCAATTAAAGCTCCAACAACTGGATTTGATTTTGCCGCTTTACCTGTTATTATTTGAACTTGATGTTGCAAATGATTAGAGCTGTCAGACTTTCATTACCTATATGTCTGGTTTCTAGTGAAAGAGGTCGTTAGACAACATATTGATAATGGTATCTTGTTGAATGAAAACGGTAGCTACATTTTAGGGACTAAAATGTAAAAATGTTTGTGTGTTAACTAAGGCTATTTTTGTCATTTTCTTTTTTGAATTTCGTCACTTTTGAGTGTTTGTCACTTTTTTTAAAAAAAATTTCGTTACTTTTTTTTTTTGTCACTTTTTAAGTGTTTCTCACTTTTTTAATCTGTATAACTTCTTTTAATTTGTGCCCTTTTTTTGAATTCGTCACTTTTTTTATTGTCTTGTTACTTTTTTAATATGTATAACTTCTTTTAATTTGTGCTGCTTTTTTGAATCACTTTTTTTGAATTGTCACTTTTTGAGTGTAACTTTTTTTATTGTCTGTCGTTTTTTAATCTATATTAACTTTTAATTTGTGCCACTTTTTTATTGTCTGTTACTTTTTTAATCTATATAACTTTTAATTTGTGCCACTTTTTTTAATTTGTCACTTTTTTTAGTATTTATCACTTTTTTCAGTCATCTTCTTGATTTCTATAACTTTTTTTTTAGTGTTTTATCACTTTTTTGAGTTTGTGTCACTTTTTTGAGTTTGTATTACTTTTTGAGAGCGTGTCACTTTTTTTTTTTAGTTTGTCACCTTTTTTGAGTTTGTCACTTTTTCTTTAAAAAGTAACAATTTTTATAAAAAAAAAAGTGACATTGTGTCACTTTTTCATTTTATATAATATTTTTTATTTCCTAAAAATTTTTCATATGATTTTTCAAAACATCCCTAATTTTAAGGGTATTTTTTGTAAGTACCAAAAAAAAATGGATTAATCTATGTGGCCCACGCACAGCTCCAAAAAAATTACTCAAACCCATGGTTTTAATATGGGATAATTACATAATTACAAATATTTTGACTTACATTTTCAAAATTAATAAAGTTTTGAAAACTATACTTAATCAAAGGAAAATATTGCGGGTCCTCTAACAAAAGGACTAATAAGGGATCAAGTATATCATCTTTCAAAAAGAATGGCCTTAAGTCCATCATAGCGGAAACCCAACCTTATAGATTGAAAATTCCAAGATCTTAGTTCAATAAGACAACTAAGCTATAAAAGATTTAGGGTAAAGCAATTACTCCCATTCCTACATACCTAAAATGCTAAAATAAAATGTGTATAAGGATAAGTATATATTTTTAATGATTCTTATATCTTGGAAGTAGATGAGAAATGGATACAATACTATATGAGATCACCTATATAAGTGTGAAGTGGGGTCATTTCTACGAGATTTTGAGATTTAAATTCTCTTAAAGTACTTATGAAATCAAGAGTTGTTCAGGACTAAATTGAACACAACCATGAGAATCGAAATGGTTAGATGAATTACGGTGTTGGTACGGTTGTTTTGATTTACATGAATGATTCAAGATATCGCGTTCACCTATTAGCTTAGTAAATTCGATTGTATTCAACTAAAGAAGGTTCAAAGTCACAAACCATCTATCCTGATGTTATAGCTTGTCGTATGTACTCTTTTGTTAGATTCTGCATATCATTTTAATGTATTGCACATTATAGAATTTCCATCCATGTGGGTGATTGTTGGAAATGATTAAAACCATGGAAAATTGATTTTCATGTCAACTTCGGTTAAATATTCGGACTTGATTCAATAATCAAATTATGAAAATAAATAAACTAACGTATTCTACTCATTGAGTAAATTGTTGTGGTATATTTAGAATTTCAAAATCTATTTTGGATTAATGAAAAATTATAATCCAAAGTTGGAAAGGAAAGAGAGGAAAACTTATCGAAAATTGTCTAACTCCGCCGCTCACCTAGTACTTGAGCGGTGAGACTCTCTATTTCTAACGCTCAAGCGATACAAAGGCAATAGGAGAGTGATAGCAAAAGTTGCGACCTTTGACAAAAGTTGGTAAATTTTAAGGCATGTCTCTTTACTCACAACATCTTCTTCTCTTTAAATAAGACAATTTGGACGTCCATCACTTCATCCAAATGACTTGCATTCATAGCATAACATAAATTTTCATCTTTTCTTAGCTAAAGACTCTGCATAAAAACTATTTTTCCATGTCATTCAAAGGGAGTACATAAACATATCTTTTGTTTTATTGTTCTTGTGTTTTGGAGTGTTCAAGAAGATAGTCGTCATATCTTGGGAGTTGATTGTCAAAATTCGTAGGCACTGTTGCGAGGGCAAATTTGACTTGAGGACAAAGTATTCAACTCTTGCCTCGACTTTTCTTTTACTTTCGTGGTGTTACTTTGTCCATTTTCTTCGGCATTCTAATATCATTTCTGTGGTTTATTCTTCAATTTCTTCTTGTTACTCTTTTCAAATTTGGTAAGGTTGGTAAGTTTTGATTTTAAAGTCATCACTCAAATCTATTTTTTATCAACAATTATGTCGTGCTGAGCAAGGTTTTCAATTTTAAATACTCGAAAGGAGGATAGTGTGGTATTAGCATCATATCATCTTGAGTGCCATGCTCTTGAATGCCATGCTTAGTTACGCTATCAATTATTGAATCAAAACTCTAAAAATCTTACATAGAGTGATTTAGAAAATGGATTCTCTCTTATTTCAAATATTGTATGATTTCTTTGGGGAGTTGACTAGATTGCAACAAACGGGAATGAACAAGACTACCGAACTCAGTTCGAGAAGCTTTTGGTAGAGTTTGGTCATCTTCCTCATGATCAGGGGCGGACGCAGAAGATAAAAGTTAGGGGGGCACACTCGAACTTACAAAAAAGTTGGGATAAATTTTACACTCGAAAATTTACGTAAAAAAAATCATATCCCATGTAATTTTGTATCCGAAAATTTACATGGGATATGACTTTTTCGAATGTAAAATTTTAAAAAATTTTGATGTCATATTCCATATAGAGTTTCCTAATAAAATGATGAAAATTATATTGAGGTGTATCGTAAAAATAGTAAATGTTAATGAAATAATTGATTTTTTTAGAAAAAAATGCGACTTAGACGTTTTTCTTTAAGACTCACGTTTAACGTATTTTTAACTATTTTCGATATCTATTTGAACTATTCGATATACCCATAATGTAGTTATCGAAATAAGTTTTGAGATTACATAAGCAATTTGTAGATTTGATTAGCGTACAATCGTCGGTGAATTTTTAAATTTAGCATGTTATCGAAATTCAAATTTATTGTGATTTTGCATGTTTGGTAAAATCAAATTTGCAGTACATTTTGATAAAAGTTAAAACAGTTATGGATTCTATAAAATATATTATTAAAATTTATTGTTAATTTTGATTTAGATTAAAATTTAGATTTCAATCTATACCAAACACGAAAAAAAAAACTCAAAAGTTTGGGGGGGCACGTGCCCCCCCCCAGAACCCCCCTTGTGTCCTCCCCTGCTCATGATCAACAAGTGAGTAGCCTTGTTAGTGGGTTGTGTGATCACGTTAGAGCACATGTT
This sequence comes from Fraxinus excelsior, assembly GCA_019097785.1. Classification (NCBI taxonomy): domain Eukaryota; kingdom Viridiplantae; phylum Streptophyta; class Magnoliopsida; order Lamiales; family Oleaceae; genus Fraxinus; species Fraxinus excelsior. The sequence continues at coordinate 18,787,324 of CM032624.1, read as the reverse complement.
AAAGCTGAAAGGCCAAAAATATTTATTTGAAACACTCAGGGTTGCTCGTGTTTACGAAGCTCGTGATTTAGCACAAGAGAGTCTGGAAAAAAAATTTCTTCTGAAATTGGTTCTCGACTTTGGAAATGTGCAGAGGTTGATGATGTTGTCAATGATTTTTCGTTAGCGATTATCAACGACAATATCGTCAGAAATGTTAGGAACCATCAATGATACTTCGATTGTTGATGACCAATAGGGTGGACTGAGGAAATTTTTTTAGTGCGGACGATATTAGTAAAGGTGAAAAAAATAACAACATTATACCTAAAATGAAATATCTTACAATTGTTCGTTACGAGTTTTCATACTTTGATATTTTTGTACACTCACTTCATTTCAATCTTTATGAATATATCTTTCTCCACATGGACAATAAGGCTATCATTTATCCATTCGTCTCCGATCCGATTGCACAATCTATCCTTCATAGTATTCAAAATGTTAATCTGAAAACAAATTCATAAGAAGCTCTAAGTTCCAAGCCTATTGATCTTTACTAGACTTTCAAGAGGAACTTTTCCGATTATATATTTGAAATTATTATATTCCTCAATTAACCACTCCTGGAACACAATTGACCTCAGTTAACCCCCCATTCAAAATTGGAATTTAATAAATCAACATTTTTTTAGCTTAAGCGGGCTCTTCTTATATTCCTAAATGGGGTGACCTAAAGTTCACTACAGGCAGGAACGAATCCAAAATCGGATTATATGAAGGGCTAATATATAAAAAAAATTAATGGGAGGAGGGGGGGCTGACCGGGCTATTAAATCCGTCCTTGACTATAGGCATATGCTGCACTTGGCCTTCATTGAGTTCGCCCCTGTTAGAAAAATACGGGTCGTGGGTCGTGTTGTAGAATAATGGAGAAAACACCGGAGTTGAAGAATGAACGAACCAAGGTTGCAGCAACAATTCACAAACTTGAACACAAGAAATCAAACTTGATAAATTTCACCAAAGACTTGATCACAATACCATTGTCCTCAAATAATATTTGCCCCCTCTAGGAATGATTTAATGCTTGAAAGGTTGACGGCAAATGATTTGTAAGATTTAAACAAGTCCTGCAAGGATTAATACTCAAACAATTAAGTATAATCCTTGAAAACTCAAGAATACAAAAGAACTTTGAATAAAAAAAGGAAAACATGTATATTTGGAATGAAATTCTCTCACAAAATTGGGGTTATAGTTTTTGTATGATTTCTAATTTTTTAAGTTGATCACAAACCACTTATTTATAGTCTCGAAACAATGTTATACGAAGTGGTGCAAAAAACTCTCTAAAAGCCACCAAATTTAAATTCCAAAGGGGTAAAAACCGACTACAAAGCGGTCGAAAATTTGTACCATGCGGCTGCATGGTTCAAACTATACTGAGACATTTAGTCCCAGTAAAGGCCCATCTTATTTGTTTTGAACAACAATTATTTTCCAACAATCCCCCACTTGTTCAAAATCAAATAAAATCTCATATTCAAAATTATACTATACTTATGCATAAGGATTAGATATCTTTCAATTTGAATTTAACATTAATATAATTTAAACAAATTAAAGTCGGAATTAAATGTAGCATGAAGTTTTGAACCATTTGTTCCAAAACAATAACGGTTCGAACACACACACGAGCATCACATATTCTTAAAGGTGGCAAACGAGACGGGTTGGCTAGTAGGCTCATTTTAGACGAGCCGAGCTGAGCCTGCTCAGCTCGTTTTTGGCAAGCCACGAGCCGACTCGTTGGCTAGCCGGATTTTTTTCAAAAAAGGCCTATCTTACCTTAAACAAATTGGACGAGCTAGGCTCGGCTCACCTTGGGCGAGCTGGCCACGAGCCGAGCTCGCCCAAGGTCAATGAATGGGCCGATCCGTTTTTCAATAAAATTTTAAGAGAGAACTCTAACTCTCTATTGAAGCGGCACCACCTCGAAATTTATTTAAGTAAAGCTCTTTAAGTATTTTATTACTTTTAAGATACTTGTAATTAATACTGAACTTCATTAAGAGTTGAAAACTAATCCCTCATTTAGTAACAACCAGCATTATAACTAGAATATGGTTATTGTGGATATCAATAATGTTGAACTATTCACCTATCGAATGACTTGTTATTACCCTTTGAACCCGTGGAATACTTTTTAAGTAAAGACATTTCAGGTAGAACGAACCCTTCAGGTTGTCACATATAAACCTCCTCATAGAGATCTCCATTTAAGAATGTCGTCTTAACATCCATTTGATGAACATGCAAGTCATATATCAAAGTTAGAGCAAATAATATTCTAATAGATGTTATTCTACCTACCGATGCATGTGTCAAAATAATCAATTCCTTCATTTTGTCAATAATCTTTGGCTACTAGTCAAGCCTTAAAGGTATTAAGAGAACCATACGTGTTATACTTTCTCCTAAACACCTATTTACATCCTATAGATTCAGATCTGGGTGGTAAATCGACAAGCTCTCAAATATTATTTAACATTATCGAATCCATTTCGTCAGTAATGACATCTTTCCAAAAGATGCTATCACGTGAAACCAAAGCTTCTTTATAGGTTTTAGAGTCGGTTTCCACTTAGGGGTGGGCGTGGGTCGGTTCGGTTCGGTTTTTTCGGTTCCAGAAATTTTTGGGTATTTAGTAAATGGAACCGTCGGTTCCAGATATAATTCTGGAACCGTTCGGATTCGGTTCGGTTCTGTTCGGTTCCTACTATAATTAATTTTTTTTAACTTTATAATAACACTATATAAATACATTTAGAAAACTTTGTCAGTGCGTCTTGAATAATTAATCCATAAAGTTTTACAAAATGCTAACACTTTAGTACTAGACAATATAGATCACAATTTGTTTTGCTACTTCTCTCAAACAGTTACTGCTCCACTGCTTACCCACCAAAAGGTAACATATAAAAGCATCTAACTATGTTCTCCATTTTGAGAAGTGGTACCAAAATCATTCATGTTTTCTAAAAACATTGTGAGAAGTGAGGCAATCCCAACGTGCTCAGCACTTTCACTGAGTGAATCTGTGTGTGAATATTGACCAGGTTCAATCTTAGCTTTTACAAATGAACGTAATATTTTAAAGTATTAAAAATACTTACCAACTATGTAATGTAATCATCGATTGCTTGACTTGTCATGTACCATTAAAATGTTAACAATTTCTTGAGTACCATGTAAAGAAAAATAATCCAGTAACTAGAGCTGGAAATCTCTGTGCAAAGCTCTTGGAAGATTTAAAAAACTTGTCATTGTAAACACGATAAAAGAACGAAAGCACTGTCAGCGTTAAGAGGGTAAAATCTCACGTCTCTTAAATATGAAAAGAATAAATACGAGAGTACTCCAACTTAGTGTGGGAACTAGAAGGAGGAGGACTTCTTCAAGTTGAGAGAAAATGACTCATGACTGGACGAGAAACATGTTCTGCAGCGGGAATGGACTGGAGAGAGAAGAAGAAGAGAAGACCGAAAATTCTATGGCTATTTCCCTTTTATATTTAGTGGCTTTTTTTTGCAATTTTTTTTATGTTGGTCGGTTTTGAAGAAGAGAAGATCGAAAATTCTAGGGCTCTGTCCCTTTTATATTTAGTGGTTTTTTTTTCAATTTTTTATGTTGGTCGGTTTGGGTTATATTTAATATACTTGAAGCCCAAATGCCTAATTGTGAAAAAAAAATTCGGTTCTTATTCGGTTCTTCGGTTCTTGGTCTAGAACCGAGAACCGAACCAAACCCGTCGGTTCTCGATTCAAATACCCGTTCAGATTTTTTATTTAAGAAAATCCATTCGGTTCGGTTCGGTTCGGTTCCGGTTCGGTTCGGACATTTTGCCCAACCCTATTTCCACTTGTAGAACAAAAGGAATTATTTTTACAACATTCACACAATTTCCTTCTACCAAGTAAAAGGAAATACGTTGAAAATCAATCTCATCTGATCCCAAGGACTTCACAATCCGAGTTCTTTTGCTTCTTTGTGGTTCACTAGATTCATTAACGTCTTTAGAAAATGTTTCATCTCGTGTTCCACTTGAGCTAGGAATATTATTGTGAATTTCTCTCAATTCATTATCTGAATATAATGAATCATCAAAAAACTCTACATCATTTGATTCGATAATCACATTGGTTTCTAAATTCAATAACCTGTAATATTTGCTATTGTTAGCATATCCTACAAAAGCACATTTAATGCCTCTTGGACCCAACTTGATTCGGTTATGATTCGTGTTCTTACAATAAGCAAGACACCCCCACACTTTGAAATAACTAATGTTCAATTTTCTTCCTTTCCACAATTTGTAAGGTGAAACCTTAGTATTTTTAGAAGGAACCCTGTTTAATATCCTACACGCACTTAACAACACTCCACCCCATAAATTAAATGGCAATTTAGCATACATTAACATAGTATTAATCATATCAACTAAAGTTCTATTTTTTCTTTCAGCCAGACCATTTTGTTCAGGTATCCTAGGTGCAGGACATTGATGAATTATGTCATTATTGTTCACAAGATTAATTAAAATTACTAGAAAAATACTCATCCACTCTATCACTTTTTAGAGATTTTATTTTCTTATTTCAGTGATTTACTACTTTATTTTTATATGCTTTAAACATATCAAAAACTTCATATTTATGTTTAATCAAATAAACATATGTATATCTAGAGTAGTCATCAATAAAGGTAATAAAATATATATTACCACCTCTAGTCAACATTCCATTTAGTTCACATATATCGGTATAAATCAATTCTAATATATTAGAAGTTCTATTAACACTTTGATAAGGCTTCTTAATCATATTAAATTCAATACATGTCTTACACTTATAAACTTCATTTTCATTATATGAAATCATGTCATATTTTAACATATATTTCATAGTACTTTTACCTATGTGACATAATCTAACATGTCATAATGAAAATAAATCAACAACAATATAAGAAAAATCAACTTTATTAATTAAAGTCTTGTCAATAGTACAAAGTTTGACCATCCATTCACTAGAATGGCCTTTACCAACAAATTTCTCATTTAGGGATAGTAAAAGTTTATCGGATTCATAAATACATTTTATGCCCGATTTTCCTAAGAGATTTTCACTAACTAAGTGCATATTCATATCAGGAATATGTAATACATTTGTTAAGGTAACCTTCTTGCCGGAAGTGAAGATGATATCCACGTTTCGTTTTTCATATACATTGGATCTGACCTCATTACTCATTTGAATCGCTTGTTCTCCATCGATTTCGAAATAAATCTTGAATAATAACTTATCATATGAAACATGTACAGTTGCACATGTATTATACCACCACACGGGAACCTTTCCCTTGATTGCTTTGATTTCACTGAGGGTGGCCACAATATTGTCTTCTTTGATGGAGTTCATTTTTCCTTCGCTGTTCCAGTATCGACATTCCTTTGCATAATGTCCAGATTTCCCACATACAAAACAACTACCTTTGGTCTTCTTCATGGAATTGTTGAAGTTCCTTGAAGGCTTTCTCTTGTTGGTTTTAGTAGACGGCTCGGGCTTCTCCACGACATTGGCTTTAGAAGTGTCTTCATAAGAATTATCATTATTATCTCTTGCCCTCGATTCCTCTTCAATTCGAAGATCTTTTTGCAATTGTTCCAAAGAGTAGTCTTCGGAACTATGTATGATTTTCTTTCGGTATCATTTCCAAATTTCAAGAAGTTTAGCAATTATAGCCCCCACTTGGAAAGTTCCCGGAATATTAATCTTTACCGTCTTCAACTTGTTTACAAGTACTTGCAATTCATGGATTTGGGGAAGTAGAGGAATATTCTCAAAAAACCTAAAATCAAAATACCTTGAAATTAGAAACTTCTTTGTTCCCTCTTCTTCAGCTTTGTATTTATTCTCCAAAGCATTCCAGATTTCCTTTGCTGAAGAAGTGTAGGTGTAGAGATCATATAGCCGGTCAGATAAAGCATTTAGGATATGATTGTGGCATATAAGTTCATCTTCTTGGCGTTTTAATCTTTCAGCCATTACCGCATCGATTTCTCCATTTGTAGGTTTCGGTAATGGTGCCAATTTCGGATCAAGTATGTAGAATATTTTCAATGTTGTAAGTAGAAACTTCAGTTTCTCTTATCATCTCGTGAAATTTGTGCCATCAAAGCGATTCAACCGTACAAGGTCTTTGTTCATCAATTTGATTGTAGTCATCGTGCTTTCATTCTCCATTTATGATATTTGTTTGAGATTGTTGTAGAATAATGGAGAAAACACCGGAGTTGAAGAATAAACGAACCAAGGTTGCACCAACAATTCACGAACTTGAAGACAAGAAATCAAACTAGATAAATTTCACCAAATACTTGATCACGATACTGTTGTCCTCAAACAATATTTACCCCCTCTAGAAATAATTTAATACTTGAAGGGTTGATGGTAAATAGTTTGTAGGATTTAAACAAACCTTGCAAGGATTAATACTCAAACAATTAAGTATAATCCTTGAAAACTCAAGAATACAAAAGAACTTTGAATAAGAAAAAGAAAATATGTATATTTGAAATGAAATTCTCTCTCAAAATTAGGGTTATAGTTTTTGTATGATTTCTAATTTTTTAAGTTGATCACAAACTACTTATTTATAGTTTAGAAACAATGCTATACAAAGTGGTGTAAAAAACTCTCCAAAAGTCATCAAATTTAAATTTCAAACGAGTAAAAATGATTACAAAACGGTCGAGAATTTGTACCATGCGGCCGCATGGTTCAAGCCATACCAGGACATTTAGTCTCGGTAAAGGCCCATGTGGCCGCATGGCAGCATGATTCATTTATTATTATTATTATTAGGAGGACCATGCTACAAGTACATAACCATTTACATAATACATTACATAATTGACATGTGACGCGCATCCATCGGTAGTCTACAATTTTTGACTTTTCCACCCTTCACATTCACGGTCGAATTTCTTCCACATGGTCTTATGTAATCCATTATGTACATGGAGATTTATCCTTATCCTTATTCTCGTTTCTTCATTCCAACATCTTATTTGTTTTGAACAACAATCATTTTCCAACATGTCGCCCATGTAGGATGACCCGACCCTCAAGTTATTAAAATAGTTGGATGGAATGGCTTGAATTCGAAGTTCAAATATGGAACTCCATATAACCACCCTAACTCCCTATAACCTCAATTGATTATGCATTGGAAATTGAGAGAAAAAGATAGTATGAAAAATGAAGGATAAAATCGTATGGAAATTTACACCAAAATTGAAAAGTTCTTAGAACCGTATTTTGGACATGAAATGTCACAAAAATTGACATTTATATTGTGGATAATAATCCCATTTTATTGTGATCGGGATTGGAACCATTGGATAACAAGAAATGTAGATTGTTGGAATTTTAGAATGCAAATTGATTCAACGATTAAAAGATCTTGAAATTCATCATTTCAAGTAAATTTCTTGACCCAATGATCACAAACAAAAAGCTATAGGTATCACAAACGAATTTTATTATTTCAATATTATTTTCTTTTTTAGAAGTTACTTACGATTATTTTTAAATATATTTTATTTATTAAATATTACCGATGGATAAGTTATTTTTTAGTTAGTAAGTACTTTATTATCATAATTATTTTATTTATTTTGATGAGTTTTTTGTTGTTGAATTAAGTCCATGGTTAATTTAGCTAAAAATAAAATTTTTAGAACATTTTAATGAAAGTTGATGAAATGTGATTGAGAAGTTTATAAGAGCTCGTAAATGTGTGATTGAAAACAAATTTAAAGAAAAATAATTTTTAAAAAATGGAACCAAACCTAGGCAAAATTTTAAAAAGTTGGTAATCTATTTAGTATTTATGTTTACAACCGTTCTAATTGAAAAATAGTTAGTAATATTATATTTTGTAATTTTTATTTGACATCTATATATCACTATTTCATTTTTTCTTATATTCTTTTACTTTATTAAGCGATGAAAATATATCGATTAATTAAATTTATTGAGAGAATTATTTAAAAAAAAAATCCCTGGACAAAAACTTCATTATTAATCTTATATTATTATTTTAATTTGTTGTTCTGTGCAATTTTCCATTTGTAATATTTGTTGCTGTATTTTTGTCACTTTATTTAGCAACAAATTTTTTGTCTACAAATTGAATTTATTAATATAAATTGTTTAATGGTTATCAACAAAGAAACCTGACTTTTTTGTTTTTTACAAAATTGATTAGTGTTCTTTACTGAAAACTATCACCTAGGAAAATCGTGGTGACAAGATAACCTTACAAATAGCAAACTCAAAAAGAAAAAAATATTGTATTTTGTAATTTTAGGTGTTTGACATGTATTATTTTAATTATTAAATAATTTTTAGAATAGTTATAAATTTAAAATAGTTAGGGGACGATCATGGGCACAAATCGGTCAATGATGTAAGAATTTATTTGTGTGTGACACACAATGGATGTGAGTAATAGATTTCGGATTGAAAAGAAAATACCAAGCAATATACTATAGATATGTGTAGTTGCATTACTTTTAGAAGGCACTAAGTATAAGATTTTATTTAGAAATGAAGAATTAGTGTCCATTGAATGTCTGACAAGTGGCATCATCCCAACAACTCACGGATTCGACTTGACAGGTGTCAATCCCAACTGTTCCATGCATATTATGACCTTTGAATAAAAAGGAACTTAATAGGCCTTCAAAACAAAGGCGATTATATTCAGAACAATTCAAAAGATAAAGAAGTGAGGAATCCTCTTTTTGACTCTAACTCTCTCACTCCATACTATTTTCATTTCTATTCAAATTTAAAGTAATTTTCTTTATAGGCCAACCACTAAAGTAGACTGAAAAGTTGACTGATAACATTAACTGTAAAGCTGCCAAATCAAGTTCAAAATATCTTCATATAGAAGATATCTATTCTGAACGTCGTCCATGGGGGATGCCTTGTGAAGCAAATGCTAGACGCTTTGAAAATGCATTGCAGTAAATTGTATTTCCTCAGCTGGGGGCATCACACTTTGGTTGGGTGGTTGCATCGGTCGAGGTGCCTTAGTCCCCACGTACATCTACATCATCGCTTAGTTCTAGGGTTGGAAGGGCAAGGTGGCATAGAGTGCAAGCCTTTAGTGGCTCTTTTCTTTTTGTTAGATGGTGGTTGTGGCATGCTCGTTGAACAAGACGTAATAATTTCTAAATAAGAAAAAGGAAAATTTGAATAATCAATTTTTTGCCTTAGAAGGCGAAACTAAAAACATCTACACTTTTGCAATTTTTCCTTTTTTTTGTTACTATAAAAAGCATCTCGAGTTATATAATTATGATTGGTAATTGGTACATCCACTCCTATTAATAGCTAAAGGTTAAATCGGAAAAATAACATTATTATTTTTTCTCTTCAAAACTAGAAAAACTTTTCATGAGGGATTGTTGACTAAAATGTGATCAAATAATTGAGGTAGTGACAGTACACATAATTTGCCCTAAAGTTCATTGTTGAGTTTGTCCTTTGATCCGATGGGTACTTTGTGTTTCTATTTAGAACAACAAAGATACATAGAAGAAAGACATAACCATAACTAGGAGAAATCAAGACCGTCAGAACTCTGCTCTTAATTTCAGCTAACAGAGGTATCTGTCTGTCCTTTTTATTTCCCTTTTGAACTTTTTTTTCTCACACTTTTCATGTATTTATTTATACTATTTATCTATATATATATATTTACCTCTTCATTTCTTTCTCCCCAACCACACTTAATTTGACCCACTCGCTTCATCAAATTTCACCAGTTCTTGATATTTTTCTAAAACCAACATGCAGGTAGTGGTGGGAGAGTCATCAATGGGGAGCACCGAAGAATCCGGGGCGGTGGCGAGAATGAAGAAAGTATATGAGAAGGTGAGTCTATTGGTTAATAGCAACGCGGTGGTGGTTTTTACGATAAGTGGGTGCTGCATGTGCCATGTGGTGAAGCAGCTTCTCTTTGGCCTCGGAGTTGGTCCGACTATAGTTGAACTTGATCGCGATGCCAGTGGCCATGACATCTACCGCCTGCTCTTCCAGCAACAGCCGGTTCCGGCTGTGTTTGTTGGCGGGAAATTCTTGGGTGGGATCGAGACTGTCATGGCTTGTCATATTAACGGCACCCTTGTTCCTCTTCTCAAGGAAGCTGGAGCTCTCTGGCTTTGAATGGAAAATTTTTTATCTGATAATCTTCACTGTAACATTGATCTAACTTCACTTCTATTAATTAGTCCATTACCATATCTGTCTTTTCATACTATATGGAACAAAATTGCTTCAGAATCATGAATTATATATATGAGACGAAATTTCTACAATTGTGTTAAACTTTTGGATTTGGAGGCAAGTTAAAGATATTACAACCTTCATCAAATATATACATATATTTTATTTTTATTTTTGATTGTATAATTAGTGTAGAATATATATTTTTTAAAAATCATTTGTAACTCTATAATCAGGTCATCCTCTCTCTAATTTTCAATTATAAAAGTTTAAGAAACGCTTTCTATATTTATAATTCAATTATAAAGAAAATAATGGAAGAGTAAAAAAGCAACACAAAAAGTCATGAAAATATTCACTTATCCTTAATTGACATTCTGGAATTCATTTGATAAAGGGTATATTGTGGATCGGTACGTTTGAAAAAATGTAGCTTTATTTTATGTCAGCGAACATTTATTTATTACTGTGTGTGATGTACATTTTTTAATAATATATTTTGGGAAAAGTAATATTTTTTTTTAAGGCTTTGTCTGGTATAAATTATTCAAACCAAGAAATGGATTTTTGTATGGTTAGAAAGCAATCTCAATAGCCAAAGTTGATTTCCTTACTTACAAGTGGGACTCAGAGGTTGAAAACAACGGTCATTTTCTTGCTATTAATCTGCTAAAAAGTTTTACTAGACAAACTCTAAGAATGTGTGTTTCAAAGATATAGGATATTTATGATTCCACATGTAAAATTAATTTATTATTTGAATGTGTAATTGAAAATGAATTTTAATGAGTATGTACCAAACATGACCTTATTCATTATGTATTATCAAAAGGGATTCTCAAATGATAATGCACATAATCAAGAGAGAAAAAGAAAAAAAAAAAAAAAAAGGGTAAAAGAAGAGCTTATAATCTTAATCGAGCTTAATTTATCACTACTTTAAAGAACATTACTTCCCCTAAAACAATTTTTTTTTTAACAAAAACGAATAGAGGAAAGCTAATTGTGCTATTTCACCTTCATTGTTAGAGGGCTCACCTCACATCGCCCGCAAACTTAAAGTAGATATTTGTACCTGGTTTGTTGAGACACATTCTGCGATTTATCTCATTTACGATTCTTTAGGGGCGGGGTAGTGTGTGGCTCTCAAGGTTGGAGTACAACTTTTTTTTTTTTTTTGTTTTTTTTTAAGTAGATACAATTGCACATATAAAATGTGCCCCGCATGCAAATAGTACTTCCAATATCGCAACGGTAAAAATTTGCAGTTAGAAGAAGAATAATATTAGTCACTCTACCCCCTGTCGAGAGAGAGAGAGAGAGAGAGAGAGAGAGAGAGAGAGAGAGAGAGAGAGAGAGAGAGAGAGGGGAATCGCATGGGAAAAGCTCACTCTCTCACTTAGGTCAGAACGTACTTTGTTTTCATTATGCATGAAGGAAGAGACAAAGAGGTCTGTTATGGCCGAAAATGGTTAAAACCGACAAGGGACAGCCCGACAGGTAGCGTTTAACGCGCCGTCGTTTGACGCTCAGAACATTTTAAATGACTTTCGTAGAACATTTTAAATGACTTTCGTCTCTATCTGCACCCAGGGAACATTAACGCCGTCTCATTATTTATCTTCTTTTACGTTCTTGGGTAAATAAAAAAGACCTTTTGCTTTTATCTGTTTTCACGAGCCTTTTTGGTACGACTTAAAATTCAATTAAAATTAAAAATATGACCGTTATTGGGTCTCACCCGTCTAATAAAAGTCAACAATAACGGCTATATTTTCAATTTTAATCTGATTTTAATCTCTACCACACACCCTAATATCTAAATTTTTCGTTGTGTTGAACTGTTAAAAAAAAGTAGAAATAGTCAAATACTTTTGTTTGTATTTTATATGAAAAGTGAAATTCTATACTTATATGTAGGAATTATTGCTGCAGAGATACAACAATCATTTACATATAACAATTAATTGAAGATGCTTCCTATTAAATGACTATCTATACGACAACTGCCTTGCTACAAATCTTGTCTGGGAAAAATTTAAAGGGAACAAACAATCAAACTAAGGCAAAAAGTACAATTAATTGTAAAACAATTTGGAGTATCAAAGTGGTCTCATTAAAAAATCTAGTCAGGCAAAACATGAGTGAATAAAAGAGTATAGCTACTTTCTCTCATATCATCGTAATTTTTTGAGTCGACGCATTTTCATTTTATGTCCCAATTTCTTGAATGTAGATTCCAAGAATTAGGGCTGGGCAAAATGTCCGAACCGAACCGGAACCGAACCGAGCGGGTTTTCTTAACTTAAAAACCCGAAGAACCGAGAACCGAAGAACCGAAATGTTTTGGTTCGGTTCTCGGTTCTCGACCTAGAACCGAAGAACCGAATAAGAACCGAATTTTTTTTAGATAAATCAATTTATTTTATTTTTTTTTAAACAAATTAACAATTTTTTGTTTAACTATAAGCACCGTGTTTAGTTTATGTTAAACACCGTGCTTAGGTGGCACACTACATTAGTGGGTAGTTTTATTGATATCTAAGCATGGTGCTTAGTATACACTAAGCACGGTGATTAGGAGATCAAATCTTATAAATATATATATATATATATATATACAGAAACGATCTAGTGAGCACCGGTGCTCATCTTATCATAAGCATCGATGATGTGCCATATTAAATATTAATTCATTGGTGGATTGGAACTCACAAAATTTTTATTCACCAATGAATTAATATGACACATCATCGGTGCTTAGGATAAGATGAGCACTGGTGCTCATTATATATTCTTTAACCTAACACGAGTTTAATTTTGGGCTGGTTTATAGTTTGGCTTTTGTTTCCAATTGGACTTAGTTTAGATTGGGTTTGGTTTCAGTCTTGGGCTAGGTTTTAGTTGCTATTTCAACCACTCATGGTTGGGTTTAAGGTTTAGTTGCAAAGATTGAACTTGGTATTTGTATCTATTTTTTGTTATTATTATTAGTATTTACTTTAATGTGTATTTATGTAGTATTATTCTAAATGTTAAAAATATTAATTATAGTACGGAACCGAACAGAACCGAATAGAACCGAACCGAATCGAACCGAACCGAACCGAACCCGAACGGTTCCAAAATTATATCTGGAACCGACGATTCCATTTACTAAATACCCGAAAATTTCTGGAACCGAAAAAACCGAACCAAACCGAATCGAACCGACCCGACCCGCGCCCACCCCTACCAAGAATACTTGTGTAAATAAGTTGGTTACATTATCACTTGAGCAAATTTATTGAACATCGATAGCACTAGCCTTCCGAAGCTCATAATATATTGAAGAGTTTTGAAGAAATACGATGTATTTTGTGGTGTTCAATTATATCTTTCTTCAAGATGCATTGTCTTCATACAATATTATATTCTTTGTCGAAACAAATTCGCATGATATTTGGATATGATGGATCATATTCCTCAATCATACACATTCTCGACTTGCTTCATTGATTACAATAATTTTAGAATGATTTGAAGATGTCAATTTTTTGTTTCATAAATCTCCATGGACCACGATACATACCTCCATGCGAATATACATGTCTTGTTTGTGATTTAGCTTTACGTGGAACAAAAAGATACATGAACGTCCATATCCTAGTAAAGAACATAATTTTTGTGATTAAAATAACTCATATCAATGATTCCTCTTAGGTAATGAAAATGTGTTTAAGACCTCTCCAATATATTTGAGTTAGTGAAGAGTTATATCATGTAAGCAGATTTAATAAAAACTATATCTAATTGTGTTCAATTTGCAAGATTGGTTAATACTCCAATTGATCTTAGGTATGGTACTTCATGACCAAGAATATTTTCATCCCATTTTTTTTTCCTTCCAATAATCTTGAGCTTTTTAAGAGTTCCAACAGAATTTAAAGGGTAATTGGTGCAAAACGTCCATACGTTTGATTTTTTGGTGCAAAACGTCTATACCTTTACATTTTCTTACGCAAAACGTCATTTTCACCAATTTTTAACATAAAATGACCATTATACCCTTCTATATAAAAAAAGAATAAATTAAAATATGCTCCAAAATATTTTTTAAAATGCAAATCAATCTAAAATAATTACAAGAAAATGACTTACTTTATCATAATTGCACCCAAGCGCCCATCTCTACCCAAAGATTGAAAACCTTAGGTGCCGTTCTCTTTGACGTTTTCGGATCGTTTTCTGTTTTCGATTTTCCAAAACAGCGAAAATGCGTTCTTTTTCCTATTTTCGAAAACGCATTTTGGAAAACGAAAAAAAAAATTTGTACACAAAACACAAAACGATAAAAACATTGTTTTGGATATTTTCAAGCCAAATTCAAGAAAAACCCAAAACACGGAAAATGGCATTTTCCATTTCACCACAACGTTCTTCTCCACCACCACCACCACCACCAAAATCCCCACCAGAAACCACAACCTGACCAACCACCGCACCACCATCACCATCCAATCAACCACCACCACACAGTGCCGTTCCACCTGCAGCAGAACAACCGGCCTGTTTTCAATCAACCATCGCCTACAGTGGAATCACCATCACCAAATCACGACCCAACCATCACCTCTTGCGACCCAACCACCATCACCAAGTCGCTACCCAACCATCACCGCTCGCGACCCAACCATCGCCGCAACAGTAACGCAACCACCACCGTCATCTGCGACCCAACCATCGCCGTCCTTTCCCCAACCATTACATTTTGCACAACAGTAACCCACAACCACCGCCGTTCGCAGCATATCCACTCACCCAGCAAACCACCACACCACCATCACGAAAGAAAAAAAAAAGACGAAGGAGATCGCAGGCACCCAAACCCAAACCACCACCGCGCCGCAAGGAGGGAGATCGCCGGCAGCGCCGGCGCGCCAGGGATCTCAGAGAGAGGACAGCAAGAGAGAAAGGACCGAGAGAGAGGGAGGACCGATTGCAAAAAGAACACGTTTCATGTTTTTTATTTTCGAAAACAATTTTTCAAAATGTCAAAAAGAACACATTTTCAACAATCCCAAAATACACACTCAAAACACAAAATACAAAATGATTTCAAAACTCAAAACACAAAACTGAAACACAAAGAGAACGGCACCTTAGCTTTTTCCCATTGTTGGGCAACTTCCAATTCCATCTCTTCTTAGCAACAATATTTCTGCAATCATACAGGGAGCAGCGAGGCATGCTCAATTCGAATCATCTTTACCGGATCTCCACTTCAAAAATCTAAAGTCGGCACTACACTTGTATGATTCAAAGAAATTTGCTAATCCCATAGTAAATATAATCTTTGATTCAATATCTTGCTTGCCGATGGCAATAGGAAACTCAACACAAAATTTAAAGCAAGATAATGAAATTTAAAAGCCCATGTTTCTTTTGTTTGGTATTCCAATTCTCACATAGCAGCAAATCTCACAAAGATGCTCTTTAGATAATCAAAAGAATACAACAAATCTCTCTAATGGTTTTGGATCAACAGTTATTCAGAATTGTCTAAGAAAACTATTTGGACGAACAATTTCCACGGTTTAAAGATCAGAAACTGGACTTCGGGTTGGCAACAAGACAATGTAAGGTGTTTATAGAGTCCGAAGATATTTGTCGGACCCTCGACTATATCATTCTCATTTTAATTGATTTTGAACAATATTAGAAAATTGTTAGCATTCTAATTTTTGCTTCGATCATTGTGCTATTGTAGCGATTTTATGAAGACGGGGTTTTTAATTTTTGGGTTGAGACTGGGGCTTGGGTGAAATTATGATAAAGTGAGCCATTTTCTTGATATTGTTTTTGACTGATTTGCATTTTAAAAATAGTTTTGGAGCATATTGTAATTTATTCTTTATTTTTTTTATATAGGATGGTATAATGGTCATTTTAAGTTAAAAATTGGTGAAAATGACATTTTGCGCAAGAAAATGCAAAGGTAAGGACATTCTACATCAAAAAAATCAAACGTAAGGACGTTTTCCACAAAACTCGTCATAGGTAGGGACGTTTTGCGCCAATTACTCTAATTTAAATCATCAACATAAACTTTCACAATTTTAAATCCAATATTTATTTTAGTGATGAAAATACATGGATCGACATCATCATTTTTTAATCCCCTTCAAAAGTATTTCCTAAGACGATTATATCACATACGTCCAAATTATTTCAATTCGTAATTATATTTACAATTTAATTGAGAACTTAGTTTTGGAGCATATATCATTTACGTCTGGCACTTTAAGTCGTTCACTAATTTTTGTGTATATGGCACTATAATTGAATCATATAGATTACATCCATAAGGTGCATGTTAAGCCTTTTTGACATGGTCTAACTAATTAAAAATCTAAATATTATGGTGTTCATTATTCGAGAATACATTTTTCTCATAATCCATTTTAGGTCTTTAAGAGAAACCTTAAGCTATGAGTTGGATTTTGTAACTGGCACATATGATTATATCACTTTCCTTGTATCAAGAAATTTATCAAGAAATTGATTTGAAACTTTTTAAAGTGAATGATTTTTCAACCTCTTGCTTATAATGATTGTTATGGGGATCAAGTGAAAAAGAATTGGTTCATTTCAAGAAATTTTATGTTATTCTTGAGAATGTATTTTACCCCTTCCAAATTTGAAATAGTCATTTCATCAAAATGGCAATCTATAAAAATGTAATAAATGAATAATTCGTTAAAGGTTCAAGGTATCTAATAATGCACGGTGAATCAAAATCAACATAAATTTCAAGTCTTCCTTGGAGATCATTTTGTTCGTTGTGGGGGTGAAATTGAGAATCGGACAACACTCAACTTATATTATTACAAGTGATCATTTGAACTTTTATTCACATGCTCAATATTACATACAATAACATTAAATAAATAAACACATAATTTATTTTATATTAAATTATCATTTTATTATAGCGAAAATATACTATATGTGCACACAATCCAACACCTACTGACCTTGAAATATACTTTGTCATGCCTAGTCTTACGAGGCAAATCATGTGAACTCCAACCAAGCAAAGATAAAGCGAGAAGTCACGTAAGTTCCATACTCCGCTTCTCCTCATCCTTCCATATTCCCTTCTATGTGGTTGGGCAATTGAGTGAGGTGAATTGGATACCTCGTCTAAAGCTATAGCACCACATCTGAAGTGGCACTTTCAAGGCGAGGTGTCATCATATTGCAGTATATTTTTGAGGTGATGACATCTCCTATAAAGGATTAACAGGGACAGAGCCCCCCCCCCCCCACCCCCAACATTGTCCGCAGTACACTATTTCTAGTTAATTTGTAATGTATTTTTCAGTTTCGCCCCCCCCCCCCCAAGATTTTGACTCGCCCCAAAATTTTGAAATTTTTTATTTTTTTTCCATTAATAAATATTGAGCAAATAACTTACACTTTAAAATCCAATCATACAAAAATCTTAGATCTAAACAAAAGATCCAATAGTTACTTAAATAAATAAATAGCCAAAATCCAATCCAAAACCTAAGTTTCCAATTCTCAAGCCCGACTAATTAAAATCCAATTTTCTAGCCGGTTTATGCATAATGCATATTTACTTGTTTTGTCTAGTGTATAATTTTGATTTCTCATTGAAAGGAAAATGTTGGGATTGTGATTTGTGACTGATGCACTATTAAAGTTGATTTCGTCATTTTGTATGTTCAATCCTAATAAGTCTTATTCATGAATATTTCAAATTTAAGAATTAAGTAGAGTAGTTGCTGTTAGTTTGAGTAATTGTGTTAGTTATTGAATATTTGAATTTAAGAAATAAGTAGTAGAATAGTTAGTAGTGATTGAATTGAACATTGAATTTTAGTACTATTTTGGTACTCAAAATCGTCGTTTTCAATTTTCTTAGTTAAAAAAAAAATTTCGGGGGCTCCGCCCCCGAACCCCCGGGAGGGGGGCCCACCCCCTCGTATTTTCGCCCCCTCCAACTAAAAATCCTGACTACGTCCCTGAAAGGATATCTATAGATATCATCTCGACCAAAAGATATTTTGTACAAAGAGTGTTAGAAAATGATTATTATTCAAAACAAATAAATGTTGGAATGAAGAAACGGGTTTTAAAAAAAAAAAAAATTATACTTTGCGGCCGCATGGGTTTGTACCATGCGGCCACATGGGTCTTTACCGGGACTAAATGTCCTAGTCCATTTTGAACCATGCGACCGCATGGGTTTGTGCCCTACGACCGCATGAGTTTGTACCTTGCGGCCGCATGGTACCAAATTTAACCGTTTGGATGTTGATTTTTGCCCGTTTGAAATTCAAATTTGGTGACTTTTGAAGAGTTTTTTGCACCACTTCGTGTAGCATTGTTTCTAGACTATAAATAAGTTGTTTGTGATCAACTTAAACATTAAGAAAACATACAAAAAACTATAGCCCCATTTTGAGAGAAAATTTTCATTCCAAGTTTAATTTTTCTTCTTCATATTCATAGTTTTTGAGTGTTCTTGATTTTAAAGAATTTTGCTTGATTGTTTTGAGCATTAATTTTTTTCAAGGCTTGTTTTAAATTCTGCAAACCATTTGCTATTATCCCTTCAAACAATTTTCAATCTTAAAGGGGGCAAATATTGATTGAGGACAACGGTATCTTGATCAAGTCTTTTGGTGAATATTTCAATTTTAATTTCTTGTCTTCAAGTTAGTATTTGATTGCTGGAACATTATTTCATTCTCGATGTATTCTCCATTCATTTTCAACAAAGAGGCCACGCAAGGTCCACACTCCTCCTTATCTTGCCCTTACATGTGCCCTTCGAGTTGATTGGGCAAGGTAATTTGGGTACCTCATCCGAAAGTGGTAGCACTTTATTTGAAGTGGCACTTTTGAGGCAAGACATCACCTCCTACTGCAATATATTTTCAAGTTGATTGGCAACTCTTGGAAATGATATCTCCTACAAACATCATTCTTCCAAATGCTTTTGGACCTTGCTGCTTGAATAGAGCCACTTAGGCCATGTTCAACATGGGCGCCTGTACATTGTCATTTGAGTACATTGTACTTTTCAAGTTCTCATGCATGTTTGTCTCCCATTTTGGGAGAAGAAATATTGTTCTGATTAGTGTTTTTTTGGAGAATATGTTATTGAAAAGTAAAGAAATTTTATTGGTTTGTGTGTAGAATATTTTATTGAGTGAATATGTAACGAAGATTGTTTACTGTAGCAAACAATGTTTGAAAAAATGGATGACAAACATGAGCTAAGGAGTATTTAGGAGAAACTAATGTTACTTGGCACTAACTAATAAATATATTATTATCGAACCTTTCACAAAATAGTTCATAATATTTATTGAAAAAATTGCATCCAACAGGTAAATATATGATTCTTATTTGTTAACTCGATGTTAGCACAATTGTTAAACATCTTTTCCTTTTGGATTTCCTTGGATATGATAAATAGAGTTCATAAGAATAAAAATATAGAATACAACATTGAATTTTTTGCATTTAATACATGTTTGATTTGATCAACATTGTTAATCATTAAAATACATGTGATTGTGCTGATTTTCAATAGTTGATATACATGTTTGTTAATGTTAAGTGACCAAAAAGAAAAAAATTTGTATTTAAGTGTAAAGTATGTGCCTCATTGTAGATTAACAACGAAATTATTGCGACGAAATTTGTCGATCGTCATTTTAATTAGACAGTTTTTATCAACATTATGGAAAACTAAGCAATTGATAAAAATAAAAATAGATGACATATATCAATACTGTAATTCTGGCACGATATAATGCGAACTAGAAGTTCCTAAGATAATTTATTTAGACACATTTTTAGACCAAAGAAAGTTACCAAATCTCATGTACCAACTGTAAATGCTCAATCTTGAATTAATGTCCCAGAATGACCATTCATTAGCCATTGCATTTGGTAACTTTACACGCCTGAACCTTGATGGTAATCCATTACAAAGAAAATATCCCTGAAAGAAAAATAGAGTAAATGGTCAAAGAGGGTCCTACTGAAGCAGATACTCCTCGAGATTACATAGACATAAATAGTTTTTTTTTTTTTTTTAAATAATCTCAGATTCTCTCTCTTCCCTTTGTTTTTTTTCAAAAAAAAAAAAAAGTTCAAAAAAAAGGGGGGAGAGAGAGAGTCTGAGATTATTTAAAATAAAGAGATATAAATATATTATATCTGTGGGGAAGAGATGGAATCGAAAATAAACATTTATCAACAATATATTTGATATAATTACAGAACTTTATTATGAATGAAAGCAAGCTAATACATCAGAATTCGTTGAAGATATTTGGCCAAAGTAAAAAGATGCAATCCTGACATATCATTATGTTGGGACCTCCCATCCATAAACCTAAAGCAAGATTGATACCTAAAAGTTTAAAGATAGTGAAATACTAAAGGTATTTGTGCAAAAAAGAGATGAAAAAGTATAGTTGTACAAGCACAACTTGTTGTACAATGAATTTTCATAAAGAACTTGCATATGTCATGTGGTGGATGGTGGATATTTTATTAGCCTGACAACACATGAAAAATATCATGTGTCAATGAATATGGTTATAGCTAACTTAAATTATAGATATTTATATAAATTTCTGAAGGAGTTAAGATGTCTAAAGCATACAAGTCAAATATAATTCCTGAAGATTTAAAATTCATAAAGCACATAATTTAAGATTCAAGTAATATACACTGCACTCTTCTTTCTTTGACCAATATTTTGTCCCCCTGATTTTGTTTTGAAAGGTTTTTAATGAGACACCTTCCAAGACGTATTTTTAAAAGAATAATGTACTCTTTTTTATACTAGAGTTTGTCCGACTAAACTTTTCCTATAAGGTTTTACAAGGTATAATTTTTGTAAATAAAGATCCAAGGAGGAGCATTATAAATTGAATGTCTATAACCCCTATATACTACCCCTATATATACTATTCATTAGAAACATTAATGGTACCTATAACCCTCCATAAGTATTGTTTTACTTTGGACACTTGAAGATGAGAGAAATTTATGATCCCGAGGTACCATATCTAGTTCAATTAGTGTATTGCAGATTGCACTTGGCACCTTTATTTTAAAGTGTCATATATTTAGTTAGATACATGACAATTTATATGAAGATATTGTTTACTTGAAGCCTACAACAAAGAAACAATATACATGACCTTTATAAAACTAGTGACATACATGTTCAACAAATTCTTTTAAGAGATAATTTGAATGATTTATTCATAACAGCATTGCCAACATCTACCGTTCAAAAAATTGGTACATGAAACATTGACCGAAAGATCTTCGGTGATCAAAATTAAGGAATAGTTGTACTCAATTTCTTCGTCCAAGTTTTATCCTACTAAATTTTCTTGACAAGGTTTTAAAAAGGCAGTACTTGATAGTCCAAATTCTTTTACAATTACTTATGATATCCTTTCTTAGTTTGGCAGAGCCTTTCCCCCCCTGAGTTTTCCCCAAACAAGGTTTTTAATGAGACATAGGATATGTGTGAAGAGTATTGTAAATTAACTATTATACGGGAAAATGACATTTATACCCATGTAACCCTGACTCTTACCTATAGATATGCAAGTCTTTGATTTTTAATAAAATACACACAAAACTATTGATTATCTATATTCTCCTTTCTCTTTAATTCGTCAAACAAATAATTGTTCAATTAAGACTCTGTTTGGTACATATTAAAATTTTCATTTACATTATTCTACTCATTTTTAACCACATATTCTTCAATAAAATAATATTTTCCATCACATCTATAATTTTTCCTTCTTTTTCAACCACATATTCTCTATCAATTTACTATTCCAAAATACATTCTTCCAAAATAATGTTGCTCAAACACACCCTAAGCAATTATAGCATTTGACAAATGTCATACCAACAGTTTTGATCAAAAAATAAATTCATCAAGTAGGTGGGAAAAAAAGAAAAGAAAAAAAGAACAAAGAAAGTACAAAATAAAAATAATGCAACTTTGCATATTTTGTATGCACAAATGAAATGGATCTACATTAAGTAGAATAAATCACGTAAAGAGTAGTCAGCTTTTCCACCTTAAACCCAGTTCACATTTTTGCAGATTGAAAATTTCAATTAATGGAAATCGTAGCAAGAAAATTTATAATAATAAAAAAACTCAATAATAAACATGGAGACCACTGTCACATACTGCATGTAAATAGTGGGCCTTATTGCTCAAGTTCAGTAGCCTAAAACTCAAAACAAACTTCTATGGATCTGTGGATATATACCCTTTAACAACGCATGAAGACATTGAAGGAAATAAATGAGGCAACATCTAGCATCCAATACAACTACAAAAGAACCATTGGAATTGCTGTTGATATACTGATTGCACAGTATTTGCGTAGGCTATCTGGTGAATTTCATTTATTGTTGCTTAAATAGAATGCATCTATATTGCAATGAATTCAGGTATTTTACTCCAGTCTAAATGACATTGCACTTGCTATATGTTCACCTACTTTTGGATATTTGATGGATGATGCAGGCATTATTTGGCTCTTAAGAAATTTACAAGCCAATACTCGATATTTGTTTTTATGGTCAACAATTGAAATCTGTAAAGACATGAACATGTATCTATCTAATATTTTAGAAGAGGTGTTCAATATGATATAATAACAAACACAGAGTTTAGGTTTAATGCAGTTCAAATGCACAATGTTTTGCTCAACTAACCTATGACAGTACATGATATAGGATATTCTTAGCCTACAATATGCACAGTCAGAGAAGTACAAAATATCAATAACTAAAAAGTCATAAGCATGAGAATTTCAGAAGCAATTTGTTCACCTTTAAAAGCATATGCCTAAAACCAAAACATCAGCATATGCATATGATCCATCAGTTCAGCAGGAGGAGGATAAATTTATGGATGATAATCAAGCCAAAAGGTGTTCATTCCAGAAAGATCCACTACCACACTAAAGAAAAAGGAATTTAATAATGACCAAATGAACAAAATGATTCTTTCAGAAAATAAAAGAGAAATGCTTGTGATACAAAGTACAATGAGAGAAAGAAGACTGTATCGTAAATATTAGTGTGTACAGAAAATGCAAAAGAAGTTACCAAGGTTTACAATAAATATTCCATTAGCACATACGTGCATGGACATATTTCACACAATAATTTAAAACATAGACCAAAAATAATAATAAAAGAAAAGCCAGGATATAAAAATAGGCATTCAACTTACTGTTCAATCAATTGTTCCAAAACTAGTTTATGAGGTTTATTTGAACAAAAGAAAGCATATTCAAAAGTTGTCGAGAAATCTAGATTTAAACAAAATAATTATTGTCAAGACTTAAAAGTTCTGAGTCGCAGCAATTTGTTACCATGAAGTACTATATCTTGCCATATATTTGCCTAAATAAACAAAAATCACATAATTAATAAAAAATGTGAATTCCCCTTTTAGCTTTTAGAGAAAAGATGAAATACCATTTTTCATTAAGTCCCACCACACAAGGTAATGAGTTTACTATAATAATAACTATTTACAATATAAACAAGAAAATGATAGTACAACCAAACGAAGGGTGTTAGCTTCATAACAAGATTTTTAATAATGAATACTCATATAGTCTATTTGCAAAAGCTAATTAACAAGAAAGATCCGATCATCAAATTTATATCATAATAAGCAGGAGAATCAAATTTTTTGACAACAGAAAGGCAAACTGTCATGGCTAACTCCAGTGGTACATTTTGGAATTGGACCATTTTCTTTTGGGCTTGTATTATTAGTGGGTTAGCCCAAAGCCCTTTACGTTTAGGGTGTTGTATATAAGATTGTATTGTAAACTTTGGATGGGGGATGAATTTGATGAATTGAATTGTGGCTTCCTCTCCAGTCTTCTTCTCTCTTCTTCTGGGCTCTTCTCCTCCTTCTTCTTCTCGTTCTTGCTATGGTTCTCTCTGCTGTTTCTGTTCTTCCTCTGTTTTCTCCTCCTCTTCTCTGAATTGATTCATCAATTCAGCTTTCTCTCTCTAATTCTTCTTACTTTTTAACATTTTACCCTCCTTGATTCTATTTTAAAATTTTATTTGGTAATAAATTCAGCTCATTCAGTTGAAGGAACTCCATATTTGATCTCTGCTGTTTATAGCTGCTTCTTGTTGGTTGAGTTATACAGAAATTGAGCTCCAACCATAACAAATGGTATCAGATAGCTACAATCTTGGGTGTCTCACGAGTGGATAGCATAAGGGAAGAATTTGATAGGATTCATGATTGAATGATTTCAATATTGACTAAACTGATGGAGGCTCAATCAACACATATCCCTGATTGTGTTGCTGGAATATCCGACGATCTTTGCAATGTGCAGGGGAAAGGTTTTGAAGGCAATTCACCTTTTTCATTCGCTGAAACCGCAGCTTGTGTTAGCAAGGTAATTAAAAATTATGTTATACCTTAGAGAATTCCAAACAAGACATAGTCTCTGGAAGTGATTTAGTTAGTTCAAATGATAACGTGAAAGCATGTGAGGTTGTAAATGATGAGCATTTATATCCGTCAATGAATGGACTCCAACGCGATGCTCAGAAGTTTAGGGATGACAACTCTGAATTTGGATTTTGAGAATTATAGTACAAGAGCCGAGAAGTATAGTAATTTTGAAGTCCTATACTGTGAGAATGTTGATAGCATGCCCATTCCACTGATTTCTACGGAAACATGGTCTAATCAAATCAAAGGATCCGAAAGGAGCGTGCTAATTGCAGATGGAGATGAGGATAAAGTTGAAGAAATTGCACCCAGCTCAATTGGTGAATATACACTTGATGGAAAATATAGCTTCAAAACCATTGGAAATGGCAATTATGAAACATATAAGGATGCTCTATGTAGCGTCCAAGAGAAAATGCAATTTAGGATCTCTTTAGTTTCATCATAGTATGAGCAAGCAAGTGTTAATAAGTTTGAAAATGAGGAAGTAGCGAAGGTTGAGCCAATGGAATTTCAAATGGTGGAAAGCAATACAAAAGTATCAACAGCTGATGCTATAGACTTCAAGGAGAAGGTTGCTGTTGAATTAAATGATTCAAAAATTGAGATTGCTGACAAAGTAACTATAGAGGAGATTTCAACCTCCAAGACCGAAATGGAGTTTGGGATGACAAATGAAGCTAATTCTGGAGTAGCCAGAGCCCATACCAGTGCGGGTGCAAGAAAAGTGGGATGAAAGATGGTATTATCATCTAGGAGCAATGTTGGTGAAGCAATGAAATTGTGTGTGTTTGATTTGAGAAGGGGCCAAAATGAAGGGTAGGAGTTGGACAAGATTATCTTCTTCCATCGCGCTAACTTACCATTGACCACTCATCTTTTTGTCATTGGCCTCAGCGAAGGATTCGTCACTTTCACTAGAATATTCTCTCTAGAGGCTGCAATTGATGTTCAGTCACTTGTCCAAATATTAGAATCCTATACTTGGAACTCAAAGTACTTGCTTACAATTTTCTAGGACCTGTTGGTGTCCACAACACTTTCTCATGATGACACTGTGAACCTTTCTACATATGTCGTCCTAAGTTTAGCCCCTCGAGCTCTATCCTCTAGAGTAAGTTTTTGGTCAAATCTACGTAAAGAGAGCACTGCATGTAATACTTCTTCTGGAGCTATAATAGCAAATTCTTGTCCAAGTGTAGATCAATATTATAATTCAGGCAATACATTCTCGGCCGGAAATAGCAGTTATCATGTTGAGAGTCCCTTGCAACATGACAAATGGTCTAACGGAAATGATGATTTTCTTGTTACCAATATTTTGGGTGCAGAGTTTGGTAGCCAATTCCAACTAGCCCAACAATTTGGCTTAAGGATGAAAAGAGTGGTGCAGGTAATGTCAACCAGGAGTATGCTACCTTGCACTACTTGCTTAATCCAAATGTGGTGAAGAGAATGAGACAGCTGCTAACAGTATACAAAGAAGACATCTCGACTTTGAATTTTGAGGACGAGTAATTTAAGGGGAAGAAATGTCATGGCTAACTCCTATGGTACCTTTTGTAATTGGACCATTTTTTTTTTTTTTTGGGGCTTGTATTATTAGTGGGCTAGCCCAAAGCACTTTACTTTTAGGGTGTTGTATATATGATTGTATTGTAAACTTTGGATGGGGGATGAATTTGATGAATTGAATTGTGGCTTCCTCTCCAGACTTCTTTTCGTTCTTGCTATGGTTCTCTGGGTTGTTTCTGTTCTTCCTCTGCTTTCTCCTCCTCTTCTCTATATTGATTCATCAATTCAGCTTTCTCGCTCTAATTCTTCTTACATCTTAACATTTTACCCTCCCCAATTCTATTTTCTATTTTATTTGGTTATAAATTCAGCTCATTTAGCTGAAGGAACTCTAGTCAAGATTGTGCCCAGGAACCTAAAAGAACTGGATTGATCAGGCTAAATTAGACACATAATTTCAGGGACACAGGCACATAAACTCCTCTCTCTTCATAAAAATTAGTAATTGAAAAGAGTAACCATCAAAGCATATTTGTGAATACACATTATAGGCAACAATTATACGGAGCTTTTTGCGCAAAGTCATGCAAGAATTACCTAAAACATTTATGATCCAACCCTTGAGCGAAGCCCACCTTAGAATGAGTTCATTTCCAGACAATAAGTCCTCCTTTTCATCAACATCCTCGCTGCGGTCCGGAACGGCTCATCGAGTTTTGAGGCAACCCATTTTCCTTCTGAACCCATCACCTCCTTTGGCTGTTCACTGGGCCTGATTGCAATCAATGTCGCCCCTTTCAAGACCATCCCATTGGGTAATTCCAGAAGCGAGGCGTACCACAGCCGCATTTTAAGAGATGGAACCAAAGTCCTCTTAGAAGCGGAGGAGGCTGACAAAGGCTTCACCCTCAGCTCCTCCAATTGCTCCTTATTCATCGACAACACCCCCTGCCCATCGGCATCAGTCAAAACCAAATTGTCCAACTTCTCGTGCTCTGCTATTATTGGCTGCAGCAGGTAATGTCTTGCTGAGGCTGAAATCAAAGAGCTTATTGTCCACACAATACGTAATTTCAATCCCCCATTCGTGTAAAACGATTCGGGTATGCTCCCATCATCGTTCTCAGCTGCATTATCATTATTAACATTGCAAGCACGGGAACACGCACTGTTTGCGGCCGGAATGACAGAAGAAGCTCCAAGAATGACACAATTATCTAGCGTTGACCCAAACTCTGCCTTCCACTTAATCAAAACACCGTTGTCAATCCCAAGCTCCCCACCAGATAATTCTATTTTGAGGCACCTGATTTCCTTAAAAAATTTCAAGACTTGAGTAGGGGAATGGTGGTTCAGCACGCTATTCTGATCAAAACCATGGTCCAAACCTCCAGCATTGGAAGAACGTGGACGGGATGTAGTAACAAGCTGGGTGAGGGGCTGGAATGGTTTGAACAGGCCCGAAAACAAGCCCTGGAAAAACGAGGACACGGGATGGCGGGACCTGCCTGAAGCGGCAGCGGAAGCGGAAGAAGAACAATCATCGGAAATTACGCAATCAAAGCGAACGACGACGCTGTCGATCAAGGGAACAAGGGAGTGGAAGCGCCTAGAAACGACGCAGCATCGACCCAACGCCTTGATATCACCAATATTGTTGAAGATCAAGAGTAGAAGAGAATCAGGCAGCCTATCGAAGTGATCGATCTTTTCTAGGTGATTTTTTTTGCTCAGATCTAACCTCATAGAACCCATCTTTACAAACCACTATAATGAATCTCAGTATGTTGATACTTATATAGGCGGATAATCATCAACGGGTTTTGTTGGATGAAGGAGATGACGAGGAAAATTGTGGAGATTCTGATATACTGAGAAAGAAGGCGCATACCGGGGGCGGCTGGGCGTAGATATGTGGAGTTTGGTACTTCGTAGTTCGTATATTTGATTATTTTCAAGTACACTGTAACGTAAATTACAAAATTCTTCCCAATGTTTAGCGAAAGTCCAAATTCTGTCTCCAATCACTTTTTCCTCAAGTTTCTGGCCCAACGTTTGAGAAATTAGCAAACTCGGTCCATCTCTTTCAATTTTTAAATACAAAATGTCCAATCACTAGATCCTTATGTTTTATTAAAAATAAATTAATAAAACGTCAAATAAATACGTAAAATAAAATAAAAATAAGAAGAAAATGTTATCTTCTCGTTATTACACATTATCTAATTGCCTAGAATTATATAGAATTATCTAATTGTCTAGTATATTTTTTTATTTTGTGCGTATTTTTTTTTTTAAAAAAAGAGAATAAAATTTCTATTTTTGTTTTTTTTTTGTTTTGCATACTTGTGTGAGTTAGATAACTTTGTCAGCAAGGATGTATAGTTTTAAGGACATATGTTAGTTTATGGATCATAGATAGGTTATGTGTTTTAGTTAAATATTTTTTGCTTATTCATGCAGAACTTGAGATACCTATGCATGCGAATTGATTGTAGCATTGTACATGAATATGTTGATCCGTGTTTATAGGTTGAAATAGAGAACTTAGATGCTAAATCCAAACAACCCTTAAACACTGTTATATCCTTAAATCAAATCTAGAATGTTTGTGTGGTTGAGCTGTTGTAGGGAAATGTGGAGATAAATGTGGATTCCATGTATGCTAAAATCTGTGTAGATTGTCTGAGACAAATATGATGAAAATTGGGTGAAAACCTTAAATTAGAGGTAAATTCTCGAGAATTAGTGTTTTATAAGGGGCATTGCACTAATCACTGTATAAAAAGAAAAAAAAAATTGTTGTGAAGTTACTTTAAAAGATCCATATGAGGACAACTTTAACAATGTCATTGTGAAACATTTCTTCGTATCCTTATGAATCGAGTGAGTAAACATGCAAGGGTTTAAAATCTGATGCTCTAAAGTCATATGACTTGGGAGTTATCAGCATAAAGCTCGCTATATAGATCATTTAGAAAACTTAATGAAGAGACGCCCGCACATAAGATAGTAACTTAATTGATTCTTGGAAGTTGATATAGTAAAAAATAATGAGAATTCTCATTTGTTGATATTTGAACTGCAATAAGTAACATCTACTCAAACAAGAGATGGCAAGTAGTAGAGATTTGTAAACCAATCTTAGATTACGCCTTCGGGAAAAGAGTGAAAATAAATTAAGTTTGGGGGTGTATGAATCACACGAGCAGAGTAAGGAATATATTTAACTTTTAAGGTCGAGAATTTGATCAACTTATTATTGTATAGTGTTGCATTTGATTCTCCACACAGACATCCACGTTGTGCATTGAATATGTGAGAATTTAGCTTGGGCATTCTAACTTTGAAGTGATTCATGAAATTGATGCTATGTTTTCAATCCTAAGCTATGAAAGGAAGATATCTAGCGGAATTTGTTTTAAATGATTTTTTTTATTTAGTTTTCTATTGAATGTTCATTAATTATTTTCTAGAGTTTTGTGTTTGCTCGAGGACAAGCAAAATACTAAGTTTGGGGATATTTGATGAGTGTTCTACACTCATGATATTTATGCTACTTAATTCATTATTTTGTTATCCTTGAGATAGTTTTGATGCGTTTTAATACGTGTTTTGATGTTGTGATATATGTTGATGAAATTGAAGGAAATAAGCAAAAGTTGGCAAATTGGATAAACGAGCTAAATTGTAAGAGATCCAAAGTTTGGGGACTAAAATGAAAATACTCCAAAGTTGTTTTGGACCTCATAATGAAGATTCGAGAGTGTTAGAAGTCAATTTGATGAAGAAAAAAGTCAAAGAGATGAAATATAGGTAAAGTATGATCACACATCAGTTTCCAACCGGAAAAGTTATGCTACGGATTTTCAGTCACATATTGAAATTCATTTTGGACATAGCAAAATTTCGAATTGGAAAATGATAAACTAATCAAAGTTGTATCCCTTAGAGTTATCTTTCCAATGTACCTTGAATCACCTCAACCAGACATCGGGAGAAAATGTTATGATAAAAATACTGAAAGACGTGCAGTGCTAAATTTTCATTCGAAACTGGGCGCCACAATAGCGATGTGGCACCATCATTGCTAAAATTCAACAGCAACTGGGCACTGCAGCGCCAAGATTGTGGCGTTGAGGTGCCTTTGGGTGAGAAAAACTGTTT
This sequence comes from Fraxinus excelsior, assembly GCA_019097785.1. Lineage (NCBI taxonomy): Eukaryota > Viridiplantae > Streptophyta > Magnoliopsida > Lamiales > Oleaceae > Fraxinus > Fraxinus excelsior. The sequence goes on along the minus strand of CM032624.1, from coordinate 18,756,721 downwards.
TTGAGCTTTTTGGATTTTTTTAGCCCAACACAACTCCTTTCCAAGACTTCAAAATACTATAAATACAACATTTAAGACCTAATTTTACGGGTGAGAACGGTTCAAGATGGAAGGGGGAACTCAACATAATTCTTCAAGAAGGTAGAAGGAAAAATATCAAGAGATTCAAGAACAAGACAAAAAAGAATAAGAGAATAAATTGAAGATCTACATCCTAGTTTTTCTATTTTCTTTCATGTCTTTTTACATGAATTTTAGTATTTTCATAGATTATATCATGAGCTAAATTCATTATCTAAGGTTTGATTGTAGCAAAAGACTAGAGAATATAGATTGATTAATTTTAGTTATTTCTATTAGATTTTCCACATGTGTTTATTTGTATTATGATTTTAATGCTTTCAATTAATTGGACATTAATTGAATGATTTGATGCTAGTCAATTCCGGCACTCGAGAGATGGGAGTTTAGGCATGATCATAAGAATAACACAACCTAGGAAATTATAGATTTCAAGAGAAAGTATAATTCCTTTGAAGCATGTTCCATTTAAGAACCACAAACTTGATAAACTCTATATTTTAATTCGAAATAGAGATATTGGAATTGAAATATATGAATATTTTTTACTCAACACTCGAGAGAGGGAGTAAAATTACGTTAGTGGTCTTGCTTATAAACTTTGAAAAACTGATTAGAAATAATTATATAATTGAGAATCATATTTGATAGTTAGGTGAAATTATAACCCTAGGCTTCCTCACTTGATTATTCGTATAGGTTGCTTTTATTTGTTGAATTGGTCATCATATTAGTTTTAAAAAAATTGATTATAAAATTCATTCATCTAAATAAAATAGAGGCTATATAACTTGAATTACAATCCATGTGGATTCGACACTCTAACTCCATTATTATATTAAAAAACTTGACACCGTACACTTGCGATATAATTCACGTTGCATAAAACGCGTGACAAGGTTTTGATGCCACTAACTTAAGGTTTTCGTCCAATTTTCATCATATTGGTCTCAGACAATCCACACAAACTTTAGCATACATGAAATCCACATTTATCTCCACGTTTCCCTACAACAGCCCAACCACCCAAACATTCTAGATTTGGTTTAATGATATAATAGTGTTTAGGGATTGTTTGGATTTAGCATCTAAGTTCTCTATTTCAACATATAAACATGGATCAACCTATTCATATACAATGCTACAAACAATTCGCGTGCATAGGTATCTCTCGTTCCGCATGAATAAGTAAAAAAAAATTAACTAAAACACATAATATATCCATGATCCATAAACTAACACATGTCCTCAATACTATATATCCTTGCCGACAAATCTATTTAACTCGCAAAACAAAAACAAAAACAAAAATAGAAATTTTATTCTTTTTTTTAAAATGCACACAAAATAAAAAATATATATATACTAGGCAATTAGATAATTCTAGGCAATTAGATACTTTTAAAAATATACTAGGCAATTAGATAATTTTAGACAATTAGATAATTTATAATACACCCCCAAACTTAAATCGAACATTGTTCTCAATATAAAATTAAAGCAAGGTGATGAGGACTTCTCTGAATTATCTGCATTGCAATGACGTTTTAGTTCTTGTGATGCTGGATTTGATGGATGCTTCTATCTTCTCCCCCAAACTTAGGATTTGTCCCTTTTTTCCTTGTCAATTTCGATTTGAGTGTTTCACTACGTCATATTCCTGAAAAATTAAAATTTAAATATTGAATACATGGAAAAGGTATTACTTAGCTCAAACATTTAATAACCAACTTAATTACTCAAAGACCTAAGCGATAAGGGTTAAGGATGATGATTCATAATAAACTAAACTATCTTATAACTTGAAAAATAAAATAAATAAAAAAGAAGAAAGTTTAGGTTGTATTCCAAGAAGCAATTCTTTAACGTCATTAACTTGACGTAACCGAATTGTCTATGTTAGATCTTCGAGTGGCACGTCCTTCATGTTTCTAAACTTTATCCTTGGCTTTGTATTCTTCTTCACTATAGCATGGCCACGAAAATTTGACAACTTTAACTCCAGTATAGCCTTCAAAACCACTTTTGATTTGATAATGTTGGGAGATTTCAGAGGTTCTTCAATGTAGCTCTTCGTTCTGTCAGGTGGATCGGCTTCTTGAGCTAAGATGAAATCCACTACTTCCTTGGTCCTTGTGTAGCTTTTAGTAGCAGATATAGTAATCTTTGAGTAACTAGTTGCCATGTATTGCTCTAGAGGGTCATGGAACAATTTTCTTTTGCGATTTTTACCGTTCATTTCTTCAATTGATTGTACCATATGGCAGGTGTTAACTTTTTCTGAGGATTTTTCAGTTGGATATATGCTAAACATGACTTGCTCTTCATTAACCCGCAGTATCAGTTTTCCTCCTTGGACATCAATAAAAGATATTCCAGTAGCCAGGAAGGGTCGACCGAGAATCAATGGTAGCTTCTCATCCTCTTTCATGTCCAACACCACAAAGTCCACCGAAAAGATGAACTTATCAACTTTCACCAATAAGTATTCGATAATTCCCCATGGGTAGTTGATGGATCTATTCGCTAGTTGCAATGAGATGGTAGTCGGTTTCACCTCTCCAAGACTCAGCTTCTTAAACACTGATAGGGGCATTAAGTTGATGCTAGCTCCAAGGTCACATAGTGCTTTATCAAATGCAGTACCACCAATAATGCAAGAATGTTGAAACTGCCGGATCTTTCAAGTTCAGAGGAAGCTTCTTATGGAGAATGGCACTACACTCTTCTGTCAGCTTAACTGTCTCAAACTCCTCTAGCTTCTTCTTATTTGACATTACTTTCTTCAAGAACTTGACATAATTAGGCATTTGGGCTACAAAAGGAATGTTGATGTGGATTTTCTTGAAAACCTCCAGGAATTTCGCAAACTACTCATCAATTTTTTTTCTTTATGAATCTCTGTGGGAATGGTAGTTGTGTCTTCAAGATGGGTGGATTGTCTGGGAATGAGATTAAGTAAGGCTTATGAGTCTCTTTTGTTGCCTCTGCTACATTCTTTTGCTCTTAAACCAACTTCTCTCCTATGGGAATGGGATCCGATGTAAGCACCAAAGCCTCTCTAGGCTTGATTTCTTCAACTATACTTCCATTCCTCAATATGATGGTATTGTAGTGCTCCCTTGGGTTAACCTCGGTATCACTAGGGAATGCTCCTTTCTGTTGGGACTATAATGCAATTTGCACCTCTAAATTATTCACTATGACCCCTATGTTGGTAATATGAGTCTCAATGTGGTCAAGTCTTACTTCGTCCTTGTTGAACGTCGAAATAGTCTCTAAAATGAAAGTTTCCAAAATATCATCCGGTGATTGCTTTCGCTTAGACACTTGATTATTGAACCCCTGATAGGAGTTGTTTCCATAGTGGTTCTCCCCTTGGTTGAAGTTCTGGTCGTTAACATAATTAACTTGTTCATTCTCCATTTCTGCCTCTTGGTACACAGTGGATGCAACCACAATAAATTCTAATTTCTTCTGAGTCCCATGTGATGTCAAGTCGCTAATTGAGATGTGAGAGATAACATTTGGGCTGTAAGGGCTATAATAGGATCTTCTTCGTGACGACTAGCTACTTTCCTTGCATTTGAATGCTCACTTGGACATTGATAGCTATTAGTAGCTATCTCATCTAGCAATGAATATATCACATTCGGAGTCTTGAACATCAGAGTTCCTTTTGTTGCAGAATCCACTATTGTCCTTGTTTGATCATTCAGGCTGTTGTAGAAGAGTTCAATTTGCACTCAACTCTGATAACTATGCTAAGGACATCTTCTAAGTAGGTCTTTGAATCTCTCCCACGCCTCATAGAATGGTTCGAAATCTACTTGTTGAACTGACCAGTTTTACTCCGTAATTGAGCTGCTTTGGAAGGTGGGAAAATTCTGTAAGAAACTTCTAAGCTAACTCATCCCCAAGCTGTGATGGATCCATAAGGTAGTGATTGGAACCAGGCCTTGGCTTTATCCCTCAAGGAGAAAGAGAATAGGCGGAGTCGAATTGCCTCGTCGTGATTCCACTCATTTTCACCGTAAAAGAACCTAGATGAGCATTTGGGTCTTCTATCGGAGCTCTCCCAAACTGGTTCTATTGTACCATGTGTATCAATCCTGGCTTCAGCTCGAATTTATTTTCAGTAATAACTGGGCGTGCGATACCGGAATAGTTGTCATTAACAATTGGTCTGACATAGTCCCGAATAGCCCGTTGTTGATTATTTTAATTTGTTGTTCCATCTTCTTGTTCTGCCATTGTTTCACGCTCGTCCCTCTATATACCCCTTAGAAAAACGAAATGTGCATTATGTTTCAGGATCAACAGGTAATAATTCCAAATTCCACGCTCTCTGCATACACAACTAAAATTAACAAACCAAGAAACGATAAGAGATATAAATAAAATAAATAAAAACAAAATTTAAAATATAAATTAAAGTAAAAGCTAATTGGTAATAATATTAGTAAAAATCAAATAAAACAATCCCCGGCAGCGGCGTTTAAAACTTGTCACGCATTTTATACAATGTGAATTATACTGCAAGTGTACGGTGCCAAGTTTTGTAATATAATAATGGAGCTAGAATGTCGAATTCACAACGATTGTAATTCAAATTTCTACAAAGTACTATAATTATATAGTCTCTATTTTATCTAGATGCATGGATTTTATAATAAATGTTTTTTTAAACTAATATGGTTACAAATTTAACAAGTAAATACAACCTAGAAGAATAATCAAGTGAGGAAGCCTAGGGTTATGATTTCACCTAACTATCAAATATGATTCTCAATTATATAATTTTTTAATCAATTTTTCAAAGTTTATAAGCAAGAACACTAACATACTTTTACTCATTCTCTCGAGTGCCAAGTAAAAACTATTTCTATATTTCAATTCCAATATCTCTATTCCGAATTAAAATATAGAGTTTATCGAGTTCGTGGTTCTTAAATAGAACATGCTTCAAAGGAATTATAATTTTTCTCGAAATCTATAATTTCCTAATTTTTGTTATTCTTATGATCACACCTAAACTCCTTTTTCTTGAGTGTCGGAAATAACTAGCATCAAATCATTCAATTAGTGGCTAATTAATCGAAAGCATTAAAATCATAACACAAATAATCACATGCGAAAAATCTAATAGAAATAACTAAAATTAATCAATCAACATTCTCAAGTTTTTTGCTACAATCAAACCATAGATAATGAATTTAGCTCATGATGTAACCTATGAAAATATTAAAATTTATATAAAAAGACATGGGGGAGAGAATAGAAAAACTAAGATGTAGATCTTCAATTTCTTCTCTTGTTCTTCTTTGTCTCGTTTTTGAATCTCTTGATGTTTTCTCTCCTTGCTTTCTTAAAGAATTGTGTTGAATTCTCCTTGGTATTTTGAACCATTCTCCCCCATATAATTAGGTCTTAAAGGTTGTATTTATAGTATTTTGAAGTCTTGGAAGGGTTTAAGTCGTGTTGGGCTAAGAAAAGAATCCAAAAAACTCAAGAACCTTTTTTTCTTACCCAGAGGCTCCTCGGTACCAAAATATTATGTTGAATTTCAACAATGGTGGCGTTGCGGCGCCTAGGTTTGGGATGAAAATTCAGCACTGCGCGTCTTTCAGTATTTTTGTCATAACATTTTCTCTCGATGTCTGATTGAAACGATTCAAGATGATTTGAAAAGATAACTCTAAGGGCTAGAACTTTTATTCATATATAATTTTCCAACTCAAAATTTTGCTATGTCAAAAATGAGTCTCAATATGAGACTAAAAATCTAGAGCATAACCTTTTAGGTTGGAAAATGATGTGTGATCATACTTTGCATATATTTCATCTCTTTGACTTCTTTCTTTACCTAATTGACTCCTAGCACTCTCGAATCTACATCGTGAGGTTCGAAACATTTTTATAGGATTTTCACTTTAGTCCCCGAACTTCAGATCTCTTACAATTTAGTCAGTTTCTCAAATTTGCCAACTTTTTCTTATTTCCTTCAATTTCATCAACCTGTATCACAACATCAAAACACATATTAAAATGCCATAAAACTCTCTCAAGGGTAACAAAATAATAAATTAAGTGACATAAGTATCATGAGAGTAGAACACTCATCACTCGTAAAACAAAACTCAATCGTCATTATTGTTGTCATCACATTGTTGTCGTCTCCACTATTGAGACATCGAATCACATCCTACGATCATATTTTCCAACTAGGTAGACACACACACTATTGGTTTGACACCAAGAATCCGATTATATATGATATGATTCTCCCTTCAAAGTTCACCATCACCTTGCCACCGCCACTATCAACTCATCATTGCAAGTTCTCTACCACCACCCATTAGTATCCAACACAATGACACAACATGCTAACACTACTATTCCAATTGTGGAAACAAAAAAACTATTCATGTGAGCACCAATCAAAGAAATCCTCCATGGTTTGCGAATTAGATGGAAAATTTTGTTTTTTCCTCTAATTTGCATCAAATAGAAGAAATAGAAAGGGAACAAGCAATGAAGGACTAACTTTGCTAATTTCTCAAAGGTTGGAGACAAACCTGAAGAAAAATTGTTGGTGACAGGATTGCTAAGATTAGTGGCCAAAATGTGAAGGAAGATTAATGACATGTGCATTTAGACCAACACGCTTTAAATTTTTAAAAATACCAGCATTATGAGCTTGTAATATAACATAATTCCCAATATTAAATAAATATGTTGTTTATGCAAATCAGCTTGAAGTTTATATGATGCATTATTTGCTTCGAGTTGTTTATTAATCTCAATATGCAAGTCATGAAGATGTTGTACAAATACCTCAGCTAACATAGAAACACTAGCATGTAGGGGTAAAGGCTTCCTATGTTTATAACCATGAATAACTTTAAAGGAACTCATACCTATAGATTGATCCACAAAATTGTTATATGCAGTTTAAACAGTTGGGATGATCAAATCCCAACTGTTATATACAATTTAACGACTTCAGTTTGACCATCAGTTTGAGGATCGTCTGTAGTGGAGAATTTTAGTTTAGTGCTAACCATATACCACAAGGTTTCCTAAAAATGACTAGTGAAACGAACATCTATATCTAAGATAATGGTCTTAGGAAGGTAATACAACTTAACAATCTCATTAAAGTAAAAGTTGGTAACCTTAGACATATCTGAACTCTCACTACAAGGGATAAAGTTAATCTTCTTTTCCTTAAACAAAAAAGAACATGAATTGGACAATGGAATGTTACATCCAAATCGTACAACCAAAGTCGACCAAAAGTGTTGGGATCGACACCCATAGGAATGACACCACACCAGATGTAATCCTTGTATTTAAGGGGCACGTTACTTCGATTCACATGAAGAGTCTGGATACCACCCAAAAAGGTGTCCTCACTATCATCCAAGTCATCAACTTCTTCAAGTTTAGATTTATAGACTATATTTTCTAATGGGTCATCTATTACATTCTTTCATTCTTCAATAGCTAAGGGTAGACTAGGACAATTGTAAGAAATGTGGTCAAAGCCCTTTACAGTTGAAGCATTTCAAGTGAGAAGAAGTCTTTGGAATTTCAAGAGCTTTACCTTTATTTCCCAATGAGATAGAAGGACAATAGTTAATATGCCTTCCATACGGAGAAGAAGTCCTTGAAATGTCAGGACCTTTATTTTTCCTAATGAGAGGAATATTAGATAGGATAGGTCCTAGAAGGGACTTAATCGGAGGAAGTGGCGCTGACAAGAAGTAAGGACGATTGTCAATACGCCTTTCATATGAAGAAGAAGACCTTGGAATGTTAGGACCTTTACCCTTATTTGCCCAAACGGGAAAAAGATTAGACATGGAGGGCTCTATAAGAGACTTACAATAAAGTGGTGCCGAAGAAATGGATGAATGGTTGTCACAACACTTTTTACATGGAGTCCTAATAGCAATTCATAATCTCGAGCTAAAGAGTAAGCATGATCAAGAGCAGTGACGCCTCAAAGAAAAAGCTCACGCTTAAGATCATCTTGTAGGCCTTGTCTAAACCTACTCAAATTTAAGGCCTCATCCTCAATGACATGTCATTTCATTCCAAATTCTTCAAATTGAGTGAAAGACTTAGTCACTTGCTGATTTCCACTTGTAAGAGCATTATATTGAGTAAAAGATCTAGAATCTAAGCAACCATCAAAAGTAAGAGCATATATTTTAATGTTTCCAAATAAACGCTTCTTATGGTGAGGAAGAGAATGAATACTGTAACGGTCATAACCTCGTTTTTGCTCACGATCTTGATCCCTATCTCTATCCTTACGATTGTGTTGAAATATTTTCGATCACCTTGTCAAGGACAATATGGTCTATTATGGGAAACTTCAGAATTATCAACATTAATCGAATGAGGGATTTGCTTAAAATTGCTCAATTTAGTAGCTAGGCTCTAGCTCTCTTCAATAGTAGCAGCCATCTTTGCTTGGATAGCTGCTATTTGTTGGGTAAGTGCATCAAATTGTGAAGGGTCTATGATCAAAGTATCGAAACTAGAAGTGACAAGATGTCCACTACACAACTGCATGTAATGTAATAGGAGCTAACGACATGTAATGGATAGATAAATGAATAACAAGTGCAAGCAACGAAAAATAGCAACATGAGCATTTTAATTAAAAATTTTGGGATTAAGTAAATCCAAATACTGTAAGCTAATATTGCTGATACATGTAAACTAACAAAGCAAAGGTCAAATACTAGTTAAAAACCTAATCACATAAAATAAGTAGGGTAAAAGTGGAGATTTAGGGAAGTTAAGAGATTTAGTCACGTGGTTTTAAGTAAAAACTAGAATAATAGTAGCACGGAGAAATTAGTCGATGCAATTTTAAAAATAAATAGTACTATAAGCCAAAGGCAAATAGAAACAGTAACTCTCATCTTGTTACTAAAATTAAAGAATTGGTAGATGTAGAGTAAAATACTCAGAGTCGGACCTGTGTTTCACGGAGCGTGAGACGAATTTCAAAATTTGGGCTCATAAATCGTAGCAAACAATCATTTTTCTCATTTATAAGAGTTTTACAAAACTAAATTTGTTAATTTAAAATCAACTATGAAATAGTAATAAAATGAAAATCAATTCTCTTAATTTAAATATGAATGTCCTTGGACCCATTTCAACTAAAAATCCTTCATCTTTTGATTAATGTAAATGTCCTTCAATTTTTACGATCATCAGAATTCAAAGAAAGGCAATTTCCTTGATTTAAATCTTCACGATGAACATTATCTTCATCATTCTATTTGATTCATTCATATTGATAGATTCAATTACTTCATCGTTCCCTTTCAGTTCATCCATATTATTATTATCATTTTGATTGTGTTGTTCCTCAATCAAATTTTCCGGTGTTCCTTCCTTCTCTTTTCTTTTCTTGTCATTAAAGCACTTATCCAACTTTCTAGCATGACTTCGAATTAATGCCTTTACTCTTTTTTTTCTTTTTCTTTTTGGAGCTTCAGACACATATTTAGGAGCCATAGTATTTGACTCAAATCACTAAATAGCTAATACTAACTGAAATTTGAGTATAAAAAAGGACTCAAATTAGTTTAAGAAAGAGAGATTAAAAGACATGGCTAAAAAGTACATCAATATTTCAACAATAACTATTCTAATTCACACCCTACAAAGAATAAAATCTTTAGTATAAAATACGAGACACTATAATCATTCAAATTTCAAATTTAAACTTGAACTAATTTTCAAGTCTGGAACAAGGTCATTAACCATAATTAATCAAATTTTAAAATTCAGCAACATTGTGAAATGAAGAAATAAGCATAACTTAGAATTTAAAAAAATAAATCACACAAAGAACTGAATATCATCTGTAATGTAAATAGATAGGAAACAAACCATTAGTTGAGCCCAGTGAAGAAAAATGCAAGAGATCAGAGATGAAGTTCTCGAGAGTTTTAGGGAGATTTCCCGGCGTGTTTAAGAGGTTGCACAGCTGTTAAACATTTGAGAAAACAACCCATTAACCTTTAAGTCATCTAGGTTTTGATTTCTTTAGTGGCTTCTAGAAAATTAATAATGGGAGATTAGTGGGTTAAAAAAAACAAAAACAAAATTTTGTTTTCGGCCCCTTAAAGAGTTTGGCCTGAGGCGGTGGCCTCTTGGCCCTTTCTTCAGGCCAGGCTCTAAAATTACTGCTTGGATCGTTGATTAAGAGCAATTGGCTGGTAGTGAATTGGTGACGAAACAAAACATTAGGGTAAGCAACGATTGGGTTTTTTTACAGCATCGATTACTGCTTGGTACAGATTTTTGGGAATATTGTGTAGATGAAGTATTGGGTGATTGGGTCAGGTTTGGAATGGCGGAACATGCCGTAATGAATAGTGACGGACCCAGTATTGAAGCTCAGCCCAGGCTGACGTTAACCGGTCAACGTCTACAATCAGCGATCGTAAGAGCAAGACCGTTTATTAATATTTAATTAAATAATATTAAAAATTACTTAATATATATGTAAACACAAATTCCCAATTTCATAAATCATAAACCTTAACATTCAACAACAAAATCCCTAATATTCTTAGATTCTTGAATTCACAAAATCCACAAGTTTCAAATTGACAAAATTCAAAATCCTCACAGTCATAGTATTACTACAGCCTACAGGCTCACAATTCACAAACACTGAAGGAACATAAATAATAAATCAAACAAATTAACTACACAAGTAACACAACAAAGGAACAAAAACAAAAACAAAAAAAAATGAAAAGAGAGGAGTTGGAGCACATGAGCAGTCAAGCAAACTCACCGACGATTCGCTGAGCGATTCTAGTGAAAGCCAGTGGTCGAGACGTCGGAGAGGCCAGGCATAGTCGGCGACAGTGGCGGACCCACTCAGACACCCAACGCACAGGATTGTAGCAGCCAATTGCCCCGGTCAGTCTCGTCTCCCTCATCTACCGTTTGAGAAATTTTGGAATTGGGAAATTGGTGATTTGGTTTTGGTTTTGTTTGTGGCTAATGGGTTGCAAATTGGCCCAATTCATTGAGCCTTATTGTTTTGAAAAAAGGTCCAAAAACTTCAAACAAAATAAGAAAGGAAAAAAAATTTCACCGACCGCCTTCTCCATTTTTTCCCGATGGATGGCGTCGGTGTTGGCGTCGACATCTCCTTCTTCTTCAAGCTCTCGGCGAATCCATCTCGGGCGGCCACGGGGGCTGGCCAGGTGCTGGGTCCGCCCTGGCGATGAAGATGCTGTCGTGAAGAGAATCGATTACTGGATTTGTTTAAGATGAAGGTGGGTTTGTGGTGTTATGACGATGTGAAAGGTTGTGTATTTGGTTGGGGAGTTGGCTGCGTATAATAGATGACCGTGGTGGTAGGGATGGCAATAAAACTCGCTCAACCCGATACCCACGGGACCCCGCCCCGAATGGGGTGGGGATAGGGCGATGGTCATTACCCTGAGGGTACGGGGCGGGTGTGGGAAACATAGTCCTCGCCCAGCTACCCGCCTTATTTAAAATTAATTTCAAATTTAAATTTTTATCAAACAAAAAATAATAAATTTGTCATCATTTTTAAATAGAACATAAGTTGCTTTTAAAAGAATTAGTAAAAAAATAATAATATTTACTAACTAAAGACATAAAAAAATAAAAGTAAAAATTAAAATAAAAAAAATATATATATATATAGATGGGGTGATAAATGGGGCAAGGGACTTGCCCCGATCCCGCTCCGTCCCGCTTTAACCGGGTATGTGTATGAGGTAAGGTAATAAAAATACTCGACGGGATGGGAGTGGGATTGGCCGACCCATTGTCATCCCTACGTGGTAGTGGAATTAGGTGATGGATGGCTAGAAGTGGGTGAATATGGGTTTGGTCGATTGTGATTTCAATCGAGAGTTGGCCGATTGTGATTGAGGGTTTTATTAGTTTAGGGATAGCAGCGGTAGTGGATGGTGGTTGTAGATGGTTATTTTGTATGTGGAAGGTTGTTGGAAGGAACACACTGAGATTTTTCCCTGTGTGGAGTTTCAAGGGAACTTACAACAAATACATGGTAATAGCTAGTCGCTGTAACTTTAGTGTTTTATCTGGATTTTGGATGAAATGGATAGAACAATTGCGGTTGCAACTTTGTTTGATGGAGGAAGCTAGGTTTGGCTCTAATAATATTTTGATATAAGATCAACACGATTCCAGTAAAAAGAGAAGAAGAGTGGAAGAAGAAGAAGGATGCAGTAAGAAAGGGGGAAAAATCGGAGAGAAAGGGGAGAGAACCCAGAGAAAAAGAGAAATTCAAGGAGAAGGGAAGAAGGAGGAAGCCTTAGGAACAAGCCAAGCATTTTCACATTTTTCAATTCATCGTCTCCATTTTCAAGTTTACGTTACAAACCATAAATGGAAGAAAGCAAACCTAAAGCATAAGAGTCTTGGGCCAAACCCATTAATACAAGCCAATTAAATAAAGTGGAAATTACTCATTTCCCTACTTTTGGAGACCCAAATTCTAAAATCAGATTTCATGTTTTAGTTTTCAAAAATCAGATATTTTAGATATAGATACATATTTTTTATTAATTAAATATTAATAATAATATTATAAAAATTAATTTATATACACCCACCCCACCCCTAAAACTAAGTATCAAACCTAACTCACCCTGTCTCTCTCAAGTCGACGTCGCCGCTACAGCAATCCAATCGTCGAACCTCCATTCTCCTCCCCCTCCCTTCCTATTTCACGTCACGCGCTGCTGCCCTAATTTGCGACGCTGCTGCAAATTAGGGCAGCATCGCGCGACGTTGTCCTAATTTGCAGCTGCAGCGGCGAGTGAAAAAGTGTTGATAGCTGAATCGGAGAAAGAGAAAGAGGTGGATCAGTGACGACCGGTGACGGTAAAGGAAACGACGCTTTCTAATTGGTCGGGAAATATGGCTGTGGATGCAAAAGGTGATGATTTCATTGACATGTTTAGGCAACAGTTGAGATTACAGAGATTGGTACAATGTGTGTTGTGTGTTCTGTGCGTGGTGGTTGTGGTTCGTTCGGAGTAGTGGTGGAGATGGTGAGGTAAGGGTAGTGGATCTGTGATTTTAATGGTGTTTAGGTTGTGGTGCGGTAGTTGGTGGTGGATCAGTGATTTTAATGGTGTTTGGGTGGATAATCATTCTTTTGTGTTTTAGGAATTGGTCTCTCAATTGTATTTGTGATCCAGATCTGATGTGAATTTTTGGGTGTGTTTAGGTGACGGTGAAGGTTGGATCCCAGAGGTTATGCTGAGTGTACGGGTGGTGTTGGCTGTGCTGTGTGTTTGACTACGGTGTCGTGGTGGTGGCGATCGTGGCGATGGTTGTGGGTGAGATGATATGGGGCTTGGTCTCGGTGACCAATGGTGTGACCTGAGCCATGTGTTGTGAGATGTGTTGTGACCTATGTTGTGACTTGAGCCATGTGTTGTGACCTATGTCGTGACTATCAAAAATTCGATCCATGTGCAAAAATATTTTGTGACCTTTGCTGTGGCCATTTGAAATAAACTTGTGACTATCAACAAGAACCTAGGCCATGTGCAAAAATATTTTGTGACTTGTGCTGTGATCATTTGAAAATAACATGGGACTATGAACAAAATATTGAGTCATGTGCAATATATTCTGTGACCTTTGAAAATAATCTGTGACTATTAACAAAAATGTGAGACATGAGCCTTATCATGTTATCAATCATTATAAACAAACAACAATGCGTTGTGAGTTGTGACTTGTGACTTGTGACTTATGACTTGTGACCTGGACTTTGACCATACAACGGTAAGCTATGACCATCAATGGTCACGGGAATAGTCGTCAGAACAGTCACCGGAATCGGAGCAGTAGTCGGAACGGTCGTCGGAATCGGAGCAGTCGCGCGGAACGATTATCGGAATCGAAGTAGTTGCTGGAACGATCGCCAAAACAGTCGTCGGAGCGGTGGGGTGGTGGAGGTGAGTGGGTTATATATATATATATACTTAAAGTTTGAAAACTGAAATTGATATTAAAAATTTGTGATTACACAAAGAGATTACAAACTTTAGAATTTACAAAGAAATTCTCAAACTATCTTGAAGACGATAAATAAAACTCTTATTTTACGCTTGAGAATACAGATGAAATGGTCTGCTTAAATAGACCCGAAAATTGAGACTTTTGAGAATCACGTGAAAAATAACAATTTTCACTTTCCACTTGCACTTGAGAGCATCTTGAAAATTGTTTTTGTCCACTTCTTGAGAGCACCTTGAAATTTGTTGATGGCCACTTGAAAACTTTCAAAAACTTGAGCACGTGAAAAATAACATTTTTCACTTTATGAGAGAATCTTCAAACTTTCTTCATAATCACTAATTTCCTCCCGACTTTTTGAATTCTTTTTCAGGTCTTCTTTTTGATTGTCGGCAAAGCTGGGAGAAATAATTTGTTAGCTGGCAAACACATATTGAAAAGTAAATCCTTTGATTTTTGAGCACGGTATTGATGTAATTCATCGAGAAAACTTGGTCCATGTAGTCATTTGGTAGTTTTCTGATTTTCTTGATCAATTAAGTCATCAAGATCGTACCCATAACAATCATCTTCATTACCATAGGCATGATCTGATTTTTCATTTGAGGTTTCTGACTTTGATTTCTTTGAAGCAGCTTCTACTAAATTTGCAATTTTCTCAGAAATTACAGATAATTCTTCTGGATTTTTGCACTGACTTAACATAGCCAATAATTTTGATTTTTCTGTAAGCAAATCGGCAGTTTTTTCTTGCTCTTTTTTAGAGAGAATTTTGATATTCTTTTGTTCTTGAATCCATGAGTTTACTGTCTTAGGACAACAATTTGTTTCATGAAATTTCGACCACCATTTGATTTTTAATCTTCTTGCAATCTTTTTGACATTGAATTCCGAACCAGGATTTTGAATAATTTGATAGTCCCAACAGAAAATCCATGAGACTTTGAGATTTACTGAAAATTGAAATAGAAGATTTTCTTGAGGCTTTAAAAATGCTTTTGCCTCTTTTTTGAAATGTTCGAACCCTTGATGAGTAAGACTAGGTAAAACAGTGTCGTCAATGCCAAAATATTCGAACCACGTTTGAAACCATTTTGGAAAATTGTTTGAACAAGCCTGTTAAAAAGAATAAACCAGGAATGCGAAACTGGTCTAAAGAAAAAGACATTAGACCACGCATCAATGTAGTCAAAATAACTGAAACTAGATTCAAATGAAGCATTTTTCGGAAGATTCATTTTCTTCTCATTCCATGGGTTGGTCCCCCAATCTTCATAAGGCCACACCATTTGAATAGAAATTTTTGAAAAATCAATGTAATCTTGTTTTTTACGGTTTGGAGTATGAGTGATGATGACTGATCCTGTTTTGACGAGAATAGTTTCATAGTATTCTCTTGATTTTTTTATATTTTTGGGTAAGAAATGGAAGTCTTAAGGTAAAATATCTTGAATACATTCATCAAGGAATGAATATATATGGATCCATGAAGTTTCCATTTCACAAATAGGAAGGTAAAGAGGTTTTGTAAAATAATGAAAGGTGATTTAAGATGGATTAATTTTCGGTAACTTCCAGATCCTGTTTGGACAGCTTTTTTGAAGTTTGAAGGTTCCTTTTGAGTAAAAGCCTTTTGAGTAGAAGCTAATGTAGTTTTTTGAGAATTTGGAGATGAAGAATGAGAATTTGAAATATATCATCAATTGTAAGTAAAGGAGTTGAAGATTTTTGCTTATTCTTATTTTTAGTGGAAGAAGAGAAATCCATTTCTCATAAATGTATCACTCAACACTCTTCCTTTGCAAGAACTCTCTTGTTAGGAAGTCTGCAAGATAGTTAGATTTTCCTTGTATATATAGAATTTTGAAATCAAAGCAAGATAGAATAGCTTACCATCTTACAACAATTTGTTTTGAAACAAGGTTTTTGACGTCTTTTTCTAAAAACGTCTTTTGAAGCTTTATAATCAGTTTTTAGAATGAATTCTTTATTGATTAAATCATCTTGAAATTTTGAAATACATAAAACAATTGATAAAATTTCTTTTTTGATCGTAGAATAATTTCTTTGAGGGCCAGTCCAAATTCCACTGCAAAATCTGACTAACTGTTCTTGTTTTGACGTTTTTGGAATCTGCTTTAGTACTCCACCATACCCTATATCAGAGGCATCGGTTTCAACAATAATCGAGGTTTGTGGGTCAAGTATTAAAAGACAAGGTATACTTTTGACAGCTGCTTTAGCCTTTTGAACAGCCAAAGTATGCTTGTGACTCCAGGGATCAGGCTTCTTTTGTAATCTTTTGAAAAGAGGGACACATATCAGCCTAATGTCTTTAATAAAGTCTGACACGTAATTGACGCAATCAAGAAATCTTTGAAGACTAGATTTTTCTAGGATTTGATCAGGAAATTTGTCAGCAAACTCAAGACTCTGTTGAATAGGAATAATAGTTCCTAAATGAATATTATGTCCTAAAAACCTAATATTCGTTTGACACAAAACAACCTTTTTAGCAGATACTGCTAAACCATTTTTCTTAATAATTTGAATGAATGTATGCAAATGCTTGAAATGTTGTTCGATACTTTCAGAAAATATTAAAACATCATCAATGTAGACAATGATAAAATTTGAAAATGGATTAAAAATATCATTCATGATTTTTTGAAATTCGGAAGGAGTATTTTTTAGACCAAAAGGCATAACATTCCATTCGTATTGTCCGAAGGGAACATTAAATGCAGTCTTGTATCTATCTTCCTCTTTGATTTGAATTTGCCAAAAACCAGACTTCATATCAAATTTGGAGAAGATACATGCGTTGAATAATCTATTGAGGAGATCTTTCTTTTGAGGTAAAGGGTAACGAATCCATTGAAGAGCAGAGTTGATAGGTTTATAATTGATTACGAGTCGTGGAGCTCCACGCTCGATTTCAGCAGAATTATTGACATAGAAAACTGAACAACTCTAAGGAGATTTACTCGGCCGAATAAGACCTTTTTCAAAGAGATCATTAATTTCCTTGACACAATGATCAAGTAAATCTTTGTTCATTTGAATTGGTCTAGACTTGGTAGGGATATTGGATTCTTGAATATCAGAATTGTATGGAAGGGAAATAATGTGTCTCTTTCTATCCCAAAATGCATTTGGAATAGTAGAGCAGATTTCATTTTCAATTTCTTTTTGAAAAATCGAAATTTTTTCTTTTATTGAAGATTTTTGTAACTGTTCTTCAATTCTTTTGAATTTGATTTCTTCTTTAAGAAATTGAATATGTTGCTTTTTTAAATTTATATTATTAATCATTTTTGAAATTGTTACTTCTTTTAAGTAATTAACATCTTTACAAGAGGGCGGATTTGTAAATTTGAAAAATATTTCTTGTCCAAAATTTTTTGTAGACAATCCTTTAGAATCTGCTTTAAAAGGATAAATTTGAACGATAACAAGTGTACCAAGAATCGCTTCTTGATCCAAATCTTTAACAAGATAAAATATATTTTTGAAACAGATATTTGAGTTGCAAACATGTGCTCTTTAAACTTTATATGGAATGTTGAGTCTTTTACCACTGGCTCTATATAGTCGCTCAGTAGTTTTTTCAAAATACTTGGTAGGAATTAATCCTTCCCAAATACAATTTTGATCAGTGCCAGAATCAATAAGAACACGGGTTGAAAGTTTGAATTCTTTGTTAATGATAATTGTCATATGACAATACCATTTCTGTAACTGAATTCAGTTAATAACATTAACCTTCTTAGTTTCAGCTTCATCCTCTTTATCAGAAGATCGATTTGAATGATCCTTATCAGACGGACGAGGAGAATGATAGCTAGGGTGATAAGCATGAGAAGTATCATTTGAATCGGACTCATCAGAAGATTCTTGAGAAAGATGTTCACATTTAGATTTAAAAAGTACTATTTCCATTCGTACTTCTTTCATCTGTTTTTCAAGAATGGCAATTTAAGATTTCATATGATTTACTTCCATCTTCAAATCAGAAGTAGAAGCTTTCTTTTCTGAAAAACGATTCATAATATTTTGAAAGATGACGGGTTCAGATGTAGAAGATGAGGGTAAAAGAGTAGCAAATTTCTTTTTGAGCTGGGGATTTTTGATTTGATCAACGATATCTTGAATGAGTTCTTCTTCTCTAGTAAGAACATTAATAGTTTTACAACCACAAATTTCTTTTTCTTGACTAGAATAAGAGGAGTTAGAAGAATTCTCTGACTCATAGTCAGAATAGTTTTGATGTTGAAAAATAGGTTCCAATTCAGAATTAGATTCTTCGTCAAAACTAGAAATTATATTGAGAAACTGGAGTTTAATATCTTCATCAATTTGAAGACTATTGATTTTATCTTTTATAGGACATTTATTTGAATGATGTCTAGTCTGCTTGCATTTCCAACAAGTGATATCATTTTTATTTTTAAAGACTTTCTTCTTTGAAAATTTCGAATGGGGAAATTTTGAATATTTTTTGTAATATCTTTTTGTAAAATTCTTTTCAAAATATTTTCCT
Source organism: Fraxinus excelsior (assembly GCA_019097785.1). NCBI lineage: Eukaryota > Viridiplantae > Streptophyta > Magnoliopsida > Lamiales > Oleaceae > Fraxinus > Fraxinus excelsior. The sequence continues at coordinate 18,738,009 of CM032624.1, read as the reverse complement.
TTCTTTGAAAATTCTCGATTCTTTCTTTTTGAAGGAGAAACAATTTTCTCATAGCCATATTGTTCACAAAAAAATCCGAATTCCTTACGACTCTCAGTTCTTAATGATTTTAATTTGGCTCTGAGTTTTAAATCATTACAGAGAGCTAATCCTTCTTTATTGATAATAGTGACTATCTCTCCATAAAGATGTTGATAACCTTTACTATCATATTCTCTTTTGATAGTGTTTTTGATTATTTCAGCAAAAAGTTTAGGAAGTCCGAATATAAATCTTTCTTTCCAAAATGACTCATCACAATATTTACGAAGCATAATTCTTGTAATAAAAGTATCTTTATACCATTTGAAATCTTGTAATGAAGGACAATGAAGGTGCATAAGAATATCCGAATTCTTTTCAACGAAAGAAATAGGATTTCTTACGAAATATTTGATAATGGTATAAATAAGAGTCATGAAACTATTGTTTTGTCCTTGATTATCAATAGCAGAAATAATCTCATTTCTTTCTCCGTCAGTCATATAATTATACCACCAGTTTTTTAGGCATCCAGCAAAACCTATAGTGATATAATTGTATGCTTGAGCAGGAATGATATTTGAAGCAAGATATGAGTTGTAACATATAACCATTCTTTCACACAGTTGAATAACTTGATATTCGGATAAACCATCTAAATTCCATTCAACAATAGATTTACCATCATATGAATGTTGTTTTGAAGGTTTCTCTTCAAAGAGCAAATCATGAGCAGTATGAGAAGAATAATAAGGATGGACTTTAGAAGTTCGTCCACTCAACTTATTAACTTGAGGAATTTCATCATCAAATTAAGATTCAATTTCATCAATGGTGTTAATATTTTTTGAAGAGGAAATTTTTGATAATTGAGTGGCTAGTTCTTTCAGAACTTTTGACTCGGTGTTGAGACTGTCTGAAGATGAGACTTCAGGAATTCTACAGAAAGTAGGAGTGATAACTTTCTTTTTCATGGCTTTTGAAGATTTTGATGAACTCTCAACATCAAAATTGATTTCAATTCTATTTAATTGAGAACAAACAGATTGTAGAACAATATTAGTATAATTGTTCTGAGATTGAATATTTTTGATATCTTTAGCAACAACCATTGATTTGTCTGGTCGTTCAGCAGATATTATTTTGAGAGGAGAAGCAATAATTTCAGTCTTTCCCTGAGAAACGACTATTTCTTGCATAGGAGGATGAAAAGATTGAATCGATCTCTGGAAGGTGTTTTCCAAACTTTTGTAGGAATATCATTATTTTGAATTGTTTTCTTTTTCTTTTTAGTAGGTTTTTTGTTAAAAACTTTGAGATATGCCCACTCATAAAAACTTAAATCTTCTGAGTATTCATAAAATTCTTCTCAGAAGGATTCAATTTCTTCTTTTGAAAAACTTTTTTGAAATAATTTTCGAAAACTCTTGACTTCTTTTGTGTGATCAGTTTTGAATTCATTTATTCTATTAATAGAAGAAATTACATTACAGTGTTGATCAAGTCTTTCAGAAAGCGGTAACATATCCGATAAAGTAGGTGAACCATGTTGCTCTGGATCATCTTCCTTTTCTGAGTTACCGAAATAAGCTCTAGGAACATTTGGATCAAAATCAACTCCTTTAAAAGAAGAAGTTGAATTTCTAGCAGATTGAAAATAATTAGATTGAGGTTTATCATCAATTCTAGATGAAAAGCTTCTTCGAGAAGTACTTGAAGAGGATGGCTTGTCAAAGATAATTCTAACACTTCTATCCGGGAAATGAATAATTTGTTCAGGATTCCTTTTGATAGGGGTTGGTATAAGACTTTGAGCATTTTCAAAATTCCAATGTAAACCTCTTTCTTGAAGATTCCAAGGAATTCTCTTGGGTATCATTACATTTGAATGAAGTGGATTAACTTCAACTAAGAGACTTTCATTTCTTGGCGAAGATCTGAGTGTACGAATATTGAGTTGAGTATTCAAAAGTTTGTAATAAACTCTGTATATTATAGCAAAAGCTTTTGAATGGTCATCAACATCGAAGTTCTTAGTTTGAATACGAAGATTAAGAGCATTGAGAATAGCCCCGTCTTGGAGACTAATTGAAAAATTTGGATAGCAATTTGAAAATACTGGTCCACTTTCAAGATTGGACTCGAGCATGGAAAGTAAAGAATGCTCAAACCTTAAAAGTCTTTTGTCTCTTAAGGTTATAAGTACATGAATGTCAAGACCTAGTCTAAACAAGGGCTTAACATGAATTTGAACTAAACAAATATGAATATATTGAAATTTATTCATATGAGCAATAATAGATTCTTCTGAAAGTAAATTTAATGAAACAATTTGATTTTTGATAGGAATAGTTTTTTATCAGAGTTTTGATAACATAACTTTGAGTAAAATCAAATTTTCCTATCTCGTAGATAGAACTTTTTTCTACCTTTGGGATAGTCCAATTTTGAAGAGTTTGTTCAATTTTTGCAATTTGAAGTTCCTTTGAATTAATATCATTTGAAATATTACTTGATGCAAATGCAGTATTTTGATCATCAATTTCTTCGTTGTTTTCTTGAAAATGTGTTGAAGTATTGCTACTTCCTTCATTTGAACTACCACATTTACTAAACCAATTAGACATAATTAAATGCAGTAAAAGAAAACACTAATCTTACCACTGTAGACACAATGCTACAGGTTAGACTGACGCTTTACCAAAGCCTACAAACGGGACCACCCAAAATGCCTACTCCTGCTAACACGGGCTGACCAACGTCTAACAGCAGACATCCATGGTTACACAACAGTATGACCTTTGACAAGATGAAAACGGTAGCTTGACACGGTTAAATTTTACAATACTTAGTTATGGCTCTGATACCAAAATAGGTCCAGGTAAAAGGAGATTATTCTTAGAAAGATAGTAAATAAAACTTAAAGTTTAAAAACTAAAATTGATATTAAAAATTTGAGATTACACAAAGAGATTACAAACTTTAGAATTTACAAAGAAATTCTCAAACTATCTTGAAGACGATAAAATAAAACTCTTATTTTACGCTTGAGAATACAGATGAAATGGTCTGCTTAAATAGCCCGAAAATTGAAACTTTTGAGAATCACGTGAAAAATAACAATTTTCACTTTCCACTTGCGCTTGAGAGCATCTTGAAAATCTTTTCACTTGATTAGCATCTTGAAAATTGTTTTTGTCCACTTCTTGAGAGCATCTTGAAATTTGTTGATGGCCACTTGAAAACTTTCAAAAACTATATATAAATAAATATTTATATATATGTGTATATATAGGTCAAAATATCTGATTTTTGAAATGTGAAAGTTGTTTTGTTATTTTTGAAATAGTGTAAAGTAAAAATAGGAGAAATGAATTTTTCCCTTTAATAAAACATAAGTAAATGGTCCACAAGAAAATAAGATGGCCCAAACATAAGTAAATGGTCCTTATTATTAATGCTCGAAAAAATTGGCGATCAAACAAATTTCAAGTTCAAGACTAAGCTAGTGATAAATATTTATTGAGCAAGAATATTCAAATCTGTGGTAGATAATTCTCCGAGCAATATAGCTGATTATGAATAGCATTAAGGGTACACCCAAGGAAAAGATCTTAACAAATTACATATGCATCAATACCATAAAAGTAGCTGCAAAGGCAATGAGGAATGTGAATACTGAAAGATTAATGTTTTGAGTTCAAAATAAACTCAATGTCAAATTCATTGAGATATCAATGTTAGAACTATATGAGACAATGATATATTATTATATAACACTGTAAAAGTAAAGAAATCATCTCATTAGCTTGAAGCCATAGAAAATGAACAAATCCTATCGAGTAACAAAGGTTGAACCTACACCACTGGAAAGAGATCACTCTATTAAATAAACTTCCGAAGCATCTTCATTAGGTTTTCTTAAGAAAAAATAGGAGCTCAATAGAAGCCCATAAAATGAAAAGTAATATTATTCATAGTCAGCGACTGCAGTAGTTATTCTATGTGTCAATTTGTTATTGAGGCATTAACTTGTTATTTAAAGTAACAAAATTACAAAAAAAAATGTCTCAAATAACAAGCTTCCAAAAAAGATGCCACGTAGTGCGGCTACTGTAATCGTCGACTACAAATAGCATTATTCTAAAATAAAGTACTCCGACTCCCTTGTGGAAACCTAGAGGAGCTATAAATAAAGAATCCAATACTCAATAGGGGGAAGTATCATCATAATTTAAGTAGCCATTATGAATTGCCTAAATCAAGATTTCAGTCACACGATACTCGAGGTGTGCCTGATATTAAGGGCGGAGGGTGGGGGCGTCCTTCCCCCAAATTTTTTGACAAAATTTTTTAAATTTATTTTGTATTTACCATTTTGTGATCACATTTCATGAGATTTCATAATGTGTTGAGATTTCAGATTCTCTAAGTGTTGGGGTGTCTGTGTGAGAGACATTTTATTGCAGGAGAAGACAATACTTTAAATCCGCTTACATATATTAACTGAACGAGAATGCTAAGATATTGGATTCTTCCGCTATAAAAATTAAAATGCATTATGCATATATGCCTAAATTTTAACTTCTAATTTTGAAGTTTGAACTAGTAGAATTGTAAGTGCCCAAAAAATAATTGTCGATTACCAACATATCTTCATAAATGCATTACCATCATTTAAGTTTTCAACTAATGTACATTAATTTATGTTCCTTTGTTTACTTTCTCATTCACAAATTATCAACTTCCCTCATTTTAATAGATAATGTTTCAAAAAAATAAATTCAGGGGCGCTACCCCTAAACCCCCTGGGCCCCCACCCCTTCAACTCTGGGACCCTCCTTACTTTAACGGGCTGGCTCCGCCCTTGCCTGATATTATAGCTAGAGGATCGTCTCAAAAGGATTTGAAATCTAAAAAATCTATTGTTGCCCCATATATCAAGGAAAACAATGAGTTCATGTGAGAATACAAATTACTATGATATGTGATATTCAAATGCAATGATCCACATTGCCAACTGCATGGTGCATACCCACAATGTTAATTTGCAAGTCTATCAAATTGGAAATTGTGGACCACCAAATAAATAGTTTAACTATACGTAGTTAAACTATTTAACTATGATATGTGATATTCAAATGCAATGATCCACATTGCCAATTGCATGGTGCATACCCACAATGTTAATTTGCAAGTTTATCAAATTGGAAATTATGGACCACCAAATAAATAGTTTACTGAAAGATAGTTGCTTTTTGTATAAATCATTTTTTAGCTCCTCTAATTTTGCTTTGAATATACGCACAACTACATCCGGTTGGTTTTGAACTTCATCGTTGTATTTCAATTCTTATTTAATTTCTGGCCAATTTGGATTACAGGCTATAGTTAAAAATATCTTGTTTTCCATAACGATGTACAATAACCATTGAATCTAAATATCTTCGTAACATATCTCTAGGGCCACATATAAAGCTTTGAGGAAGAACAATTTTCTTCCCGATTTTATACCCCCTTGTTTTCCCATCTTGAACACTATCTATAATACCTTGATAAAGTTTTGCACGAATTTGTTTTTGATTGTTACAGAAATAGTCCAATCTAGTTGTTTCAATTTTAACGTACATATTTACAACATATTGCTGGAGAAGTCTACCAGCATGAAGTAGAACACACTTACTAGAAGGTCGGATCTGCATCTTGTATGAATAATATTCACGACAAGAAATTTGACTTCGTTTCTTTGGTTCATTGAGTACTACAGAAAGAAAAATACAGCAAATATTATATTGATATAGAACATGTAATAATAATAAATTGATTTCTATGAAATAAAAGCGAAAATTGTGTTAAGGAACCTGTTGACTCTTGCTCAATAAGTTCCGCGGCAGAATGTATTGTGTTGCAGAAAGTAATATTAATGGGCAATTTTTTGAGTTTGCAATGATATGTTTCTGTATCTTTGAATACATTCATGCCAAGCAGATTCTTCAAATGGAAAAAGTAAAGGGTACTACAATGAATCATAACAACTGTAATAATAATGGACTTTATGTGTATCATCAAAATGACCATAGATAGTAATATCACGAGTACGAATGTTTGCGGTATCATTATTGTCAACCATAGGGCAGCTACTTGAGATGCTGAAAAAGTATTGAAAATTCTTTGATCAAGGCCTGGATCACATCTTATTTGGATTTGATGGTCTTCCAAATTAGTCATATTACTTAAAGATATAAAAAATCTAGTATATGGGTTACCTTTAAGAATTTTCATTAATATAATCAAAGTAGATTCGACAAGATTTTTTGTAATTTTTATATGATTTCCAACTTCATTATCTGTATCATAGAAATATAATTCCATATAAGTAAGAATATTGTCTTTTGGAATAAGTTGATTTATATAATGGTACAATTTTCCTTGAACTCTAAATGTATAAATACATTTATACGCTTTGAAGAGATCTTTATTGTACTTTACACCAAACGAAGTGAACGCAAAATGATTGTTATATCCACATGAAATCTTTTTGAACTCCATACATATACATTTGTTAGATGTAAACAAATCATATAGTTTGATAGGTGAATCAGGTATATAAATTTTGACTTTTCCATTAAAACAACAAAATCCTTTGCTTTCTCTATAAAATTTTCGTGCACCACAATATTGGCAGTTGGTAGATGCAGGTTATACATATGGAGTAATTGGGATATTGGATAATTCGAAATGTTTGTGTGATTCGATAAACTGTATACTTGAATCCTAATTTGAAATAAAAATTTCGGATTGAAGGAATTCTGTCGGATCGTAAGAATCAGCTACATGCGGACAAATAAAATTATTTTGATCTCACAACGTAGATGCATTTATTTGTTTACGACGATCAACTTGTTGAATTTGGGGCCGTTTCATCCTATCTGTTTGTTGTCGGGTTTGTTGTTGTTAGATGGAATGAACATTTGGTTCTATTGCAACTTCGGCAGTAGCTTGATGTTCAAAAGTATTCTCTACATCGATACTATGTTGTTCATTAACAGACATATTGAAATCCATCTTTTCTAAATCTTCCACGTCACTGTAATACAGAAAGAACCATAAAAAACATGTATGGAAGAACCTTTTCGTATCAATAAATATTATAGTTAAATGATGTGTGTTGGTGTAAAATAAGTATAGTGAATAAAAACTTGCCTGATTGTAGAAGGGAGGTCGGTCGGCAATCACTGCAAATATGGAGGGGATGGACACAAAGTAATTGAAAAACTTAGGTTTGTAGCGAAATATTGAAATAGTGGATTCTTTCTTTATAGCTGTTGGAATTGTAAGAATAAGTAAAGGAAATGGTTTTCGTCGGAGAATTTTGTAGGAAAACGAATGTATAATTTTTTATATATGTCCGCATATGGAAAGGTGGCATACTGGTGCTGGGCATGCAAATTGAGGTGTTACAGTTACTTAGTCAACAATTACAGCCACATGAATATGTGTTTACATGTGTCCATAGCTTTATGCATGACATTTTACCGATGAATAATAATTCTACACCTGTCACGTGACCATATTACTTAATGGGTAAGAAATACAACACGCATTTTTTTTTTGTCTATATATGGAGAGTTGCATGGGGAACACAAATTCATGGTTTCCATTGGGCTATCTTTTCAGTCAAGGTAATATGGTTCATTATTTAAGAATTGACTTCCTACCGTGTCCATATATTAATGGTAGATGTTAGGTGAGTCAATCAACAAACAAATATCCTCAACGGAGGGTATTATTTTTTTCTATGCAAAATCGCCTATTTTATTATCACATGGAACAGTAATGTGTGAGAGGAATTTACAAATGAACAGTGATCACATAATGCTTAATGAGTAAGAAATACAACATGCATTTTTCTTGTGTACTGTCTTTTCAGTCAAGGTAATAGGGTTCATTGTTCAACAATTGACTTTTTACCGTGTCCATATATTGATGGTGGATGTAAGGTGAGTCAACCAAAGAACAAATATTCTCAATGGAGGATATTATTATTATTATTATTTTTATAGAAATTTATCTCTGGCATCAAATGGAACAGTGATATGAGATTTCGAAATGAACAATCATCCCAAAAATCTCTCTTTTAAGAAAGAGTAGATAATTGATATTGTTCCAATTGAAAACAACACTATCGAATAATATTATGTATTTGGGTGTATCTATCGAAACTCACCATTATTCACGATATTTTGTGCCATGTATATGTAGTTAACTATTTTGATTAAATAATATAATTAGAACATATTAAATCCTTCGAAAACTTTTCAACTCATCGTACTTCCTTCTATCTAGAGATGGCAATGGGGTGGGGGCCCCGCCCCGTGCCCTTCCCCACCTTAGATGGGGCCGGACGGGTTCGCGGAGCGGGCTTGTCCAATTTCCTGCCCCATTTATTTTTATTTTTTTTTCAAAAATTTTCAGTTAACTATTTTTTTTTAATTTGTAGTTAATAATTTTTTTTTATTCTTCACGGAGCGGGTTCGAGGCAATTCGGGGTGGGGCACCCTCACCCCGCCCCGCCCCACCATCCCGTTGGGTTAGGGCAGCGCCGAGGCGGGGCGGGGCGGGGCGGGTTTTTGCGCTATCACTACTTCTATCTTTCATTAAAGCCCTAATTATGTTTCAAGTTTCAAGTTATGTGGAGGATTTTCACGAAATAACTACTCTTAATAGATTTTAAATCATTGCATGGAATATCTAATTTTCAACATCATATGCATATTGAGCCTATGTTTGGCCCCCATTTTTTTTTTTCAAAAACTCATTTGTTCAAAACTCATTTTCAATCGCACATTATCTCATAAAATAAATTTTACTAGTAAATCGAAAACCTTTCTTTATTTTTCAATTGCATATTCTCCAACAAAATGCTATTTTAAAATAAATATTGGCCCAAAAATTAGGCTCAAACAAATAGTGATGGCAATGGGCGGAGCCAAGCCGACTTGGCTAATGCACCCACGAGCGTGGCAGGTCCAAGAGACGAGTCAAGGTCGGCTCGGTCCACTAGCTCAATTTTATTTTATTTTTTTAAGCTACAAAAGCAATCAATTTTATTTAGCTCTACCCATGAGCCCAATTTAAATTTTTTATATTTAAGTGACAAGATGCTCAACTTTTTAAAAAGGTCACTATTTGGTCACTATTTTGACGAGCTCACGAGCCGAGCTCATGTGTTTGTAAATTTTAGACTCGTGGGCATGACCCATGAGTCGAGATTTGCGGCTCGTCGTTCGAGACCCCCACTTGATTTGCGCTCTGGCTCGAGCTCGAACCACCTATGAACTGAGTCTCGACGAGCCTATGAGCTACTCGATCCTTTTGTGACCTTTATAAATATGAGCAAAATTTAACAAGATATTCACTGTAATGCAATTTATCGTTTCAAATACTCTTGAATATCCCAAATTCGAAATTGAAGAAAGCAATGCCACCCCCTACACAAATTCTGGAGTGCGTGAAAACTTCAACAGGAATAGAGGGTAACCCCCGCCCCCCCCCCCCCCCCGCCCCCCCTCACACACACACACACACAATATTGGGCAAGATTGAGTTTAGCAATAAAATATTCATTTTAACAACATAAAATTATGGCTCGCATGAGTCGTTCTATCCCTATAATGCAATGTTGTGTCCACGATTTGTGACCCTCCAACTACGTAAATTTAAAAATAATGGTTTTTTTTCTTAGTACATACCAATTTAACGATTCACTCTCCTTCTATATCATGACCCAAAAAAAAAAAAAAAAAGAGAGAACATATCGTTAAAATTACCATAAATCATAAATATAAAAATTAGAAACAAAATTCAGAAATTTTTTAAATTAATTAAATTCCTAAACATATGAATTACGAATCTTTGTTATTTATCACTTAATTTGTCGAAAGTAAAGTTAAATACTTGATTAGTCTAATTTTTATGGGAAAAATTTAATAACTATCATACTTTAATAATTCAATTTAAAAATTAGACTCGCAGAATTCTTTTAAAAATTAGTTCAAAAATTAATATTATATTTTTTTTTGTGACGTGAGTATGATATATTACGTTATGTGACACTTAACAACATGATTTTTCATTTTTCTGACTTTTCTCTTTTTCTATTTAATTACTTGACTTGAGGACCATTAGAAGGCATTGCTATCCATTTATAACCCGGCCTTTTTAGTTCTTATTCATGGCCCAAAAGGTGCAAGCGGCTAAGGCTTTCATCACCGGTATTACGCTAAAAATTGGGGTTGAGGCGAAAAGGGCGACACAATTCATCTTCCCCTTGGCACCAATTTATCTTGTGTTGCAGTGATTTCTGCTCAGCTTCTTCATCAACAAAATTAGAAGGTACTATCGGATTTTATTAGTGTAAAATGGGGCTTCAAATGTTTGTGAGTGATTTAATTTCAACTCAACTCCTTCAAATATTTTTATCTATTTTTCCAAAATTGTAGTTTCTTGATGTTAATCTTCCGCTATAAACTGTGATTTTTTCTCGCCACCATTTCTCTTGAATTTTTGATGCGGTTGTTTATGGCTTTCTCCTTGCCTTCAAAAACCGGCCGCTCAAATCAAGTGTAATAGGTTAAATACCCAGGACCAAAATCCAGTGGGTGTGGCTCCGCCCCTGTCAATAGTTTGATTATTATTTCGGGAAAGTTGGTTCAGTTCAGCCATAGTGTGTAAATGATCTGAACCAAATATGGCACCTTCTTAATTTGCTACCCCCTTTCGAGCGAATAGAACACTTGGATTGGCTGAAGGGAAAAAGTAAACAGAGGGTCAATCAACATTCCTGCTTCTAATTTAAATTGAGAAAATTGTTCATTCGGGTTTTGCAGAAGGCAGTTAACCGTATTGAATATAATTTGTGCCCAGGAAAAAAATTTGTTTGCACATCTATGATTTTCAACTTGAAGCCAACCTTTTGACTTGTTCCAATTTTTCGAAGCAATGAAATAAGATGTTGCTTTGAATATCCCAGTGCTTCAAATGTCCTAAAAGAAACTGTGGCAGTTTATGTTGTCATGAAATAAAGTAGTTCATAGAGTAGGACGTAGCAAACACGATGTTGCTTACAGGATTTGGGATGTGTAGATTAGGTGAATTCTGGAGCAATTGGAGGTTCTAGGTAATATTGTCCGAGTTTGGCAAACTGTTCGGTCAATATGCAACTGTAGGGCATGTTATATTTTGCGGACTGTAAAACGAATTGTAGCAACTCTTGAAACCCACCATGTAGTCCATCCTTTAATGCGATGCTCTTCGAGATCTAGATACTGTTATTAACATAGGCAGTTTACATTTTATACTTCATGCGATTAATTATTGAAATATTATATATTCTTATTGATGCTCCTGCTACCAATCTTGTTACTTCAAATTAACGCACTCTTCACTTGGATTTCCAGCAGTCAATAGTGAATATTGATGTCTAAATTTGTAAAGATATGAATTTCCAGATTTGTTCTCTCTTTTGCCAGTTGACTATTTATATTCATCGTCTAATCAAGGTGCTAGCTTTGTTTTTACCTCAGTATTAGCCTGATTTGTTGATTATCCATACCATATTGGGCTGTACCAGCAATTTATACAAGTCTGATGCTGGGTTAATTTCATTTGCAGTGACAGAAGTTCATGGAAACCACTCAGCAAGCAGAGTCATCCCTAAATCATGCTGGAAGCTCAGATGCATCTGAATCAAACAGCTCAAATTATGTAGCACATGTCAAGAAGCTGCTATATCGCCCAATGCTGGTTGGAATCAAGGATGGACGCTTCTTTATAGGCTCATTCTATTGCATGGATAAGCAAGGGAACATAATTCTTCAAGATGCCGTAGAATATCGGAGCACTAGGCGTTCTTGTCCCTCCCCAATGGAGCACGGAGGTGTTGGTCTCATTTTGATTCCTTTTTCTTGTCGAACTTCTTGTCATGTGGATTGCGCCATTGAAGAACAGTTGTCTCTATTGTCACTTCAGGAGAAGAAATCGTAATTTGATGTGCATAATGTAATCAAGCCACATTATTTGGGTTGTCGTTTTACCACGTTCTCAATGTAATGTTTTTATATTCCTTCTAGAATTTGATTAGACAATTTATGGCTTAGTTTTTGAGTAAAATGGTTGTTTTTCTGACCTAAGAACTTTATACGTGCATTGTATTTCCTTTTATTTAGCGGGTTTAAAAAATCAGTCCATTTCTGAGTTCAAGATGGAAATTCCAACCTCTCCGCCCCTCTAGACAGACCAATGGTAATTTACTAATCTGACTTTACCCCATTTCTACAAAATATCTCTCTTTTTGGTTGACCTGTGAGTAGCCAGAAATCTGGACAGGTTGATTTGAGGTGTTTAACTTACATAGAAGGGAAATGCTATTTGTACATAGCATTTCCCATAATGGTTGACATAATGGGCAAGTGTTTGCCCTCTATTGGAGGGTTTCCGGGTGGCATTTCCCATAATGGTTGACATAATGGGCAAGTGTTTGCCCCCTATTGGAGGGTTTTCGAGCCCACCGGCTATTTGTACATATCATTTCCCATAGTGGTTGACATAATGGGCAAGTGTTTGCCCCCTATTGGAGGGTTTCCGGGTGGGATAGCCGGAAACCCTCCAATAGGGGGCAAACACTTGCCCATTATGTCAAGTGTTATGGGTACCTTTATGTACCCATAGCACTACTCTACATAGAATCAGTTCTCAGTTGCATTGGTATTTTGTTGGATTACACATGAAATATGCATCTGACATTAATATTCTTGTTTACGTTTCTTTTCCTTCAATCCTGTGTTCTTGGTTTTGTCATGCACTACTTGTTTGTTTGACGGGTACTTTTGAGTCTCATATAACTCTTGGAAAGTTTGTATGTTAGGTTTTTAACTGTTACTAGTGTGATTTTTTTAACAATATAGTATGATAGCAGGCTACCCTTCTCTCGGGGTGGTTTTAAGTTAAAAATAAATATAAACTATAGCTGCCGCAGTAAATGTGCCAATCAGCCAGCCAAAGCAGTGATGGAGTTTGTCTCCTTCAAATAAATCTCTTCAAAAGCTTACAAGTGCAATGGCAGATTCATAATAATCAACCACCATTTTCAACGGCACTGAGAAAGATGTAACTGGTTACAAAAATCATGCGAGTACAAACTTTGACAAATCAAAAAAGTTTGTTGAAAATAAGGTGTAGAAGACTAGAACCCTGCTGCTTGGCCTAGAGCCCCAGCCAAGGACAAATCCTTAGCCAATAGGGGGGCCGCCACATGGCCCGCTGGTCGGCCAGGGCCGAGCATCTTTATCTCAAAGTCTATATACACTTACATTTGCTAAACCGAAAGAATTAAGCCAAATGTACAGGGATCTAAACCCTCTCACATGGGATGGGTCCCACGTGAAGTGTAAAAAAAAATTGATAACAAAAGTATTAATCATGAGTAAATATCAAAATAGTAAAATGATAAGAAGATTGAATTGCCGCCCAACAAGCGCTTGTTTTAAATTCGGGCATTCTCATAAATGATCACTCTGGGTTGTCAAGAAGAATAAATGATCTCTTTTCAAAAATCGCTTCCCAAGTTTGGTTTCAAATGTTGCCTATTGACCTTGAAGTTCCCCTTTTCTTCATGATAAAGTTCAGTCGCTCCATGTGGAAAGATTTTTGCGATGGTGAAAGGACCTGGCCGTCTTTAGCGGAGCTTTCCGAGAAACAATCGAAGTCTAAGAATTGTAGAGAAGAACTTCTTACCCAACAAAGAACTCCCACTTCACAATGTGTTTGTCATATAATTTCTTTGTAAATTCGGGCACTCTCATAAGAGTCAAGGCGGAATTCATCAAGTTTATTCAATTGAAGCAACCATTTCTCACCGGCCAATTTGACATCAAAGTTCAAAGCTTTCATTGCCCAATAAGCTCGATGCTCGAGTTCAACCAGGAGGTGACCAGCTTTCCCAAATAAAAGACGGTAAGGAGACATACCAATAGGGGTTTTAAAAGCGGTGCGGTAAGCCCATAATGCATCATCCAATTTCTTAGACCAATCTTTTTTCGCGGCACTCACCGTTAACTCGAGAATCCTCTTCAACTCCCTATTTGAAATCTCAACTTGGCCACTAGTTTGGGGATGATAGGGGGTGGCCACACGATGCTTCAATCCATATTTTGTCAATAATGAGTCGAAGAGGCGATTGCAGAACTGTTTACCTCCATCACCAATGATAGCTCGGGGGGTGCCGTAATGAGAGAATTTTTTTTTCTTTAAAACGTTTACTACCACTCGAGCATCATTAGTGGGCAAACCACCGCTTTGACCCACTTTGACACATAATCGACCCCCACCAAAATGTATTGATTTGAGAGTGATAAAGGAAAAGGTCCCATGAAATCAATATCCCACACGTCAAAAATTTCTACCTTCAATATAGAGTTCAACGGTATTTCATTTCGATTGGAGATATTACCACTACGTTGGCATCTATCACATTTAGAGACAAGAGTGTGGGCATCCTTACATAATGTGGGCCAATAGAAACCCGATTGAAGTACCTTTGATGAGGTTTTCACGGGACCAAAGTGACCACCACAGGGAGAGGAATGACATTGCTCGAGGATTTGCTCCATTTCATCTTCCGGCACACATCTCCAAATAATTTGATCCGGGCCTTGTTTAAACAACAAAGGGTCTTCTTCCCAAAAATAATGTTTGATGTCAGCGAAGAATCTCTTCCTTTGTTGGTAAGAAAGATCCGAGAGAGTGATGCCATTAGCAAAAAAATTCACATGGTCCGCATACCATGGTGTGTGAGTGACTTGTAGAAGATGCATAATTTGCTAGCATTGTTTATCGAGGAATACCTCATTTATTTCACCATCCACCACCTATTCGGTGTGCTCAAGTCGAGATAAATGATCGGCAACAATATTTTCGATCCCCTTCTTATCACGAATTTTCAAGTCAAACTTTTGTAGAAAAAGAACCCATCTAATCAATTGAGGCTTGAAATTTTTCTTTGCTAGCACATACTTGTGGACCAAGTGGTCGGTGTAAAAATCACTTTCGACCTAATGAGTTAGGACAAAAATTTATCAAATGCAAATACCGTCATGAACATCTTTTTTTCGGTAGAAGCATAATTTAATTGAGCATCAGTCAAGGTCCGGCTAGCGTAGTAGATAACATGCAAGATTTTATATCTCTTTGCCCCCAAAACCGCTCCAACGAAATAATCGCTTGCATCGCACATAAGCTCAAATGGAAGATCCCAATCTGGAGCTACAATGATATGAAGAGTGATGAGTTTCTCTTTAAGAGTGTTGAAAGCATGAAGACACTCTTGAGAGAAATCAAAATTAATGTTCTTCTCAAGTAAGGAACAAAGTGGCTTTGTGATTTTTCAGAAGTCCTTGATAAATCTCCTATAAAATCTGGCATATGCCAAAAAACTCCTCATCCCCTTTACCGAAGTTGGAGGTAATTTCTCAATGATTTGGATTTTTGCCTTGTCAACCTCTATCCCTTTGCATGAAATTCGGTGGCCAAGAACTATGCTTTCTCGACCATGAAGTGGCATTTTTTCCAATTAAGTACTAAGTTGGTCTCCTCACATCTTTTTAATACCATCTCCAAATTTCTCAAGCATCCATCAAATGAGGCCCCAAACACCGAGAAATCATCCATAAAAACCTCAATATATTTCTCTACCTTGTCGGAACAGATAGCTATCATGCACATTTGGAAAGTGGCATGTGTATTGCAAAGACCAAAATGCATCCTTCTATATGCAAATGTATCATATGGGCAAGTGAAAGTAGTTTTCCCTTGATCCTCTGGAGCTATTGGAATTTGATTATAGCTCGAATATCCATCCAAAAAGCAATAGTGAGAATACCCTGCCAATCGTTCAAGCATTTGATCAATGAAAAGAAGATAGAAGTGGTCTTTTCTAGTAGCATTATCGAGCTTTCGGTAATCAATGCATACTCTCCAACCGATCATGAGTCTTGTAGGTATAAGTTTGTTTTTCTAATTTTCAACTACCGTTACACCTCCATTTTTTTGTGGCACTTGAACAAGGATCACCTATGTACTATCTGAAATCAGATAAATAATGACTATATCAAACCACTTTACCACCTTAGCCCTTACCACTTCTTTCACGTTTGGATTCAACCTCCTTTGATACTCCACCGATGGTTTAAAATCATACTCCATAAGGATCTTGTACATGCACAATGAAGGGTTAATTCGTCAAATATCTACAGTAGTCCAACTGATGACCTCATTGTGTTCCCTAAACATCCGAAGTAACTTTTCTTCCTCCAATTCACTTAAGGAATTGGAAATGATAACTGGAAGTGTAGATGCATATCCCAAATAGGCCTACCTCAAATGAGATGGTAGAGGCTTTCATTCAAGTGTAGGTGCTAGATGAAGAGATGGTAGTGGCGGTGAAGAGTTCTTTTTCAAATCATTAAAGTATGGCACTCTCTTACAAGAACAAGAGGGTATAGCCCCCAAATAATGTGTCATGTGCTCAACTTTAGGATCCCCATCTTTGGTAGTTGAAGAACGTGAAAGACCTGTTTCAAGAGGATCTTTAAAAAGCCCATAAAGAGAATCAGCTACCACATGATTAACAATATCGACTCGAAGAAAAGAATTAAAGTCCAATGGGTACTTGATGGCCTTCAAAATATTGAATGTAACTTGTTCTTCTTGAACCCTAAAGATGAGTTGCCCATCTTCCACGTCAATCAAAACTCGACCGGTAGCAAGAAGTGGCCATCCCAAGATAATAGAGATGTCATGATCTTCCTCCATATCATGAATTATAAAATCGGCCAGAAAGATGAACTTATCCACTTTGACTAGGACATCCTCAATGATACCCCTTGGATATTTGATAGATTTATCAGCCAATTGCAAAGACACGGTGGTTGCCTTGGTCTCTCCTAAGCCCAATTTCCTAAAAATTGAGAAAGACATCAAATTAATGCTAGCACCAAGATCACATATAGCTTTACTGAAGTTTAAATCACCAATAGTGCACAGAATAGTAAAACTCCTTGGATCTTTGATTTTCGAGGTAATTTGTTTTGTAAAATAGCACTACACTCCTCTGTTGGCATCACCATGTCATGCTCTTCAAGTTTTCTTTTGTTGGAAAGAATGTCCTTCATGAACTTGGCATAACTTGACATTTGAGCTAAGGCATCAGTAAATGGGATGTTGATGTGTAGCTTCTTGAACATTTCCAAAAATTTACCGAATTGAGCATTGAGCTTATGCTTTTGAAGTCTCTGTGGAAAGGGAATATGGGTACATATGCCTTAACTGGTATTTGAGCCTTTGATTTTGATGGCTCCGATTCACTTTCATTGGTTACTTCAACACTAATACTAGGCTCTTGAACAAGTACATCTTCCTCTATATGTGCTTTGTCGGATTGAACCCTTGCTCATGTTACCGTAATTTCGGGTAATTGCACCCCACTTCTAGTGGTAATAGCTTGCACATTCTCTCTTGGATTTGTTTTGGTATTGTTAGGCAATGCTCCTTATTGTCTTTTGGAGAGAATCTTGGCTATTTGGCCCACTTGACACTCTAATTTTTTTTTATTGAGGCATCATTGCATTCTTGATATTGCAATTGATGGTTTGCCAACTTAGCAATGGCCTCTTCCCATCCTTCTTTTTTCTCTTGTGGCCTCGGGTTTAGCACATTTTGATTGTTCCCATAAGACAAGTTTGGATGATTTCGCCAACCGGGGTTATAAGTTTGAGAGTAAGGATTATACCCTTGGTGTTAGAAGTTTTGAGCATATGCCAATTGGTTGGTCGATGCCAAACTACTACCTATTAATGGGCAACTCGGACTTGGGTTATCTGCTCCACAAAATCACAAATAGGTGGAGATTGTATCACATGGGTGGAATAAGAGCTAGATGTAGATGTAGAAAGTCCTTCTACCTTTTTTGTTAGGGACTCAATCTTTGCTAGAACCATTGAAAAGTCTTCACCATCTCAAACTCCACCAACTCCTCTTTGTGAACTCCTATCCGGCCACATAGCACTTTGCTCACTCATGACCTCAAATAGATCATATGTTTCCCGAATACTCTTCTTCTTAATTGAGCCATTAGAAGACGAATCTACATTTGAATGGCAAGTAAGAGTCAACTCGGCATAAAAATAATTTTCTTGTTGCCCCATTGTGATTCCATGATTTGGACATTTCCGAAGCATATCTTTAAACCTCTCCCAAGCCACATGAAAGCCCTCCAATTCGAATTTTTGGAAGGTGGTTCTGTCATGCTTAAGTTTGGCTACTCGAGTGGGTGGAAAGAATTTGGTTGTGAATTTTTGAACAAACTCCGCCCAACTATTCATGCTCTCGGGTGTTAAAGTTTCAAGCCACTCCCTTTCCTTATCCTTTAGTGTATGCATAAATAATCTCATTTGGATCGCCTCCATACTCACACCCTCATATTTAAAATTGCCAACATTCTTCACAAATCGTGCAACATGAGAGTGTGGGTTCTCATCAGTCCTCCCATAAAATGGAATGGTATTGGAAAACAAACTCATGACATCCGGTCGAAGTTGAAAGTTTGGATGCCCATATAAAAGGTAGAGAATACTTGATTCATTCTCTACCACATGTGGGTTCATGAAGTCCCCAAATAGCATATCTTCCTTGTTTACAACAGGTTCTTGAGCCCCACCCACTTGGTTACCAAAACTCGGTGGAATGTCACCTCGTAGAATATTTTCTGGTTGAGCATTGTGTTCCACATTTTCTACTTGTTGGGCCATCTAAATTAATCATTGGCTTCTTAATTCCCTTTGTTCCCGTCGCCTTTTTCGGAAAGTCCTTTCAATATCCAGATCAAGCTCGAAAAGATCAAAACTTTTCGAACAAAACATTCACTACCGAAAACTTAAGGAAATAAAAATTAAGAAGTCAATTTCACTATAAAAATATAAAAGCTATACAAAAGAATAAAAAATAAAAATTGTGAGAATTAGAATCAACTAAGATGGTAATTAAAATAAAATAGACACTGGCAATGACGTCAAAAACTTGTTCGCTAAAATTATATACCGCAAGTGTACATGTGCGTTCAAGTAATAAAGCAGACCCGTGAGTTCGAATATCGATCCCTTGCGGAGTGTTTTTTTTTTAATTACACAATTGTGACTCAATTTTAACAATTGAAAAACACAATTTGATTTTATACGCGAGAAGAAAAAGTAAATGAATTTGAAGATCAATTAAAATAACAATTATGAAAGAGAAGATTCAAATTATAAATGAGTTGAGATTTACTATGTCACTTAACCGTCATTTCTTTAATATCGCAATAAACTGAAAATGCAAATTACCAAGTTAAAATGTTAGACCCGATTTTCCAAATTTAGTTAATTACCTCCTTCGAGTGAATTTAACCATAATTAATTGGTTTTACGCGCTATATCTCTATATTGATAAAAATCTAACTTACCGCATCAAATCGAAATGAGAATGCTCAATGGGTCACCTAAAGTTTGGAGTATATCTCTATTTCCTAAAACAACCTAGGACATTAATTATTTTGGTCAATCATGCACAACAATCTCTCAATGATTGCACAAACCACCTAACTCAATCATCTATTGGTCACATACATGATGAAAATTGAAGCACAATAATATGCACAATAACCATAGTAATTAAAGCATTAAATGATGAATATTGAAAATAATGAAACTTAGGTCAAGTTACACCATAAATCTCAATATTTAACACTTAGCCCATTGTAAAATAGAAGCACAAAAAGGAAATAAGGAAAGAACCCATTACAAAATGAAGGAGATAATAGAAAAAAATCAATATAATTGAAGAAAACCTTCCCTTCAGTACATTTCAGGAGATATGATGGATAGGACTTTTGAATATCCTTTTCAAACTCCCAAATTTTGCTAGATATTCTCTCATTCTTCTTGCCTCTTCTTCATTTGAAATGTTCTCATATAATTCTTGCCCTAAAATCGAACAAAAAATGGTATTTAAAGGACCAAAAATTGTCTCAAGTGAAATTGTAGAAGTTCCAAAATTTACGCGAAACAGACAAAATTACCCAGTCGAAAGGTGGCGCGCGCGCAACGTTTAACCATTTTGGCCATGGTATATTAAAACACCCTTCTCGTGTGAGCACCACATTTTGCCTACGCGTGAGCACAAAGTTTTTGTTTTCATTTTTTTGTCCATCTTAGTACTCCATATAATTGCATGTCAGGTCCTCAACTTTGATCATGTACAATCTAGTCCTCAAATTTTGATTTTTATATCAATTTTGCTCTCCAAAATTTGCAACCCAAGGTCCTCCAACTTTCTAACTTGTGCGCTTTGGTTCCTAGCTTCATGTTTTTGTGCACTTTTGACCCCATTTCTCTCATTTTTGCCTTATTCTCTTTTCATTTAGGTTTATGACCTACAAAAGCCAAAATTACCAATTGTGAGTCGATATCTGCTATTTTCATCAATAATAAGTATATTTAGGTATTAAATAAGTGCGCAAAAACACACTTATCATCAATCAATTAAATCCAAGCACTGCTCAGTAAAATTATCATGGGTATCAAAATTGTTTGAATTGTTACCATGAGTAGGACAATCACAAATATTTCAAAAATAATTTCCAAACAGAGTAGAGTCACACCTTGTAACAGAATCAACACAACCAAATGTTCTTGTTGATGGTTCTTTACTGGATTCATTACCTTTAACCACATTCAACGCATCACCACTAAATATGCTTTCCCATACTTTTGTGGAGGCCTAATATTTATCATGGTTCTATCTTTAGCAATTGAATACGATGGCACCGCTGGTGATGGTGGCAAAGCGGATTACCCATAACTTATGACTTTAATTAAGATGTATTCTTCAACTTAGACCCTAAACAAATTCCAATGGTACTGGTCCAAATGAAATATACACCAAACTACTCAATTTCTATTGATTATTCTCCAATGATTCTGTCAAACCCTGTAAGACATACATCTAGGATCTTTTCTGTCTTGCAACACAACTCGAGCACCTTTGCTAACCTTCGGGTTTTCACCTTGACCAATATACTTATACCCTTTTGAATCAAGAGTACTCAATAAGATCAACTTCTCTTCAAATCCAGGACATGCCTCACTTTATCAAGTGTCCTAACTATCCCATCAAATATTTTGATTCTGACTCTCCCCATACCAACTATCCGATAAGGTGCATTATTACCTGTCACCACAACACAAAACTTCATATGTTAAAAATAGATCTCAATTGGGACACATATGAAACGAATAAACTATATCAAGAATCAAATCCTCGTTAGGTTTGAAGTTTCTATCAGAAATAATCAATCTCTCTCCATCACTATAGTAATCTGCAATATGATTTTCTAGTTGCTTTCTCTTCTTAATTGCAGTCATTTTTTCTCCATTCTACAACTTTTAGCCATCTTTCTTTATATGTCCCTTCTTCTTGTAATAATTTACTGTAATTAAACTCATCAATCTTGTTCTCATTAAAATGTGAGTGTACACATATCTCATGACTAGGTATTTGTTTTTGCCTTTAACTTAAAAAAAATTCTTGTATGAGCGAAACTTGCAAAAAAAATTCTAGAATTTTTGTCTCCATCCATGTATGAACAAGAAAAGGTGAAAGTGAGTTAGTATGCATTCTTGCCTTTTGTCCTTGTAGGAAATAATTCTAATAATTAAAATTAATATTTTACTAAAAGCTAATTAACAATATTAAATCCATGTTTGGTGAGAGTATTAAAAACTTCATAGATTTTAATAAAAATTGATAAAATACGAGATTAAAAAACATGGGACTCGTGAAATATGTAATTATTAATTTAAATTTAAATTTTGGATTTTAGTTTCTAGCAAGACTAAACCATGGATTAGAGCTTGAAGAAGAGAAGGGTGGGATCCCGCATGCGAATTTTCGTGGGATGTCGGCATCATAAAGCTACGGAGAATGGACAACAAAGCATTG
Organism: Fraxinus excelsior; assembly: GCA_019097785.1. Lineage (NCBI taxonomy): Eukaryota > Viridiplantae > Streptophyta > Magnoliopsida > Lamiales > Oleaceae > Fraxinus > Fraxinus excelsior. The sequence goes on along the minus strand of CM032624.1, from coordinate 18,715,899 downwards.
TCTGGTCATGTTTCAGCACAATTTTAAATACCAAATTTGACTGTTATGACAAAAATACTTTCATTTAATGTATGTGTTTCTACTACAAGAACCCTTTGCAATTTGTGTGCTACTCTACAACATCAGACTTAAACTTATGAATGTTGTAAACAAACTTACCTCCTTAGGGGTTCCATATCCTCCCATGCAGCGTGTATTACTCACACATCACATCCTTTATTCATGCCATTATACTTATAAATTTGAATCATGTGATATAATTGTTGATATAATGTCACGTGCCATTGTATGATTGAACAATTTAAAACACAGTAAATTTTTCCATCCAATCATTGTTGGGAAATTTCTTACCGTCATAATGATCTTTTCATGCTGGATCATCAAGAAATTATAAATCGAAGTGGAAGCATACCTAAATCAAACATGGTTAATGCAATGAGTGAATCATACAGTTTTAGTCTTCCAGATCAACAATTGTTTCTTTATTTCTCTTTGATGATGTTAGAATATAATGAACAATCACGTACGATCTAAGGACATAACCATATATATAATCTAATTCGGCCCAATGAAATTAAGAACAGGTCCAGTTTCTACACATAAAGCCCACACTTTAATTAGATGCTTCAAAACCCAAAATACAGAAATATTATTAGATCATTTTAAACGTGCTTAACCAAAATTGATAGATTTTAATTTAATACTCAATAATTCACATATAAGCCCATATGATCGATTAAAAACCCCTACAATCTCCCACTTGGGCTATATGTGTTACATTATAATTGTGCATTAAACATAACCTTATGAGTACTCAGAATTTGTTATCATTATCGAATACATCCCCAAACAATCCAGTCTATCAATCATATCAACATAGGATCAAAGCGGCTTTCGCTACTTATATCATAACTAAATCCATCAATGATCACGTATATCAACATAATTGAATGACATTGATCAATCATGGATGTGTATTATGGAAATTACATATGATGTGATCTTAACATGTCTATTTCCAACTGGTCCGCCTTAATACCTTAGCGAGATCATTTTCAAACAAGTTCAGAGATAGCAAACCAAAACTTATAACCAAAAATAACTTTAATCATCAACTGTATCCAAAATGACAGCACATGTGTCTCAAATGAAAATCACAGAAATACAAACTCCCACTCAAAGAATTGGGCATTTTTTGTCTCGAAAATTGATTTAATTGTGGGGATCAAAAAACTTGTAACCCCTAGACTTTTCAGAATATCCAATAAAATAGCAACTGGTAGTCCTTGCATCTAGTTTCTTTTCATTTGACCTATAAGGTCTTGCCTTAGCTGGACATCCCCAAATGTGTATGTACTTCAAAATAGACATCTTGCCTATCCAAAGCATATAAGGGGTTTTATTAATGGCCTTAGTTGGAAATCTGTTGAGTATATACGCTAAGGTCTTTAATGCTTCACCCTAGAGTGATTCTGGTAAGGTAGAATGAGTAGTCATATTCCTTACCATGTCCCTAATCGTTCTATTTCATCTTTCAGTAGCACCATTCTAGTGGACGAATCTAGCATAATGTACTGTGGGATGATACCGTATTCCTATAAGAATTTAGCAAACGGTCCTGGACATTGTTTACATGAACCGTCATATCTGCCATAGTATTCACCACCACGATTAAATCTAACATTTTTAATCTTTTTGCCGAATTGGTTCTTAACTTCAGTTTTATAGTTTTTGAACACATCTAGTGACTGTGATTTTTTGTGAATGAAATATATATAGCTATAGCTAGAAAATCCGTATATGAACGTTATAAAATATTATTGAACATTCCAAGAAGCTGTAGGAAATGACCACAAATGTCCGTATGTATAAGTTCTAAGACATCCAAAGTCCCATTGGCTTGAAATCTCTTTTTATTGGTTTGCTTTCCCTTTATACATTTAATACACATGTCATAATCTGTAAAGTCAAAGAGATCGAGAATTTCGTTAGACACAAGTTTCTCAATTCTCCTCTTGGAGATGTGACCTAATATTTTGTGCCACAATGAGGCAAATTTATCGCCAGTTAATTTTTGCTTTACACATCGAGTACTTACATGCAATGGTTCATTAAAAGAAGCAATCATATCAATTAAATAAAGATAATCGTAACCTAATGAAGAACCGGAACTAACCGATTTTGAGTCATGAAACAAATTAAATTTTCCATTTCCAAATGAACAAGAATAACTAGATTTATCCAAAGTAGAAATGAAATCAAATTCCATCTAAAAGATGGTACAATAAATGTTTCATTAAGATCCAAATAAAATCCAATCTTTAACAATAATGTAAATTTTCCTATTACCTCTATTTCCACCATCTTGCTATCGCCAACATAGATGTATCTTTCCCCATTACTTGATTTTCGACAGCTCAGGCAACCCTACATAGACACACTGATGTGATTTATTGCACCAAAATCTATCCACAATGTGTAGATAGGTACTAAAGTTAAGTTAACCTAAAAATAAACCAAATGAAGAAGAATAACTTTCTTGGCACGCTATGTATGATAGTTGATATAGTTCTTCTTCTTATGACCTGCAGTTCCAAAGAGGAAACAATCGTTCTCAGTTTGTTCTTTATGCTGTTTCTTTTGTGATGTTGTACCATAGCTTCCTTATCAATTTTCCTTTTCTTGTTCCTTTTGTCTTTGAAGGTAATAGTTAAATGAGCACTTTATGTCTTGCCATGCTTCAATCTTTCCTCTTTTTGGACATTGTGTGAGATAAGCTCATTAAGGGACCATGAGTCCTTTTGATAATTTTAGCTCACCTTACATTGACTGAGTTGTGTAGGAAGGGATATCAGAACCAAGTGTACCAACAAGTCTTCAGATAAATCCAACTTGAGTGCCTTTAATTTTGAAGTAATGTGAGACATTTCCATAATATACTCCCGTATGTTTCATTTCCCTTTGTACCTCATTGAGATAAGGTTTGCAAAAAGTGTACTAGTTACAGCCTTTTCATTCTTGGCAAACCTCTTCTCAAGGTCCTCAAGGAAACCTTTAACCGAGTCACTTTATCAGTTATAGTGCCTCGATGCGTTCAATATCTATCCTAAGGCCAAAAATGTTTTGAGGACACCATACACGTCTTCACCAGATCACACTCGAAGCCTAAGGGGTCCATGCATAAGTACGATATATATGGATTGCCCTTGTCAGTCCAGGTAAATGTTTAACATAGACAACGTTAATTTTTTTTATACTAAATTGATATATAATAAGTGTATTGTAGATCTGGATGTGTGAGATGGTCTCCATCTTGGGTATTCGATTTGCCAGGTGAGGGGAGACACATTGCCCTCGGATGCATCACTGGCGAGCATCTCGAGCAGACGGATGTCCTTCTGGAAAACAATTATCAACCTCTTGGATAACTCTCAGATGAGTATTAGAAATTGTAGATTTGTATTGTATGTCATTTCAAAATTTCATCACATGATTATTAACTAGTTGAAATGTCAATATGTCAGCTTGAGGTCTTAATTAAGTTGATGACGTCGATGGAGTAGAAGGGTCGTGGTCTTGTGCATGACTTGGTCGTTCCACATACTCCACGAGATCAGATGTCCGATTATATCCTGGACCAAGATTGGGTATGAGAATTGAATATAATTTATCGATTATCGTTTTGTAGGAGTAAGCATATTTTAACTAAGTTAATAATTTTTAATATTATTTGTATAGGAGTACGGTCTACTTGATCGACGATCACCTTAACCGCCAATGAGATCGCCTTCGCCACCGATGGGATCACCACCGCTATCGATGAGATCTCATTCTCCTCCATCGACTCACCTCCATTGTAACGACCCAACCTTGCGCCGGAGCCGTTATCATATCATACGTACTGTCATCTTTGGGAGAGTCTGGGCCCATCTTACCCCTCACGGCTTTCTGACGTGTCTTCCAGGATTCAAACCCAAGACCTCCATCATATGAGAGATTTAAGTTAAATCCTGGTACCAATTGAGTAAGTCTTCCATATGATGGAGGTCTTGGGTTCGAATCCTTGGGACACGTCAAAAAGCTGTAAGGGGGTAAGATGGGCCCAGGCTCTCCTCAAGCAGACAATACGTACGATATGATAACGGCACCGGTGCAAGGTCGGGTCGTTACAAAAAAAATGTACATTTTCTGTAACGACTCAACCTTACGCCACAGTCGTTATCATATCATACGTACTGTCCGCTTTGGGAGAGCATATGCCCATTTTACCCCTTACGGCTTTCTAACGTATCCCCCATGATTCAAACCCAAGACCTCCATCATATGGGATACTTAAGTTGAATCATAGTACCAATTGGGCAAGTCAATTGGTATTAAAATTCAACTTAAGTCTCCCATATGATGAAGATCTTTGGTTCGAATCCTGGAGAATGCGTCAGAAAGTCATGAGGGGTAAGATGGGTCTATGCTATCCCAAAGCGGATAGTACGTATGATATGATAACGAATGCGGCATAAAGTCGGGTCGTTACATCCCTTGTGGATCTCCAACGCACAGTGAGTTATATGTTCTTCTGACTGGATTTTTGGTGGAGATGAGGGAAGAGGTGGGTGCTCCACGAGGGAAGGTAAGGGCGTTGGGACGAGAGTTGAGAGGCGAGATATCGAGTTTACGTTAAGATGTTGCAGTGTTCTACAACCATGTATCAGACCTTAAGGTGGATGTCGTAACACTTCAAGGCGATATAGTAGGACTACGAAGGGTGATAGATAGGATGATGGAGAGGGTAATAAACGGGGCAATAGAGAGGACGATGAGATCAAGGTCATTCTTTGTTGTGGCCGAATACTAAATTTTGGGTGGAGGTGGAGACGGAGGTGGAGGTGGAGGTGGAGGCAAAGGTGGCCCCTATGATTGAGGTAGAGGTGCTTGAGGTAGAGTTGGTGGTGGATGCGGAGCGGCTACCCCTGATGACTAAGGTGGTACCCCTGATGACGGAGGATGAGCGGACTCTGGTCATAACAAAGGGTAAGAGACGTGTTGTTGACATGTTGGAACATGCGGTAGGCTAGAGGCTGAGATTACTGTCACAGTACATTGTATCTCCCTTCACGGTTGAGGTAAAGAAGAGGAAGCTCGTCAACGGGACGTATCCCAATGTCTTCCGGGAAGTGGACCATGCCAAATGGAAAACGTTTGAGACGGAATGGAGAAGGATTATGCCTAGGTAAATATTTTACAATTTCAGTGAAGTACGCTACGCTAACTCATCTATGTTTTTTTAACATTTTTCTATTTCTTTTTTCAAAAATAGCCACACGGTAGGAGAAGGATGATCTCGGAGGCCTAATTCACGACATTACCACTTCGGGGACTTGGCTCGCCGATGATGTAAGTGAAATAGTCATATTATTATTATTATTTATTATGTATACATAATTTTTTTATTTATGAAATGAAATAACTCTCTTTGTTTTTTATTGGTGTTTCTTGATGTATCACATCGACCTAGCCATGGACTTATTGCGTGATCGAGCTCGAAGATACTCAAAATCGTTCGACATTCCTGGGCGACTCATATTGAGCACCAAGTTTGCACGTGCCATTACCATGAGCATTAGTCTCTTCAACTTATGGGTAATGAGTGCACGGTGTCCGAATATATGGCCGAGTTTGTCGTAGGGATGTAGCCGAGTGTCGAGAGAAAGCCATGGGAGGGTTGTACGTATATATACATTCCAGTGATCGTGAATCATCAATGCATTACCGTGGAGATTGTCTTTGCTGACTCCACTATATATGTGTACGACTCCGACCATTCTTGTATGACACAAGGCCAGGTTGAACATAACTTGGAGCCACTTTCAGTGATCTTTCCCTTGATGGTTGCTCGAGCCGGTGTGATTGTAAAGGGCAGACTAGCCATTGTGTGGGACACGACGATAGCGAGACAATCGAGATTGTAAGAATTTATAATTTTTTTGACTTGAACACTTAGTTTTCAGCTACATAGTACCAAATTAAAACGTTATACATCAGTCTAATTGTCATTTAGGAAAATCTAATTTGTACAAAATTGACAAGTATGCATTGTTGCTCTACACCTACCGTACCGACACGGTCAAGAAAACTCTCTGGTAGATGGTATTCTAGACGCACGTGGATGTTTAGGACCATGCGGTTCAACTTGCTGTGACAACAAACTATTAATTTGGAGAATATGGTCAAGAACTTCCCACTCGACTTCATTAGGTAGAGAAAATATAATCTCAGCATACACTGATATCTAATAATCAGTCGTATAATAAGGAAAGCATAATGTTCTCGCTACAAAGCATTTTTACATAGCCACCGTGACTGCATGCTCACATGGAAAACTCTCCAACCAAAGTCGACGACAATTGCATGTGTTATCAGTCAAGTCCACAATCTATACCATATTACGTCTCACATACAATGATCAACCTGAAAGAAAGAATTAAGCAAAACACGGTTGAATTTATTAGCTTCCCCAACAACGAGATATGGGTCCTCATACTCATAGTTTATCATCTTTACCACATCATGTAGAATGATGAAACTTTGCTTTTTATTCCCCAAAATATTTTCAATCATTTGCTCACCATACTCTTCTATTATTTGCCCACTCTCTTATTGAACCATCTCCATAATTTTTGTATCAGTCTGCTCATGTTTCAGCTTATTAATTGGTCCACTCTCCCCAAAATCAACGACATTTTTCAATTTACCATTATCCATCTCAACTTTCCTATTTCTAGACTCCTCTTGCAATTCAACTCCGGTGTTCTCTTGCAATGTGATCATTTCACTCTCTTGGTTTTTCCCCATTTGCTTTACCATTCACCTTCCATCGGTCTGCAATGGATTGTTCTAGTGTCAACCCAGCCAAGTGATTTTTACCACATACTGAAGAAACCTATACTTGTTCCTTCCCATATGATAAATAGTATTCCTATCATACCTCCAAAGTTTCCTAAACAAGATATGAAAAGATTTTAATGAAACTACATCACACCAAACTTTATCACTATATCTCCCAATGGTGACATTCAATAAAACCCATTTGTTCACATTTACATTCCCACACTCCGTCAATCAAGTCATCCTATAAGGCCTAAGGTGTTGTTGCAAAGATAATCCCAATTTTTCCACCATCGTGATACCAGCCAAGTCCGATATGTACTCCTTATCAATAGTCAGACTGCATACCGTAATATCCACAAAACATCGAGTTTGAAAAATGTGTCCCCAATCACCAACCATCCTTTTACATAGGTGTAATCAAGAAGACTCATGAAAAGAATTGCATTGGATGAAATTTCGAATGAGAATTCATATAATTCAATAAAGTCGTTCTTGAATTTTTAGATTGTAATGAACAAAAATAGATTTTGGATTTGGGATAGATAATAGGATAGTGATAACTTCTCAAATAAGTTTTAAAAAAAAATTTGAATAGTACGACGTGAAAACTACCCCCCGTGAACAGTAAAACAAGTTTTTTTTAGCTTGAAATTCAACTATGAAATTGACAAAATAAATGGGAGTTGATTTGGATGCTAGATTAGCCCAAAAAAATTTTGACTCTTTTTTTGGAATTTTCTGAATCAAAAACACAAAATTTATAACGAACACGAAAAACAAAAACAAAATACTCAAAAGAAAGAAAAGATAGAACCTGAATTTGGAGCACAAGTTCTGATACCAAATGATGCGAAACTGGGAACGGGATAAACGTGGAAATCGTGAAATTAATTTAAAAATGCCTGGAAAGCCAAAATTCACGTTGTAGACGGTAGAATCTCGACCCGTAAATTATTGAATCAAGCAACTAAACAAAAACGAAGTTTGAATGACCACTTGATTACAAAATCAACGAACATTGATTTGTGAACACCACAGAGAGTGCCTAATCTTTTGATAAGTTCTAAGATTTTGAACGCCACAAATATTGAAAATATTTGATAAGTTCGAAAGTTCAATTAAGAACCAATGGAGAAAAAATTCTCAATATTTAATAATCAAAGTCGTAACTATCTCACAATGAAGAAAATAAAATCTATTTATACTAAACCCTAATTTAGCTAGATAATTTCGTGAATAATTCATAGAGATCACAAAAGATATTAAAAATATTGTATTTTAATCAAACTAGGAAACTCGCGAAAATAAAAATTGTCTGCCGACTTTGTTCTATCCCGGATCATATCAATTAGGCGGGCAACTTCTCCTATGCCTAGAAATATACAACAAGACAAGAACCAGTATACCCTGAGGAACCTCGGATTCCTTTCCCTAGACATAGATAAGAATGAAGAGGTCGGGCAATAAGTAAGGTAGGGCCCTCCCAACCATCTCTCCAAATTCATGAGGAGATGGATGGAGATTCTGATGAGCCACAAAAGTCCTGCAAACTCGATGACGATGACGACTACTCACCATACTCACAAGCCATAAGGAAAGGCCTCAACGCTGAACTACTTTACACTCCCTAAAATTCCTAAGTATGATGGGAGGGGTGACCCCACGAAACGCCTCAACAACTTCAAAACACACATTAACTTGAAAAAGGCCACCCCTGTTATGAAGTGTAGAGCATTTCACTTAACTCTAAGTGGAGGAGCTGAAATTTGATATACACGATTGCTAGAAGGTAGCATCCACAGATGGCCTGATTTCAAATAGACGTTCTTAATTGCTACTAGAAAAGAATGTGAAAAGCTTATTCAACGCTTACAAGACATGCAACAACAACAGGACGAGATACTGAAAAGTCTCTTGTCGCATTTCATTGATAAAATGACCTACTGTGTGCAAGTCACAGATATGGATTCTTTGATTGCCTTGAGAGGGGGTTTAGACATGAACTCTCTCTTTTGGAAAGACGTGCAGAACAAGGACCCTACTACCTATGATGCCCTATTAGAAATGATAAGGTGGGAAATTCTCAATGAAAAATTGAGGGATCATAGATACAGGGTCAGCCAGGGACTTGTCCCTTCACAAATGCAAAGATGGAAAGGGCCTACCTTCCATTTGATGGATCACCAAGCACCCACTCAACCATGGACAAGCACTAGCTGTAGCAACACTTAATGCAGTACCTACTTTGGCTTATGAGGAGATACCCAAACCCAATCTCCTGGTTCGAATGTTACGCTCTTCCGACCTTTGTTTGCTTATGACGCGAAGTGTTTATTTTTACTTTCAATTTGTATATTTACCTTTTCATGAAATGATTTCACCAACTCGGCCTTTCTTTTACCATCTAAGCTACATCGTTCATTCATAGGTAGGGATATTAAATCCAAAGGTGGTAGCAGATTAAAACCATAAATAATTTCAAATGGCGAAAACGAAGTATAAGAATGTGTGGCCCTATTCTATGCAAACTCTATGAGCAGTAAACACTTTTCCCAACTTTTCAAGTTCTTATTGACTATAGTACGTAATAATTGTGTTATGGTCCTATTCACTACTTCAGTTTGACCATCGGTTTGTGGACGACAAGTTGTTAAAAACATAAGCTTAGTGCCTAACTTATACCACAATACTCTCCAAAGATGACTCAAGAATTTCACATCCCGATTAGATACTATGCTCTTAGGTACCCCCATGTAAACGCACTTTTTCCTTGTTAGTGGCATCATCGGTCTTATCTATGAAATGTGCCATCTTACTGAATCTATCTATCATCACAAATATTGAGTCTCATCCCTTCTTAGTCCTAGGTAAACCCAAAACAAAGTCCATTGAGATATCAACCCATGGTTCACTAGGCATAGGTAACAGTGTGTATAAGCCTTGAGGAAAAACATTAGATTTAGCCTATTTACAAGTTATTCATCGATTACAAACTCTTTCAACATCACTTTTCATCTTAGGCCAGTAAAAATGCTCACTCAACATTTCTTAAGTCTTTTTAACCCCAAAGTGTCCCATCAATCCACTACTATATGGTTCCCTCACTAAAACCTCTCGCATTGAACAATTAGGAACACACGATCTATTTTTCCAAAATAAATATTCATTCTGCTTAAAGAACATATGTACAGCTCCTTATTACATAATGCATAAATTTCAAAAAAAAAATCCAAATCACTAACATACATGTCCTTAATATGCTCAAAACCAAGTAACTTAGAACTAAGAGAAGTTAGTAACACATACCTTCGAGACAATGCATCCGCCACCACATTTTCCTTACCTTGCTTGTACCGGATGACATAAGGAAATGTCTCTACAAACTCCATCCACCTTGCATGCCTTTTGTTCAGCTTGCCTTGACCTCGCAAATGCTTCAATGATTCATGATCTGTGTGTATTACAAACTCTTTAGGCCACGTGTAGTATTGCCATGTCTCCAAAGCTCGAACAAGTGAAAATAACTATTTGTCATATATGGGATAATTAAGTGCTACTCCACTTAATGTTTCACTAAAGTACGCAATTGGTCTTCTATCATGTATCGAAACAACACCAATACCTATTCCCGACGCATCATATTCATTCTCAAAAGTTTTATCGAAATTAAGAAGTGCTAAAATCGGTGTCTTACACAACCTATCCTTAATTTATTAAATGTATTCTCTTGTTCATCACCCGATGAAATCCCACACTTTTTTTAACAATCTATGTGAGTGGTGTAGTAATTATGCTAAATTATTTTACAAAATGCCTATAAAAACTAGCTAATTCGTGAAAACTCCTAACTTCAGTTATACTTTTAGGTGTTGGACATTCTTTAATAGCTTTTATTTTCTCTTTATCAACTTCTACCCCATTAGTACCAACCACAAATCCTAAGAAAACAACATTTTCCATGCGAAATGTATACTTTTTAAAATTAGCATAAAGTTGCTCTTTCCTTAAAATCACAAGTACACTTTTAAGATGTTCTACATACTCATTAATGTCTTTTCTATATACTAAAATATCATCAAAGTACACAATAACAAATTTACCTATAAAAGCACGTAAGACATGATTCATTAAGCGCATAAAAGTGCTCGACACATTAGTGAGTCCAAATGGCATAACTAACCATTCATATAACCCATATTTAGTTTTAAAAGCAATTTTCCACTCATCACCTTCCCGCATTCGAATTTGATAGTATCCACTTTTAAGGTGTATTTTACTAAACATGCAAGCACCATGCAATTTGAAGACAATTTGAAGATGTGTACATCAGTGGATCACAAGTAGCACTAGAACAACACATTGACTCATGCTCTTCCTTACGTACCCCTTGCTCATCAATTCCTTCACTTGCCTCTGAATCTCATTTGTCTCTTCGGGGTTACTTCTATAAACTGGTCGGTTTGGAATGACAACTCCAGGAACGAAGTCAATTTAATGTTCAATGCCTTGAATGGGTCGTAATCTATTAGGCATGTTCTCCAAAAACACATCTTCAAATTTCTGCAATAAAGAGATAGCCAAACTAGGGAGGGGTGTGTATATCAATAGATCACAACTTATATATAAAGAGCTTCATCATCTCGTAAGATGGTAACGCGTGTTACAAATCGATGTACGAATGTGCATTTCTATAACGAACACTGTGTGTTAACCAGTGAACACATTTTAAATTGGACCGTCGATCGACGTCGACTACTATTAATATCCAATACGTGGACGAATGTGATTAGGGCACGTGGGTGTATGGAGGGTCACCGGTATGGGGCGAGCCATAACATTAAGGCTCGACCATTGGGCCACCGGTGGTATGGACCCTGATAGTACCCCTGCGTGGCCTGTGGAATCTAATGGAATTTGAATTTGAATTATGTACTATAGGGTGGGAGAATCTAATGGAATTTGAATTTGGAATATGATGACGTATCTAATTGGGGACAAGGATATAAGGATTATATAAAGAGTCCCAGTCCCTAATCTAAATAAAAGTTGGGCGTCCCCAATTACTGTTAGACCTGGTTACTATTCAGCTTTCTTCTCAAATTCAAATGTTTCCTCCTTCATCCTCGCGTTTCTTAATAAACGCTAAGAATTTCTTTTTAACATATTCCAAATGCCCGATCTCGAAGGAGATCGTGCTGTTACACATTAAATCTTTAGATTTTCCAGTCAATGTCGTGTTCATAAAGGTCTGTGAAGAAAAACACGACAACGGTACCCATTACATAGTTATGTGGGCCTAGAGATTTAGCCCAAGCTGTTTTCCCTATTCTCGAAGTGCCGTTTAGTATCAGACTCTTGGGAGAAATTTGACTACCACTGTCATCCAGTTTCACTTCCGATAACTCGTTATGAGAACCATCGAAACTCTTCCTAGCTTCGACTCCAGCAACGGAGTGATGTGACATGTCGCTGTAACATAATTTGAGCAAAGTTCGAATGGAGTCAACGCTAACTCGTCTATGATCCACGGTGCTCAAACACCTGTTCAGAGTTGGCTGACTGGTAGCGTAGTCAACGTGCCAAACGTCAAAACAGTCACTGGAATGAGTCTTAGACTTAATATAAATCTCGGGACTCCTGAACTCGATCTCGTTGACACGCTTGGAAGCACACAGCTTCAAGTACCCTCTAATATGGCAAAAAAAGGTGCCAATTTTATGTTGGAACTCTCCAACCAGTACAACATCCTCCAAGGCATCTTGTTGGATGCGGAGAAACTCCAGCAGCTTCCGTAATACACAAGGTCACAATTGCAAGTGACAGAAATCACGAACTTCGCCTGCTTCGATAAAGCACCGATCATTCGGGAGTCGTGGACCTCGATCCTCACGAATCCCTCAGAATTAATGGGGTACTGGTATCGATACTCAATGACGCATCTATTGATCATCACCACATGCTTCTTCAGCTTATTGTACAAGACGTCCATGGAGGACGGGAGCTTTAGACGCACTTCCTACCAATCTCCATCAGCAGTAGCTTGGATCGTCTTCATCTTAATATCTCGATCAAATAGATTTTCCTCCTCGAACATTACACGTGAATTTCAATTTGCTGGACACAAATCGTCAGTAGAACAACCAGGCATGGAACTATTATGAATCTGAGATTCATTGATAATTGCTCGAGAGCAACATTGGAAACGAATTAATGAAAAAGCATATATAAAGAGCGTCATCATATCGTAAGATGACGATGTGTGTCACAAATCGATGCACATATGTACATTTCTATAATGAACATTGTGTGTTCAACAGTGAACACATTTTAAATTGGATCATCCATTGATGTCGACTACTACTGATATCCAATACGTGGACGGATATAATTAGGACTCGTGGGTGTACGGAGGGTCACCGGTGGCGAGCGAACCGTTGTCAAAAGGTTCATACATTGAATAATGAAACCCTATTTATACTAATGGCTAGAGAACCTAGTAAAAACATAATTATGTTACAAAATATTGTAAAATTGGAAAGAAAATAGAATTATAGTTTTACAAGGAAATTCCCGAAAAAAGGAAATTTTTTCGCCAACTTATTTTTGGCATGTTTCTGTGCGACTGCAAGCCCGAAAGTATCATGTACCCACGCAACCTTGTGCAGAATTTCATGCCATTTTCGAAATCTACTCATAAGCGAAACTCCAACAACCGAGCTGAAAGTTATGCCCATTTTCATCTATGATGTTCCTTTGCTACTTGAATCGAGTTGATCCATTTGGTTTCTTCTTCCGAACCCAACATGAAACTTGTTCCTTGACTTGTTAACTTTGAAACTTTGCCCACCATAGCTTGAGCAAGTAATTTCATCGCCTCTTTCACCCGTTTTGCCCTCGAACGTGTCTCGGGCCTCCTTCGATAATCAATGGGTCTCGTCCCGGGCTTGTTCTCGTCGGGCTCGACTCTTAGATCATATCACACTCCTACAACACCAGTTAAGGAAAATGTAGGCGCCCTCGAAGGAATGTTCCTCCCAGGCAAACCCAACTGCATGGGAATGGTGAGCCACATTGTCCCAACATAAACGACCTCCCAAGTGGAGGGGATAATGATACATAAAGCATTGTTATTTCCCATAGGCTACGTTAAAGATACAATAATAAATCTAAGTTGAATGATCTATCAAGGTAAGCATTCTAAAGGCCTCTTATGCTAACTCGTGTGCAATGCATTGACTATGGTTTTGGCCTTGTCGTCAAGTTCATTAGCTAAAAATGCGGTTATGGAGCGATGACGCATAGTTGGGTGAATACAGCAAGCTGACAATAATGTGGGAATGAGTATTCCATGAAGGCGTTATTAATTAGACATGGATTAACGGATAACCATACTTGGACTATGCACCTATGAAGGAAATGGCGGCAAGAATTAAGCTAAAATGCCAGTACAAAGTAATGCGACCGATGTTTACATTGTGGAGCATGCTAATGATGCTCGATGCTTTGGACTCAAATTACCTGGAATGCATGTGCCCATAAGAAATCCTCAAGTCATTAATAGTGATAGAACTTTGTGCGAAATTTCCTCCTATTATATGAGTTATTATCCCTTGATCACTTATATTGTCCCCAACATCTAATTGCATTTTTCAACTGAAATGGAATACTACTACTGAAATGAAATTGTACATCTAAAATAGTCCTAAGAAGACATAATCACAAGCCGATACTTGACATGTACCCCCTTATTCCAGGTCCGTCACAAGCAAAACGAAATTTAAGATTTGCTTTATTCGATATCAAACGGGATTTACGAGCAAATAAAACACATTTGATGAGTATCAATATCGTCACATGAATCGTAAATGCATGGATGTGGTGTACCAAAAAATCCGCAATTCCTAGCGGAATAGAATAGGGTCATCTTCAGTTTGTGCGTCAACCTTTCGAATACCGCTTGGAGGTGGGTCTCAGCTCTTGATTACATTTTCATCTTATGCAACATGCCTTTGAAGATCTTGGTCATGGCTATCTGGGGCTTTGTCCGTACCGTAACCAGAATTGAAAATTGATATCACCCAAAAAAAAAAGCTTAGATATGAGGAAATGATGCTCACGAGAGGAAGAGAACCTATGATATTCATCCCAAGCCAATTGCTTTTCGAGAAGCACGTCCCACTACACCAAAAAAACACCATTTGCAATACATAAAAGGCAACATTTGGTAGTTAAATGTTACTAAAATGGTCTATCGCAACATTCTAATACGTGAATGTTGTCATTGCTTAATAAAATTGAGCTTTGGCAACATTTTAAAGTGAATGTTGCTAATGTTGCCTTTTTGCAATGTTTTTTCAGTATTGCAAATTTTTTTATTTTTTCGCAACGTTGTAAAAAAAATGTCTTTCGCAACATTTAAAAAACATTACGAAAGATATTTTCATAATTGTTTTTATTTTTTTCTAATTATTTTGCAACATAAACATTACAAAAAAAACCACCACCTAAATCAAACCCTAACTTTTCCTCTCTTTTCCTTCCCTAACGTTTCCTCCTCTCCTCTCCTCTCCGGCTCTCCTCTCTTCTTCCCCTTATCTCGTTCCCGGTGTAGATATTGAGGGAAAGCATAATTGTACGAGAGTGGCAGCTGAACTCGGCAAAACCCTAAAAGAAAGGGAAAGAATCCTTGCCCTAACACGACGCCCAGGTTCCCTCGGCAAGCCCATTCGAATTTGGGTGGGTTATATGCCTCAAGATGAAGTCGCCATTTATCAAGGAAATGGAGTCCACGAGGAGGTGTCGCCCGGGTATGATCCTGCGGCGGTAGAAGCCAAACTTTATTCCAAATTGGCTAAAAGGAATGAGAGAAAGAAAGAAAAACGTCAACATGTAATTAATTTAATTTAAAATTTCATTTTCGTTTTTGTTTTCTCAAATTTTCTGTGGAACAACAGAGATGAGATTTAAGAAATTTCTAACAGTTAAATTATACATGGATATCTGATAGTGGCTTAAGAGATTCAAGAAATAAAACATCTTTGATATTGTTAGGTTGTATTTGGACAATGGATTTGAGTATGCACTACTGATTCCGAATTTTTAGTTTCAAACCCATCCCTTATCCTGTGATTGGTTAATAATATGAACTGGCACAGGGTTTTTGAATTAATAGATTTCGAATGAGATGTGTCTAGGCTAATGAATCTGGGTTGGCTTGATTTGAATCCACCAATTTGAAATCCACTCATTGAATGAATATGAAAATCCATCTGTTCAATAACAAAAGCCATGAAGATTATAAACTTATCTTGTCTAATGATATGTTGTTTTGAATCTTGTTTTGTTGTTAGATGCTAGCTTTTTAATGGTTTCGTTAAAGTCTTTTTAGGTTTTTTATACTTGGAGAGGTGAATTCTTTGTTCTAAGTTTGTAGTTTACGTGGATTTTACATATTCAGATTTTGTTGCAACTAGGGAGGAGCTAGTAAAGGAGGCTATTGAACAAGGAACCAAATTGGTACAAGCAGTTGGTGATGCCCTGTTTAATTTATTGTCAACTTAAGATCCAGATGGTCCCACTCTTGCACATCCTAGGCCTCTAGGCAAGTTGGCTTATCGAATGTCCTGCAAATTTAAACCAGACTTCCACGGATCGAAGCGGCTCTGCTATTTCGATACGGTTATCAAAGGTTCCAAATTGCCCTTTACACAAAATATTGCTTTTTAGCTTAATAATTTGCATGAGTAGGATGATATATATCCAAATCCTACAAGGAAAAAATAAAAACACGAGGAGCATAATCGATTGAAAATTTTCGAACTGTTTAAGACCCGGGGCATCATACAAAACATTTTGTTTTTAGTTCATTTAACATGTGGAATAAGGTTACTTTTCATCAATGGTAATTGACACTAGTTTAGATTACAGTAATATTATTTTCACGTTGTCTAATAAATAAAAATATATCACGATTAATAATTTCACTACAAGTGATGACGTGACTTAATATGAGCCCAATTCTGTCTATATCCTATACCAAGGGCCCGTAACATGGCCTGCTAGCAGCCCTGGAATTTGCGGGTCCAAGCGGCTAAGCTATTTTGACACGCTACTGCTTCTAACTTAATCTTGTACAAATAGGATTAAAATGTGATCTACATCCAATCCCTTGAGAAAAATAAAAGAAAAAAAAGGAAGGAAGGGAGAAAGAAAGAGAGTATAATTAATAGATTGAAAAATTCCAAACTTTAATTGATTTGTCAAATGTATCATACAAATCTCAAAATGGTGCCTATACTAACCATTTTGTCCACATTTTCCATTCTTTTCTCTTTCCGTTTCTCTGAGTTGGCTCCTTTTGTCTCACTCTGATTTTATTAATGCATCTGTTTTCATTTATATATTTTCTTCTCGCGAAGCCCTTTGCTTAGCGTCCCATTCAAGGGTTTGTTCTCTTACTCTTCATTCTTGTTCTGCTTATCTAAGGTAAGATAAGTTATCTTATAGATTTTTTATGTCTACGTTTCATTCTGTCACATGGGTGTTATCGAATTTGATATTTTGTATGATTACCAATGTATTTGTTTCTTACAGATATTGTGAATTGACTTCTTGTTATAGCTTTTTTTTTTTCTTGGGTTTTGAAGACGTATGAAATTGGTCACTGGACTCCGTCACCTTTACGTTTTATCGCAGGTTAATATGAACTTGTCTTAGTTCAAGCAAAGTATTCGAATTTCTGAGAGTGTTTTTACAGTTTTATGCTTGTTCTTGTAATATTAATAGGTTATTTATAAATTGGGCTTACTCTACAGATATTTGGATGAAGTTTTGGTGATCATCTTTAGCATTAATTTGGTCTATGGGCAGTAAAATTCAAGAAATTTTATAAATACCAAAATTAACGATAGAATCAGTTTTTATTTAGAGAAAATTTTATATTGAAAGCTCCTCTGCACAAGATGGTGGACATGTAGAACACAAGTGCCATATTGGCTAGACGGGGATTACAAAAGATTGAGCTATTCCGATTAACCTTTTAGGATATAACTGCAAGACTCAGCACAAGGATCTTGTAGGTATATGATCGAAACTCTTTGTCATGACCTCATGAAGCTGATATTCAATCTTCAAAAAACTGGATTCGACTTGCACAAAAGTAATTTTGAACTTGTTTTCAAGTTTGAACTTTGAACTATTCTCTTTCCCTTTTCACATTTTTTAATCTTGATGCTTAATGTTGGCCTCTAATTTTGAATTAAATTTGTAGATTACCTTCTCTCTCTTTATGATTTCCTTGCTTGATACAAGATGATCTTACATTTTCTTCACCTCTAAATTTATGAAGTTTTTAAAATTTTCTTCAGGCAGACTAGTTATTCATTAATTGAATCTGAGTGATACGCCCGAAATTTCTTGGTGTGTGGTTAACAAGACTTTGTAGAAAATGGAGATTACCAATGTTATGGAGTATGAGACCATTGCAAGGGAGAAACTATCAAAGATGGTTTATGACTATTATGCCTCTGGCGCAGAAGATCAATGGACTCTTCAAGAGAATCGAAATGCTTTCTCTAGAATACTGTAATACGTCTCCATCTTTAATTAGCATACAAATGAAGCATCAATATCTTTTCCAATTTCTCCTTTCGTAGATTTATTTTGAGTTTACTCTTCTTTTTAGGTGTTTTCCATCATTTGCCTCTAAAAATTGTGTTCTTTATTTGATGTAGGTTCCGGCCTCGTATTCTAATTGACGTTAGCAACATTGATACAACCACGACTACCTTGGGCTTCAAGATCTCAATGCCTATCATGGTTGCTCCAACAGCTATGCAGAAAATGGCTCACCCTGAAGGTATAGATAACTCTTCTTAAACTCACTGTAAGAGCTGGCTAAGTGATGCAGTTAGCATGCCTGAATTTCTGGGTTCCGGGACAACAAAATTTAAGTAACCTTCAATGGATTTTTGTATTGTGTATTTTCCCATTTGACATCTTAACATGTTGTAGAGATGCAACTCATAATTTATGGATGGAAACACTTCCTGATGTATTTCCTCGAACTGATTTACGTATAAGATGCATTTGACTTGTGAAGTGTGCTTAGGTTCTTTGTGTTTTTGATTGATACCATTGCTCAATTGTTGACATGTAGTGAACCACCTTATCTAAATGTGTAAGCTATCATATATAATACATGTTTATTTATTTAAATTAGTCTTCAATACCCCCTCACATGCAGAACGGATTCATTTTTTATCAAAAGCCTGACACGTATAATTTTTACAAATAGGCGGTGGCGAGATTTAAACCAGCTTTGCTTGCTTAATTACCATATTGAATTGCCTCATCTTAAAGCTTAAGTTGTCACAAAGGGGACATATTAATTTTTTTTTAAACTTAGTCTTTGACAACTTGTTTTACAGAAGTCTTTCTCCTTTGATTGAGATTCTTATTCCTTCTCTGAAACCTAATTTTACATTGTTGCAGGAGAGCTTGCGACAGCTAGAGCAGCATCAGCTGCTGGCACCATCATGGTTTGGATTTCTAGGGACCTTTATTTTTTAACTTTTTTCTACATGCTGTGTTATTTGTAATTGGTTATATCTAGAGATTTAAACATGATTACTATTATTGAGCTACTGATTGATGTATGATTGCATATTACAGACATTATCCTCATGGAGTACTTCCAGCGTTGAAGAGGTTGCCTCAACAGGACCTGGCGTTCGATTTTTCCAACTTTATGTGAGTTTCACTTCAATTTGTTTGTTAATCCAATTGCTATTTGCTTCTCTCGTTGTTTTGGCCGGTAGCAAAAAAAACTTGCAACTGTTTTATCTCATTGCCACTGTATATTAAATGAGAACCTGAATCAAGGATGATTATGATATTTGACTCCATTTTTATAGTTATTATGGTTTTCAAATGCGCGGCTCCTATAAATTTCAGCTGATTACATTTATTTTTTCTTTTAATTAGGTTTACAAAGATAGGAATGTTGTCAAACAGCTTGTGGAAAGGGCAGAAAGGGCTGGTTTCAAGGCAATTGCCCTTACAGTTGATACCCCAAGACTGGGACGAAGAGAAGCTGATATCAAGAACAGGTGATTTTGTGGAGACCAAAACTGGCGATTCAGTTGCTTGCTTGATGTTTTATTTAATTACTAAATTTGCTGATGTAACAGATTCACTTTGCCATCCAACTTGACTTTGAAGAATTTTGAGGGATTGGATCTTGGAAAGATATATAGGGTGAATAAGCTTAAAATTACTTCTTAATAATAATAATTTTTTTTTAATGTATTATCTATTTTAATCACAGTAATATTGGGATGACTGCAGACTGATGACTCTGGACTTGCTTCATATGCTGCTAGCCAAGTTGACCAATCTCTTAGCTGGAAGGTAAAATTGTCGTTGCTCTCTTTGCATTAACTGAACAATGGCATAAAGTGTCAAACGATAATCTTGGGAATTCCTTACAGGATGTGAAGTGGCTCCAGACAATCACTCGATTGCCAATTCTAGTAAAGGGTGTGCTAACTGCCGAGGATGGTAGGCATTGTACCATACAAATGATTGACAGTATTTCCAGTTGCTCAACTCCCTAATAATCTTGTATAATCTACATTATTTTCACATTTTTAGCAAGTCTAGCAGTACAAGCTGGAGCAGCTGGAGTTATTGTGTCAAATCATGGGGCTCGACAACTTGACTATGTCCCTGCTACTATAATGTCATTGGAAGAGGTTTCTTTACTAACTTTCACACTACAGTAATTCTACATAAATTTCCCTAATCTGAAATTTTGGTTTTAACTTGAACATTATTAATAAGTAACAGCTAATTATTTTGATAATTAATTGTGTGACTAAAGTTCTTACAAAAACATCCAACTTATTGCTCAATCTCTATGGATTTTCCATCATCCCTCGTCTCTTATTTCCCATTTTCACATGTTCTTAAAATCGTATCTTGTAATTTTTAATGCATTGTGGTATGAAAACTTGTAGGTTGTGAAAGCAGTACAGGGAAAAGTGCCTGTTTTTCTTGACGGTGGGGTTAGACGTGGAACAGATGTTTTTAAAGCATTGGCCCTTGGAGCATCTGGTGTATTTGTAAGTATACTCTTGCTGAAATGTCGTCTTGGCTAACACACAAGGCATTGGCTTCCAATAAGCAATTTAATGTTTTTTACTTTTTCTTATTTACAAACACCCTATTTTAGAACACCTGAAAATTGTGATCATGTTTGTCCCCCAGCTTGTTGGAATGGTACAAATCTAGGCAGTCACTTTTATGGAACATCAGGTTCAAATGTTAATCATTCTCTGAACACAAAATTTATCGTAATGACAGATTGGAAGGCCAGTTGTGTTCTCGTTAGCCGCTGATGGTGAGGCAGGTGTAAGGAAGGTACTTCAGATGCTTCACGATGAGCTTGAGCTGACCATGGCTTTGAGTGGATGTCGTTCCATCAAGGAGATCACCCGTGGCCATATAGTGACTCCGTGGGATAACCCCCATGTTACACCTAGGCTGTAGATTTCTTATCAAGTATTGGCATTGTCACATCTATTATGTAGACCCATCGGAATAATGTACTGGGAATCTATCTTCTCTCTACTTTTTGTCTGATAAATCTCAAGTCTAAATACTTAAAAATCCTACATTAAGATTATGCGTCATGACTAGTCTAACTTAGACATTCCAGCATCACTTTGGTCACCGAACATTCTTTTGTTACAGTTTATATCCCAGGATTGCGACAAAGAGAAGCTGATATCAGGAACAGGTTATCTGCAGAGTCTAAATCTGGCGATTGAATTGATTAATTGATGTTTTTATTCAACTACTAAATTTGCTGATATAGCAGATTCACTAAATCTGCCATCCAACTTGACTTTGAAGAATTTCGAGATTGATCTTGAAAAGATGCTTAGATAGTGTGAATAAACTCAAAATTACGTTACAAATAATATGATTATCTAATTGGAATCGAAGTAACATATTGTGATGACTGCAGACCAGTGATTCTTTGACTTGTTTCATATGTTGCTTGCCAAGTCGACCGATCTCCTTTGTGATGTGATATACTGTTCATATCATTTTTCCGATGCCTTATTATAGAAAACCTGAAATTTGAGCCCATTTTCCTTGCCAACTTGTTACTGTTGAGAATAGGGAAGTTAACATTAAAAAAAAAAAAAAAAAATTTCTTATGACGACAAATATTTCATGTGTAGGATTTTATTTCTTTTTGTATTTGACAAAAACACATAATTGTAATAACAAGAAATCAAAGAAACACACACACACACACTGATTTTACACACAGGTATTATAAACTCGAAACAATTGATGATATCAAAGAATCAATCGCTTTTGAGCTCAGAACATTGTACTCTTTTGTACAACAGAAAATACCACAGAACCTTAACCCTCAAATGGACCAAGGCACACACCACTGATGTCAACCCTACCCTTCTAATCGAAAAATCACATAGCCTCTATATTCACAAATAACCACACCAAAACCAGAGCTTTTGTAAATTACACAAAGACGAAAAGAATGGGAAGAGACTCTGAGAGAGAAATTCCAGAAGCCTCTACGGAGATCAAATGAAAAAATCAATCAGGGCAACCACTCAGGTCGGTTATGTACAACCCATCATCACCGTTGATTTCAAATGGGTGATCGAACGGTCCAGAGTAAGACATGTTATAATCGTATATTGGGCTCATGTTTGGGCCTCTTCATTTTTTGTAAGGGAAGAATTCAAAAGTCAGGTGTTAACTTTGACACAATTCATGTTTCAGGTGTCAAGTTTCAAAATGCAAAATTCAGGTATTTATTTACTAATTAAAAATATTTTTATTAATTAATTATTAAATAATATAATTAACTCACCACACCTCCACCACCTCCTACCGTTCCGGGGACTATTCCGACGACCGTTCCGACCACCACTCTTCTCCGACGATTGTTCCGGCGACAGCTCCGATTTCGGCAATTATTCCGACGGTCACAGTTCAAAAACTTTATAGGTCACAATTAAATCGTTAGTCACAGATTTCAAAATTAGTTGGTCACAGATCAAAATTATAGGTAACGCAGTCACATATTTCCAAATTCATTGGCCACAGATTTTTTACGGTTGGTCACATATCAAATTTTATAGGTCACACAGTCACATATTTCCAAATTAATTAGTCACAGATTTTTTACGGTCAAAGATTATATAATTTCTAGGTCACGGATAAAAAAATGGTTGGTCACAGATCATATTTTTAGTCACGAAACCAAAATTACAAACACTCTTCATCCCGTCGTCATTGCCCAACCACCACCGTCGCCAACCACAGCACACACACTCACAGACCCACATCACATACACTGTAACCACAACAACCACCACAGTCACAACCAACAACCACCCCAACTTCACACAACACACACGGTCGCAACCAACACACAACCACCACAACCACACACCCACAGACCATCCACCAACCAATACCAGATCCACCTAACACCATAGACCATCCACAACCACACACACCAACACACTACAGCCACAACCGACCAACGCACCACACCACAGCCACGATCGAATCACAGCAGCAGCTGAGGCGCTGCGTCGGGAATCGCAGCAGCAATTACAAATCGCTGCTGTGATTCCCAGCAGCAGCGCCTCGCAGCGCTGCTGCGACTGCTGTTGTGAATCGCAACAGCGATTCGCATCGCTGCTGTGATTTACAGCAGCGCCTGGCGCGACGGTAGTGGCGGCGGAAGACAAGGGAGAAGGAGAAGAGAAATGGTGGGAGAGAGAGAGAGAGAGAGAGAGATTAGGGTTTGGAAAGATTTAGGTATATAAAATAAAATACCTGATTTTTGAACAATTAAACTTTCACCCTAATTTTTGAATTGGTGTAAACTTTACCCCTGATTTTTGTAATTTTCTCTTTTTGTAATCAGGTAATGGATCGGAAACTAAATGGGTCGAGCCCATATTTCATCATTGCTGAATGGACTGGACCCTTTTTGCAGGCCCAACAATGATAATTTTGTTTTAACCCCTGTTTGAGCCATATATTTGTAAGAAAATGTGTTTTGGAATAGTAATTTTTTGTAGAATGTGTGGTCAAAAATAAGAAAATGTTTTCAGTTTATGTGTAGAATTATTTTATGGAAGAATGTGCGGTTGAAAATTAGTTTTGAAAAAATGGGGACCAAACATAGGTTTAATAAAAAAAAACGTGCTTTAAAGATGATCATTATAGTGTGTTTTTTTTTTAAAAAAAAATCTCTTGCAGTCGTTTACTTTATTTCACCTTCAAGCCGACCATTCTCCGATATTCTTCAAGAACTATAAAATTATTATTATTATAATGTGTGTGTGAGAGAGAGAGAGAGCGCGCGCGCAATAAACAACCATGCTTAAGAAACATATATATATTTTGTAATGAAAAAGTCTCAGAAAATGAACTTTTTTTTCTTTTATTCAAACACTGACACGTGTCTAATACACATGACTGCTTTGTTGGCATGTCTTTCTCCAATTTAATTACTGACAATCATTATTTCAAAAAAATTTAATTTTTAGTTTCATTTTCAATCACTTTTACACAATAAAATATGTTGCACATAAATTCAAAAAATTCCCCTACATTTTAATCATATATCTATAATATATTAAATATCATATCAAGTGTGAATCATTTTTTGGACAATTCTAGCCGTACTACAATTCAATTATTTCAATAATATATTACTTTTCGTTTTTCAATATTTATTTAACTTGTTTAACCATTTCGTTACATAAATGTATATGTACATTTGACAAATTCATTTCACCTGTATATTTTCATTAATGTATGAATTTCCTATGATTAATTCTCAATTAATTAACATTAAAATTTGCATTCATTTAATTAAAATTCACCTTTATTTATGCATTTAATTTTATTAATTCTAATTATAAGTTAATTAGAATTTCACATTGAAAATTACATTTCATTATTCACGTTCATGTATGCTATTTAATATCTAGTTTTACTTAATTAGAAATTAAATAAATAATTTAATATTCATTATCGCGTATATATTCACTAGTATTAATTCTAGATTAATTAATATTCACGCATATTCAAATATTACTTTTATAGCACTTATAAAGCATTTCATAATAACGTTCAACATTGACTAGTTCTCCAAAAAATCACGATTCAAAACATCATATATTTTTTTTGTTTAATAATGACCATCAAATAGGAGCTAATTTTACTAAAATTCACAATAAATTATAACTCTTATATTTTAGCTCAATTTTCTTTTGAAGCCACTAAAGGGACTTGGTTAGACTCAATTAAATTAATCTCCAATAAATTAATCTCGATTCGATCAATTGTTGATAGATCAAAATAATTTATTAATCACATTCTATTCTACTAAAAGAACTAGAGTGCACTCTCAATCTAGGTGAAATTACCGAAGTTGTATGATTAAGATTATATCCCTTGACTTATCGTCAGGGGCGGACACAGGGGGGTCCTGGGGGGCACGTGCCCCCCTAACTTTTGAGTTTTTTTTTTTTTCGTGTTTGGTATCGATTGAAATCTAAATTTTAATCTAAATCAAAGTTTACAATAAATATTAATAATATATTTCATAGAATCCATAGATGTTTTAACTTTTATCAAAATTTACTACAAATTTGATTTTAATTTCCACCGAACAGGGGCAAAATCATAATAAATTGAATTTCGATAACATGCTAATTTTAAAAATTTACCGACGATTGTATGCTAATCAAATCTACAAATTGTTTATGTAATCTCAAAGCTTATTTCGATAACTACATTATGGGTATATCGAATAGTCCAAATAGATATCGAAAATAGTTAAAAATATGTTAAACGTAAGTCTTAAAGAAAAACGTCCAATTCGCATTTTTTCAAAAAAAAAAAATCAATTATTTCATTAAAATTTACTATTTTTGCGATACATTTCAATGTAATTTTCATCATTTATTAGGAAACTTTATATGGAACATGACATAAATTTTTTTTTGAAATTTTACATCCGAAAAAGTCATATCCCATGTAAATTTTCGGATGCAAAATTATATGGGATAGAATTTTTTTTTTACGTAAATTTTCGAGTGGAAAATTTATCCCAACTTCTTCGCAAGTTCGAGTGTGCCCCCCTAACAAAAATCTTCTGCGTCCGCCCCTTCTTATCGTTCTTATATATTATCTCATCAATCATCTTGAATATTTGGAAGACTAAATTGACCAAAATGTCCTTTTCGAAATATTTGTAAATTATAAAATCTTATTTTCTATTTGACAGTACCATGTGATCATATCACAATATTAATTATACATATTCAATATTGAATTACTGAGCTCAAATTATTTGTACACTAGAGAATCTATTGAGGTCATGATCATGCCTATTAAAGTTATGTGACAGATTCCTTATTGTAAATATATGTGCCCGTTAGTTCACTTTAATTTTCAATGCACCGAGATATTGATCAGCAATTTGATCTTCAATTATTGATACAATAAAGAACTTCCAAGTTAATAATCAAAGTTCATTACTTGCTCAGAGTTAAGGTCTCAGGTACAATAATCAAGCAAAATTAAATTTGTGTGATCAATATCACAAATTAAATTTCACATGGTCTGGTCCAATATATTCAATATGTACACTCAATCTTGCTAAAAAATCAAAGACGAAATTTAATAAAATTGAGATGATCTTATAAAAATAATGTGTCCGTCTTTATTTACTGATCGTTTTGTAGATTGAATTATAAATTGAGTCTTTCAACACTGAGTAACTTAAGCACTCAATTTATAATATTAAAACGAATTATGAACAAATGCAATCTCAACTTAATACAGTAATTTATCAAATAAAATTATTCACATGAACAGTTTAAATTCGTGTCAAAATCACTTCATATTTAAAACTTAATCACCTAATTATCATCGGAATGAGTTAGGAATTATTTTTCCAAGTGCTTCATTAAATCTTGATAACTTAGTTATCCCCTTGAATCAAGATCTTAGGATCTCCAGTCAACAAGGTAGTGTTATCATTGCAAATATTCTTACATAGTAAGCTTTAGTCTCATTCCTTTCTATAGGCAACATGCTTAATATCTTGGTAAACCTTTTGTAAGAAGATCCACCATATTTTCCTTTGATTTCACATAATCTATGGAGGTAATACCATTTGAGATCAGTTGCTTCATGATATTGTGTCGTATTGTGTCTACAATACCTTATGTCTAGATTAAACATTATACATGTTGCTTTGAAACTATCAAAATGTATACTTATCAACATTGCATGCATCATCTCTTTAAAAGTTCGGTTTTTACATTCAACGACACCATTTGATTGTGGTGTGTAAGTTGTCATTGTTTGATGAATGATTTCATACTCGGAACATTATTTTTCAAATGATGCCCCTTATTCTCCACCTCTATTACTATTAATATTTTTTATTCGTTTACCAAGTTGATTATTAATTTTCATTTTATATTGTTTGAATACATCTAAGGCTTCGTCTTTGCTTTGTAGTAGAAAGATATAACAATACTTTGTACATTCATCAATGAAAGTTATAAAGTATTTCTTATCATCTTAGTTTGAACAAATTTTAAATCATATATATCTCTATGTATTAATTCTAAAGGTGTCATGTTCCTTTAAACAGAGTGAAAATGTGTTTTTGCCAACTTTGCTTCAACCAATACTTCACATTTATGATTATGATCAATTTTAAGTGTCAGAATAAAACTTTGATTCACAAGTTTGAGCATATATTTGTAATTAACGTGTCCTAATCGACTATGCCATAACACGACAACATGGGCATATAAACAAAATTGGAATTTTTATTCATAATGCTTTTTGATACAATTTTAAGGACATTCATTTTGAACATTCCTTCATTGAAATAACCTTTACCAACGTATTTATCATTTTTGGTAAGTATGAACTTATCCGATACAAATAAAAGTTTAAATTCATTATTGCTAAGTAAAGACCTCGAAATCAGTTTTTTATGAATGTCTGGCACATGGAAGACATTATTGAGGAATAGTTTTTTCCCGAAAGTCCTTTTCGATGTGATCTTTCCAAGTCCTTCTACCATCGAACTTACAGAGTTTTCCATAAACAATTGTTCTTCTTTCAATTCATGATAGTTTGAGAACATGATCTTATCTACATAAATATAATGGGTAGCATCGATGTCGACCACCAATTCCTTAGGTTACCAACTATGTTGCATTCAGAAACAACTGTGGATAGACTCATCTCTTGAACTCCTTCAGATAGAGTGTCTCTTTCAACCACATTTGCTTGTGCAGCGTTCTTCGATTTTCAACATTCGTTTGAACGACATCCGGCTTTTCCACAATTGTAACAGTTGTCTTGAAACTACTTGGCATTCTTGGAGTTGTCTTTTGTTGGTGCATCACTGGAGATCTTCTCTTCTAGTTGATGATCTTCGAACCAGTTTCAACAAAATTTGCTCCTAGTTGGACAATAAGTTTTCTTTTATTGTTCTATTGTTTTCTTCATTCCTCAAACGGACTATCAATTCTTCCAAGTTCATCTCCTTGCTTTTGTACTTGAGATAATTCTTGAAATCTCTCCACAGAGAAGAAAGTTTCTCAATGATGGCTACAACTTAAAAGAATTTACTCAATTACATATTTTCTGCATATATGTCATGAAATAGAGTTTAAAATTCTTGTACTTGACATATCATGGTTTTGGAGTCTACCATTTGTAGTCCAAAAACTTGTTGACAATGCACTTCTTTGTTCTGGCATACACGATCTTGTACTTCTTCAATAAATCCAATATATCATTGGCCAAGTCCATCAAACAATATACTTCATATAGTGTATTATCCAAACCATTTAGTATATAGTTTTTGTAAAGGAAATCCGAGTACTTCCAAGCATTTAAGGAAATAATTGATTTTCTTCTTCTTGTACTGCAATAAGCCGGAACCACATGGTTCGTACCATTAGTTGTTTGGCTATAAGTAGTCTCAATGGTATTCATTTCTATTATACAAATAGAAGTTCAACGCAGAAATGACTAGAAGGAATAGCATACGAAGGCTTATTCCAAAGATGAAAAAAAATGAAATGTTTTTCAACAAATAACCACAGAATTTTTGTCTTAAGATTGTTGGCTAATTATATAGTCAAATAGTTGTTTGTAATTGATAAAATGAATGGTAAAGTTTAATCTGTAGGAGTGTAGTTAAACTTAATATTGAATAGAAAAATAAGAGAAATGAAGGAGAGTGAAAGGCGAAAGAGACTCCAAGGCAAGTGATACACACTTTATCCTTAAGACAAAATTGTCCTACAGTGGTGCTAACGGATTACACACTTGTCTCCCTAGATACAACAGATATAACTTGTGGTAGAAGCACTTCAAACCATAAATAACAGCAAATTCGAACAATTTTTCTTCTCTTTACAAGAAAATAATTTTTGAAATGATTTTTTTGGAGAGACTTTGCAAGAGATTTTGATGCAAGACTCAATGCAAAGGATATGAGATGCATAATGAATGTCTAATTGATCCTATTTATAGAAGATAAGATATTGTAATTGAAGAGACACGACCCAAAATTTAACAACATTCACAAAGGGAAGCATTCATTGTTGTCGCTAGCCTACCTCTCGCTCGAGTATCAATGACACATTTTCAACAAAAAACTTTTTGCCCGCCTACAACTAGCCTGCCGCTTAAGCAACAGGTTTGGCGCTAGCTAAACGCTAGCCTGCCGCTCGAGCAACAATATTACCTCTTTTCCTCCTCGTTTTTCTTTTAGTTTTGCAGCGCATATTTTCATTCATCCAGAATTGATTTTGAGATTCCAAATACGACGATCTACTCGATGAGTAGAATAAGTTAGTTCATTTATTTTTATAGTTTGACCATCAGATCAAATCTGAATAATTGACACAAGTCATTTTTCAAGTTTTATACTGCATCAAATTTTCAATCTTTACACCAAATTCCAACAATGTTTCACAGTGAATTTGAGCTGGCTATGGCTTCGAGTGGTTGTCACTCGATCAAATACAATTGTTCGTCAGGTGGGAATTAAAATTAAATTTTTAATTTAGGTAAAAGTTAACAATTAAATTTAATAACATGTTTCATAGGATTTACAATTTTTTAGCCACACATTTCACCAAATCAAATTTTATCCCAATCTACCTTATTTTAATCCCCACCAAACAGTGACAATGATTCTGTCGATCAACCTCGTGTTGCATCCAGGCTGCAGATTAGTCTTTTCAACAAGGAAAAAGCCAAATGGCATGGGCCCAGCCGAGTAGCAGAATCCTTTCAAGATCCTGCACTTATTATGTACATTGGTTGCATATCTCAGACCCATGATATGACAAAACATTATTGTTATTATTATTCCATAATAATGATAATATCTTTTTTAAGTCTAACGCTACACTTAGTCCATGTTTGATTTAGTTAAAAAGTTGATAAAATTTTTATTTTATCTATATATTTTATGAGATTTATAATTTTTATCAAACTTTTCAATCAAATATCTATTTTCTATTTGGTGGAGATTAAAATCAGATTTTTAGTACATTTTAATAAAATTGATTAAATGTGTTATTAAGAAATTATGAATCCCATGAAATATGTGATTAAAATTAAGTAATGACTTTGACTTAAATTAAAATATTTACCAAACAGATATTTAATCGACTTTTATTAAAATAAATTTGATTTTTAACAAACATAAATCTATCACTTTTTTCATGGATTTAGCAACTGAAATAATAATATTTAGCACCAGTCCAGATAACTACAATTAATATGTTAAATTAAATCAATCATGTTACATTGTATTTAAGTGAGTCTATTATTTAATATCATGTAGTTACAACATAAATTGATATTTAACACTAGTGATGCCGAATAACATTATCTATAATGAAATGGTCATCTCATTTAAGTTGTCTATCGAACAAATAAATTTTATTTCGGTTACCAATAAAAAGTTGTACACTTTTATTAATTCATTGTCATGTAAAATTAGGCCACATATCAAAGTTCAAACTATTAAAGATGGATGACAGTGGATTAGTTGGGCTATCACTTGAGCTTCAATAAAATTTGGATTAGTTGGGGGTGGGGGTCGGGGTAGGGTTGGCAGAGAGTCGTAGTCATGACCTTAAATATGGATCCAGCTGTGGTAAGGAAAATGCTATTCGTACCTTCCATTAAGGTTGAAATTGCATGAGGTATAAAAACATCGTGCCATGAATTTTATTATTTTAAATGAAAAAGTCTACTTGTACATCAACTGTTGTACATCGGGGTGGGACCCACTGCATAAAATATTTTTTTATTTAAGCGGGTCCCATCTCCATGTGAGGGGGGTGTACACCTCGATGTACACTCCGATGTACCGGTAGCAAAACCGATTTTAAATAGGGTTATACTACATGTAAATAATTTTTTACCTAATCGTTTACACTTCACTCACATTAGGAAGTGAAGACCATGAGTTGTCATTTTAAAACACACACGGGACCCACACACATTGTGAGGGGGGTACACCATTCGATAACCCCCCATTATGTACAAGGGGACTTTCCCTTTTAAATATTATTGAAATCAAGTGTAAAAAAGTGTGCAACATCACACACGTTAAAAAAACCGTAACTTAATGTCACTATAGCGGGACAGTAAAAAAGCTACTATAATACGGCAAACATTTCAAATGTAATTAAATAAATAATAAGTTTTTATCTACTTTGATTTAATGGAGTTACATTATATTTTGAGCATGCGTATATAGTATCTTTGATTGATGAGTGGATTATAAAATAGAATGGTTAGTACCAAAGACACTATTTTATATGTTGATTGAGAAATTAATTGTTCAAAATCGTAGAATAAGATGTTGACACTCTGTTAGGTAAAAAGTGTAAAAGTTGCCACTCTATAAATTTGGAGTATGTGGTTTTAGTTGATCATGGTGAAATGATCTTGAGAGTACTCACTCTAGTACACTTGGTATATCAAAAAGTGTATTGACCTTGATCAATTTGTGTAAGATTTTAATTCTAATTATGCAAGTAAATTATAGAAAGGTCGAAGTGGTGTTTTATTCTCTTTAGCAAGATTGTGCATTATCCGTGAACTCGAGTTCTTTGATGTGTCAATAGTGAGATTGTTAGGCAATTTGTTGTTAAACGACCTTCCTGGGCGATGATGAAAGTCTCGTTTGTTTTACCCAGTTGGTGTCAGCCTATTGACTGAATTTCGATACCACAGTTACTTGAATTTTCCACGTAACCTACTTGGGCCATTCGAAGCAAATTAATTGAATTAGAGTTGTTCATGACCCAACCCAAAAAAATCGGATGACTCTTTTAAGGTGTTATATTCTCTTATTGGGCCTATCTTGTGACCTAATAGACTATACCTAAACCTAATCTAACCATTACCATTGGAACGTGTGAAAGTGATTGAGGCGCCTCTTGTTAAAGAAAAATAGATTTCTCCTTTTTGGCTTTGTGCTTTCCTTTGAGTGATGTGTTCTTTCTCCTCCTTTGTGGATTTATGTATTTTAGGTCTTGATCCTTTACACCTTGTCAAGCTCTTTGTGGGCTAGAGAAGAAAAGCAACCGGTTAGAGGAGAAGGTGCTGGTTAGTGATAGTTTGGTAACTATGGTGATCGATCGAGACTTAGCCCCATATTTCTTGGTGCACTGGTGGTGATTTCTTCCTCACAGAGATATAATTATCGAGTCAAATATCTTGGTATTTTAGGAATCAAAAGTAACATTATTCACGTTCAGAATCTTGCTGATTGAAAGGGTGAAAAAGGCCGCTTAAGTATTTTTTGACCAGTTTTAATTTGAGCTTAGTATTTGATAATGGTCAAACTATTAACTGAAATTTAATCGCAATAAAACCCATTAAACGAAATATTACATTAAGTGAGAAAATAATGACCATCGGTAAAATAGTCGGTCTAGCTCAACACTAATTATTTTTGGATTCTTGGTCAGATCTTTGGGCTTGCTCAAGGATTCGAGGCAAGTTTAAGAAAGTCTAGAAGCTCAAAATTATTCATCGAGTTAGAATCCATATAACGCGGAAGAAATTAATCACATGGTAGGTTTTCGTTATAAATGCATACCTTACATGCAGTAACTAGAAAACCTTGTCACGATTAAATGATCTTTTTTCGTTTTTCACTTTTTTGAGGACTAGATCTCTAATAGGTAGACGATTGATGGGAGAGAGGAAGATCATTAGAGAGAGGAAATCAAACTGAATATTATTACTGAGTTGAAACGGTACAATGGTTTAGGATAGAGAGTCGAACATGACTTTGTGCGTGCATTGAGACTAAATAGAAAAATCGCTAAACCGCAAATGAAATCGAACTCATTGAGTTTAGATTCATATGTACACATCAACGTTTCAATTTTGAATCAAATCAAAGTAATTCACAGTACACACATACCAAACTCATCAAGCCATAACCCACCACCATATGTCTGCCCATAATTGTACATCTCAATTATTTCTTGGATAACCACAAGTTGGCTGCCCACCTCAATTCAGCAGCCCCTACTTTATAATAATAATAATAATAATAATAATAATAATAATAAAGGATTTGAAATATTTTATTTTATGTAACGAGTATTCATTAATTTGCATCTTACTTAGCTTATTTTATTGAACATATAGTCTCCATTTTAGTCTTGAATATGTATGTAAAAATTGTCGCATGCATTTTATATTTTGGAGATCAAGCTTCTGGCTGGATTCTAACTTTTCCTTATCTTTTGGTTTACATTTGAAAATTTTTTAGAGCGACCATTTTTCCTTAATATTTGTAAGTTTGGTACCGATTTAAGTTCATTTGTTCCTGGATGTGGTGAGGAAAAAGATGTTCCATACATTTTAATTTATTATATAATGTAAAAAATTAATGTTACTAATGTTGTCGACTAGTCGTTATGAAAATCATGGTTTGAAACTAATCTGAACAGCAAAAAAAAAAAAAATGTTTTTGTTTTGCTTTGTTTGAAAAATGAAATGATTTGGTTCGATTTGAAAAAAATTCCAAACCTTTTAAATGGTTTGATTTAAAAATTGGTCAAAAAACTATTTAAATCGAACGTCAATCACCCCTGACTTAGACATAAGATGCAATAATGGCCACAAAACGCTATGGGTGATTTGATTTGAAAAATTTCGCCGATTCGTATTGTTTTAAATAAATTATAATTTTTCAATATTCTTATAATTTACTAAAATAACAAATCTAAAATCCTAATGAGAAAAACAAAAAAAATCTATGAAATATGATTAAATATGCACTTATTTCAATTCGTTGCAAAATATACTAGACAATTTAAAACAACTTATATTCCATTACATCTAAAATTTAAGAGTGATGTTATTTGTAGTGAAAATTACCAGTAATCACCCTACGTAGCATACATGTGATTGTTTGTGATTTGATGTATTAATGTGGTAATTTTTTATTGGCTCATGTATCAAATCACAAATCGTCATACGTATGTCACTTAGGGCGACTACATGTAATCTTTACCGTGAGTTTTTCCCATCATTCCATTCAAATCAATCCAAATTCGTTTACAATGTTCCATGCTACATATCATTTAAACATGAAGAAATGTGCTTAGGAAAACATTTACATAATTCCCTTCTTCTCTTAATCAATAAACAAATTCTCCAAATTGCTCATCTCATTAATTGGCATGATTATCGTCTATCGATGATAGGGCATAGCTTGAACTCGACTCTTTCTCTTATTGAGGAACCTTTGCAATGATCTCCTCATACAAAAACTAGTCGGACTATGCAGTGGCGACTGAAGCAACGGTGAACATGGATCTGAGCCAGGCGACCATTCACTCGTCCGCTCCTCCATCTCTTGTCTTGCAAGCAATATCATCTCTCGAGCCTACATTAATTTCCAAAAAAAATAATTAACACTAGGATAAAGTTTGATGTTCAAGAATGGTAATTAAATATTTAATGAACCATTTAATCATTATCCACAAAAAAGTCGAATCAACAAGTGATACGATCTCAGTAGAACATGTTAGAAAACTGCGGTGGAGCGTACCTGAAGCTCTGTAACGTTACAAACAGCAACTTTTCCATTGTAGAAAATGGTTAGTTGTTGGTTCTGCTTTTCATTTGGACTCTCATTCACCATATTCAACCTTCAATAACACAGTAATAAAAAATGAGCCAAACTGTAATCTTATAAGTTTTTCAGTGTAGGTATATGTGCAGAGAGGGAGAGACTTACATTGGATCAAAGCTAGCATTGTGATGGAAAGATGCAGAAGGTGTTACGAGCCTTAGCTCCAAATTACAGTTTCTCTTCATTTTTTCCTGTATATAAATACTATGCTGATGCAGAAAGAGAAAGAGAGAGGAGATAGATCTAGAGAGAGAAAGTAGGTTAATCAAGACTGAAACTATGAAGTTGAGAGAGTGATGAAAACCCATATGGAATTTATATACAGAAGTGGAATTGGTGATGATGAACTGGCGGTTTTGAGGATAATAACAATTCAAACACGAAAGAAACGCAGAATGGACAATCTAGAAATGTTACACAGGGACGAGAATGTGAAGAAATAATAAAATGCACATGTAAAATGAGATTTCTGTGTTTTTGTATCCACTAGTCATATATTTCATTCATTTGAATAAGTCGGCCACGTGTTTCTTTTTCTTTATTTTCTTATTTTTGAAATTTCGAATATACCTTGGCTAACCATGGTTTTCTCTAGTAACACGTTTCAAAAACTTTAATCTGGTTATTTATATTGTCAAAAAGCAAACTTTTTTTTTTTTTTTTTTGTCAAAAATTGTATTGCAAGATTTAAATTCATGACTTTTTTAAACTATTAATGATTAAAGCAGTTTATTCAATACTTAAATATTTATTTTTCACACATTTAACCCCTGCTTGGTAGAGGTTAAAATCAAGTTTTTATTAGATTTTAATATAAATTGATGAAATATACAGTTGAAAAATAGTGGTTTTCATGAAATGTGTGATTAAAATTAATTATTAATTTTGATTTCTTAATTTTAATTTCTACCAAATAGGAACTTAAAGTAATACCTACATGTTAATGAATAATTAGTTAGCTAATGTGAGCCTAAAGTAGAAGTTAGGCGTCTCTTAAAAATGAATATTACGAATTTAGCCAATGGAGTATCCATGCTATAGTACTATCGTTAAGTTATTTGTTTGTTTGTTTAGTCCCTGTTTGATATAGATTTTTTTAAAAATAAATTTCACAAAATTTAGCCAATGGAGTATCCGTGCTATAGTATTATCGTTAAGTTATTTGTTTGTTTGTTTAGTCCCTGTTTGATATAGATTTTTTTAAAAATAAATTTTGTGAAAAGTGATATTTTTAAATAATGTATAGTTAAAAAGTAAAATAAACAAGAAATGTGAATCGACGTCCAAAATTATTTTATTGAGAAAGCTTAGTAATCGTGATGTGTGGTTGAATAACCTTTATGAAAAAATAAAAATAAAAATCAATGTGCACAATAATACCTGTCATCCATCTTATTGATAGTTTTTCACACCCCTCTTCTTTGATTCAAACCTTCCACCGTTTTTAGGAGGATAGACTATGTAATTAATTGTGTTTGATTGATATAATTTTTTACCTGAAAAATGTTGAAAGTTTGGTATTCGTTGGACTTCGTTTTTCATGAAAATTGTCCATTAAAGTGATAATTTTTTCTACAATTGAGTCTAGAATTTGTTTCAATTGCCAAAAAGAAAAAACAATTACCATACTAAATATCATTCGTTCGTCTTTGTTTTGCATAGAAATTCTCAATAAAAGTGAATTTTTTTTTTACAATACTTGATAGAATTTGTTCTCATTGTTAAAAAAAAAAAAAGTAGGAAAATGAAAAACCACCAAAACCAAAAGAAAAGTAATTCCATGAATTCAAGTAAAACAGACGTGTGAAGGCCTCAGGTGGGAAAACAATTCCTAGGAAAACTAATGTCATCAAACACCACAATTTGGGGAAAATAGAAAACATTTTCCTTCTTCCATGGAATTCCTTGGCTATCAAACACATCCTAAAAGTTTTGCTACATGTACAATCAAACGTACACTGCACAAATAGAATAATCCCAAATAGTATGCTACAAGTCACAAATTCCTTGAGTTTATTATTATTTTAATTTTTCTTCAAAATATAATTAAGCCCATATTATATAACTGGACGAATTTTTATTGTTGGGATTGTTGAAAAAGATGATAGATTTGAATGATGGCTTTAAATCCAAAAAATCAACTTACCAATATTACCAAAAATTAGATTGAGTAATGGTAATGATATGATTGAAAAACACCAAATGAAAAGAACACCAAAAGAAATGTATACAAAGTTAAGGTAAGAGTGGAACTATTTATCCTTAAGTCAAATTTGTCCCGCAACGACGCTTACAGATAATGGAAATCGACTATCAAGATACAACAACAATCTTCTTGTATTAGCAGCACTTCAAAGCACAAGAACAACGAATAGAAGATTGGTTTTTGTACTCCTTATTAAAAATGGAAAAATAGCTTTTTATGTAGAATTTTTGCTAGGAAAAGATGAATTTAATGTTATGTCATGATTACATATCATTGAGATGAACAAGTGAACATTTCAGGGGTCTAATATATAAAGGAGAAAATGCTGTGAGTGAAGTGTCGCGCCCAAAACTTAACAACATTTACCAAAGGTAGCAACTTTTGTTGTCGCTAGCCTGTCGCATTTGCGTCACTCGAATGTTAGAAAGAGAGACTCTATCGTTCACTTGTCGCTCGAGCGATAGCCTCCTTGCTCAAGCGCTAGGAGAGTAACGAATTTGGATAAATTTTCTGCCAGTTTTCTCTTTTCTTCAAACTTTAGACCGTAATTTCTCATTCATCCGGAATTAGTTTGTAGATTCCAAATATATCACAACGATCTACTCAACGAGTAAAACAAGTTAGTCTATTTATTTTCATAATTTGAGAATCGAATCAAGTCCGAATATTTAGTCTAAATTGACACAAAAGTCATTCTTTCATGATTTAGTACTTAACCAATTCCAACAGGGATTTCATCTTATTGAACTCAACTGTATCAGGTTGGACATTGTCATAAAGATTAAGGGTGTAGCGATCGAGAATTTTAAATAATATAAAATTATTTTTCTTGAAAAACGTGTCGCTAAATTTTAACTCCAAACATTAAAATGAAAACGTGTTCGTCTAGCCGTTGTAAAACAAATTTAAAACTATTTCAAGTCGAGTCCAATCTCGAATAATTTTAAAATATCAAAATTTTTTTTTTTTGGTTTAAATCTAAATTTTAATAATTTCAAGTACAATATTTTATTATTTAGGGTCCAAAATTTTAATAGCCCGAATTTGGATTATTTAGTCCAATTCACTCAAACCCAATTTAAAAATATTTACATCCCAACTTTCTGACCCATTTAAGCTCTTAGGGAATTGTGCCCTAAATTATTACTTTTCAAATATCACTCATTTCCTCCCCCCTTCCTCACATTTCACAGCAGCCATTTTAGGTAATAAAGAAAAAATCTCACACCTCCAAGCAACCATTTTTGGTAAGAATCTCCACCTCCCTCAAATTTGGAAACCATGTTGATGCTAGAACATCAATTTCTAGCACCAACAACATCAAATTTGGAGACCAAATGTTGAGGCTAGAACATCAATTTCCAACACCAACACCAACACCACCACCTCAAAACCACCAAGCTCACTCACGAGACCAACACCACCAACAACACCTCTCCCCAAACCACCAACAGCACTACCTCACTTCACTACCAACACCACCAACTCAAACCACCAAGGTCAATGCTCAAGCTACTGCTGACCACCATCAACCGAACCACCACTGCCCCAAACCTAGTCACGCCACCGACCACCCATCCCAGTCGAATCAAACCACTGCAGCCCACAGCCGGCCCTCACCACTGCCCCAAACCAACTCTAAACCATCCAGCCACCATTCCACCAAAAAAAAAATCAACACCAATCTCACCACCATCGCCAATTCCTCTAAGCCTTCCACTCCTTCGACCCGTAAGCCAACCACCTAGCCACCTCCACCTATGCACCGGCGCTACCACGCGACAGTGGCGTGAAACCCACCGCCTGGCCGGTGGCGAATCAAAGAGAGGGCTGCTCCTCTCTCCGTCCCGGCTCTCGCTCTCTCTGAAAATGAGAGAAAGAGAGAGAGATGTTGAATTGTTTTTATTTTATTTTATTTATTGTTTATTTTAATTTTTGAAAATTACCCCTTAAGCCCTAAGTTTTAAAAGTTGTTTATTTCGGTCCCAAAGTTTCTTTTATAAATAAAACATGCCCTGAAGTTCCTGTTTCACACAGTCAGTCCATTTATTCTGAAAACGACTATTTCAGTCCTTAAACTTTTCAAGTTTCAGTTTTAATAAATTTTGAATTAAGTCCCTAAGTTTTATCTTATCATTTTAAAACTTTAAAATCTCGATATACTAATTCAATGCTTATTTCCTATTTTGGCTAGACGAAACGTATGGAGATTAAGAGCTTGAAGTTACTTCTCGCTCCACTTTTTACGTGACTCGAGATAGATTGAGGTAGACTCGTCCCCATTAATTAGTTTAAATTATAATTGCATGTATTATGTGACTTTATGTGATTTATATGCTTTAATTGCATAAGATGAGAATACCTCTTTTGAGATAAATGATGTTGTTACGTTTGTCGTAATTTATATGCTTTAATGCATGAAAAGAGACGAGAATATCTCTTATGAGATAAGATGATGTTATGCATAACTTATATGCTTAAATGTATGAAACGAAACTACCCACACCCATGATTTTAAAAGAGCCTATGATTTATTTTAAGAAAATGAGCCTATGATGATGATGATGATGATGATGATGATGATGATGTTATGGTATATATTGCATAATTATGTGTTCAATTATTTTGTAAATTAATTATTAGCGATGAGTCTACTAAATATTTTATCGAAATACTCATTCCGTTATTTTAACAACATTTGCATAATTCGGAGACGGTGGAGTCTGATGGGGCAGTGGTGGCACAATTTAATGGATGAAGTTATTTAAGTTTTAAAATTTATGCATTATGAACTTATTTTTGTTATTCTCGTTATTTCGAACTTGTGTTTATGAAGTTTAAACAATTTTCTTAAGTCAATTAAATGAATTTTGTAGTCAATGAGGTTTACCGTTACAAATGTGATGTTTAAA
Source organism: Fraxinus excelsior (assembly GCA_019097785.1). Taxonomy (NCBI): domain Eukaryota; kingdom Viridiplantae; phylum Streptophyta; class Magnoliopsida; order Lamiales; family Oleaceae; genus Fraxinus; species Fraxinus excelsior. The sequence continues at coordinate 18,675,596 of CM032624.1, read as the reverse complement.
AGTTAGTTATTTCGCAAATCTTTTTACTAAATTCAAGACATATGAGGATGACGTGGCAATCCGAGTTCACAGAACTCGGGGCGTTACAAAGGGCCTGTTTGCTACTTTTTTAAATTGGTTTTGACTATTTTGTGTGGCAATGTACATGAGAAGTTGAAAGAATCAGTGTTTGCTAATTTATGAGTCACTGCTTTAAAAACTACTCAAAACCAATATAGTGCATTTTGGGTTGTATTTTCAACTAACCAAATTTTTTATTTTTGACCTTTTTTAATTTTTATTCCAATTTTACCTTCTCTAAAGCAACGCTCCGCTTCTTCAAAATACACTCTTCAAATCTTCCATCAGGTATTCTCTCTTCTCCTATACTTGTTACTTTTGTTGATTTTAACATCATCTTTTTTTCTTGTGATTACGTTTTAAAAATTCAGTTTACAGATCAAATTAAACAAATTAAAGAGTCATCTTTATATTTAGTGGCAGTAGACTAATTTATGAGTTTTATTTATGGTTACCATTGTATGCGATTTTCATTACTAATTGCTGTTTTTTTTTCTTCGTTCTATTTTTATCTCTACAATTTCGTAATATCAGATGGTCGATCATCATGATTTCTGTTATAACTCGCTACTGGCACTGCCACGTGGCCGAGCTAGGTAAGTTGTGGACCCACTCATACTGAACCACCTGCCATGGAGGACGAGGACCCGAGAATGAATTCTGAGGCCCACTACTAATCATAAGTGGACATGTTGAAGCACCTGCCTAGGCCCAAGGCTCACCAGCTAGTGATGGCCCACGTTCAAAGTTATTAATTTTATTATAGAAATTTTATTTGAATGATTGATGTGACTCTTGTAGAAAGTGTATTTGTATATTGTCTTGTCAATAGGGTGTAAGAGCATTTAGTGCTTGATGAAGCTATGATTTGATGCCTCAACCAAGAGGATAAGGCCATGTGTAAATTCATCCAAGGGTCATCATTTTATTTGTAAAGCTATAAATACAACAACCATGTAACAATTGAAGACTAATGCGGCATCAACATGGATTCAACTTCTCTCCAAGGAGTATTAAATGATAACTGCTCACCATTGATAGTTTTGATTAGGTCCTCCTTCTCATTCATAATGATTCGATCGTCAATAAATTTGGAGTATAAAGTCTGGATGGTCAAATTAAATACACAGTATGTCTTTGTTGCTTTCATCTTCACACCTTCACCAAACTTGACAGGTTGTCTTATGTAATGAAAAAATGCATCCATGTGCTATAATAATAAAGAGCATACATAATTAATGTGATCTACTATGAATATGTGAAAAAAAGGCGGCAATATTATACCGTGCTGCTCAATGATGAATCAGAATTGATCAACGTATATCATCAAGTTTTATGGTAAACGAGAACTTTGCCACAAACAAATTGAGGACTTATCACATTATCTGCATCACTGAACTCTACCATGTACACATATGTATGCACTCATCAAACTAATAATAACATGTCACACTTTGATATAGATATGACACAATAATAGGTCATCAAACAAATAATAACATGTCACACATAGACATAAAAATACTTATAACCACACATTTCATGTACCTATGTTTCGGCTTTTATCCTCTGTCAAACCAATTCTGGAATGCACCAAGGTCTACATTATCAACTCCATTCGAATAATTTTGGAACACAACGTTTCCACATGTAGATTTTGATTCAGTAGCAACATGACGTGGATCAACCTTAACAAAAGGTGACTGCGGATTTTTTGATGGCTTTTGCGCTCTCTTCATAGATAGTCCAGAGGATAGAGGTGCATGCGTATTTTCCTGATTCAAAAATATAAAAAAATATTATTGAATTAGTGTATGCTAATCTGATAATTAGTCTGAATTTATAATATGAACTACTATGTTAAATTGATATTTTCAGTCTGACATTAAGTAGACTCCAACACCCGTGCAATAACATCATCAACATGCTCATGCACTTCTTTACTAGCAAAGAATGCATCGTCAGAGTTTTTAGGACTCTGTGAGTGGCCAACACCAAGATTAAATGAAGAAGAGTCGAGAACGTAGTCATCATGAAAGTAATGTGTAGACTCAGGTGCCATGTGACCTTTGTCCTTTTCTTCAACCACATTATCTCATTTTGGCTCAAGTTCCATGTGACCCTTGCCCTTTCTGTCAACCACATCATCAAATTTTGGCTCTTGTTCTCTCAAACTATCTTTATCACTCAACTTCTTCTGAACTCATTTATCACTCAAGATAAAATGTCAGACACAAATTCAGCAAAAGATCTAATAGACAACCTAATGTCGTTCAAGTCATCTTTCAACCTATTGTGATTCCAAATGACCTCATCAAGCTTCAAAAAACTGCTTGAATGACACATTTTGTCATTCACGTCAGACAGTTCTTACTTCATTGACAAAAGCTCCTCTTTTAGCCTTTTGTTATCCACTTGAAGCTTAGTTATTTCATCATCCACCAACTACTTCAATCGACCACATTCCTAAAAAAAATTGTAGTTAGTAGAATTGTGATCATATAATGGCTTCTATGTTTTATAAAAATTAAATTACTTACACTAACACGTGACCAATCGAGATGATAAGCAGGATGAGGCTGAGTAGGAGAGCTAGAGCTAGCAGCCCTCGTCTATTTTTTAGGCGGTGGATCAACAAAATCATCATCTAAATCTCGAACATGTGCCTTTGACATTGGGGGAGTAGACTCACTTTTCCTTACTGGAGTTTTAGATATTGTAATGTTCTGATTCGGTTGTCTAGGTTTCGAGTACTGCACATCTGTTGATTGTACCCAACGTACAAAACAACAAAATCAATCAGTACAATGATACAAATCAGGTCACAATAAGTCACATGTCATAATATATCTGAAATTCATATTCAAAACCTGTCATATATGGCATCATGAGCTCTACTTCATATTGGTCAATGTCATTTATCACAACTTGCTTGACATAAGATGGAAAAAAGTTTAGCATATGTCGTTTTAAATATGTATAACTAATCAAATGAGTATATAACAATTCAAACATATTTAAGAACTTACATTCTCACGTCCAAATACTCTGTCATCCAATCTTGCCCTGAAGGATGTTTGTGCGCAATCCAATTCATAATTTGTAGATGTTTCTTACAAATTCTTGTGGACACGTTCTCTTCAAGTGCATGTATGCAATCATACAACCACACCTGGAAAGCCATTAAGAACCCTATCAATTTGTAGTGACTTGTTTGTTTTGATAATCTCTTCCTTAATGACGACAATGTGGTCTCAAACAAATATCTGCCCCAAGGGAATATTTCAAGAGTGGCAAAATCATCGACAAGTGCAAAAATGTATTGATCCACGATCTTCGAGTAGGGTGTAGCAAATAGATACGAGGCGATAAGATAAACAATCCCAATCTTAACTCCGTCAAGGTTTGGTACATCATCCAGTGAAAGAAATATTCTTTTGACATATTCACTTATGACAACTTTTAAATCCCTAAAATAAGTATTCTTCACTGCAAACGGTTTATCATCCAACATCGGTCAATCATCTATCCCATCATTCCTCAATCTAATGACCAAATAGAATTCAGCAATAGAAAACCGAATATATCTTCCATTTAAGTTGAACCACATCTTCTGCTTGTTGGGTTGCTTCACTTCCCGTAGTAAAATATAGTGAATCAACTGTGGTTGCACTATTATCTCCCTACAATGCATGTAGTAAGACAAACAAGTGTTATCCAGAATGGTCCTCTGAGCAGCAATGAATTTCATCACAAAGTGTGTGATGACACTCCATATGGGTGTTATAGTAATCTTCCCAGGATCTAGTTCCTTTGTTTTATGAAATAGTTATATACCTGCTCCGAATAGGTCACAAAATTATATTTCGGTTACAAAATACCCAAATCAGGTAAAATAATATACCACAAAAACTCACAATCAGTTTACAAAATCATATTAAACATATTCAACTCACTTTAGAAAACATATTCAGTTCACATAAATAATAATCGATCAAACAGTACACCAAAGAAGTCACAAACACTTCAAATTACAAAATACTCAGAATAGGTGACAAAAACATATTTCGGTCACAAAATATCCAAATCATGTCACAAATTCGTAAAAAAAAATATACCACAAAACTCACAAATCAGTTCACAAAATCAGATTTCACATTCTTAATGGATTTCTCAACATTTTGATCATCTTTGCTGAAAAAGAATCTTAGACGTCTTTTTTCCTTTTACCTTTATCATTTTCCTTCATATTCACACCAACACTACGAGTTCTAACCATTTTAACTACCACAATGCTTGAAACTAAAATGTAATAAGGCTATTTCAGTTGAATCTCCCACGATAATGCCGGCGGTCGTGAGTTGTGGAGTTGAAAATGGTAGAAAATGAGAGAAACGTAAGTGCTGCTGTAGAGAGAAAGAGAGACGTACATGGTAGCGTGGGTTTCGTGTTGGACAGAGTGAGGAAGAGCGATTTTGTGAGAGAGATAGAGACGTGGGTTTGAATGATTGTACGTGGAAGGTGCAGAGTAATTGAGCCAGTGTTTTTAGTTGATAGAATAAATTTATTTTTATTAAATTAAAAAATAAAGTAATTACCACTTGATTTCTGAAATTCAAGATTCATCCATTTATTTTTTAAACGTAAACTTGAAAATTAGGGTTTTAGGTAATTTTACATTTAATTAAACAAGGCAACAATCAAAACTTCATTTCAAAGCTCAAAAATGATAAACTACTAAACAAAGCATAACCGGTAAAATCTCGATCGAAAATTAATTCTTAAGAAAATTCATATAATAATATATATTAAAGTACTTGTACTATTTATAACCTGATTATCTTTAATTATCCTCAAGGACTAGAGGTGGCAATGAGCCGAGCCGAGCCGGCTCGACTCGTTGCCCTACGAGCCTAGCTCGTGGCTCGTTACAAAACGAGCCGAGCTTTTGCTCGGCTCGTTGCTCGTGGGCGAGCTCGACTCGGCCCACGAGCTCGTCTATCACGAGCCACGAGCTGAGCGGCTCGGCTCGGCTCGTGAGATTTGATTTTTTTTTTTTTTGTGTAACTGTCCTTATATGAAAAAAAAAATAAAAATTGGACGAGCCACTCGTCTAAAACGAGCCGAACAGGCTCGGCTAGCCTACTGAGCCGGCCGCTCGGCTCGTGCTCGGGCTCTTTTTTTGACGAGCCCGAGCGGCTCGTGGGTCGCTACAGTACGAGCCGAGCGGGCGAGCCGACGAACTACTCGGCTCGATTGCCACCACTATCAAGGACCTTGATTCTTGATGGTCTCCTACTTTGAAAACAATGCGAAATTTGAGTTCTTACAAAATATTGAACTAAAAATATTTTTTTCCTATTGGGTTGAATTAAGGTTATGAATTTATAAAATTATTTATACTTGAATTTTGACTACCCAATAAGTTTTTACAATGAATTTGTAAAATATTTATAAAATTATTTAGATTTGAATTTTGATTACCCAAAATGTTTTTCAGCAAATGAAAGAAGAAGAAGACACAGCATATGAAAAATAAAATTTTGACGTAAGACAATTTTGAGTAAAGATCTAGTTCATCTTGGTGTAAAGAAAAATAGAAATTCGAGAGAAATGAATTCACTGTTGGTTCTCAAATTGATCGAATCTCGATGCTTCATCTCAAAATCGACTCATTTAGTAGAGAAATTGAAATCGAACTAACATATTCTATCTTATTTCAGTCGAATTCCATTGGTTCCCAAAAAATTGCTCAACCCTACTTGCACAATAGGACAATATATTGACAGGACCATTTGCTATTTCTCGATGAAATGATACTGTTGTACCTTTTTTTTTTTTTAATAAAAAGAAAATCCAAATTTTTTTCACTAAACTCTGTTTGATATACATTAAAATTTTTTATTATCACTTTTTTACTCATTTTTAACCACACATTTTTCAATAAAATAATATTTTATATTTCGACTACTTTTCCTTTGTTTACAACCGCAGATTCTTCTAAATGTACTATTCCATAACAAACACACCCTGAATACAACGAGAACCAGCTAGGCTTGATTCCAATTAAATAATACTGTTGGTGAATCATTCCTTCGCGGAAAATCTGCTGAAGTCCCTGTTTTCATCAAACTTTCTTCAGTTTTATAATCTGTAAGTTTTTCTTCTCTCTTTTTTCTTTTTATATCAGCCGAAAGTTGCTTTCATATTGGATTTATTCAGTTTTTTTCTTGTTTTTTTATATTGATTTTGACATCTGAATTACCGGGAGTTTTTTTTCCCTTGTGTGCGGTTTTTCTTGACTATGTATCGTATGAAAATGAAAGATATGCTACTTGTTTATTTAACTGTGTGAGTTGGAGTATTTGGGTTATTTGTTAGAAATGAATGAGGAACTGAGCTATTCCCACGTTTGTCATTTTTTTGCGGTGCTTTGTGCCTTTACTTTTCAGCTGAATAAAGTTTGTCCGCTCAAGTCTGGAAGTGGAGATAAAAAGCAGTGGCTCTAAATTCAAAAGAGAGAGATTCGTAAATGTGATTTTTAAAAAAAAAATATTTGGTTGAATTTTGGAATTTCAGATGTGGATTTGTTATATTTAGTATCAGTTATTGTGAGAAGATAGAGGTCTTGGGATAGAGAATTTGAGGCAATCCATTTTGTGATTTGCAGAATCTTTGATGCATTAAATAAGATGTGCGGATCCCAATGAACTATTTGTGAAGTGATTAGATTTGGGCTTGTTATTGTTTTGATAAAATTGCATTTGAAGAGAAGAGCATATTGAAAGAAGGGCTAGTTCAGTTTGTTTGGATATTTACATTAGTATAGAGGAGAAAGATGCAAAGAGTGCGTGTTTCATCGTACAAAACTCCAGTTAACAAGCTAGGGGATTCTGAAATGACATTATCTTCACAATTTAGTTTAGTTGCAACCCAGTCGTCTTTGCTAGATCCTTCACTAGAATTAGAGCTATCGAATAGGGGAGAGCAGCTGATTCCAGGCCTTCCTGATGATGTTGCTTTGCAATGCCTCCTCCGGGTTCCAGTTGATAAACATGCTACCTGCAAGGCTGTCTGCAAGCGTTGGTATTCATTGTTTGGCAGCAAGGAGCATTTTTTCACTCGGAGAAAGGAGCTTGGTTTCCATGATCAGTGGCTTTTTGTCTTTGCACACCACAAATGTACTGGAAACATAGAGTGGAAGGTTCTAGACCTTACCCAGTTCTCTTGGCACACTATTCCGGCTATGCCTTGCAAGGATAAGGTCTGCCCCCATGGATTCAGGTGTGTATCCATCCCTCACGAGGGTGTGCTCTTTGTTTGTGGTGGTGTGGCCCCTGATGTGGACGTCCCCCTCAATTTAGTACTGAAATATGAAGTGTGTAAGAACCGTTGGACTGTAATGAAAGAGATGATCACTGCACGGTCATTTTTTGCTAGTGGGATAATTGATGGGATGGTATATGTGGCTGGTGGAAACAGCACTGATATGTTCGAGCTTAACTCAACTGAAGTCCTCGATCCTAATAAAGGAACCTGGCGTTCAGTTGCAAACATGGGAACCAACATGGCCTCATATGATGCAGCAGTTCTTAATGGGAAGCTCCTTATGACAGAAGGTTGGTTTTGGCCCTTCTATGTTGTACCCAGGGGCCAGATTTATGACCCCATAGCAGATAAGTGGGAGAATATGGCTAATGGACTGAGAGAAGGCTGGACTGGTTCGAGCGTTGTGATTTATGAGCATTTGTTTGTGGTTCCAGAGCATGAAAGAACAAAACTGAAGGTTTATGACAATGAAACTGATTCTTGGTGTACTGTTAAAGGACCTCCTTTGCCAGAGCAGATATGCAAGCCATTCTGTGTCAACTGCTGGGATAACAGGATTTATGTGGTAGGTCGAAATCTTCACCTTGCCGTGGGCCATATCTCGAGCCCTTGCCGAGACTCATCTACAAAAAGGTGCAGATTTTCTGTTCAATGGCAAGTGGTGGATGCACCTGAAACCCTCTTTGAATTAACGCCATCAAGTGCAAAGGTTCTATTTGCTTGAACTACTTTTGAGTGTGTGATTATGCTTGTAGTTGCTGCTGCCGCCACTGTTATTACATGAGAATGTCAATATATTAGAGAGATACTAGCATGTGAAGCACTTTTCTTTTGGTGTTTAGAATCGTAGTGGGAAAAACTTGTCATTTTTCAATGACGCAGCTGAGGCTACTGTAAGTGCAAACTAATGAAAATCGTGGTTGATCTTTACAAAATTACTGCTATAACCAATTAAGATTTTGTTTTTCATTTCTTTGCCCAGACTATCTTTGCTTTCATGTCTATGATGGTGCTAAATGATGGAAAACCGCACTGCATTTTTTGAAAAGAAAATGTAAAAGTTGATATGGAGTTGCTTATTGTGTCTTGATCAACTAAGATCCGTGAATTTGACAATTGTGAATCCACATTTGGGGCATCCATTGCCAAGTACAGCACATTTTGTAGAGTTTCATAATGTACTTGGAGATTTACCATGCAAATCTTAGTTGTCCTGGATACACTGGACAAGGAGCTTTTTTCTTAATCTGGGATTATTACTTTTTGTCGAAATTAATTAAATTCCATGCTTTCTGCTTATGTGTATTGTTATGAGATGAGACTTATTTCTATTTTTAGTATTTGACTAGATAATTTTTCCGTTGCCTTAATTATATGATAATGTAGTGCTGCGTCGGTATTGTAGAAATGCTGTGTTCACTGGAAAGAGAGCTTTTGTGCTCTGAATTTTGCTGTGGATTTAGTTTCCATCAAAATTCTCTATTACATAAAGCAGAGTTGATCTCCACATTAGCGGTCGTCATTATTTTTTGACTTTTCAAAAGAAAAAACATTTGACCTGTTAACGTGACAACGCCACATCAGTAGGTTGGCATTATAACTCTTGCCAAGTGCGGACACGAGATCATGGTCAAATGTTTTTTCCAGACACAATTATTGTAATCATGCTTAATTTTGAGCTCTTGTCGCTTGAATGTTTTCTTTACTAGCAATAAAACGTAGCCACTATCCAACAAGATTGCTTGAGTTGTATTGATATGGATGTTTATAGTTGCACTAAAAGTTAAAGTTTTGAGTTTGAATCATCTTTCTTATTATATAGTCTTGCTGTTTGTTCTCTGTTATTATCTTCCAAAATTGTATCACTGGGCCATCACATGTTTCAATTATTGGAAGTCATCAACCAGAACTTCAATTGGACACGGCTTGTGACCAAAACCACCAATTAGCTACTAGGACATATTTGGTATTGATGGATTCTATTAAAAAACATGTACATGTGACACTACATAATTTTGTGCTGTTCAACCTACCAGTCATGACAACTATATACTCTTCTTAACCAAGCTACTGTTCTTTTGGCCAACCTTATCAGGTTATATTTAAAGGATAAAGCAAATTTGTCTGAAAAAAGCTTGACATAATTGCATGTAGCATAGATGATTGAATGAAAAAGTTGATCATAATTTAAACTGTCGAATAATAAAATGTCACATAATATTAGATCAAATTTTATGTCAACCTTGATGATCATGTAGTATGATTAATATTTAAATTTGGCATCTTGATAAGTCAAACTAAATAACTTTAGTTTATCTGAAGTATTTGTTAGGCTATCAACTCTCCAAGTTCCTTGACATGTAACCATTTGTATGCACTCTCTTTCTACTTGATAACATTTTCGTGGGTTTCGCCTTTATGAAAAATGGGATGAAGTAAATTCTTGATCTTGGACAATCAATCAAATAATGCTATTTATCACCATTGATATTAAACATCAATCTAAATGACAATTACATAACATTAAATGATATATTCATTTAAATGCAAAGTCACACAACTCATTTAATTTTGCCTATAAACTGTAACCACCTAGACTGATAGTGCTAGATGGTATTATTCCCGTCAACAACCCCAAGAGCCAATTACCACGATAGTTCATAGTATTTCCACCATGAGTGACGTCTTCAAACATAAAATTGACCATCTAAACAAGATTATCCACCCGCATCCCCAAACATTTCAGGATCTATTAGCATAATTTGCAATAGTATCTCTAAGATAGGAACAGAATTTAACATGATAAATGCACTTTACAGTTACAATCAAAGGTTGCGACGAAAGGAAAAAAAAAATAGCAACTATCACTTCCTGTACACAATGCGACCGGGAATTACAAATTTCCAGCCACTTGATACGGACACAGATTTCTATCCCCAAGACATATACAAGGAAAAATGGTAATATAGACTATTTAAGCAAGATAGTTGTATATCTGAGGGTTATTTTTGTCACGTTCCAGGTACTCCCGGTCGATGAGGCTCTCAATCCTTTTCTTCAAGTCGGTTGGTTTTATTGGAAACTTGAGCTGTTTCACAAAAATAAGATGATATTTCATTTTTAAATTTGCATAAATCACAATTAGAATCATAATGGCACAGGAAAGTGATTTCATTTTTATACCTGCTGAAAGAGCTCGGTTATTAAGAGTGTATGACTAAGCACTTTTCTAGTTTTCATTATCCGAACAATAGCAGCATCAACCTGCACCAACAGTTGTGCCGAAAACTAAATTAGCATTCATTGCAAAAACAAATAAAGGATATCCCAAGGTTTTGCAATAGAATTTTCAAGAATGTGATAGGATGTCTAAAAGTAAACCTGGTATTGACGGTCTTGGAACACCCTTTCAGTGGTGCTCGTGTTCTCCTCGACTGTTTCTTTCATCTGAATGGCATTTACCTGCTCATATCAAGTAAACTTAGATTCAACATCACACGGTGAGGTTCATTTGAATGAAAAGATAATATATAACAAGGTTACCTTTATACGATAGAGAGGAGCAGTAAATTGATCATTGAACTCAAAGGAATCATCATCCTCCACATCTCTCCCTTTGGGAATCTGCAAGGATAATTATTTCTTGCAACTGAGAATTGCTTGCAATCATTTAACTTGAAGAAGAAAAAATTAGGTCTGGCAATGACCACTCACTTTCTGAAGAACACGAATTTTTCCACATGCAAGGGACTGCAAAGTCCTCCTCAGCTCTTTATCTTCAATGCCAGTAGATTCCTTAATATCTTGGAAGCTGAGCTTTTGTGCATCATTAAACAGCATTAACACAACAGCCTGGGGAATTGAACAGACAGATGATGAAACATTTATATTCGTGGCCAGGATTTACTAAACATAAAAGAGGAGACTTACAAGACCGGCCAGTTCAACCAGAAAAACCGGGAACCAGTCCGTAAACTGATTCGGTTGTGTTCAAATCTGTTTAAAGAAAAACCAGTGTAAAACTCGGACAACTGGCCGGGTCAACCAGGAACCGTTAACCCAGTCCCGGTTTTCACGAGTTAACCGTTTGGATCCTATCTTCACAAAAATTAAAAAGAAAGAAAGAAAGTCGACCATTGTTGAAACTCTTCTATTCAGAACTGAGTTATAGAAGTGTCTATCATCTTCATATCGTACCCGAAGTGATGATAACCAAAACAATTTCCACTTCATATATTTTTCGCTTCACTCACTGAAATTTTTCCACTCTCCTGTTCTCCAATTGCAAACCCTCAGTGAATGAACTAAACGAGGAACCTGGTGAAGTCTTTTAAAAAGTTGAGGGGCGGGCCATCAGGTGGGCCATCTCTTTTGTTTTCTATTGAGCCCCTGTTTGGTACACGTTAAAATTTTCATTTTCATTTTTCTACTCATTTTCAACCACACATTCTTCAATAAAATAATATTTTTCATCACATCAATAACTTTTCCTTTTTTTTTCAACCATACATTCTCCATCAATCAACTATTTCAGATTCTACCAAAATAATGTGGCTCAAACGCATCCTGAATCTTTTTGTTGACTATGAATGACGAATATAGAAAAAATAATCTAATTATTATATAATTCCAAATAAAAAGATTTTCTAGCTGCAAGTTGGTATATTTGACTACATTTTTTTATTTAAATTTTTTTTAATTAATATATAGATTTATATAGTGATTTTTGCAACCTGCTTGACCCTATTTGACCATTGCCCCTTTCTCTTCACCGGTCCGGTCCAATATTCAAAACATTGATAAACAAACAAAGCAACCATGATCGAGGGGACAGACCTGAAATAGAGAAACTGCCAGCTCCTTTTTACCCTTGGGGAATCCCGCTTTCAGCACGCACTGACCCAACGAGTTTTGCCACATTAACCGCCTCCCACTGTACTTGCTTAGGTAGAACTCCTTAAAAATATCCTGCAAAGTGATTGCAGCAACATGGGGTTATCTTACAAAACTGTATGCATGACATAAAACTTAGTTGTGCAAATGCTCTAGTGCCAAACCTGATACATGTTCAGTTCATGGGGTAGCCTAACATCCATGGGAGGATATGTTGGCCAATACCTGCAGTCAATTAGACACACAACATTTATTCCTTAAATAACTCATATGATAGTGAAAATTGTGTAAGCTAAGCAATGCAGAAGTAATGAAAGGTTTCCACCTACCCTGTTGTTAAGACGTGGACACTCATCTCAATTCCTGATGGGAGTTTTGTCCGAGCTTGGGATGATTGCTTGAACGATTCATTAATCTCTTTTGACAATTCAATGTCCTACAAGATATGCATATGGTTTTATTGAATTAGAAATCCTATAACGTAGTCGCCACGGAAGTGATGAGACATTTCTATTAGAAATATCAATTAAAACCATGTATGAAGTAGAAAAGTGAGAGAAGATCCCCATAACATTTAGTGGTTGTTCGATAAAACTTTGCTAAAAATTTTATCAAATTTTCAACTTGTCAATCTTCAATTTTAACCATGCATTTTATAGGAACTACAACTTTTATAAACTTCCATCAAAATCTGCTAAAACTTTCATCAAAAGCTTTGTCAAGCAACCTCTAAAGGATGTTTATCCAAAACACTAAGCCGCCGTTTGACCCCCATTAATTTCTCTTTCTCTTTCTTATTCTCATTCTCATTTTTCATTTCAACCACACATTCTCCTAATAAAATAATATTACACACAAATCAAAAACTTTTCATCAATTTTTCACCACATTCTTACATCAATCACTATTCTAAAAATTCTTTTCTACTCAAAATGGGTTTCAAACAGGGGCTAAATAGTATTTGAGTGTTTTACAGTTGAAGGACAACTTTTGAAGTTGGCTCAACAATTGATTTTAACCACATATTTCATGGGATCCACAATTTTTCAATCACGCATTCATCAACTATTATTAAATCTACTAAAAATCTGACTTTTATCTAAACCAAACAAACGGGGGCTTAATTTGTTGTCATGTTGTTGTGATGACAATTCAACATCTTGGAGTAAAGCTTCAAGATCACTAAGCTAATAATGTCAAACTCTAGTGAAATAATAATATTGGTCTTGGATGGATTCGTAGACAGTTCTAACAAGATTACTTAATTTTATATTTTTCTTTTGGTTATACTCTTGTATGTGGCTTGTCACAGTGAAAATGACAACAGAGTTATCAAAGTTTGAATTTACACAGCAAAAGAAAACAAAAAGTTGTAAGCTAAGGTCCCCTAGCATTGCCATTTCAGAAAAAACGGAACCAATATACATCTTTTAGCCAAAAGCCATCATATATAGCCCCTATTTGACAACTATTATTTGAAAACTCTTTTTTCTACATGTTTATTTTCAATCACATTCCCACGATAAAATATTTCGCACGTAAACCCAAAACTTTTTCTACTTTTTAATTATGCATTTTCCTAAAAATCACTATTCAAAACATTGTTTTTTTTTACAAATAAAGGCATAGTGTATAATTACACCATGGGCTGTAAGAAATGATATCCAGTTCAACAAAAGTGTAACAAACTCTGCAACTAGAGAGAATTGATTATTTGAAAACTAATTTTTTTGAGAATGTGTAGTTCAAAAGCTGAGAAGTTTATGGAAAACATGAAAAATTATTTTTTGGAGAATGCATAATTGAAAATAAGTGTGGGGAAAAAGTGATTTTCAAATAATCACTTTCAAACAAGGGCTAAATAATAAGAAATGACAAGTTGATGTGCATCACAGAGTCAATTTGAACAATGCTACAAACCTTGAACATTCCTTCTAGTTTATTGGTAAATTGGCTGCCGCACTCAGTTTTCAACTGTAATAAAGATGTGATACAGTGAGTATGAGCATAGAGGCTAAAGCTTTGGAAAGAAATATGGGGAAAGACAGAAGTTTTACCTTGGTAATCATGGACTTCTCTGCATCGATACTGGCACTCTTACCCAACAAGAGCCTTTTTGCAAGATCTTTCTTATAGAATGCTTCAAATACATCCTTACCCTACACGAGTAAAAGAACAGACATGACTTAGATTTTTTTGATGGCCACGCAGGCAGCAAAATTAACATATGATCAGCAGCAAATTCCAGCTCAAATGCTCTGTCATGGACATTGCCTTCTTGTTCTTTCCATTTCCTTTTTTTTTTTTTTTTTTTTTCATTAAGAAAAAATTAAGTCAGGTTATATAATAATACACGCATGTCACCTGTATAAATCTGAATAAAACCAAGACTTTATCCAGTGTGCCCTCTAATTCCTCCTCTGATGTACCCTTGTTTCCAGCACGAAGCTTCTCGTCCACAAATTTGGCAATTAGCTCAGCAGGTCGGTTCTGGAACAGAACACCACTATAAATTATCAGTTTTGATCATCGAGAACAGAAATAAAGATCATGTCCAATTGAGATGCTGACAGTGAATAAGGATGTAACTAAGGTCAATGTGGGATTGAGAAACCACAAGAATCACTTCATCCTTACCAATAGCATCCAATTCAAGTTACAAATTACCTAACTAATAATGTCCTTTTACAGACGCAGAGTCCATAGAAATATTACTCACCCCCTCATATCTGTCCTAGGATTCCAATATTCATTCCAGCTTAATCCACATATAAATCAATCTCTGGTCTAAATTGAATGTTGACTTGATTTGTTTGTATGATATAGATGTGCTTCTAGACAAGGGATAACCAAGTTTTTAAAAATGCTTTGACCCCCAGATTTGGGGTTTCCTACTTTCACACAGTTCACAGATACTTCATAAAAAGAAATTATTTAGTACGTTAAGAGCAAGAAAACCGAACTATCTTGATAAATGAAACAATCTTTTACCTGGCGGAGATTAATGAGATGCTCAAATGAATCCTTGATGGTATTGCCAAATCCTTCATTTTTAAAGAAGGTCTCTTCCCATATTCTATCAAGATTTGCCTTAAATTCCAATAAGCTCGATACCATATCTTTCTCCTCTTCATCCATGACAATGCCATGCCCAGTTCCTCGGATGTATAGACTAAGGGCCTGCCTTATTGATTCTAGGGCATTGACCCTGGAGAAGAGCAAATACATTCTTTGAAGGTCCTCAATACGCTTCCCATCCATCAGCGTTGTAAAACCCTAGACAAATAGAACAGAAGCACGGTCACATTATATATATATAAGCATGGAAAAGCAAGTGATTGAAGGAGGTGAGAAAATGATTGGTAGACACCTTATCGAGAATTGCAGATATATAATGTTCAAGAAGTTGAGTCTCTACAGTGGCTACTAACAGCTTTCTTGTACTTGGATCCAGGTAGATTAAGCATCTTTCATGTTCTTCTTGCAACCTTATCTGGAAGAACATAGATAACCAAACAATATTAGTTATTAATGTAATTGGAGGATATATCGAACTAAAAGTAGATTTGCACTGTGGTGGGGGTGGAAAGGTTTTTACAATCTAAAATCTGGAAATTTGAAAGTTAACAATACAAGAATGACCAAAATTGTTTCAACTGAAAAATGTATGAGATGGACTGGCAGAATGAACGCACACCTCAACATGTTTTAAATAATCCGGAACATCTGATTGCTGCATGTATTTTACACCTTCAGCAGCATAAAATTCAGATGTACGTTCAAGGAATGGCTTCTCAAAGCTTTCAGGGTATATTCCCAATGCAGTAAACATCTTCAGAAGATGGTTAAGGAGTGTTCTGTCAGCTGCTTCACCTAATCTATGAGCAAAAAAAGAACAAAATTAAAACATTTTCAAACTAAATCATGAAGAATCTAATGAGCTATTATATTTGTTTTACTTAATTATACTCTAATCATTTTGCCACTTCTATTTCTCAGGAGAAAACAAAATTTACATGGACTACAGGGCTCACAAATTATTTGATATGCTTGACCTTTGAAACAGGTAGCTCTGGAATACAACAGGTAAAAATGATTCATGTAGCCCCAAACTCAAGGTTGTTGAAAATAAGATATAAGATTTAGTTGTTGTCTTGTTATTAGATCTCTACAGACACAAAAAATCACATGTACTAGTCTAAAAAGAAAAGAGATGTTGCACGACAAAAGCAAAACTGTGATGTACATCTTCCTGACTATAGGTATATACAATGATCAATGATATGCCAAAACCCGATATTGAACTTGTTGAGTCAATAAATTTAAATTTCCAGTGATACACTTAATCCACTATCAATAGATTCTGCATGTAAGAAATGATGTGGTTTCAATAATTTGTAAATTACCTCTCGCTCTCAATCATTTTCAGAAGGCCAAACACAGTTTTGTGCTCCACTTCTGATGCCAGAGAAAGATGTTTACAGAAAAGTTGCAAGCCCATGTCCCACAATGAACGCACATTTGGTGTTTGCTTTACATATGTTCTATCAAGATATAATGCTATACCACGAATCATCAACATCTGCTCACAAAAATCTTGCCAGCACTTCTCAACAAGTGATAAGAAAACCACCAGATCTTCACTTTGGCCTACCAAAGATTGTAGTGCAGCAGATATGTAAGCTTCACACTCCTTTTCAATCCTTTGATAGAGACTTCCCCCCATCTTGTGCAGACAAAGGTCATTGACCGCCTAGAATAAAGTTGCACGGTTAACATTCAAGAGACATAATATAACAAAGAAAACTTGTAACAGTACTTACTTGATAGAGCCTCTCCAGGTCACATGGATCTGGTTGTTTCAAAAATATGGCCCTGATAGCAGACTTGAGCTTCGCCCATGTATTTTCTTCAAAATCAGTTGGCAGGGTTGGTTTAGCTTCAGAGACACAAATGATGAAATTTATTACTAGAGTCTTAACATTCAGTAATTGTCAAACCAGTAAAGTTCAATCTATTCCCAAAAGACCATCTATATCAACCAAAAAACATATACTGTCAGTCTTTAGAGTTGGCATAGGCATTGATAAGTGTTAAACATTAAAAGCTAGCTTCCTGGCTTTTCTCTTTTAGTTTTCCTGGAGCACTGACACAAATAATGTAATAAAGTAACTCTGAAATATTTAGTAAACCTTTCAAAGATAGAACTTCAAATATTTATATAGCTACCTGCATCATGATCACTTCAGCAACAAAAAGATTGCAAGCACACTTTAATGGATACTCCAAGACCTAGAAATTGCATAAATAAAGACTTCCTCACAATTTCTACGAAAAAAAGAAAAGGGAAACACTTGGAAATGTACATCTATAAACATCTTCACTTTCACCAATTCATGCATAAACCTATTATAGTTTTTCATAAATTTGCTCTCTCTTTACCTAAAACCAGCAGAAATGCATTGTAACTCGTCCTGCATTTTGAACATTATTACTGTTCATACACCTGACGACGTAAACCATCTCAGAGTCCGCAAAGATGGAGATATTAATTAAAACAGTAAAACATAGCATTTCAGAAATTGGTGAAATTCATTATGTACAACAATTATTAAAAAGATAAATTAATGCATCGTTCGCCTAATATCTCAGAAACACAGCGTTGGTCTTTCAATTGTGTTCAATTTACTGCCTCTTTTTGTGAATGCATTCCACTCTATCGATCTAAATAATTAAATTAATAATCTCAATCCCCAAAAGATGATGCCTTGACTTCTAAAATAAACTGCCATGAGGAAGAAGAGAGCAACAAAAACATTAATGTCTTGACAAATAAATCATTAATGAAGTAAAATTCTCAATCTCTAGACATTTAGTGAAGGCACATGACTTGCAATTTATCCAAGAGAGTGTCATCATATTTAAGGAAAATGAGCAAGATAATTTTGAGTTTTTTATCTTCTCCTTTCACATTTCTTGTGCAAATTGTTTATATGTTTATTATTCTAAGTGAAAATTTCCTCAAGCTCCCCATTAGAAAATCTATCACTGGTACTGTGATCCATTTCCACTCATTCATTCCATATTACTCGATACTTTATGTTTTGAGGTTTTCATCATAAATAGATATCTTGCACAAATTTCACAAAGCATCTGGGAAGTGAAACAAATTGACCAAGTGGCAGTGATATTTTTATGCTAAAATCGATATTTAGGAAAATTGCTCTTTAATCTTGGGGGGAAAAAATCTCCTGGCTGCCCGGGAGAAATAGGAAACGAAAATGCCAGATGATGGCCTTCAATAAGATTTCAATAAGATTTTGGTCACTACTCCATTGTTTGATTATTAAAAAGTAATCATCTAAATTTTCATTTTATTACAACAGTCATATTCTCCAACCATTCCTCAATAACTGGTTTCCGGAGCCTTCAACTAACAATTTGGAGCAATCCAAATGTCAGCTCAAACTGGGGATACATGTGATCGTGCGACGAAACAAGAAGGCAGATTCCACTACTTTTACATATCCTCTATTAGAGCCGAATACTCATAATGTGTCACAGAGGTACTCAAACCCTTACCCCCATCAAGCCAAATGAAGTGATAAAAACTGTCCAAATCTGTATACACTGCTTATCCAGATTCATCTACTCCCACAGCATATTAAACTCCAGCTGAAGCCCACTATTAAGGAAAACTAAAACCTAATTAAAAAAAAAAAATGACAATACAGAACACCAAGATTATTTAACCATTTCTATGTTACAGGGGGTAAGTCCGGAAGGCAGATGAAATGAATAAAAAATCAATTCAATTAGTCACTCAATCTCAGCTTCAATATCAGATTTACAGTGCATTAATCGTGTGGTTGAAACTTGCAAACCCTGTTATCCTAGAAATAGAGAAAAAGACCCAGATCATGACATACTAAAATCACATAATTCCAATATTAAGATTTACTCGTATGCCCATCAATATTTTCTTATGTACTGTACAATGCCAGATTTAAAACCTAAATTTCAATCTCAGGCTGATCAATCAAACGATCGTAACCCTGACATCTCTACCTAATAGTACCCGGAAAGAAATTCAAAGTGTTACAATAAAAAATCCCAATCTTCAGGCAGCAGTTTGCAGTAATCAAATCCATAAATGAAATTTCACAATCAGAACAAAATTGAAGAAAAATAGAATTGAAATAACCTTTATTGAGCTTAATGACGAGTTTTTTTGCTGGCTGTGGCGGCGTGGCCTTCTTCCGCGATAAATTAGCAATAGTCCCACCTTCGTGGCCACCCAGAGCTGCAGCTCCGCGGCCGGATGAAGGGGAGGCTTCCAGAACGTCAATAGGGTCATCTTCGATCATGGGAGAGTAAGCAGGGGAGTCGGCGAAGTGAACGTGAGGGGTAATACTTTGCTGGCTGTTTTTATTGCTGTCGAGTGAGTAAGCGACCGCCTGCGACTTGGCCTTCTTCATTGCTGAAAAAATTGTGGCTCCGCTACTTCCGGCGGCGTAGGCTGTGGCGTCCCTGGTAGATACGGCGGTGTGGGAGGTGGAGGAGCAAGGGGATGAACGCTTATTGGGGTTTGTGGAGGTGGGTTGCGACATATAGAAGAGAGAAATCTCAGAGAGAGCTCATCGTAAGAGAGATGGAGCAGCGATTTAAAATGGGAAGAAGAAGTTAAAAATAAAATATTGTGTTCCGTTTTATTTATTCCATTTTTCATCTACTTGGGCCTTATCTATTGAGCCGACGGCTGAGTATTAATGGCCCAAAATGGATAATGAAAAGTTACATGTTTTTTTTCCCCAAAAAGCATGATTATTACTTGAATTTTTGAATGTTTCAAAATTTCTAATTTAGTTTGCATAATGACTTTTGTTTAACAGTATTATGAATTCTCTCACTTAAGTTACAATATTCCAACATTATCTCCTAATTGTTTTGAAATTGATTGATTATGAATATGGAATGTAAATTACAAATGTCGTAAACTAGAGTTCCAATGAAATATACTGTTCTTCTACAATCACCATTCTCATCACTTCACAAAATCATAAATCACAAGGCGGCACCCCATGTGATAA
The DNA here is from genome assembly GCA_019097785.1 of Fraxinus excelsior. Classification (NCBI taxonomy): domain Eukaryota; kingdom Viridiplantae; phylum Streptophyta; class Magnoliopsida; order Lamiales; family Oleaceae; genus Fraxinus; species Fraxinus excelsior. The sequence goes on along the minus strand of CM032624.1, from coordinate 18,655,224 downwards.
CACTACCGTCAATGTCGCTTCAAGAACCAGCACTACCACCAACAAAGTTAGGATCACGGCCACTCTGTCCGATCGTTGTGGAAAGGTGGGAGAGGCTTCAAAGAGCCACATTTACGATGGTCCATCATTGCGAGCATCCATCGAGCACACCACCATCGACCGTTGCCCTATAAGATAATTGTGAGACCTTTTCCAACTAATATAGGACCAAATTCCACCGATGCTAAAGACAAAGGGAATGGGTTCATTCAGAGCTATTAACCTATAAAAGCAACAGACTTTTTATTGTCCTCCTCATAGACATAAACCTAGTTATTTACAGTCTCGTTGGTTTAGTGGGACTGAGAATCGGGCGAAGAATGTAAGTGCTGATAGGAAAATTGACTTGTTTGATTAAACATCTAAAAATAATTAAAAGTGACTTATTGCTTTTGATTGATTAATTCTGCACGTAGGGTCAAAGGATAATTAATAACCATTCGGTAACTTAGTACGATAATTTGGTAATCTATAACTTTCAAGTGGTATCCAGATCGACACCTAATTTTTCAATTGGTATTAGAGCTCAAATTCGTTCTATGACTCATATTATCTAGATGAGTAATTCATTATCGGTCTCGCCATATTTTGATGACAATAATTATGCCTACTGAAAGGTTAGGATGACAACCTTTTTTAAATCCATGGATGAGCGTATTTGACTTAGTGTTTTGAATGGTTGGGCTGCACCTAGTTCTACGGTTAATAATGAAGTAACCCTACTCCCATTGTTAATTGGACTAGAGAAAAATTAGAAGAGTGTAAATGGAATAGCAAAGCCTTACATGCCTTATTCATTACAGTATCCCCATAAGAGTTTATGAGAGTATCTGTGTGTGAGGTAGCCAAAGATGTTTGAGATCTTTTACAGACCACACACAAGGGAACTCAGGTTGTAGGTGAGAAAATCCTGAAGCCTAAAATTGTAAGAAAAGTTCTTAGATTCTTACATGAAAAGTTTATTCTTGAAGTCATGGCAATAGATGAGAGTAAGGACTAAGATTCCATTAAGGTTGAAGAGTTGGTTAGATCGTTCCAGACTTATGAACTTGCATTAGCTAAATCCACAAACGATAAGTCAATGGCCTTAAATATGTGAGGAATAGTCATATAGAGTTCTGAGATTCTCCTAATGAAGAGAAATTAGCTTACATTACTAAAAAAATTCGAAAAATGTTCAGGAATAAAAGTAAACCTCAAGAGAAACACAAAAGTGGTCCTAGTGAGTCTAAGTAGAGTTCTAAATTTATGAGATGTCATAATTGTTGAGGTTTTGGTCATGTTAGGAGTGAGTGCCCTAGCAATAGGAAAAATTCAGATAAGGCTATGAATGCTACTTTTACTGATGACGAGTTTAGATCAGACAATCAGAGTAAAAAATCCACTCGTGAGGAAACTGGGAACTATATTGCCTTTACTGCTATAATTAGGAATGAATCTAATAAGAGGAGTGAGAATGTTGAGAACGTAAGTAGTAGTGAGGATTCTAATAGTGAGGAAGAATCGAATAGTGATGAAGATATCCATGAGGCTTAGGATAAGATGTATGAGGAGAGTCTTAAGATTCTAACTAAAACTAAAGCCTTACGTACGAGTGTCACAAAACTTGAGTCGAAAAATGAGAAACTCTTAGCGTACATTCAGGAATTTACCTCAACCTTGAGTAAGTTGAAATCTATGAATGAATCTTTAGATACTCGGGTTAGGAATATCACGAGTGAGTTTGAGAAGATCTCTAGGGAAGCTAATGAGCTGATCGTTGAAAAAGAAACTGTAAGGTTAAAAATCTTCTAAGCGATCTAAAGTATTCTAAGTCTCATCTTCTTGTCTTTTCTAGTGGTTCTATGAAACTAGAAAACATTCTAGGATTAGGTAAGCATGTTGGCAATAAGGGAGGTTTAGGGTATAATAAAAATGATCATAATGTTGCTAGTATGTCCTAGATCACATTTGTCCATAGTACTGACCAATTTAAACATGTGTCTAACCCCGAACCTAATAATAAGGGATATGTAGGACAAAAGCCTACTAGACAGCATAGGACCCACCAACCTAGGAATAGATATCAATGATTACATACCTTTAGTCCTAGATTTATTCCTACATGTATTCACTGCAGTGAGTTATGACACATAAGGCCTAGATGTTGTCATTTCCTGAACAGAAATAGAAACCGGAACTAAAATAGAAATAAGAATCAGGATTATGGTGGTAAGATTAACTTCCTTACTAATCAGGTAAGTAAATTGGCCAAACTAATGACACAAATGATCGAAAATATTTATGTCATTAGGCAAGTTTGGGTGAAGAAAAGTAATTTGAAAATTTTTGAAATAGATCACGGTGCTCTTAAAGGTAAGAGCATTTGCATGCCTATCTGATTAAGTATTTTTGGTGCACGCTCATGGTTTATCATTATGTGACATTGATTTATGTATGCATCATATTTGTTTTTTGTTTTTTATGGAGAAAATTCATGCATATTTTTATTTATTTTTGTGTGTTTGACATTTTTTGTGTGCTTGGTGCATTCATATTTTAAAATAAAAAAATTGTGAAAGATTGTTTTTACCTGCATAATATATAATATACTTGAATTTGTTATCATTCTTGAGTTTAATCGATGAGCTGTAACATAGTTTTCATTGTTAGCTTAGGTTGTTATGGAGACTTAATATATGTGTCATCATGTACCATCTGCACTGCACACACTTTGATCATGTTAGTGAGGCTCAACCGCATGTGTGAGATATGAGATGACAATCACATGTCAGTAAGGTGACATTGAATATGAACTGACCTTATTTATTAGACTTAAGCTCAAGTTTATCCCGATAATATAAAGCTTAATTTCTTATGTTCTTCTTCGTAGCCTATTTAATTCGAGCAATTAAGCCAGCGATGTTTCTTATAACTGGTGCTTATGATCAACTGATTTGAGTTAACCGGCCTAAAGCTTGTTACATGGGTCATTTTAGTCGTTTAATGAAGAAGAGCATGCACTTAAGATATGAAAAATAATTATGAGCTTAAAATATTGAAAGTTGTGAAGAATAAAATATACTCAAAGTCATGGGGAGAAAAGAAAATATTAATACAAAATGAACTTTTATTTCAAGGTCCTAATGCGCTTTAAATTGTTTGACTTTCATAAGTAGATGAATACACTTATTGAAAGTGATGTTTAGTATGTCATTTCTCACAAAATTAAGGTTTGGAGTCCTACTTACAAATGATTAGTGATACTTTACACACATGTGTCACTTATACAGTTTACTCCATGATTAACTTGAATTGAGTATGTTGGAAGGTTTTCTGTACATTAATTATACTTATGCATGTTAACGACTGCATTTTTGAGTAATTATATGTTAATGTTAAGAAAAAATTATCCCTTCATCATTTGTGACAAAAAGGAGAAGAGAGAAAAATTATTAAAAAGGTGGAGTGTAGAGAGTGAAGCAAAATTTTTGAATTTTGATTTAGGGGGAGATTAATTGATTTCATTGCATTCCATATCATAATGCCTGGTCGGTTAAGTTTTTGATGTTTTTGAAATGTTAATATTTTTGTTGGTATTTGGATTAACATTAGTGTTACGTTCCAATTAGTTTTGGTATAATTTGTTTAATTGCTATATTTTCTGTATCACGTGCTTTTAGATATTTGAGTTGTGGATTTTAGGAACCAGGTTTAACAAGAAATGCAAGAGACACGTAGTTTGATGAAGATTGGGTAGTTTAGATTTTGTTTTTTTAGTTCCTTAACTTATTGTGTAGTTTTGTTCCAGAATGACAAGGGATAGTTTGTTAGGTTTTTAGTGTTGGTAATTCTGTGACCAAAATGACTAATTTGTAATGTGTTGTAAAATAAAATTGTTAGTCCAAGAATAACTAACCAAGAGGGGATTGAATTGGTTTTCAAAACTTTTTCGACACTTAGTCTCAAAACAATTCAATACACAAGATATAATTGCAAAGTATAAAACAATAAGTAAATATGCAAATATGTTATCTTAATTCAAGTATGATATTGCACAATGTAAATAGCAATTTCAAGTAAAATGCAATAATGTAAAGATAACAAACCGATTTAATGGGGTTCGATCCAATGCAATGATCTATGTCCCCGTTACCAAGCTCTCCGTCACGAGCAAGACCAATTTGTATTATAATGGTAACTTACAACAAGGAGTACCGATCCTTTACAACGTTGAGCTTTTCGGGGCCTCAACACGACCCATACTACCGAGCTTTACTGTACCTCGATATGACGCACACGATGACTTACAACAAGGCGCACCAAACCTTATACAACGTTGATCTTTAAGGAACTACAACCGACCCACAATTCAAATGAATTTTACAATACAAGTCTTCTCTTTTTATCGAATGATAAAATCAAGGTTGAGTACAAGAAGAAAAGAGGGAAACACTTTAATAGATAGCAAATGAATTAAGCTCAAGTGTTGATTTTGTAAACTTTGATAAAAGATGGATGATGAAATAGTTTGTATTGTTATCAAAGTTTTCAACCAATAATCTCTCTTAATAAAATAACATAAGTTAAGTATGAGGAGAGATTTACACTTCAATACAAGTGTTGGCAAAGAAAACTTTTATCAAGAGTTTGAAAATAGATGAGATTGAAAAGTTTCTTAGCAAAATTTAATTCTTGATGAAATGGATAAAACAAGTTTGAATCAATCAAGAATTCTTTGTAAATGAGATATAGAATTTAAAACCAAGTTAAATTCAAAGATTTTCAATAAACAACTCTCTCAATTTTCTCTCCAAAGTTGTACAAATTGAATGCAAAGAGAGTTGGTATTTATAGCACTCAAACTGGCCAAAACTTTGTCCATCCGGACGTCCGGATCGTGTAATCAACTAGCCGTTTCAGTCAGAATAGTAAAAAAAGTGACCATTAAGATGAACCGGACGTCCGGTTCATCCATCTGGACGTCCGGATGGACAGAAAACATTTCTGACCAACGGACGCCTTATCCGGACAGCTTTCCATATTTTGTTCATATCTTTTTCTCCCGATATCCAATTAAGGTGATTCAAAATGAGTTGAAAATCTAACTCAAAGGGCTACAATCTTGATCAGAAATAATCTTCAAATTAGATCATCTTCCATATCAAAAATCTATCCCAATATGAGATTGAAAACCGGAGTATAACTTTTTGATTGAAAGTTGAAGTGTGATCTTTTGAGGGACATTTGGAAATGATTTTTCAAGGTTTTTGATATATTACAAATGTTCATTTTTCCAAGATCATTCTCATGTCAAAATAATTTATGCAAGTGATGAATTTATGAGAAATATTGAGCTTTATGCACTTGCTAAACATTGACGAGTTCTACCTTTATATATATAAATGAGGTTCGATAAATAACTCTATCTTCAATGTTCTTGATCTCTTCGAGCCTCTCTTTGACTTGTATCTTGAATGATTTGTCTTGAATTCTCGTTTAACCTTTACTTGTACTTCATTTAAGTGTGAATAATAATCTTTATAACTTTGAAGGCTTAAACATTCAATTCAATTTGTTAGTAAACAAGATGGACTTGTTTGTTATAATCAAAACATTAAGATCATGATCAACCATAGGTCAACAAAAATGACATAGGGTTCCATTTGTATAAATTAGGTTATGAGTTCTAGGGTTCTAGTATGAAAAGAGGAAAATCGCGATGCTGTATTTTCGCTAGCCTATCGCCGGCACTGCTCGAGCGACAAAACAGAATTCTCATCGCTCGCTTGTCACCGAGGTTTAGCTCGAGCGATAGGTTTATACGAAAAATCCTAATTTGTGCTTTTAAATAGATTTTTCCTGTCCATTCAACTTAATTACCATCTCCTATAAATATTCAAGCCATTAGACAAAATTCGAAGGTGGCTTTCATTATTTTCATTGCCTCATCTTATTCTTTAAAGATTTAAGGACATATTTTTTTTTTGTGATTCATCATTTCTTTTTGAGATTATATAATCGTTTGGAAAAAACATCAAACCCATTAAACTGAAACATGCCTACTTCCTATTGGTACAGGAAGGTACTTTCTCGGTTGAACTTCAAAGGTTGCTAGAGGTTAAGAGAGGTTGGACTACAAGCGCATGAAGAGCACAAGGTCTTGGAGCAGGTTCTTGGAATTCCACTGGGAATAGACAATTGAATAAGATCTTAGAGTAGATCTTGGAGCAGACCTTGGAGTTAGCAGGAAATAGATCGAGAAGTCTGGTGGAGTTGGCTAGATAGCATCTAACCGTAACTTACTCTGTATTATCTATAATATAGGTAACTGACTTGGTTCCGGAGTTTTTACCCAGTTGAGGTTTTTCCGTCATCATTTTGGTGTTTGTTATTTATTGTTTTCTTTATATCATTCGGTAACTTAGTAGCCGTTAATTTGGTAATCCGTAACTTTCAAGTGGTATCCAAAGCGAAACTCGATTTTTCATTTTGAATTTGCATTGTGATAAAATTCTGAGAACAATTGTGCTTCACGTACATGACCACCATTTTGCTTAATTCATCTAGGAGTAGAGATGGTTTTTTTTTTTTTTTTGGATTCAACTTTTGCATATGTGTTGATTGGTAGTGACTACGGATTGCTAGCGGTGGATTTGGATTTTTGAGATGACGGTGTTTGGCAGCAACGATTTATGGTGGTGGTAGATTGGAATGGGCCATTGGATTTGGCTTTGGATGGTGAAGGTAGAGAACTCGCGTTGGCGAGTTAATTATGGAACATGAATTTATCTCTATTGTAGGATTTCTAGTGTTGAAGCGTCATGTACATTGTCGAACTTTTTGGATGAAAATCGTCGTTGAGAAAAGATCTGATAATTAATTAAAGGTTGAGAGTAAGAATGTGACAAAAATGTTGAGATGTTAATAACAAAGGTTGAAGAACTTTATCATAATTAAAAAGTATTGTAATGGAAGAGAACAATGGTAACAATATTAACCATAGTAAAAATATAAACATTTACAGTTTTAATCTGGTACCCGCGAAGGGTACCAGTTATTATGCCAACCTAACTTTTTTATTATTTCTTTTACAAAGTTTTGACACTTAGTTTTAACACTCACCAACCCCCACCTGACACTTTTGAACAATTCAACACTCTTCACCACCCCCCAATGCCCCCATCCTGACACATGTACTTTGCTTTTTTGATTTTGACCCACCCACCCACGCAACCAAATTTTTGTTCAATATAGAGCCTTGCAATTTATTCACGTTGAAGTGTTACTGCTAACACTTTGATTTTTCTTCACGTTGCTTTATCTCTTCCTCTCACTGCCATTGAATTCATTTGACGTGAATTTTTAAAAGGTATGTATGAATTATTTTTACAATAGATATAATTTTAGCTAGTCTTAATTAGTATAATTTTTTAGATAGAGACTGAAATCTAATGAATCATATTTTTTTAGACACATACAATAATCTAAGAATTAAAATATTAGGTGGTATTTTACATACATTGATATATGTTATTCTGCTAAATTTTATTAGGAATGGAAGGTGATGACAATGTGTTTGTTCCCCAAGTTACTATCGGTTCAATTCCTAAAACTGGTCAACAGTTTGGAACATTCGACGATGCATTCAATTTTTGCAATCAATATGTATGACGAATAGACAACAGCAGAAAGAACAAGGAAACAAATGAGATTGTATGGAAAATATTTGTGTGCTCAAGGGAGGGGAAGACAAACGAAGGCTACCAGATGAGGATTAAAAATTCCGTGCAACGTACAGGGGAACGAAATCATGGACACACGGTGCGGGTACCTTGCTAGACTATCAGTGGTGAAACAACAAACTGGAAATTTGTGGGCTGTCGATCATTTTGTGGAGGCACATAATCACCCGCTGACTATACCTAGCAAGGTACATTTGTTACGATCACATTGAAATGTGTCTGCCGCAAAAATGGCACTTATCCAACAATTTTCTGAGGCGAATATTCCCACGTGTCAGCAAGTGCGACTTATGGAGACAGATGCAGGTGGTCCATCATCGATGGGATGTAGGGAGAAGGATATTAGGAACCATCAAAGGGATGTCCGTCACGTACTACTGGGTCACAATGTCGAGACACTTATTGAGCATTCCAGCTTGGAGAAAGAAAGGAACCCCAACTTTTTTTATACTTACGAGACTGATGAGAATGGTGTCTTCACTCGATGTTTTTGGGCAGACTTTGAATCTAGAAGCTCATATGCCTATTTCGGCGTAGTTGTGTTCAACACAATGTACAATACAAACAAGTACTCCATGATTTTTGCTCCATTTGTTGGGGTTAACCACCATCGCCAGACTATTGTTTTTGGGTGCGGATTGTTGAGTGATGAGAAAACAGAGTCTTTCATTTGGATTTTTTCAAAGTTCCTTGAAGCTATGCCTAGTCAAGCTACATCGGGGGGTGATTATCACTGATCAGGATGATGCAATTTCTTGAGTAGTTAGAGAAGAATTTCCTAGTACATTGCACCAGTATTATTTGTGGCATATTTTGACCAAGTTCTCTGAGAAGATGAGTGTCGTATTGTATAGGGAGCAGTACCATAGGTTGGGAAGTATTATTAGAAAATCAGAGTCGGCGGAGGAGTTTGAGCACCATTGGACTGAGGTAATGGAAACTACTGAATTATGGGGTAATGAATGGCTTCAAACTATGTACGAAATACGAAGTCGATGGGTGCCAGTGTACGTCAGACACGTTTTTACAGTAGGGATGTCCAGCAGCCAGAGATCGGAGAGCAGTCACGCATTCTTTAAGAGATACATCGACAGAAAGAACTCTTTGATGGATTTCATCACAAGACTTAACAAGGCTTTGAAGCATCAGAGACATCAAGAGTTAATTGCTAACCACACTAATCTTAGTGAGCAGCTACGAGTAACTATGTCTTCAATGATGGAAAACCAGATGGCAGCTATATACACGAAGACAATGTTTTTGCTTTTCCAAACAGAATTAGAGCAGAGTAATTTCTACATTTACTCGAGGAGATCAAGCTTAGAAACACTAAAAGTTTATGTGGTTAATCGATGCGATCCAGCGCATACAGACATTTGACAACGGCAATTGACTTATTTCGCTGAGTCCAATATCATCACGTGTAGTTGCCAAATGTTTGATTTTGATGGATATCCATGTCGTCATATTCTTTCTTTTATGGAGAAAAAACAAGTGATGCTTTTACCAGATAAGTATATACTTCGGAGGTGGACAAAGAATGCAAAAGTTGGCCATGTATACGAGCTTGGAGATGGCGTGTCACATGGGTAGTCATTATTATCAAGGCATGGAATTTTGACTTATATGGCATCATATTTGGTCGAAGAGTGTGCTTTAACAGATGCTCGTAGCAACTTTCTCATGGATGAGTTTTGGAGTCTCAAAATACGAGCAAAAGAGATTGACGATGGAGGAGATGTCTGGATGAGTAGGAATAGAAGCAAGAGCATTGACGAGACTCGGGTTGCCGTTGATCCAAATCCTGTTAGGACCAAAGAGTGCGAAAAGTGGCTAAAGTCCAGGAAGGAGAAAACAATGTCTTAGCCTAGTAGAAATTGTGGTGCCTGTGACCTTAATGGACATGATAGAAGAATTTGTTCTACACTCCAGTCTAGGTATTTTAAACTTGCTTTACTCATTATTTTGTTGAGTGTTTATAGACATTGTCTTATCAGTTAAAGTTGTTTTTTTTTTTGCACTTTTAGGTCGCATCTCATGGGCGAGCCTTATCACCTACAGTTTTCGTTTGATGAAACACGTGATGATAGGTACACCAATGTTGATAATAGCAACTACGGTGATTTCCATAGTTTTCCCAATGATGACTTTCCCTAGGACCCGCGTACTTCATTGTTTTCGAGTTGCTTTTATGATTGTACTCAATCTATAATTATATATTTTCTCGAGTAGGACATGTGTGTAATCTAACATCGTATTTCTACTGTTTTTTCCTTTTGTTAAGGTTGAATTGTTTTTTTTCTATTTTTTGAATGGTGAAAATAATTGTCAAAATAACACCTCAAAATAACATTTGCATTTTTGATTTTGATAAATTACACTACATTTTCAATAGAAAGAAACATGAAGAAAAAATGTGTTAGCAGTAACACTTCAACGTGAACAAAAAGTTGGTTGTGTGGGTGGGTCAAAATCAAAAAGCAAAATACATGTGTTAGGAGAGAGGGGGGCGTTTGTGGGGTGGTGAATGTTAAAACAAAAATCTATAGATCTTTTAATGAAAGAGCACCTACAAGTTACCAGACTTACTTAATTGCAAAAATTAACAAAACCATAAATGATGACTAAACTTGCTAATCTCCTGAAGGTTGGGAACAAAAACCAGAAGAAAAACTGGTTTGAGACAAGCTAGCCGCTTTTGTCTAAAGGTTGGGGATTAAATTTACAATAATCCTTGGAAATTATTATTTTGAAAACTTGAATTTTAAACTTTAGAAATTCATAAACGAGATATACTTAAAGTGGAAACTAAGAAAATTTCACCTTGTTTATTGTTGTTATATCGATTTGCACTATCGTGTATTTTCTATTTTATACCTACTACCCAATTTAAAAACTCACTTTCATTTTTAAACCCTACCCTAAAAGAAATTTTCATTTCCATTGCTACAGTCACTGCCCTCGCCACCACCTTCGCCACCCTCACTCACTGTCGTCATCCAAACATAAACAAATCTACAAAATCCATACAACAAATATCTTTTACCGGAGAAGAAGATAACTAATTATGGCTATCGCCACCACCATCATCATCCACACGTCACCAATCTACCACTCCACCACCATCCCAACTTCACTAATCACGTTGTCCACCACCATTACGCCATAGATCTAGATGAGACCACCACTACCTCCTTTCCAAGTCATTGATGATGACAGTAGTTGTGACATACGGTGGCAACAATTGTAGTTTAGAGAGGTGGTCGTTGTGGTGACAATGGTGACAGAGATGACGATAGATGTGTAACGCAACTTAACAATTGCTAGAAAATACAAAAAATAGTATTTTGGGGAAAAACAATTTAAGTGAAGTGGAAAATAACTTAGCCCACGTTTGACATCTTTTAAATCAAAACTATTTTTTCTACATACTCATTTTCAACCATATATTCATACAATAAAATATTCTATATATAAACTCAATTTTTTTTCCTTACTTCTTAAATATACATTCTCCAAAAACTCACTATTCAACACATTATTTTTTCCAAATAATGGTTATCAAACATGGGCTTAATTTTTTAGGTAGACTATGAAACTTTTCCAACAAAATTATTCTAGGCATAATTACAAAAATCAGGTGTCAAGTTTACACCAATTCAAAAATCAGGGACCAAACTTTATTTTTCAAAAATCAGGTAATATATAAACTCCTAACCCTAATTTTTCACACTTCACCCTCTTTTCTCTCTCTCTTTCCCCCTCCCCTCTCTTCGTCTTCGTCACTCCCCCCCTCCCCTTCCTTGCAGCGGTAGCCAGCAGCAAGCTGCTGCCGGCAGCAGCGGCGGTCGCGAGCTGCAGCGATCGCCGCTGCAAGCAGCAGCCGACCGCTGCTGCTCGCAGTGGTCGGCTGCTGCCGGCAAGCTGGCAGCAGCTTGCAGCCGTTCGCAGCGGCGGCGGCCAATTCTTGCAGCCGTGAATCACGAGTCAGGAATGTATTTCTTTTAAAAATTGCCAGTTCGACCCGATTCTTCATAACTGTTATCGTCTGGGTTGTCTGCTCGGATTTTTTATCAGCAAATGAATTGATAAAATGTTTTGTATTTCTTTTGGTCTTTAGATTGCTCTTGCAACTTTTTGAATGTGGCTGATTTTTTATGTGTGAAGGTTCCTCATGTGTGAAGGTCAATTTTTTATGCCAGCACAGGTTGCAAGCTGCTGTCGCTGCTGCTTGTAGCAGCCGGCAGCGGCTGCCGACGATGGTTGGTGTTTTGTGTGACAGATCTGTGTGGTGGAAGGTAGGGGCGGATGTGAATGAGGTTGGGTGGCGGAGGGATGCGGTGGTGGTGGGTCTATTAGGCAACTCTGGTGGAGATTTGAGGAAATATTAGTGGGTCCATTAGGTGGCGACTGGTGGTGGCTATGGCAGTTGTAGTGGTGGTGTTGGCAGTCTGGTGGTGGTGGTGGCTATGGCAGTTGTGGTGGTGGTGTTGGCAGTGTAGTGGTGGTGGTCTTGTGGTGCTGTCAGGCGTCGTTTCTGGTGGTGGTGTGTTTCTTTGGTGGTGGTGGTGGTGGTGGCGGCAGTTGGGCATGGTGCTATGTAGAGTGTTGGTGGTGGTGGCGGCGGCCATAGTGATAGCGGTGGTAGTCTGTGACCAAATGTTTGGTAATCTGTGACCAAACAATAATCTGTGACCAAATGTTTACTCAACTGTGACCTACAAATTTAATAATACGTGACTGGAAAATAATCTGTGACCAACTAATTTAAAGATCTGTGACCTCGAAATAATATGTGGCGTATAATTTTTTTGATCTGTGACCTCGAATAATCAAATTTGACGATATGTGACCATTAAATAAATCTGTAACTTATAATTATGAATTTGTGACCATTAATCACAAACTGTGACTTTATTATCATTATTTAATAAATATTTTTAATTAATTAAATTAATACCTGATTTTTTTATTTTCAAACTATTTACCTTATTTTTGAATTGAGGTAAAGAAAACACCTTAAATATGAATTTTTCCCATTATTCTATTAGACTTGGGCCAAAACCTTTAGCCCATTGAGCATGCCGGATTTTGATGGACATTGTTCGAACACTTTTATAGACTTCTAATTCTAGCACCACTTTTATTAGATTACGTTCCTATGTGCATTCTGGAAAGTGTCCAGGTTGCTTTCTAGCATGAGTTATTAAATTTCATAGGTAACACACTCATACACACACGTTCACCTTAGAAAAATATAAATTGACAGAAGCATAATAACATAAATAAATGATATATATTCCACCAATCAAAAACTAAGAAAACATTACAAGTACTATTTTCAATAATTTTGACAATCAACCGTTTCAAATAATTGAAAGTTTTGACGAAAGTATGCAATAGAATCATGGGTGGAGCCATATACGGCCCAGGGTGGGCACAGGCCCATCCTGGGCTTTTGGGCTCATTTTTTTTTTGGGCTTTTTTTAAAAATTTTTTATTGCTAATATGCTAATGCTAAACGGTCCAATTTCACCTGCACCGCCTAATCCAAAAACACTAGAAACATCACTACATTAGATCTTCAACAATAGCACAACCTCCAAGCCCAGAAGCATCCACAGGAATATCAGTAAGTCCTTTTTGTAAGTAGTTAATTTACTGTGAACATTCTAATAAGGGAAAAATCATTGATTATAAGAATATTTAGTCAATTTTTTCGCTTATTCGTCAAGCTTGATTAAGTTTTTTATGCAATTTTTTTCTTAATATTGACATCCATGACAAAAATTCGACGTTCAATATCGATAAATTGTGCCCACCCTGACAAAAATTCCTGACTCCACCCCTGAATAGAATTACATTATTGTACGTTACCGTTCTCAAAATATTATTTGATGTAGAGATAATTCTTTTATACCAATGCATTCAACAGTTAGTGAGGAACCCAACCAAAATGGGGAAAACTGACCAGGAATTTCGAGGTGTATAAAAATTGGTTACATGTTTGACCTGACTTCAATAATATGCATAGAAATAGATTAATTTATAAATTAAAAATTCTTAACCAAATTCTTTTTATTGACAAGATTAAGCCTCTGTTTGGCAAGAACTAAAATTTAGATTTTAGCTTAACTCAAAGTCAATAATTGATTTTAAACACATGTTGACAAGATTAAGCATCTGTTTGGCAGGAACTAAAATTTAGATTTTAGTTTAACTCAAAATCAATAATTAATTTTAAACACATGTTGACAAGATTAAGCATCTGATTGGCAGGAATTTAACTCAAAGTCAATAATTAATTTTAAACATGTGTTTATGGATCCCATAACTTTTCAACTCATATTTTATCTTTTATCAAAATTTACTAAAAATCTAATTTTAATTCCTACCAAACGGGACAAAAATGTAGAATAAGTTACTTATTTTGCTAATAACATCTATTTTATAGTCAAAATAAGTAAATTTCTCCTTTCTGAAGTATGAATATGTTATATGCGAAGACATTAGTAGAAACAAAATAATTATTTATTTCTAAGCTTACTGACTTAGAGCCCATTTGAGCCACATTATAATGAAATAAAAATGAAAAATATAGCCGTTATGGGCCTCACACAAGAGATAGAAAGTTTGAATTTTAATATTGATGTGATGGATAACAGTCATATTTTTCATTATAATGAAGAAAAAATGTGGCTCAAACGGGCTCTTAGTGAAATATTTATTGTCTTTTACTGGCTAAAGTAATTAATTTATTTTTAATTGTAATCAATACAAAACTATTCATTATATAGTTTTATTTATATAATTATAAGTAAAACATGAATTAAATGAAATATCTATAAAGCTAATCACTTCACATGAATTGTCATGAAAAGAGATAAGAATATTTAATAATTTGTACTTTTCATTTCTTTAACCATCTTATCTTATCACGTTAACTTATTAAGGAAATCTAACAAAAAGAGGCAAATTTTTTTTTCCCCAATCATGCTACGTGTACACTTTATTTACTCTTTTATTTACATTCTTCTACCTGACAAAAACTACACTTTTGATTTTCAACTCATCCATCATATCACTATACGAATTTAATTCATGTTTCGAGAATTTCAATAATATGCTAACTTTAAAAAGTCTCTGATGATCGTATGCTAGTCGAATCAACAATTCGCCTACGTCATCTCGAAGCTCGTTTCAAGAACTACATAGACTTATCGAATGGTACAAACAGACATTGAAAATAGTTAAACGTCTGTCAAACGTACGCCGAAAAGGAGGCGTCTAATTCATATTCTTTTAAAAAAAAATCAATTATTTCATTAATGTTTATTAATTTCTCAATATAATTTAAATCATTTTATGAAAATTTTACATGGGGTATGAATTTTTCGGATGTAAATTCTCTAGCGTAAAATTCCTCACAATTTTTTTTTTAAAGTTTAATTGTGTCTCCTTGACTCAAAATGTCTGCCTCCGTCACTACATATTATGAGCATGCTTTTCGAGCGAGCTTCAGCAAAGAGGGCAAGGAAGGTTATATTAGAAAAAATAAACGTGAACAAATACCAGTTTAATAAATATCAAATTTAAAACACATACCGGATATTCAATTTATCGAATATGTAATCAACATACCGTATATGCAACTAATATACTGGATATGTAGTTTACCGTATAGATAATATTTTTACATAATAATAGCTAATATATAGCAGATTTTGCTAATCACAACAAATAAAATAAATTATATAAATCACAATAACATATAACAAATAATCTAAATAGTAAAGAATAAATAATTATATTTAACTTTAAAACCGAGGCCCGTGTGATCACAATTTTCTTACTCAGGTCGCGCACAGACACAAGTTCATGGTCCTAAGCCTATTTCGGTCCGTGATTTGCACCCCCTTGTGCGTCTCTATGATATACATGATTACAACCTTCTAAATTGCAACCATATTTAAAGTGGTTTTGTTTTCATCAACTTTCTATGTGAGACATACATTTTTAATTTTCCCGCCAACATAAACTCATTTTAATCGACACACTTTGAATTTCAATTTCTAATTTACCCGAGCATCAATTTTGGCAAGTAAATACATGATTCCGATGTACTCATGGAGGATAACAAAAATCAATCTTGATCTTCCAAAATAACCAAACGATCCCACTCAAAACTCATACCAAAGTCAGCCATATACTCAATTTTTTTTCCAACAGGTTTAAGCTTCGCTTGTGGCCATTTCTAGCTCTAGCAAAACTGGTGGCACAGAATTCAACTGTTTAAAACATTTGCCATGTAAAGTTTCTTGTTTTCATGGAGAACACACCCTCTCGTACAGAGTTACCAAAGAATTATATATAAGTTAGTTTTGGAGGATTAGAGACCGGCACTTCGAGGTCGCGGGTAGGTGTAAACTAGCTGTTAGGCTATTTTTTGGTTTAAAACATGGCAGTTTTTGTAGCTTTTCATCCATAAATTTTCAATCAAAAGGAGTTTTGTCTCTATAAATTGAAGTCGTTTAGATGGAAAATATAAATAAAAATATCAAAACATTCAAATCTTCATTGTGCTGTCAAAGTTGGTTTTGATTTTTCATTTGTTGCTTGGTAATTAATTTTTAAAGGCTTGTTTAATCCTCAAAATCAGGCATGCCGTATGCAATCTCTAGCATGGGATGACGGTGAATATCACTTTACGACAGCATTCTCACGCGTTCACGTCTCTCTTAAATTTTCCAGTTTTCTTCAATCGGGTTTTCATGCTCTTCTTCATCTAGTCTTGCTTCCAACACAGGATTAAACTCCATTTTGTTGCCAAATCGTGCTGCTTGGGACACGGAGCTGAAAAGACAAATATGCCACCTAGATGTAACTTATTTTCACTTAAAAATTAAAGAGACCCACAACTTAAAAAAGATGTGAGATTATTTGCCAAAGATTGATGCAAGTTGTCCGATAATGCTAGTTGTCGATAAATTTTAGCCCCTGTTTGTTTTTCATTACAATGCAAATTCTCATCGTTGCAATAGGGATCAGCCACCTTTTTTGACAATTTTGTTTTACAGTGGGACCCACTTCTTTGAAAAGAAGTCAAGAAATGCATTTTCTACCTTAATGTAATCTTTTACTATTTAATTTACCTTACCACGAGGATGCTAGCATACAAGCGAGTGGGTGTCTTTTTTCAAAGGTCCTTTTGTGAAGCAAATCTTGCTTTTATCTTGTATTCCTATTCTTCTCGCATGCCTAGGATCAAATGTAATTGGCTTAATTACACATCTAGTCTAATCATATACATGTGGCAAATATAACATAAATATTTGGGATATGTGAAACATTAAAAAAACCACTATGAGGAAATCATTTTATGGGTTCGAGAGATCATTAACTTCTTTATATGCATTTAGGATTCGTCAAAATTTTATTATTTAAGACTAAATTCGGAGCAAGAAGTTTTTACTTAAATTCGATGTGTTGAGTTGGAGGGTGGAAATGTCACAATGATTGCTCATTGGCATTAAGTCCCCATTTAGATAAAATTTAGTTTTTCAGTAGATTTAAATGAAAAGTAATGGAATTTATGGTTGAAAAGATGTAGATCTCATTAAATTTGTAATTAGAATTAAATTTTAACTTAAATTTTAATATACTTTTGAAGCTGAACAATTCCCCGAGGCATAAACTAGTTTAGCTTGATAGAGAAGAAAATGTAATTAGGTGAGACACACATCTAAATAAACAAAATACGTTGTATTATTTAACCGTTTATATATTGAAAATTAAACATAAATTCTTTTTTCTTGAAACTTTATTTTAAAATTTGTAGGTTGTAATATTTCATAACAACAATACTAAAATCTTTCAAGTATCTCAATTCTCAAGTCTCACATTGTAGCTATGACTTACATTCTCAGCATGACAAAAATGGGTTGGAAACAAACATTAATGCCCCAATCAAACATAATCTGACTCGTTACATTCTAGGCATGTCGGGCTTAGCCGTTGCGTCTAAGAATTCTAGGCTTGGTTGGACTTGTAAATTGTGGGTCGACTAGACTACGTGCCACTAAAAATCAAGACGTACCATCCCATCCGACCCCACCTACTCCACTAATCCTAGTTAGCTTACTTTTTCTTAGTGGAGTCTCCAGTTTCCTTCTTGATCCCCCAACAAATCTCTGTTCCATCTTTGTATATCTTAAGAAGAACTATGCTATTTGTACAAAAAAACTTGACAATTCTTTTGACAAAACGCCATATGGCAGCCCCCTATTGGGGGTCGCCTGAATTATTGTCTTAAGAATAACTTGCAATGATAAACTTCCTTTTGATCGTGTACGAAAATCCAATTTTCAGCGACAAAAAAAATCATTTGGGGCCTGATTTTGCATCAGCAAACAAAAAGAAAAACAACTTAGATAATGACATTAAAGTCTCATCAATCCCACGTATTCCGTTCCTTATCCACTTACCAAATAATTTTAGTTTTCTTTGCAATTTTGCTCTTCGAATTTCCCATTAAAATGTGGGGGAAAAAATATTACAATTTACACACGTTTTCTTTGTCTTCTTTGTGAAAAAGGGTTCTCATAACTTTATTAAAATTCATCAAAATCACTAGTCTTCATTAGGCATTTTTAATTATTTTTTGTTCTTTAAATAATTTAAGATGCGTTTGATGATGATAATCAAGAATATAATGATGATTAATATGACGACTTTTCATCAACACTGATATTTTACAATAATCTGGTGATGCTTTGCTTTTGGTGTTGCTAAAGAATGACCTCAAAAGCTATTGTATTCATTGTGTGTCGATTTTTTTTTTCTTTTAGTTTTTCAGGATAAAACTTGCTTCTTTCGGTAGTAAATTAATTAATTTAGGTATGAAAACTTTTTCCAACAATAGTGAACTTCTGGAGGATTTAAATTCATACAGACAATTTAGTGGAAGCTGAAGTTGCATACCCAAGAACTTTTTAATCTAAGTGATTATGTGGTCCAGATTCCTACCATAAGAATGAATTTACGATTGTAACACTACACGCTACATATTGTTGGAATTTTCGGGATATTTATAGGTGTGAATTGAAAAAATCGTATGTGACTAGTTATGACTTTTCAATTGCAAATAATGCATATCAAAGAGTCATATTGTTTTGGAATGGTGTTTACTTAAAAAATGTGCATGATGAAAAGTCGTGACCTTTTGATAGATTGCAATATACACCATTAGATATGAAATGGTGATATCTAACGGTTGAAATAAAGTTTGCCGAAAGATACGACTATTTGAAGAGATACGTGAAAATTTATAAATAGGACCCTCCTAATTTCATTTTCTTCACTCCAAATCAATTCCGTATAATTGATTTCTAATTCATTCTTTCTCAAAATTATGTCAAAATAATTTTCATATTATTTTGAGCTTCGATATCTTCCATTTTAGAAGAATACATTGAAGCGTTTGGTTCGCCCAACAAAATTAATAGAGTGTTATATTAATTGTGGAATAAGCGTTATATCTTGAGAGATGAACGTCTATTTGATCATGTTAGTACCAGTGCAATGAATGAAATACGTTTTAAGGATATTTGCATTCGCATACCTCACTTCATTTTATCTCATTTAATTTTTGCATTTTCTACGTTTGAGTAAGTAGTGATTTGCTCATTATTATGTATGTTCTATGATTTAGTAAATTGTTACTTAGTATTTGCATACACATATTTTTTTATTAAAGGAATATAATTCATACATTAATTTATCCAACAATCTGAAGATGGATTTTAATACGTAAATATTATGTTAGGAAAGTGATTTACATTCATGTAATTTAAAGAAGGGAGAGTCTCTACACTCATAAAGGATGGGAGAGAAAAATCTCGTTAATTTATTATCAAAAGTCTTAATTTTACAATGAAATAAATCTCCTATTTATACTAATACTTGAAAACCTAGAAAAAAAAACGTAATTATGTTACAAAATATTGTAAAATTGGAAAGAAAATAGAATTATAGTCTAACAAGAAAATTCACGTCAAAATAGTTTTCCTGGATCCGGACAGCTTTCAGTATTTTGATCATATCTTCCTCTCCCGATATCCAATTGAGGTGATTTAAAATGTAATGGAAAGCTTACTTCAATGGCTAAAAATCTTCAAATTCGAACGTATTCTATACCAAAAATGGGTCTCATACGAAGACTGAAAATTCGAGTGCTTTCCAATCCGTTCCAGCTTCCGTCCCCAATATGTTACTTGACCATTGGCTTGTTTTCTTCAATATTATGGACTCCGTTGCTCGAACATATAAATGACCAGCCTTATCAACTATTTGAAGTCTCAAACTTGACTCTACTCTCTCTCCAATAATCATCTAAAACTTGATAAATTGTGGCGCACTCCAGATCATATCACTAAGTCCCTTCAATTCTTCAAACTCATTGTTAGAGCGCATATCAATAATATAGTTTCAAAGCTGATCATAAAGTGCCATGAGCTCTACTTTTGAAAAATCTTTAAAATAATACTTAGCAAAATGAATTAATTTATCCGTGTCAAAAGCAGAGAATGAATCATTGGGGCATAAACATGCTAAATAAAGGAGTAACTATGTACTTATCTCAGAAAAAAGATCATTCAATTCTTGAAATTGCATATCAATGACAAAATAATATAAATCCACATGGAAGTGATGAAAATTTGTCATTTCTTCATTATTACGCCTTGAGTAACATGGGCGTACAAACACACTATCCATATCAGGAACATCAATATTATACTTTTGACAAAAAGAAATGACTTCATCTAAAAAAGAATCTCGCTCATTGTTCATCATCTCTTGGAGTCTGTGTTTGCATACTAATACTAAACTCATGGCATTTATAATATCCTGATATTTTCTTTGTAATGCCTTAGACAATTCATTTGAAATCCCTAAGATGGTTCTCATGAGATCTAAACACAAACTCAAAGGACTGCATTAAGTCCAATAAATTATCAGCCTCACATCTTTGTTCACGTGTTGATACATCAACTGAAATCATTTCAATGACATCAATTATAGGCGAGAACATCAAAATCAAATTAATCAAAGTACGATAATGAGATCCCCAACGTGTCTCACCAAAACGCACAATAGTAAGCGATCAATATTTCTAATATTAATCTATATTGCCAAGTAGAGGATACCATTATCCAAGGTCATGGTTGTGCTGATTATTAAGCTTTAATATTGATCTATATTGCCAAGTAGAGGTTACCATTTTCCAAGGTCATGGTTGTGACCATGACTTGTTTGTTCATGATAGAATTTTGTATCGAAAGTTGGTTCTACCAATTTTAATTGATTATTTAAGTGAAAATCATTATTTGGTGAATGAGAAATTAAGTCAAATTTTAGTTGCTTAAATATGTGAATGGTTGAAAAATCGTAAAGAATATTCTAGAAACCATTTGGATAGAAAGATGTGATTTTCCATATGAAAGATCATGACTTGTGATGTGCTTATTTTTTAATGGGTGTGTCTCTTCGTGTATAGAGATAGATTTCAAAATGTGGAGTATTATTTATTTAGTAAATTAACGATATGATTAAACTTATATAATTAAATGATTATTTTGTGGCGAAGCTAAATCATACCAGAATGATGTGGGTATGATTTTTTGCATAATATCCTCAATTAAAGTTTGGATATACCCCAGGGGCATTGTTTTCTTCAAATTAGAATATTGAGATATTCGAGAATATTTGAGATGATAAATTACACTGTAATGAATACCTTGTTAACTTAAAATGCACATGATGTTAAAAATTGGATATCCAAAGCAAGGATTCAAAATTTATTAGTAAATATGTTTTACTATAAGAGTATAATTGTTTCATGGAAGTCTTCAATATAATTTGAGAATTGAAAGAAATTATAACTTTCAATAAATCAGAAGGAATCAAGATGGCTTCAAAGATTTTTGAAAGACTTTCTAATTGGTGACAATTGTTCATATTATATCATTTGATCGAGATACCCAACTACAAATGAAATGGCACATAATGTCATATATAATAATAAGTGTCGGATTTATGCTATAGATATAATACAATTTGGCAGTCTTTTTTAAATGCTTGTGATTGTTTTAATGAAGGATAACCTAGTGGATCCATTTACAAAGAGGTTACTCGGAGGGTGAATAAATTGTGCAACGAGGGAAATTGGTTTACAACCTAAATTAATGGGTCGCTCAATGGAAACCTAACCTGACGACCGGAGATTTCACGGACTAGATTCAATAGAAAAACTAGTTATGATTAACTTGATAAGTAGCACTTCGGAGTTTTAACTCTTTTTTATTTCTATAATGCGAATAAGTACTGCTTACCAAAAAAGGGTTTGGATAAACTATGCTTTTAATGATGACTATATCTTGTAAATAGTACGAGTGGAGTATTGTAGGCTATTCTTTATAGAACATCACCTATATGAGTGTAAACTTGGCCGGTTCTATGAGAATTTTACTTAAGCAAATTCTCTAATGCACTCGCAGAACTAAAAATGTTTAAGACTGAAATAATGAACACAATAGAGAACCAAAGTTTGATATGAGAAATAATGTCTTCGATCTATTGTTTAGGCTTACAATATTGACCGACAGTTCGAAACGTTGTGTTTACTAATTAGCAATAAATCCGATAGATTCTTATTAAGGGATGTTCAAAGCGAAAGCTACCAATTTTGATATATTATATTTCAGTTGTACTCTTCTTCGTTTTCCTTGTTTTGAGTTGATTTCTTCTATTCATATGGAGAATTGTTGGAATTTCTGGGATATTTATAAGTGTGAATTGAAGAAGTCTTCAATTGGTATGTGACTAGTTATGACTCTTCAATTGCAAATATGGTGTGTCAAAGAGTCATGTTGTTTTCTAAAGGTTAAAAAAATTCAAAAAGGTGCATGATGAAAAGTCATAACTTTTTGAGAGGATGCAATCTACACCATTAAATATGAAATGATGCAATCTAACAGTTGAAATTAAGTTTGCCAAAAGATGCGATTATTTGACGAGACACGTGAAAATCTATATTTGAGACCCTCCTAATTCCATTTTCTTCATTCCAAATTTCTACTTTTCTCTTTCTAAATTCTGTCAAAATAATTTTCATATTATTTTGAGTTTTCATATTATTTTGAGTTTCAATATCTTCCACTTTAGAAGAGTACGGTCAAGCGTTGGTTCACGTGACAAAATGTGTACTATATTAATTATGGGAAAAGCGTTGTATTTTGGGAAATTGACGTCTATTTGATCATGTAAGCACCGGTGCGGGGATGAAATTCGTCTTAAGGAGATTTGCATTCAGATACCTCACTTCATTTTATCTCCTTTGATTTCTACATTTTTGACATTTGAGTAAGTAGTGATTTACTCGTTATTATGCATGTACTATAATTTGGTAAGTCATTATTCTAGCATTTGCATACATGTGTTTTTGATTAAATGAATATAATTCACGCACTAATTTATTCAACACATACTTTTAGACAATCTCGTAATATTTTGCGTACCGAACAATATGGTACACACTATTTTGCGCAGGTAAAAATTGGAAAAGCAGAGATTGAAAGGGCTCATGGGTGACAAAGTAATATGGATAAGAGGGAAGAGGGACAGCGTTTTCCTTCATCATTTGGCCTTATGGTTATACAGTATTAAACTATCAGAAAGGTTAAGTATATTTTAACAGCCATTTAGTGGAGTTTGCCTCTTTTCTTTTCTACGAAGGAAGCGTGTATGGTGGGGGAGGGTAAGGATGTACTAAAAGAGTCTATGAGACGGAGAAAAAGAGGAGACCAAGTCATTCAAACTTTGATGAATATGTTAGGATCGAATTTCAATAATCTTATTTGAAAATTAATTGGTTTTTCATGTTAAATTTTTCACGGTATTCAATTATCATCATTTCAACGACCTAACCTATGGACTTAAGAAGGATGCTGTTGCACCCAATAATTCCTTCGTCAACATCACGCTCTTTGTGACCTGAACTCGTGACTCTAAGTCTCTAACTCTGATTTACTTTTTAAGATTGAGTTTCAATCATCTTTGATATCAATTAGTGTTTAGTGAGATAGTCTCACGATCTGTTTGATAGACTCAACTAGACAAAACTAAGTGGATGCTTGGTAAGGATTAAAATTAGATTTTTAGTGGATCGTGATAGAAATTTTTGAAATATGTGGTTGAAAAGTTATGGAACCCATGAAAGATATGGGTAATATTGATAGTTTGACTTTGACTTAAATTAAAATAATGTGAAACAACCAGGGCATAAATAAGATTGGAGAAGAAAAGTTATTCGTGTGTAGTGTCTATTACATGCAACAAATATGTTGTTATTAAGATGGCAAGGCAACCTAAAACCTCGTCTTCGAAAGAAGAAAAAATAAATAAAAATTGCAAAGGAAGTAATTCACATCTATATATAGCTCTACTTGCACACTATTACATTTCCCCTTCTCGCCAATTTTAGTTAGGAACCAAAAAGACTTGCTTTTGCTTTCAAAATCTCTTTCCCTTCTCTCTCCAGAACCAAAAACTATTCTTTCTCCTATCTCCCATGGAAAATCTTAGAAAAATTGCCATATCAAATATTCTTCTTGGATTCTTTCTCTCTTTATCAGGTATCTATTCTCCCCCCGATCTTCATTATGTTCTTGATTATGTGTTTAATTTATTTAAACAGTTAATTGTGAATTGAACAGGTCTTGGTTTTCTTGAAGTAGTAGAATCCCCCGGCATTAATTATGGTCAAGTTGGAAACAATTTACCACCTCCTGATGAAGTGATTAATCTCTTGAAATTGTTCAAGATAACTAAAGCCCGAATTTACGACACAAATCCTCAAGTTTTGACAGCATTTGCCAATTCCAACATTGAACTTATTGTCACAGTTGATAACCAGTTGCTTTCCACATTGATGGATCCACAGCAAGCCCTTCAATGGGTAGGCACCCATATTAGACCCTATTTTCCAGCCACAAGAATTACAGGAATCGCCGTTGGGAATGAGATTTTCACAGGTGACGACACGACCCTAATTACCTATCTTGTTCCAGCCATGGTGAGCATTCATGCAGCCCTAGTAAAACTAGGGTTAGATCAATTTATTCAAGTTTCGACTCCCAATTCTTTAGCAGTGCTTGAAGAATCATATCCACCTTCGGCAGGAAGTTTTCGAAGCGAGATCAATGAAATAATGCCCCAGTTTCTACAGTTTTTGGCAACTACAAAGGCACCATTTTGGATCAATGCATACCCTTTTTTTGCTTACAAAGATGATCCAACAAGGGTTTCTTTAGATTATGTACTTTTCCACCCTAATTCAGGAATGACAGACTCTAACACAAATCTACATTATGACAACATGTTGTATGCACAAGTAGATGCAGTAATATTTTCCATGGCTAAAATGGGGTACGATGGGATAGAAGTGATGGTATCAGAAACGGGTTGGCCATCAAAGGGTGATCCGAATGAAACCGGTGCAACTGCTGAGAATGCAGCAATATATAATTGGAATCTGTTGACAAGGCAAATGAAAGATGAAGGGACTCCACTAAGACCAAACAAGAGACTAGAAATTTATGTATTTGCTTTGTTTAATGAAGATATGAAACCCGGACCGACTTCAGAGAGGAATTATGGTCTACTCCAGCCGGACGGCACTATGGCGTACAACGTCGGCCTCTCTCCATTATTTTCTTCTTCGAGTTCTTCGGCTTCTATTTCGCTAACTTCGGATGCCACACAGGTAAAGCCATTTATAGCTCTTGCTTTTTTCTTTTTCCTTTTATAATGTCCAAGTTTAGTAAGCCCCTTTCGAACCCCATTTTTTAAAACTTGTGTTTAATCATGTATTTCACGAGACTCACAATTTTTATCATCTTTTTTAACTACGCATTTTCAACATTTATCAAAATCTATTAAAAATTTGAAATACTGCACGTTAAACATGCCCTCAGAATTCTTCCTCCAAAACTTCTATCATTTTTCATGATTAACATTGTATTATTTTCTTAATTTTTCCGCCTTTTTTCGTGTAATTGTGAAACAGGTTAAACAAAGAGAATACCAAAGTTTGCTGCATTCAATATTTATATATCTGCTGTTCTTCCAAGTTTGTATGAGAAGACAGAGATTAGGCATATTTTGGCAGTAGCATGGCTTCTTTTGGACATTTTGGCACTTCATAATCGTCATTTCGTTAGAGATGTTACACGGGCCATTTTCTTACTCTCCCCGAGTCGCGGTAAATAGTGTTGGTTCATCGTATTAGATAGGACTAAAAATTATAATAAATTAGACTAATTTATTTTCCTCTTTCTTTTTAGTATTGATCCATTTGTATTCAATCCTCATTTGTAAAACAGATATATATTTTTGGAAATTTGTGTCCATCTTTCCTTTTCTCTTTTGACTGAAGAATTTTTGTGTGCATTAGTTATTCAAATAAGAAACTTCAAAAACTAAAGCCCACTACTTTAATTTGGACGTGGATTCCATAACTGTTCTTGCATATGAAATCCAATTTTTATTAGCTGCTTTGTACTAGATAATATATGGTCTCTCCCTGTGCAAAATTACATTATTAATGTAATATATCTGTACCATAAAGTTTAATTAAGATAAAATTAAAGATAATGCCAGCTAAATTGCAAAAGGTTACGCTTTGTTTGGTTCCACTTTATTCCTTGCCATTACACCACCTATATGTCTACTCTCTTAAAAGAGGGGCTTTCAGTTTCACTGTTCATTTGGAAATCATACTCACATATTACTGTTTCACTACCAGACAAAAGAGGAAAACAAAAATCAATCCTTCATTTATTTCTCATTTCTTTGTTAATTGACTCGTTCAACCTATACCGTTCATATATGAGTAATGTTATTCATCCCCACTAGGATTACAAACACAGTTTAAATGACGTTAATGTGGCATTAAATGATAGGTAAAATTAAATAAGTCATTTAATTTCACATTTCATTTAACCTATCATTTAAAGTAAGTTAAACTGAAATTGTAACCCCAATGAGGATGAATAACATTACTCTTCATATATGGACAGCTTAGGACCTCAATTGTTGACTACTGTGCTCTATCAACTTGGGGAGGAAGGTTTGTATGGTGAAAATTATGCATTTGTGTTCCACATGCATGGCTTTTTATATATGTGCGAAGAAAAAATGCACTTTGTATTTTTTGCCCACTACGTTCTATTATTACCCGGACATGTGTACAAGTTTTCTTCGTGGTCCACTGTTCATCTGGAAAAGAAAATTGTGTGGTGTATTTCTTAGCCATTAAGTTTTGTTTTATAATTATTTTTCATTGGTGAAACGGCATGCAATAGGCATTGACCACCGAACTCGTGCGCCTTCAATTTACATGTACTAATGAATTTATTTAGTTCCTTACTTCCATAACAATCATAAAGAAATATTACATGATTTCCATACTTTGACGAAAAATTGAAGCGCTCAATTACCTTATGTTAATGTCCTGAATCATCACTATATTAATTGTTCCATCAGGTCCATATTTTTAGTAATTTCCAACCGAGTTCCTCCCTAGAATCAAGCAAGTTTTCTTCCCACGCCTTGTTTCTTATTAACACATATTGTAGTCATATTGAAAAAGTGTTCCCATACACGTTTGCTGATGTTTTCCTTTCCTTATTACAATGAAGTTAGAGATTCGATGAAGACGGATTATACCATGTCTAGTAATGAACAACATAGTGTCAACATAAACAATACTTTTCAAAATCCACTTGCTGCCGTAATTCCAATGAAACCACATGTTGATTTGATCTGCCACCAACAAATGCAACGACAGACAGATAGGAGGAAACAAAATCAAACTCGACAAACTGATCGTCATAAAAGGATAACTAATCTACGTTGTCAGATCAAAGCAATTCTGTCTTTCTATATGCAACTGATTCTCAAGTTGAAGTTCCTATTCTAAATCAGGAATCAAATATTTAGTTGCATTCTAAATCACAAAGAAGTTTTACTTTATCAAACATACCACTTGCTCCACATGTATTACCTTCATCTTCTGACTGCCAATAATGTGGTGCACGAAAATTTCAGAAAAAAAGTAAAGGATTTTGTTGTAGCGATGGAAAAGTAAAAATTTCTATACGTGATTCATCTATTGAATTATATGATATGTTTACATCTAACAAAGTTACATGTATGGACTTCAAAAAGCTTTCACGTGGGTATAACAATCATTTTATTTTTACTTCATTTGGTGTAAAATACGATAAAGATCTCTTTAAAGCGTATAAACTATAAAGGTATTTATATATTTAGAGTTCAAGGACAAATGTACCATTATATAAATCAGCTTATTCCAAAAGACAATATTCCTACCTACATGCAATTATATTTTTACGATACAAATAATGAAGTTGAAAATCGTATGAAAATTTCAAGAAAATTTGTTGAATCTACTTTGATTACACTAACGGAAATTCTTAAAGTTAATCCATATACTAGATTTTTTAGATCTTTAAGTAATATGGCTAATTTGGATGATCATCAAATAGAAATAAGACGTTATCCACGACTTGATTAAAGAATTTTCAATACTCATTCAGCATCTTAAGTAGCTGCAGTATGAGTCGAGGATAATGAAAATACAAATATTTGTACTCGTGATATTACTATTTACGGTCACTCGGATGATATACATAAAGTCCAATATTATTACGGTTGTTATGATCCATTACAGTACCCTTTACTTTTTTTCATTTGAAGAATCTAGTTGGCATGAAGATATTCAAAAATACAAGAAAACGTCACTACGAACTTAAAGTTTGCCCACTGACATTGTCTTAGCAACACAGTACATTCTACAATGGACCTTATTGGAAAAGAGTCAGCAGGTTTATTAATACACATTGTCCTCTTTTCCGTTCCTAATTTTATTCTTATATTAATTGTTATATAATAATAATATGATATTTCTTGTCTTCCTTTTTTTACAGTGCTTACTGAAATGAAGAAACGGTGTCAACTTTCTTGCCGTGAATATTATTCACACAAGTTACAGATTAGGCATCCTGGTAAGTGTGTTCTACTTCATGCTGGTAGACTTTTCCACCAATATGTTGTAGACATGTATGTTAAAATTGAGACAACTAGATTGGACTACTTCCGTAACAATAGAAAACAAATCCGTGCAGAACTTTACCAAGGTATTATAGATAGTGTTCAAGATGGAGAAACAAGAGGATACAAGATTGGGAAGAAAATCATTTTTCCACAAAGCTTTACATGTGGTCCTAGAGATATGTTACGAAGATATTTAGATTCGATAGCTATTGTACAACATTATGAAAAATCAGATATATTTTTAACCGTAACATATAATCCAAATTGGCCAGAGATTAAGCAAGAATTGAAACACAAAGATGAATTTCAAAATCGATCACATATAGTCGTACGTATATTTAAAGCAAAATGATTGAATTTATATTGTTGGTTATATTTAAGAGCTAAAAAATGATTTATACAAAGAACATATTTTTGGTTATATTGTTGCTCATATATATATAATTGAATTTCAAAAAAGAGGGCTCCTACATGCACATTTATTATTAATTATTTATGTTGCTTATAAGATTTCTTATACTGATCAAGTTGATAGGATAGTGTCGTGCGAAATTTCAGATAAAAATATGTATCCACATCTTCATACAGTTATTATAAAACACAATATGCATGGTCCTTGTAGAAAGTTAAATCCAAAAAATGTATGTATGTTAGCATCTAATTGTTGTAAAAACAAATATCCTAAAGACTACTCTACCAATACTATATTTAGTGATAAGTCATATCCATTATATAGACGTCGTAATGATGGTATTTTTATTAAAGTTAGATGTCAAATGTTAGATAATCGATGAGTCATACCATATAATCCTTATTTGAGCGCAAAATTTGATTGTCATATTAATGTTAAAGTATGTTTTTCTATTAAAGCAGTAAAATATTTATACAAATATGTGTATAAAAGATATGATCGTATTAATTTTTCTATTGACAAAAACAACCCAAATAAGGAGATAGACGAAATTTTTGCTTACCAATCTGCTAAATGGATATCTCCACCTGAAGCTATGTGAAGAATTTTTTCTTCAACTTATCAAAAATTTATCCGACTGTTTATACTTTACAACTATATCTTGAAAATCATCAATATGTAACGTATAATAATAAAGATCATTTAACCAATATTATTGGGAATGAATATACGAAAAGAACAATGTTAATTGAATTTTTTTGAATGAATGAAGCAAAAGAGTTCGCTCGAACTTTATTGTACCGAGATTTCCCCACTTATTTTGTGTAGAACGCAAGTAAAAAAATTTGGACACCCAGAAAATAACATACTATTATAGGATGAATAGTGGCAGTTAATCCATCTTAACGAGAACTCCATTTTCTGCGTATTCTTCTTAATCATATTAGAGGCGCAACATCGTTCGATAATTTACGAAGTACGAATAGATCAAATACTCTTACATATTGAGAAGGAGCGCTTCTACATGGTCTCTTAGGCAGTGATAATTATACCGACGAATGTTTATCTGAAGCTATTTTGTACGAAATGCCTACTTCTTTAAGATGTTTGTTTGCTACACTTTTAATACTCTGTAATCCTAATAATCCAAATTCATTATGAAATAAATATAAATAGTACATGACTGATGATTATGTGTATCAAAATATACATGTTCATGCTGCTGAATTAAAAACTTTAGAAGACATCAATTCTATATTTGAATCATCAGGGAAAACGATAAATAGTACATGATTGATGATTATGTGCATCAAAATATACATGTTCATGCTGCTGAATTAAAAACTTTAGAAGACATCAATTCTATATTTGAATCATCAGGGAAAACGATAAATGATTACGGGATAGTCACATTTGTTGTACATACGAACGAAGCTCAAAGACTGACAAGAATGATTACGGAAGAAACAATGTATGGTACTGGAGAAATATTTCCTTCTGTAGACGCATTAAATAGAGAACAACGATTTGCACATGATACAATTATGGAGAAAGTAAATTCTGAATTAAATGGTGCTTTCTTCATTGACGGCCAGGGAGGCACAAGTAAGACTTTTTTATACAAAGTATTGCTAAATGATATACGAAATCAATATCTTATTGCTTTGGCAACTACTTCTTCTGGAGTAGCTACGTCTCTGTTACCTGGAGGATGTACAACCCATTCACGATTTAAAATTTCCTTAGAAAAAATCGGTAAAGTAAATTGCTATGTTAGCAAACAATCAGCTCTAGGAAGTTTGTTAAAATTGTATAAGTTAATAATTTGGGATGAAACACCTATGGTACATCGTTGTGCTATTGAAACTGTAGATGAAATGCTTAAAGATATTAATGATTCAGATTTGCCTTTTGGTGGGAAAGTAATTGTTTTCAGTGGGAATTTTCGTCAAGGTTTACCAGTTGTCCCAAAAGGAAAAAAAGAAGACATAATGAAAGCGAGCTTAATTTTTCAGAGCTTTGGCCGTTATTCATACATTTATCACTGGTTCAAATTATGAGGGCAAAGTTAGATCCTACATTTTGTACTTAATGAGAACTTGAGGTAGAATGGAAGAAGAACACAATTGCAAATGTATTATGCTTCCGACTAATATACTTTTACCATTCGAAGATGAAATTACGTCTTTAAAAGTTTTGATGCATCATGTGTTCCCAAATATAGATGCTTATGTTGAAAACTTACGTGAAATGGTAACTCGAGTTATTATTAGCCCTACGAACGAATGTGTTGACTATATTAACACACTTCTACTTGAACAAATTCTTGGTGAATCGTTTGTATTTTATAGTTTTGATGAAGCAATTGACATGTCAGAAGAGAGTTTGCAAAAAGGTTTTTTGAATACATTAACATCAAATAGTATTCCACCACATGATTCAAATCTTAAAGTAAATTGTCATGTACTATTATTGCGTAATATTAATGCTACTGAAGGTTTATGTAATGGAACACGTCTTATTTGTCGAAAATTCGAAAAAACGTAATTCCTGCTGAAATTATAGTTGGTGAATATCGAGAAAAATTTGTTTTCTTACCTAGAATTCCTTTCATCGAGAAAAATTTGTTTTCTTACCTAGAATTCCTTTCATACCCCTTAAAAATGACAAAACGTCAATTCCATTTAAGAGAACGCGGTTTCCAATTAGATCTTGTTTTTGCAATGACAATAAATAAAACACAAAGTCAAACACTTAATTTTGTTGGTTTATATCTTCTATAACCTGTTGTTTGTCATGGTCAATTGTATGTAGCACTATCAAAAGTAAAAATGAATATGTCTGTAAAAGTTCTACAAAAATCATTTACTACTGACAATTCACACGCCGCATGTACTAAAAATGTTGTATATAAGGAAATTTTGTCTGTCATACATTCATAAAAAGTGTATAGTATTTTAACTACATTTGTTGCTTTCGTTGGCGTCATAAGAATTTCTTAAAATATAATATCCTTAGTATTTTTCCTCACTTATATAAACCATAAATTTACTGTTTTTTTAATTCTATACAATTCCCATTGAATTTTCTCCATGTTCTACTATTGATGAAAAAACATTTTTCTATTTATCGTAGATGTAATATTGTAATGTTGAAAGAAAATTTTTTATCAACTATTCGTTGTTACCAAATAATAGAGCAAAAACATTTCACTCATTACGTCATAATTATTACTCACGTGTCGTTTTGTTAGTAGATCATTTTATTACAACATTGGCCGTTCCAATTTATGTGGGAGAAAATACTTTATAGTATTTATTTTATTGTAAAAAATGTATTCAACTTCCTGTCAATATTTATACACACTTTGGTGAACTATATATTACTGCAGGTATTATAGGTGTTGCTATAGAAGTTTGTCAGAAAAGAATGATCCAAACTCATTTTGGTACAGAAGCATGGCTGCAAGATGTTATCCTCATAGATAAATATTTCTGACATGTGATGTTAACGATGTGGGATTCCTTCGTTGACAAAGAATGCATTTTGATACGTGAAAATCTTGAGAGGATACCTATTATATGGGCAACTAATCTGAAAGTATCCTCATATAACGGTAACTGAAACCAAAATATAAGATTCTATTCCCAATAGTTCTTACATAATAAAGAAAACTAATGTAATTGTCTTCTTATTAGGCGTCACACTTTCTACTAAAGTGACCAACAATTTTTTCATAAATCCAGGGATTCCAGCAGTGGTGGATTACAGAGAATGGTTACGGCTACAAAAGTTTTTTCAATTATTCCATCTTCATAATATTTATTTCTCATGGTCTATACTTAATGGTTTCGCTTCTTCATTTGTTGCATGATTAATACAAACGAAGAAACACTTGACAAACTTATTGACGATAAACCATCTACTACAATAACACCATCAAAAATTTCACCGTCAGGTATGAGAAAATGTACATCTATTGTCGATTTGCAAGGAGTTCACTTAGGGGTAGTTTCAGATCCGCTTAAGGATATATAAATATATAGCTACACACATATTTCCAATTTCTTATAATTATTACATGTATTATATATAATACATAAGTTGCATGCACACTTATATCTTTCGTTTTTATTGCATTCTTACCTTCGTAAATATATTTACGTACAGAAAAAATTTTATTGGGTGAAAGCCCATGGGAAAATTACGACGATGCATCAAAGATTCTGGAATTTAGGTTGTAGTAATTGTAACAAAACATCTAATGTAGAATTCGGTGAAGTTCATAAATGTAATTTCTGCAAGTTTGAACATGCAAAAACAATACCACGGTATCAACAACTCCTACCTATTTACTTGACACTTTATTAAAATTACTACTACCTTCAAAACATAGTATCTAGCTTTATTCATTTCACAATGCAGAGCAAATATTTTTGTACACCTTGAAGATAAATCCTGAGGATTGGATGCAAGCATGATTGGTAATATAGCACAAACATTATTAGAAGTCAATGCTACTGAGATAATGAATCATATTGAAAAGGTTACATTCACATACTACTAACATCTTACCCTTTTTTTCTTATACAATATGACAACATGTAATTTAAATTCACTCTTCATATAGCACGATTCAAGTGTACACATTTTCGATGTCGTAAAGGTTGAGAATGAAGAAGAACAACTCTTCTACCTAAAAGTAACTCCGATGAGACAAAATCCACCAGAATATTGATACGAAATCATATTCACTTGTACAATAATGATGACCGACGATAACTCTTCGAACGAAGTAATGGACATCGAGTTTCTCATATAACCAGTGACATCAACAATTCTATGACAATGGTTACAAAAGACGATAACTCAAACACGACAAATACAACAAGCAAACGCAGAAAATCTTCGTCTACAATT
Source organism: Fraxinus excelsior (assembly GCA_019097785.1). Taxonomy (NCBI): domain Eukaryota; kingdom Viridiplantae; phylum Streptophyta; class Magnoliopsida; order Lamiales; family Oleaceae; genus Fraxinus; species Fraxinus excelsior. The sequence goes on along the minus strand of CM032624.1, from coordinate 18,620,934 downwards.
GCAGCTGGAAAACATGATGCAGGTTCAAGAAAGAAAATGAAAGCTATCGTAGAAGATGAACACCTCAAATTGCTCGACTCCGAGGAACACCAAAAGTAAAACAATGGATGGACACTTTTGGACAGAAGACAGTATCCTTGTTGTTACAATGGATTTTTTGACGGACTGCATTTTTTAATAAACAGCAGTCATATACATCGCTTTTGAAATTACGCCGAACACTAATCTAAGTACTCTAATCAATATCCCCAGTTAGGTTTCAAGATAAAGCGGTTGTTTTAAGTAATTTCGTAATCGTTTTGGTTAGAAATATGAATAGGTTACAGCGACATAGACTGCATAACTATCTACAACTTATTATATTATGAATAAAACCAGTCTTCTGTTCCATCCTATCTTTTCCTCCTAAATTCAAACACTTTACTACTCTAAATTTTCCAGTACATGCATGAAAGTTTTAAAAAAAAATTAGTTCATTTCAAATTATTATACACACATCGTTAATAGAATAAATCATTGTAAGATAAGAAAAAACAAACGAAAAAAACAAACGAAACTCAGAGAAGCAAAATCCCCATGTGCGCAAGGGGAGAGGCGAACTCCCCATGCACGCACGAGGAGACACCAATTTCCCATGCATGCACGGGGAGAAGAAAACTCCCAGTGCGCGCACGGGGAGACACCAACTCCCCGTGCACGAATGGGGAGTGACGTTGCTCTTTTTTTTCCTTTCTTTTAAACGTTTACATTTGTAAAATTATGTAAAATCCAACACTATACTTATGTTCCAAGTACATAAATTTTAATTACAATTTTAAAAGTAAAATGTACTTTAGTCGCATAATATATTGCAACAGTACAATAAACGTTAATGAAGCACATAATTTTATCAAAATTAATGCAAAAGGAAATTAGGAAATCCCTATTTATCCTCTAACGAACTATAATCATTTTACATTTCAGAAAAATACGAACATTTTAAATACTAGCCTGAACATCGACATAAAAAAAAAGATTAACGGTTAAAGGTGAATCCAAATTGAATTGACTAAAATACTAATCAAATAAATGAATACAGAATATTTATTACACTATCTAAAATTCAATTATACTTATTTTATTGGTAGTATATGAATTTTAAAAATCACAACGCCCTAAAAGTGACAACCAATTTTAATGTAAACAACACAAATTATTTTCGATACATTAATTGTTAGTTTTTTAGGCATATTTTTATTCTCCATTTCCAATTACAAAAAAATATATTCTCCCTATAATTACTACTAAGCATACATTATTTAACATATTTTAAATTACATAATATTCCCAACATTCAAATCTTTTTTTCCATTTAGAATTAAAAACAAACATACTTTCTAACTAGACATTATTTAACAAATTTTACATTTCATAGTCTTCACAATAAAAATAAAAACAATAATAATTATATAATAATATAAATAATAACATCATTAATTTTCACCTACCCACCCCTCGCCTACCATCCTACTAACACCAGCATACCAACTTATCAATCCTTCCAATCATAAATTCAATCAAGTATACAACAACCACCAAACATAACCACTTATTTCACTTTTGTTTCCATTTAGCAGAAAAATCATCTTCGTGCAAGACAAACTCACCTCTCTTTTGTACTTTGAATACTCTCTCTCTATAAATATAATTCCGTGGCCACTCAACTTTGAACCTTCTGCTGGAGAAAAGGTGTGTAATCTTGATCTTACTCGTGTTCATTAATTTTATGTTTTCAATGATTTCATGGTTAAATGGTTGATTTGTTTACTTATTGTTATTTATTGATCTATGCATTATTTGATTTTTTGATTGTGAAACTTTATCTCCATCTGTGAAATATCAGGTATTAGGGTACTACAACAAATTGTGATATAATTACCACAAATTAGTATTCATCATGTACCGTTTGAATTATGTTTTCTTTGCAATTGTACCCTTCATCAAGCTTGTGCTGGTAATACGGTTTTAGAAACTTCAATGTTAAGTTTTAGATTTTAAGTAGCCTTGTAATGGAGAATTGGTGATTGTGAAACTCTGTCCATCTTCTTGGTGAAGTGTCGGGTATCAGGAGTAATACAAAAAATTTGTGATTACTGTTTTTCTCTCTTGTTATTTGCTTCAAGGAGAGTAGATGGAGTAAGTGCAAGCATGAATTCTATCATTCAATACAATTTTATTAGTCATACATTTAACATATTTATATAGTGCTTTCCTTACCTTCTATACAGATGTCTTTGGAATACATACTTCCTCCAAACCAATGATATTCTGCTGGCATAACTCAATATCCTAATCATCGGTATCTTAGAAATTTTGTAGAGCTCATCAATGCAGAACAACAAGAAGATTTGATGGGTAGCAACTTCTATGCATTTATATGCAGTGTTTTCCATAGATCTGAAGAAGAACAGTTTAGTAGTAAACTGGTTCATGAGTTTATAATGCGCCTTGTCAATTATGGTAAAAATAATGAAATCTGGGTAAACTTAGACGACCAGCTGGCCCACTTTAGTATGCATGAGTTTTACATCATAACATGATTACCTTGCCATGAGGTACATAGAATTTGAATTTACAATCAGTACTTCAAAGGTATTAGCAAAATCAAAATGACAATGCTATCCGAAGCATTCCACCTTTGTGAAAACGAAGACGATAAATTCAAACTTAGATTGGTAATGTTTGCAGAGTGTATTTTAAAACCTACAGGAAGATATATTGACCAAAGAACTTTATCCATGGTTGAAAACGTTGATGTCTTCCTTGCATATCCATTGGGTCGTCAAGCATATATTGTTCTACTAAGTTCATTACAAGCATCACATGTAGAAAGAGTATAGAGAATGCATCAGAATGAACAACCTGAATCCAAATATTCATTACATGGATATCCACTTGCATTCCAGGTACTGTTATTCTATTCTCTTGTTTTCGCTACTCTATATATAATTTTATTTACTGATTTATAACCTTATATATCTAATATATATTTCCACTAATGTAAGTACTGGATATACGAAGCATTTCCACGGATTGGATGAAAATTTGGACAAACTAAAAGTAGAACAATACGAACGTCAAGGATGTACATATGGAGGTCGCATTAAAGTATTAACAGAAAATACAATTAGGCAATTTTTGTCTAACCAAGAGGTATTCCGCATATTCATTACATTCCTTATCACACAACAGTATACATATACTTTCTTTTTTACTTCTGGAAAAAATCAGAACGAATTATTTAACTATTTTATTACACTTACAGATTCAAACAAAGACAATAGTACAACCTACACACAAAGAGTTACACCAATCCGGTATACAACTCTTTTAATGCCAGAAGACAACCAACATAGCATACTTCACGAGATTCTCACTTAGGATTGAACGGTATCCCTCAACAAGTTCATCAGTCGATACCACGCCACCTACTCATCGTACTTTCGTTCTAGCTACATCAAGCTCTACTCATATTTGCTCCAATTATATCACAAGAGAAGAAATGGAGCAAATGCTAAACATGCATATGCAGCAAATTATATCAGATGTGTTTGGTTTATGCGACAACATGAGAACAACCATTGTATCAGATGTATCTCATTTATACAGCAACTTGGAAACAACCATTGTAGAACAATCAAATAGACAAGAACGCCGGTACAGAACAATTCTTCAACATCAGAAAGAATTGTTTGATCAACATCAGAGGTCGCAAGAAATAAACCAACCCATGCATTCTACTATGCAAAACCATGTGGATACCAATTTACGTTCAGTACGAACTTACATTAATGAACAAAATGTCAATTTTCTCGACAAATTATCCACATGGGAATCAAACATGGAAGCTCTTGACATTCTCTTCATGAAGGTGCTCCTGTCCATATTAGCCCTGTTGTACAGCATACATCATCGTCTCAACAAACTCATAATGTTCCCATACCAGCAGCAGAAAAGAAAACCAAAGGAAAAAAGGTACAATCTTCCATACCACCAACAAATTATCCTTTGGAAGACTATTGTATAGAGAGATACAAAATAGTTACGGATTGGATAGCACAAAAATGAACCACGGTAACAAGTTTCATGCTCTTCCATAGTATCATTTTAATCTTCTGCATTTTGACTTAAATTAAACCATGTTATGCAGAGCATTGTGGGAAGATCGATGTCACAACCTACATGAAAGGGACTTCCTCGAAACTATCATGAACACAACCCAAAATATACTCGTTGCGGTTAGTAAAATTCATTTCTTATAATACATTGAATTCCATAAATAATATCTTCAAGTTACATCTACTTCCTCTGTTAGAGTATTAATCTGAAATTAACATTGTTGTAGCGTCTCATCAACGACAAGTCCACCCATGGTTCAAAAGAATATGCAATCCTAGACTTCAACTACGAATCGGAGTGTATTCGCCATATGATGTTCCCAGTAGAAATTTGAGATACAAATACTATTAGAGAAGTAGGAATTTTACCCGTGTTACAACAATACGTAAATGGTGATTTGCCAACAGCCGATTGTTCGTGAATAAGATGCAAATACCTATTAATTCCATGCTCGTACCCAGGCAACACGTGGTATCTACTTTTTGTGAACATTCCCGAATGAAAAGTTGAAATATACGACTGCAGCAACAACGTCCATACACCAGAACAAATTAGGGCACATTCAAACGCAGTGATTGACTTAACAACAGGAATACTAACATCCCAAAGATTTGCTTACTACAGATGCTACGTAAAGAAAACTATAAGCAGACCACTAGCAATAGACAACAAACGATATCAACCTTCTGTACATAATGGGTAAATATGTAATGCATTCATTCGTCATTATAATATTAAGTTCCCTCATTCACACAATTTTACATTTACCATACCAATTACATTGAACGTAAAACTATTCATTCTGTAGGCTAAACTGTGGAGTTTTTTTTGCTCAAATACATAGAGTGCTTCATTCTAGGCTATCCAATACAAGTAGTTTTTGCAAACATGATGACTTTATGTAGATGGAAGATTGTCGTTGATATCTGCTACAATGAATACTTCCTACATCCTCGTTAATATGGATACTACTAGATAATCATATCCGGGCAACAACAAACTTCCCAATGAATTTATAATGGCTGCTACAGATGAAGAACTTTGTACAATTCCAAACATGGAGGTATGTATAAACCAATTATCATTCACTCAATATGTTACTACATTACTATTTCACACTTCACTCTTGAAAATTACATAAGAGTTACTTCAACAACTAAATCTTGAGCACATATCGGTATATAATTCAATTTACCATTCCATATGTAGGTATATGCATATTGTAAGGGTTAATGGAGTATCAAGTGCAATGAAGTTATAGCGATTCGAAGGTAATTAAAAGAGACCTCAGAAACTGATGGAAAAACTGCAAGAAACTTGGTGAAATTGACCATTTTTAAACACATTTACATTGCAGTGATTGTATACTTGGACTTTACGAAAATTGTGGTGTTTGCACTCAGGACTATTGGTACACAGTATGTTTTACTATGTCTGCAAGAGCTATCATCATCAAAAGATTGATAAGAGTGCACCATATGATCATCTTGGTGGATATCTTGGAAAATATATGTCTCTCAAGAGCAGCATTCAGGAAAACATAGATCTTTGACACACTGTTCGTGTGCTAGAGAGGGGAAATTTTTGTCATTTCTGTAGCTTTTATGATACAAAAAAAAACAATATGTAAATAAAAAATATTTCAAATGGATGAATGTTTTGGGACATGCACGGAGAGACACCAACTCCTCGTGTGCGCCCAGGGAGAAGCAAAAGCGAACTCCCTGTGCACGTACGAGGAAACACCAACTCCCCGGGCGCACATGGGAAGAAGCAAACTCCTAGTGCGCGCATGGGGAGACACCAACTTCCTGTGCACGCACAGAGAGTGACATTGATTCTTTTTTTTTCCTTTCTTTTAAACATTTACAGTTGTAAAATTATGTAAAATTCAACACTATACTTACGTTCCAAGTATATTAATTTTAATTACAATTTTAGAAGTAAAATGTATTTAAGTCGCATGATATGTTGTAATAGTACAATAAAAGTTAATGAAGCATATAATTCTATCAAAATTAATGCACATGGAAATTACGAAATCCCTATTTATCCCTTAACGAACTATAATCATTTTACATTTGAGAAACATACCAACATTTTAAGCAATAGCCAGAACATCGACACAAAACAAAAATAAAAGATTAAGGGTTAAAGGTGAATCCGAATTGAATCAACTAAAATATTAATTAAATAAATGAATACGAAATGTTTATTACATTATCTAAACTTCAAAATTATACTTATTTTAATTAACAACATTTTAAAGACTAGCTTAAACATCAACCCAAAAAAAAAAAATTATTAAAGTTTAAAGGTCAAACGCAATTAAATCAATGAAAATATTAATTAAATAAATAAATACAAAATATTTATTACATTATATAAATTTCAAAATTCTACTTATTTTACAGATATTATATAAATTTTAAAAATCACTGCCGCAACAAGATTATAATGACAACTAATTTTAATTTAAACAACATAAATTATTTTCGATACATTAATTGTTAGTTTTTTATGCATGTTTTTATTCTCCATTTCCAATTATGAAAAAAATATATTCTCCGTATAATTACTACTAAATATACATTATTTAACATATTTTAAATTACATAATATTCTCAACATTCAAATCTTTTTTTCCCATTTAAAATTCAAAACAAACTTACTTTCTAACTAGACATTATTTAACAAATTTTACATTACATAATCTTCACAATAAAAATAAAAATAAAAATAATTATATAATAACATCATTAATTTCCACCTACCCACTCCTCACCTACCATCCCACCAACCCTAACATACCAACTTACCAACCATTTCATTCGTAAATTCAATCAAATATACACCAACCACCAAACCCAACCACTTATTTCACTTTTGTTGCCATTCATCTTTCCAGGTAAAAATGAAAAAGAAAAAAGAAAACCGATCTCCATGCGAGACAAACTCACATCTCTTTTGTAATTTCAATACTCTCTCTATAAATATAATTCTGTGGGCACTCAGCTTTGAACCTTCTGCTTGTGAAAAGGTGTGTTGGCCTTGATCTTGATCTTACTCGTGTTCATTAATTTTATGTTTCCAACGATTTCATGCTTAAATGGTTGATTTGTTTACTTATTGTTATTTATTGATCTATGCATTGTTTGATTGTGCAAGTAATTTAGAATTTTGGATGTAATTATGTTCTTATTTTTCGATATTTTGGTAAATAAATGATGGGTTCAGAATTGCTTTCAATTGCAGATTTTTGAATTGGCATGTTGTTTTTTTATGAATGGAACATTTTCAAGGTTTGGACCATTTTTACGGGATAAGATTTTGCTACATTGGATTTCTTTGAAAAGTATGAACATTTTTAGTTTTGAAATTAAGTGTTATAATTCATGAATAAATTGAAATAAGTTTACATTGTTTCAACATAACAATTTAAGCCTATGTGTGGTCCAGGTTATGTTGCAAAAAATTGGTTCTCTCTACAATGATGTGGTTTTTTTAAATAGTAACAGTCACTTAGAAATACCAAAGAAACAAAATTTCAAATTACTTTGCGACCTTTCGTTGTAGAGTCTATTTTGCCCTTTGTTGAAATTCAAATATAGGAAATAGTCTGACACGATTGAAAGGGGCAATTCAGTCATTTGACACTTGACCATAAATCAATAAAAGTAAATATAATTTTTTTTTTATTCTCCAGGAAGGGTCCTGAAAGTGTGCTTCAATAGATATATGATGTTCCGTTACCTAAAGTCTACATTGCAAATATGTATGAGTAATATGTTTCTCTTTCATAAATCTACATATCAAAAAAATGTATACTGGTATTGATGAAATTTAAGCTTGAATTGGTCGAGTAAATTTCATATCGGACGACATCTAATACATTATTGTTTACGCTTTGCAGGAAAAGATGTGACTCTCGAAGTTCATAATAGTTGAATAATAAAATAATTTATGATATTCCTCAAGCATTATTATCTGCATCATCGTCTTCCTTATAACTAAAATTACCTCGTACAATTGTCTTTAGTTTTCTGACATTTGAGCATCTCGCATCTATCTCTCAAAAAGTTAATACATAGTAGGCTTACACTAATCAAATTTATTAGTTGTTTCCTAAAGGATAGTATACTAATCTTGATTATTAGCGAAACAGATGCTTATATAATTAATATTTTGTTTCGAGTTGATATACATTCTTAGGTTCGGGCATATGGATTGAAATTGCTTCCAAAATTAATTAGACCAATGTTTTCGACATATCATGTTTCTATACTTCCATATGTTTCTGTTCTGACAAAATTCCCTGCGAAATCTAAGTAAACTCTTTCATATTGAATTGAATAGTATGAATACCATCAGGATCTTTGAAGTTGTCTTCAATGTCAAATTCTGAAACTTGTATATGTTTTGATAGTGTCGCTAGCGCTTTCGTTATACCATTCTTCTGCAGTTCCATCCGTTTCTGTATAATTCCCTACAAATTCTAACTAACCTATTTCATATTGAGTTCAATACTAGTAATACAAACAAAAGCACTATTGATACTATCAGATCACATACAAGTTTCATAATTTGACATTTAAGACAACTTAAAAAATCATGATGATAATCACACTACTCAACTCAATATATAAGAGTTTACTTAGAATTCGCATAAAGAATTTCTCAAAAACAGATGGAAGTATAGAAAGATGATATATCGAAAGCATTGATGTTATATCATCCTCCTATAGTTCCATCCGTATTGTACAACTCCTTGCAAATTTTGAGTGTCCTATTCCATATTCAATTGAATAGTAGCAATACGATCAAAATCTTCGAAGTTGTCTTCAATATCAAATTTTAAAACTCGTGTTTGGTCTTATTGGTGTTGCTGAAACTGCAATAATAGGTTCAAAGTTGTTCACTTTAGTTTACACTTCAAATTAATTAACTAGCCATTGGTGTAACTGGATCTTCAATAATAGGTTCAGAGTTGTTCATTTCAGTGTGCACTTCAACTTCATTAGCTTGAGGTAAATATGCCCAACGAAAATTCATAATGTTTACAAAATTCTAATCTCATGTCTTCTTCTCCATTGTACTAATAATAGTTTTCTCGTCCTGTAGTGTTGGAAAAGCAACTCTCCCACTGCATGCATGTTCATAAAATCCAATTATATGGAAATATGATCCCTATGGTTTACTTTGCTTACTCATAAGGAAGTTTTGAAGCATTTATTTTCATTGGGTTCTTATGTAGTTTTCGAAACTTATAATATATGTTGTACTGGCTTACTGATTCTAATTGGATACAATTGATTTTTGATCATATAAATAAATGTTTCCATGTTCTACTATTTCTTCACATATTTTATTTTCTAATAGTGATTATAGATGATATATTGAAATATCTCACTTATATAAACCATAAATTTACTGTTTTTTTTTATTCTATACAGTTCCCATTAAATATTTTCCATGTTCTGCTATTGATAAAAAAACAATTTTCTATTTGTGGCAGATGTAATATTGTAGTGTTGAAAGAAAAAAACCTTCTCCATTATTCATTGGTACCAAAGAATAGAGCAAAAACATTTCACTCATTAAGTCATAACTATTACTCACGTGTCGTCTTGTTAGTAGAGCAATTCATTACAACATTGGCCTTTCCAATTTTTGTTGGAGCAATACTTTATATTATTTATTTTATTGTAAAAAATGTATTTAACTTCCTGTCAATATTTATACACATTAAATTAAATCTTTCTGTAATACAAACAATCAATACAATATCTTCAATTTAATGTACAAATCATCACTATGCAGCCAATATGTTACAGTGCTGGTCTTCTTAAAAATACCATCCTCATGTTACGAGTACTAATACCTTGTGTAACTAGCATCATCCTTATAACATTTTACTACTTCACATATCAATTTCTAAAAAAATTATGTACAAACTTACCGAACTTTCCAAATAATTGTACATTCTCTTAAATATTAGACACTAACATTGCCTCAAAAAATATTATCACCCGTGTATCGCACGGGGCAAAACTAGTAGTTCAAAAAGTATTGGATTCTCTTTTAGGCCATAAAATTACAATATGCGTTTATTATTGAATTTCTTGTGACCCAATAGCATCCATTTTGGGAACTTTTAGTTTGAAGTTTATTATACTTTTTAAGTCTTTTATGATTCTTGTCAAAGTATGTACTTTAAGGTGAGTGGCATCGCATGCAAATTTAATGCAAACTCTCCATTCATTAGAAAATATCACCAAAATTTCGTGATTTTGACTCACATCTATATATGGTGGTGCACATTGTTAAGATTTGGGATTTCATCTTAAAAAGTCAACCTTATTAAGAAGAGTAGCACAAACCCTTTATAAATTGGTTTATACTTTTCATCTTTATTCAATGTGGGATTCTACCCCTTAACATGCCCTCGCAAGATGGTGACTCGTTTGACCAGACCAAATTGAAATCCACGTGCTCAATATTTTAGAGCCTTAATTGGATCGAATTGTTCGTTGGAACTTAACGGGCTCTAATACCATGTTAAGATTTGGGGTTTCATCTTAAAATGTTAACCTTATTAAGAGGAGTAACCCAAACCCTTTATAAATTGGTATGTGTTTTTCATCTTTATTCGATATGTGATTCTACCCCTTAACACACATGCAATAAAATAACATTAATAGATAAATTGAAACAAATTTTTGAATAATTTAGTGTATAATGCATATAACGTAACATGGTTTTCTTTGTAGCCTGTAACATAAAAACATGTCTCTTTTTTTAGTTGACGTAGGAATCCGCAGTCGCTACCCGTGAGTGCGCACTCAATAAACCTTACTCCATGTGTAATAGCCCACAAACCACACAGGAGAGATAAATCGTACTAGGCAAGCCCGATGCGACTTGCTCGACTGAGAAAGTGTTGACAGGGGATTTGAACTCGTGACCTCCGATCTCCGCGTTCACTTGCTCCATCAACTCGACTACCTCCGAAGGGGTAACATGTCTCTTGTTTCTACGTACATATGTTGTTGTATAGCTACGCATTTAAGCAAACTTTCTGCAACAAAATAACATGCTATGGTGATCAAATGGGAGCCCATTGTGTCTTTTTGAAACATAATTATATACGACAAATTCATTAACTAGTCAATAGATCTATTAAGACTTGTGTTCGATCTTAAATGGTTAAACTTATTAAGGGTAGAAGTGTAAACCCTTATATGTTAATTTATATTTTCATCTTTATTCGATATAAGATTTATTCCTTAAAGTGCTCCGCAAGATAGTGGTTCGTTTGAGTAAACTCATCTTGAAATTCATGTACTTATTACTTGAGTCTTAATTGGATTGAATTGCTTGTTGTAGTTTAATGGATACTGATACCATATTAAGACTTGATGTTCCATCTCAATCGGTTAACCATATTAATAGGAGTAGTCTAGACTTTTATATATAGGTCTATTCATGTCTCTATTCGATGTGAGATTTTTCCCTTAACAAGACCATCAATAGAGTTTGCCAAATTCCATTGCTAGGTGTTTGGATTTAGTGTTTGAAGATGAGATGTCGCATAGGACTTGAAAAAAAAATTCCAATATGTATTGCTTGGTTACAATATTTACTAGTAAAAATGTCGATCCCATGCCAACGTATACATTGCTGAAAAGTTGCACTAAGAAAATGTATATGGTGAAACTTTGAGATGTTATTTTCGCGGCTAATAAACATCACTAGAAGTGCGTGCGGTCCGATTATGAAGGAACCGTTTCGAGTACCAATAAGAATCTTAAAAATGGAACCATTGGTTACATATCTAACCGAGACGAACCATTGTTCTTTATATTAAAAATTTTATAAAAACAAATATTAAATTACTTGTCAGATTATAAGTAGATAAAATATAGTTAAAATCACTTATCATTCTTGTAATCTAATAGTATAAAAATTAATTAAATAAGGCAACAAACAAAAATACACTAGAAGGCTCAAGATCAATTAATAAGAACATAAAAAGATAAATTATTAAACACTATATAAACTATAAAATCTGGATAAAAATTAATTTTTAAGAAAATTCATAAACCTTTATATTAAAAAATGTATGTAGTATTTATAACCAGAATATCTTCAATAATCTTCAAGGAAAAAATCTTGATTCTGATGATCGATCACTTTGAAAACAATGAGATATTGAGTTTTTACGAAAATTGAACTGAAAATACATTTTTTTCCTATTGGGGCTGCATAAAATCTATGATTTTTTTCAGGTATTTATATTTAAATGTTGATTACCCATTAAGTTTTGCTGTAAAAGAAAGAAAAATAAGTTTATGAAAAGTGCAATTTTGGCGTTAGATAATTTTAAGGTCTAATGTTCAAATACTAGTGCATATTTATGCAATACACCAAAAAAAAAAAAAAAGAAATTAGGTAGAATCGAATTCACTATTGATTCTTAAGGTAATATCAATAATTGGACCGGAACCGATAGATTCTAAATGCATAGTTCCAAAATCGATCCATTTAATAAAGGAATCGTAACTGAACCCACTAGTTCTATCCGGTTCCAATCGAGTTCTACCGTATCTGAGAAGAAAATGTCCACCTCTAAACATCACCAACCAAGTTGATTAAAAATGATCCAGTAACAAAAAAGAATTTTAAAATAATAGACACCAAAGAAGAGCTAAATTAGGCAAGGGACACTCTGTAGGGATGAAAAAAATATCCCATCACCACCCTCTCCATGTTGTCTCACCTAGAATGGGGATGAATTTCTTACCATGCCCTGAACTTGCCTTTATTGTTATTATTTTTTTTTTCTTTTTCATTGTTTTAAAGTTAAATAGTAGTTGAAAATAAAATATTAAAATTAAATAAATAAGTAATCAGAGCGTTAAAGGTGATATTTTAATCTTTGCACCTAACCAAAAATCCCCTACGAGGTGGGGAACGAGGATGACCGCATCTTTCTATTGACATCACTTCAACGACAGTCATTTTCTTTATGTTGCCATCACTTTGCCCTCAAGATACTTTAATTCGGATGATCTTTCCAAGATTCTTTTTATAAAGACAATATATTTAATGCTTGACGACTTGAGTTAAGGGTAACATACAAGTTTCCTATAGACTGGTCATTTCGAGAAGCTGTTTGCTAGTTTTAGTTTTTCATTATTTTACCATTTAAAAGTCTCAAAAAAAGTAAGAACTAAATAATAAATTATAGAGAAAGTTGATGTAAATTCTTTTTTATCGTTGTAAAGGAAAAATGTTTATTTATTCATAATTCTAGGAAAAAGACATTTAAAATGGCATGTGAAAAGTGTAAATTGAGGGTTTTTTTTTTTTTTTTACATAAATGTCCATTTTACTATCTGGCGGTCGAGATTTCACGTACTGTGATGCTCATAGATAAAGGCACATACACAACTTAGCTAATTTGAGAAGTCATAATCCTCGGGCAACAATTGAAGCTCCAATCTTCAAAGAATACTTGTTTCTTTGCACCATAAATTGTACCATTCTGGCAACGTGCAAGGTGGACGCAGACATTTTGGATTAGGAGACACAATCAAACTTTCAAAAAAGTGGCGAAAAATTAAAGTAAAAGATATTTTATTACAATTGTTATCTACGTGTTCTCATACTTTGAGAAACGTTCTATAATTATATAATTTTCAATCTTGTCAAATGCATATTTCTCAATATATGCAGTCAAACTATCTTTCGACCATTGATCTCTAATTTGATTGTGTAGACGGTTTTTGACACAAGTCATCCCACAAAACGCTCTCTCGACCGAGAAGAATTAAGGTTGATGTCACAAGCTTGTACACTATTGGATACACTTCATATTTATTATTGGCAACCAACTTTTGTGCAAGATCATTAAAGCCTTGTAATCCTTCAAAATTTTCATAACTGTGCATGTCAAGAATATATGTCTCTAATTGATTATCAGGTTCTAAGATATCTGTTGCATCAAAATTTACCGAATAATACTGACATAGTCGAATCATTTTGTTCTTGTCAAAGCAGCAAATGAATTATTTGGAGACAAACAAGCAATACTAAGGAGCAAATCACTATTTACCTTAGATAAATGATCTTTCAACTCTTGAAATTACATAAATGATGGTATAAAACATTTCCACAAGAAAATGATGCAAATTTATCAATGTCTCACGCCATGAATGACCTAAAGTTGTGAACATATCATCCATATTGGGGACATTGATCTCGTGAGCTCACAAAACGAACAAACCATTCCAAAAAAGAATCACATCCATCATCCCCCGTGGGCTGGAGCTGTGCTTTACATAATTGCACCAATTAAATCACATTGACAATATCTTAATTTTTTCTTTGTAATGCTCTCGACTAGGGGTGTCCAAAATATCCGAACCGAACCGACTGAATCGAACCCAAACCGAACCGAATCAAGCGGTTCTTTATAAGTTAAAGACCTGAATGGGTACCCGAATCGAGAACCGAAAGGTTGGATCGGGTCTCGGATCTAGATCAAGAACCGAAGAACCGAATGGGACCCGAAATTAAATAATTTTTTTATGTTTTTTTATTGAATTAATTAAATTATTTTATTTTTTCTAAATAAATGAACAAATTAATTAAATAAATAAAATCATTTCATAATTTTAAGAAGCAAAAAAAAGAAATCAACTCCATTGGGTCGAAAATATTTTATGGCCCAAACAAAAAAAAACCCAGTCCAAAAGCCCAATACAAACCCTCAAAGTCAAAACATTCAATTACTAATTTATCAATTCCAATTTAGCCCAATACATACAAACTCTCGGTTTACCCTCGTCAATTCATCAATTGATTTAATTCACCATCGTCAATTCATCGATTCACGCCGCTGCTCCTCATCTCGCGTCCGCTGTTCCGCATCTCGCGTCCACTGTCACCTGCTCCGCCTCTCGATATTCTCTAATTCTCTTGATTACTAAACTTCCAAAGGAATTAACAATTGAAAGTTCTCACACATCCATAAGAATCAACTTCAATTAATATCTACTTTTTGGTATTTGTATGCATTGAATTAATGTTATTCGACAGTTAGCTATTTTTATATTTTTGAATTTGGCTACCTTAATTTGTAAAAGTTATAAATGAAATGTCATTAGTTATATTTATGCAGTGTTGCTATAAATGTTAAAAAAATTAATTATGGTACCGAACCGAACTCGAACGGTTCCATAATTATATTTGGACCTGACGGGTCCATTTATTAAATACCCGAAAATTCTGGAACCGAGTAGAATCGAACCGAACCGACCCACGGACACCCCTACTCTCGACAATGCATTTGAAATCATCAAAATCATTTTCATGAGGTAAAGATTAAATGCAAATTCAAATTTTAACATTAACTCTAATGAAATACATGTTTCACCTCTTGTTCCGGTACTTGTAGTATCAGTAGCAATTGATAAGTGTATTTTATACACTTATTTAAGGTCATAAAATATTGATATTTGGTAGTTTTATTGACAAAATATATCCTAAATTGTTGTATTTTGGGTTATATAGGTAAAACTCAATGGTTGAATAAGGAATCGAAAGAAAGAAGCGAAAAATAATGAAAAATATCAAAATTCAAAATCAGAGGACCAAATTGCAAATACCCAATAGTTGATTCAGACCAAAAGATGATACTTGAAAGATTTTTATGAGACAATTGGATGGAATTAGAATTCAAAAAAGAATGGAATATGATAAACATCAATTTCCAATCGCACAAGTTATATTCTAGATTTCTAGTCGAAAATTAAAACCGATTTTTGGCGTAGTAGAAGCCCGAATTGGAAAAGTCATATTTCTATCAAGGTTATATTCCTTTGAGTTATCTTTACAACGCACTTTGAATCTCATCAATCGGATATTGAAAGAGAAATTTATAGCCAAAATACTGACTGTTGTGCAGAGACCAAAAAATCCGAACGCGGAGACAACTTTCCTTATTCGATTAGAACTCTTTTGGAAACCAAATTGGATGTGATTCTCAACCAATTTTCCGACTCCTACAAATAGAGAACAGCAGAATACATATGAGGGAGCTCTCATATACATATTATACTCCAATATTTATCAATTAATATCATCAAATGATGAAAATTCATAATTCTTGTGAGAGAATTGAAGGGAATTTGCAAGAATTCAATCAAGTGAAGATTCAAGTCTGATTTTTGGACAAAGAAGAGAAGGCGGAAGTGGAGATTCATCAAGAAACCATTGAAGAGATTCAAGATTTCAAGATTCATCTTCATCTTCTCAATTTATCAAAACCGGGTTATATCTTTTCACTTATATATGATTTCTTGTAATTTCAATATGTTAGACTAAATTTATACATTGCTAGGATGAGATGAACCTTTGTTATGATATTTTCAGTTCTTAATTAATTATTTTGACTTTAATTTGATTTGATTTGTGGATGTTTATTATCGTTTTTACTGTTCTTTTCAATTGCTTGATCACCAATTAAATTGTTAGTGAATTTTATTGTTATCGAGAGAGACAATAATGTTTAAACACATTATAATAAACATTGTAAGGTTTGATAGAGGATAGAGATATACCTCTATGCTTTATATGGTTTCAATAGATGTTCTAGTACTTGTTAATGCATTTATCATGTTTGCATCTTTCATCGAAAGATAGAAAGATCACATGAAGGGAATAGATTTGATCGCTATCGAGAGATGCTTTCAATTAAATTAGGAACATTGACCAACATGAATAATTTCAAATTTGTCAATTTAATTGTTACACTAAAAATGGAATAATAAGGGGGATTCGACATCTTAACAATGCATCTCACGATTTGAAAAACACATTTACTTATTTTCTTTAGTTTGATTGATAATTTAGGTATTAGTATAGAACAAATCACAAAATCTATTTGCTATTCGATTAAAGTTACAATTAATTTTAACTCGATCAAACACGTAGTCCTCGTGGATTCGACACTCTATTCATCACTTTATTACTTGTTCACGATCTCATTCACTTACGGGTAATCAAACGATCAGCAATCATCTCAATAACGTCAACTTGAAAACATGACAATCAAGGTAATTAAACAACTATAGTAAGAGCCCCAACGTGTATCACTAAGACACTGAAGAGTAGTTTCTTGATTGAGACCCCGCCCACTTGATATTTCACCAACATTTAGTTATTCAAGAATTTTCAATATTTGGTTCTCTCAAATAAAATCACTAATTTTAGCCGATCCTCCAACAACATTCACCAATTT
Organism: Fraxinus excelsior; assembly: GCA_019097785.1. Lineage (NCBI taxonomy): Eukaryota > Viridiplantae > Streptophyta > Magnoliopsida > Lamiales > Oleaceae > Fraxinus > Fraxinus excelsior. The sequence continues at coordinate 18,603,470 of CM032624.1, read as the reverse complement.
GTGTACTATTCTGAAGAATGTTTCAATCTTTGGATGTTTCTGTGCTACAACTACAAGAACTAGTTGAAACTGATGAGCAAAGTAATGTATTTAGTAAGCACTTGTGTTTTCTTTCAAAATAAGTGCTTTGAAGTCATTATACTCACCTCATATATTATTAGTTCTATAATATCCTTGACCTCTCAAATTAGATATACTTAAACTATGCGTTGAGAATAATTGATCAATTGCAGTCTTAAGTGAGACAAGTCTGGTACTTGAAACACGAATGACAACACTAAAATGTTTCGATACGTGCCCATTCTTCACATAATGAATGACAACTAACATTTGCTCCTAAACTAAAATGTCTTGAGATTCATCGACTAGAATTGAAAAGAAACTATCTCGAACATCTTTGATAATCACATTTAGACATTCAAAAGCAATATCACTCACAATACATTTTTGCACTTGTGGTGATATTAATTTGAAATTCTCAATTAAGGTCGTCAAAGCAACAACCGTAATCTCAACATTATGATTGCACACCAATGCAATAGTTCAAGAAAGTTTCCTTCATTGTTTAGATCTTCCGATTCTTCGTGTCCATGAAATGTCATCCCTTGTCATAGAAGTAACTAAACACAATCAATTTACTTATTCAATCAAATTCAATAATCTGTTTGAACTTAATGCAATTGCTTATCGAGATAAGATCAAATACTTTGTTCTTGATTTTTGAACTATTTGACCCAAGTCTGACTGTGTGCACTACTTGAATCCCAACGTGTTTTCTAATATATTCTTTCTTTTTCTAATTAGAGAATTCGTCATTGACAAATAAATCACCACTCAAACTGAAAAGATAGTAGTAAAAGCAACAAAAAAAAAATGCATCTTTTAGTGTACTGTATTCCAACCAAGTAAGATGCTCATTATACCACAAAACACAAAATCATCTATCTTTGTTACTCATTTTGTGGGTGAAAATGCAAGATTGCGAGACTGACAGTATCTCTTTGCACATATGCCCTTTGAATCAGTCTCAAACATTAATATCATAATTCTGTATTGAAACTCTCAATCTAGGATACGAGGAAAGTTGTGCAACATCAACATCCCCAACATCTCCAACATCAACATTATTTTCATCCGTTTTTCTTTCAAACATTCCCTTCATTGATATTTTGCTCATCGCAAGAAAGCGTAGATTTATGTTTAAAGTATTTGTCCCTAACTGTTACAAACAAACAATCAACCACTTTAGAAATCCCCAAATCTGTTTCTTATTGTCATAAGTCATACCAACTAAATTTCAAACATATAAATCAGCAAGTTTCAATCTTCCCTGAACAGTTTACATATAAATCAGAAAGCCCCAAATCAGAAATCTCTAAATTCCTAAATTAGAAATCCCTAAATGCCTAAATCGGAAAACACTAAATCAAAAAACACAATTAATGTCAACATTGCCAGGAATGAGTAATTTATAAATCATAAATCATAAAACTGGAAGAAATTAACTACAACTGCAGACATTGAAACTAGAAGAAAATGACAGAAATCAAATGACAATGTGACACACCCTCAAGAAGAGGGCAATGGCTGGAGCCTGGAAGTTAGAGAGACGGGCAGACGGCGAACCACAAACAGCGACTTCATAGAGGTACAGACCACAGTACAGACACTGATACTCACAATGCAAACGACCACGAGCAACTTAGGAGACGCAAAGTGACGAGCATTGAAGTGGGAGACGGCGAACATGCAAAGTGGTGGGTGGGTGGGAGGGAGGGAGAGAGAGAAGCAGCGTGAATTGATTTTCAAATGGTGGGAGAGAGCAAGCGAGCTGCATATCTATGTTTTGAAGTTTGAATTTCTTATCTAAAAAAAAAAAAAAAATATCTTTTTTTCAAAATCTAGGGGGTCACCCCATAAGCCACCCCTGTCAACTTGTATTCTCCTTTGTCTTGCAATCTTGTAGATTAATGATGTGTCTGTTGTTGATTTTCATCATAAATATGACCCTTTTTTTTTTTTTCAATTGCTGGCCCCCACACCTCTCACATGTGGTCAAATGTTGCGGCTGTAGATACGTACAACGGTTGAAATTTCAATTAAAATCTGTCAAAGAATTGGCTCCAGACACAACCTAAGACATATTTTATAAGTCAATAGTTTTCAAGTAACAAAATTTGTTGTACTTGTATCTCCGATGAGTTAAAGGTCAAAAATATAAAATTAAACTTTTGGTCGGTCAATATAAGTGTGTAAGAGTTTGGCATCAAATTGCGTGATTTTTGCAATATGCATTGCTTGTCATTTAATGAATTGTTACTCAAAATTGTTAGAAAAAAATTATCTCATCCAATTAGCATACTTGTATTCGTAATAAAATATTCTAATTCAATGTTTATATGCTTAGTTTATGGGGATCGAAATTGTAGGATATATTATTGAAAGAATTAGTTGCACCCTTTAACATAAATTTCGGGCCAAGAATTTTACTTTAAACGATGAATTTCAATATTTTGTGCGGTAGAATCACTAATACAAATGAAAGAATTAGCAAAAATCTTTTACATAAATTTCAGGTTGAGAATTCTTACTTTAAATGATGAATTTCAAGATCTTATTTTGTAGTTGAATCGCCTTATATTCCAAACTCCAAAATCTACATTTTTTTAATTTTCCAATTGTCTCAATCCCGTTCACAATGAAATCAAACTATTATCCACAATTTAAGTACCTAATTTTATGATTTTTCATGCCAGAAATAAGGTTCTTGGTACTTTTCAATTTTTGTGGTATTTTCCATACAAATCTCATCATATTTCTTGCCATCTCTTTTCTCTCACCGTTGTAATGATTAGGGACCTCAGTGATATAAAAGGCATTCATAAATATTAAATACTACTATATTTAAAACATTTCCTCTTAAATGACTATTTACACAATATTTATCTCATTAAAACATTACGTGGCAAAAATTCGATAGGACAAAAATGCCAACAAATGAAAAAAATAGTAAAAATAATTTGGAGTAATAAAATGATGCATCTTTAAAACTTTATCAAGAAAATTCAGTGGGACAAAATTTGATCGAAAGAAAAAGAGTACTGTTATTCTCCCTGATTTCAATTCCTATATCAAGCTATCCATGTCTTGTATGTCAATATTTTCAATATTGATATCTTGTACGTCAATGTTTTCAAAAAATATCGTATTCATAAAAGATATTTATCAACTTTTGATGAATATAGTAACATGATGATTTGGAAAATAGCTCTTGTTGATTTTTTCACGAGTCATGTACACTTTGAGGGTAAATATCTTATAGGTTATGGACATTGTTGGGAACTTATTTAATTTGCCATGTGAGCTGATATATGTAATTAATTTTGTATAAAAGCTATCCTAAAGTTAAGCCCAAAATTAAAGTAATCTAATAAAGAATTAAGTAATTGGGCTTTGTGCATTTAAATAAAGTGTGAACCGGACTATATGTGTAGAGATCGAATCCATTAAAGTTTGTATTTGATGATAGACCGAATACATATGGAAACTATATATAGGGTTATGGTCCTCAATTCATATGTAATTCTCATTATTTGAGTCATCTCATCAATACAAGAATACAAAAGAAAGTATATTGAAGAGAAAGATTTATAAACCTACAATCAAGAAGAAAGTTTGGAGCAATTAAATAGAATAACAAGAAATCAAGATTTAAAGATCAAGATTCAAGACACAAATGAATGGATCAAAGTATGTTCTGTATTACTTAATTTTCTTGGTAATTTGACATGGAAATCTTGACAATTATGTAAAATTTATAAAGTTTAAATTTCATGAAAAATTCAACAAGTGGTATCAGAATCAATTCATGTTGAATCATTGAGAATCAAAATTTTAATTTCGTTCTTTTATAATTTCATGGTTCTCGAATTTAGCAAATCCAGATTTAGTTTTTGTTAAATTTGAAATTTTTCCAACTTATTTACCAAAAAATCAATTTAAAAAAATGGGCAGTTGGCGACGCCGCAAGGTGTTGCGTGCGAGGCAGCACCGCACGGTGCATAGCACCACGATGCTACAATGGGGCCGCAAGCGTTACCGCTGCCAGGGACGGTGCCGGCGAACTCCGCTCCTGTGTTTACTTTAACTTTTTAGGTTTTCAAGTTGGGTGAATTTTTGGGGACAAGGGCGGTGGCTTTGGCTGAAAATTTGAAGATTTAAGATCCTTGGTTGCAATTTCAAATTATTGTTAAGTTGTTTAAATTTTAGCCCCTTAAATTTAAAATTTTGGTAATTTAGCCACTTAAAGTTAAAATTCATCAAATTGGACCTTTAAAGTTTTGAGTTAATAATTCAGTCCCTAAAGTTTGGAATTAATTAATTTGGGTCATTAAAGTTCTGAATTTTGTAATTAAGCCCCTAACAGTTCATAATTGGTTTAAATTAGCCCATAAAGTTTTGAATAATTAATTTTTGGATCCCTAAAGTTCCGAATAATTAATTTTTGACTCCTAAATTTTCCAATAATTAATTATTAACCCCTCAGATTTTGGATAATTAATTTTTGATCCTAAAGTTTTGAATTATTAATACCTAGGCCCCTAAAGTTTCAAAAATAAAAGAAGTATAAATTAACAATTCAAATTCAAATTTTGGTATTAAAATAAATTTCTTTTGGATTACTAATTTTTCTAAATAAATTAATTGAAGCAACATGTTACCAAAGTAACTTCTCTTGTCTAAATTAATTTATTTGGAAGGCTTATTAGCACAAAATATCCCTACGTTTGACAGTTAGTGTGCAAAACATCCCAACGTTTCATTTTTTTGCATTTTCGCCCCTATTTCAACGTTTCAGTGTGGAAAACATCATTTTCACTATTTTTAGTATAAAATGACCAATATACCCTCAAATTTAAATAAAACAAAGAAAATGAAATAAAAAATAAAAAAATAAATTGTAATTATACTCCCAAACTTTTTTAAAAGTGCAAGTGAGTCCAAAAGTCTTATTAAAAGGCTTAAGCACAAAACGTCCCTACGTTTGACACTTAATGCGGAAAACGTCCATACGTTTCAAATATGTTTGTATTTGCTCAATAGCACAAAACGTCCATACGTTTGACACTTATTGCGTAAAATGTCCTTACGTTTCATTTCTTTTTATATTTTCGTCCTTATTTCAACGTTTCATTGCGGAAAAACGTCATTTTCACTATTTTTCAATGTAAAATGATCAATATACCCTCATATTTAAATTTTAAAAAAATAAAAATAAAAATAAAAATAAAAATAAATTACAAATGTGCTCACAAACTTTTTAAAAAGTACAAATGAGTTCAAAAATCTTATTAAAACATTCAAATCATCACTCTTCTTCTCCTCCCTTAGCTTTATCCTTCATCCACCACCTAAACCACCAGACCCGACCACCATTCAAACCATCTCACCTCCCTTTACAATCATGTGGCTGATAGTTGTGGCCACCATTAATGATTTGAATGGTGGGGTCTGGTGAAGACCGATGATTTGAATGTTTTAATAAAATTTTTGAACTCATTTGCACTTTACAATTGTAATTTATTTTTATTTTTTTGTTTTATTTAAATATGAGGGTATATTGATCATTTTACATTGAAAAATAGTGAAAATGACGTTTTTCCACAATGAAACGTTGAAATAAGGATGAAAATGTAAAAAGAAATGAAACGTAAGGACGTTTTACGCAATAAGTGTCAAACGTATGGACGTTTTGTGCTATTGAGCAAATACAAACATGTTTGAAACGTAGGGACGTTTTCCGCATTAAGTGTCAAACGTAGTGACGTTTTGTGCTTAAACCTTTTAATAAGACTTTTGGACTCATTTACACTTTTAAAAAGTTTGGGAGTATAATTACAATTTATTTTTTATGTTTCATTTCATTTTTTTTTGTTTTATTTAAATTTGAGGGTATATTGGTCATTTTACACTAAAAAATAGTGAAGATGATGTTTTCCAGACTAAAACGTTGAAATATGGGCGAAAATGCAAAAAAAATAAAACGTTTGGATGTTTTGCACACTAACTGTCAAATGTAGGGACGTTTTGTGCTAATAAGCCTTATTTGGAATATTAGGAAGGTTGTGTATTTGTAATTCATGCGGATATTTATCGACTCAAATGAAGGTAAATATTTAATCGAATTACATGCACACCTGTGTTAATAAATATGTGACAATTATAAGGTTTTGTTTTGTGTGAACAATAAATCGATCCAAAAATAGGTTTATTCTTTGACATATGTTATTGTCAATATTTGATTACTCCACTAAGGGTACCACTTACAAGTTGGTATTTCTGTCTAAAGACTAAATATCAATGTTGTGCTCGATCTCTTGTGATGTGATTTACCATTATTTGAATTAATTAACTGTTTAATACTTATTCATATGTGAACATGTTAATTTGGTATAAGTTCTCTATTCAATTAATCCATCAACTTTTGCAATATCTATCAACATCAACTATATTCATGTGCTAAATGGAACCAACTTTAAGGACTCGAAAGAGAACATTCAAATCGTTCTTGGCTGCATGGACTTAGACCTTGCGTTAAGGACTGAACAACCCGCTGCACTCACAGATAAAAGTTCTACCGATGAAAAATGAACTTTGATAAGTGGGATCGTTCAAACCGCATGAGTCTTATGATCATGAATCGTGGTATTCCAGAATCATTCAGGGGTGCTATGTCCGATAAGGCAACTACTACCAAAGAATTTCTTGATAAAATTGAAAAACGCTTTGGAAATAGCGATAAGCCCGAAACTAGTACGTTTTTTGGCGAATGAATGTATAAAGGTAAATGAAATATTCAATATTACATCATGGAGATGTATCATCTTGCTTTAAAACTAAAACCATTAAAACTTGAATTGTCTGATGACTTGCTCATATATTTAATTTTGATTTCTATTCTTGCAAAATTCGATCAATTAAGGTCAATTACAATTGTCAAAGGGAAAATAGACTCCTAATGAGCTCATTCCATATTGTGTGAAAGAAGAAGAAAAGCAAAAGAAAGATAAAACTGATATTACTAACTTGACAAGTACCTCTAAGGACATGTAATAAAGAATAAGAAAGTTGCATCCGGTTCGGTTCAAAAGAAACAGTAAAAACTTGAAAATGATAAATTTAACTGTAACTTTTGTGAAAATCTAGGATATATAAAGAGAGGCTGTACTAAAGAAAAGTATACTTCTCATTTTGGTTGGTTTTGAGGTAAATTTAGTGTCAATACCTAAAAACACTTGGTGGATAAATTTTGGTAGCACTACTCTCCTAAGTGTATCTATGCGGGGTTGGCTGAGCTGCCAAAACCAATTGATGTCGAAAGATTCATCTATGCGGGACGATGAAAAATCAGTTAATGTTTAGGCTATATGGACTTTAGGTTATCATTTAGATTTGAAAAGGACATTTACGATACTGTCTTTTCGGACAGAATTTGGTTTCTATTTCTATACTGGACAAATTTGGTTACTCTTGTTCAATTGGAAATAGTCCGTTTGATTTTTTTCTTAATTCAAATATTGTGGGTACTAATTCTTTATCCGGTTATGATAACTTATATTTGCTTAATATGGTTGCCTCTTATAAAGAAATCTTATATGTGAATTCGCGTTGTATTAAACATAAATTAACCATGAGAATTCTGCTTCATTATGGTACAAGCGATTAGGTCACATCTCTCAAAAAAGAATGATAAAACTTGCGTTAGAAGGAATTTTTGATATCCTTAATTTTTTTAGACTTAAGTGTTTATATCAATTATATTTAAGGGAAAACAAACAAATATAAGGAGATTAGGTGTCAATAGGACTTCGAACTCTTTAGAACTAATTTATATAGATATCTGTGGGCCATTCACTTCGATTTTTTGGAATGGTCTAGAATAATTCATTATGTTCATAGACGAATTTTTCTCACTATGGCTTACCTATATCTCATCTATGAGAAATTCCAAAACACTGTACATGTTCAAGTCATGCAAGACTGAGGGTGAAAATAAACTCAGTAAAAGAATTTAATAAGTCAGATCTTACCATAATGATAAATATTATGACGGATATGACGGATCGGGAGAAGAATGTCTAGAGACTTTTGCTAAATTCCTAGAGGAATGTGGAATCGTCACACAGTACATCAGGATTTCTCTAGGTGGAAGCACTAAAGATTGCAGCTTAAATTCTCAATAAAGTTCTAAGTAAAACAATTGTTAATGTGTTACAATTGTTTTTAAAAAAAAGATCCACTATTAGGTTAATTTTTGAAACGGGAAATATCCGATTCCTTGAGGATGTAGAGTTTGGGGGGGGGGGGGTAATGTTATAAGGTTAAAAGACTTTTTATCTTATAGGAAGAATATGTATATATTCTTTCTGTTGTAATTGATAATGATCAAGACCATGGACAAATTATTGCTCCAAATCTTGTTCAAGAAGCAATTTCGGATCATCACATTACAAAGTCCCTTATACACAATCAATAAATTATTTCAGAAAACAAACTCAACAACCTCAAGAACAAATGTTATTAAGAAAATTCACTATAAAAAGAAGAAAGACAATTCTGGATGACTTTACAGTCTTTCTCCAAGAAAATAATGATGTCATAAATTGATGAAAAAAATTGATCGATCAACTTTCATCAAACCATGCAAAAGAATAATTCTAAAGAGTGGATTGATGTCATGCATAAAGAGATAAAGTTCATAAATAACAATGACGTTTATGAACTCATCCTATTGCCTGAAAGTGCGAAACATATTGGTTGTAATTGGATATTTAAAACCAAAAGAGACTCTGTGGAGATAAATGAGGGTCGTTTTGTTACAAATGACTTTACTCAAAAGGAAGATATTGACATTAAAAATGTTTTTTCTTCGATTTTCATGAAAGACTCTTTTATGACAATTATAACATTTGTGACACATTTTAATCTTAAGTTACGTCATATGATTTATAAATTACATAAATCTATCTATGGGCTTAAGCGGTTTTTCGTAATGGTGTCACAAATTTTATCAAATAATTATCTTATTTGGTTTTAAGATGAATTCAATTGACGATTGTGTATATCACAAATTTAGTGGGAGTAAGCATATTTTTGGTATTGTATGTCGATAACATACTGCTTGTATGCAATTATATCTTAAAAGATTCGAAATGTAAATATGTAATTCAGGTGATACCCATATTGCTAAGTGAGATAAGTTTAGTCTCAATTAATGCTCTAGGGATAAATTTAAAGAAAATGAAATGCATGAAATTCTTTATACTTTAACAATTGAGAATTTAATGTATACTTGTGTTTGTACACATTTAGATATAGCATTCATTGTTGGAATATAAGACACATATTTTACTAACTTTAGGATGGAAATTTGGAAAGTCGCCATGAGATTATTCAATATCTATAGAGAACTAATAATTATATGATCACATTCAGGAAAATCAAATCAATTGGAGATTGTTGGATATTCTAATTCTGATCATGGGAGATGATTGTAAAATATTGTCACTAGACTGTATATTTTGGATGGATTTGAAAGACCACTTTAGTTATTCCGTGACATAGCAGTCTTATATTCCAACAGGAACTTGATGATGCCAAAATTTATAGACATTATGTTCCTAGTTGTCAAGGAAATAATTCCGAGTTGTTAGATTTTTATAAAACATATCAGGACAAACTCCAAAATCATGGATCCATTTATTAGATGACTACCACTCAATGTCTTTCATGAGCATAATACTCGCATATGTGTTACATCTTTTGATGATATGTCAATTTAGTGAAAGTTTGTATTTGGATGCTGTCTATTTTAGACACGTATTTTTATCCATGGATATTCGATTTATTTCAAAAATAAAGTATTCAGTTTAGTTTTACTCTGATTAAAGTTTATGGTTGATCTCATTAAAGGACAAGGTAAGACCAGTTAAAAATAGGCATGTTTGGATCACATTGCATATAATTTTCATGCTACACATCCAGACATAAAACTATGTCATTTGATTGTATTGATATATGTGACCATTGATGGTTAAGTTATGATATTTGTAATGAAAATCGCTTTGATTTTATATTGATATAATCAATGGATGAGATTATTCGAAGATGCTTTTGGTTATTATAGCAAAAGTTTTTAGCTCATAAAATTATACACATTTATAAGGTAACATATGTGCCCCAAGTGGGAGATTGTTGAGAAAATATTTAATTAGTAGTGTGGGCTGACATATGTAATTAATTATGTGTAAATGCTATCTTAAAGTTAAACCTAAAATTAAAGTGATCTAATAAAGAATTAAGTAATTTGACTTTGAACATCTAAATAAATGTGGGTCGGATTATATGTGTAGAGACCGAATCCACTAGGGTTTGTATTTGACGATGAGCCGAATACATATGAAAACTATATATAGGGTTATGGTCCCCAATTCATATGCAATTCTCATTTTTTATGTCATCCCATCAACACAAGAATACAAGAAAAAGCATTTTGAAGAGGAAAATCTATAAATCCACAATCAAGAATAAAGAAGAAGGTTTGAGACAATTAAATTGAAGAACAAGAAATCAAGATTTAAATATCAAGATTCAATATTCATTATTCAAGATACAAATCAATGGATCAAGGTATGTTCCACATTAATTAATTTTCTTGGTGATTTGACACGGATATCTTGGCAATTATGTAAAGTTTATAAAGTATAAGTTTCATAAAAAACTCAACAATTTATTATATAAAGAATATGCATCGTTAAAACTTTATTAGGTTTAAATTCCAAATTCAAAATTGCTTCCTCCAACCCATGGGAAATATTATTTTATTGAAGGATGTGTGGTTGAAAATAAGTAGAAGAATGAGAATGAAAATTTGAATGTGTACTAAACATGGGCTAAGTTCCTTAAAGTGTATTGTAGTTAACAAAATTGTGATGTGAATATAATTATCCTAACGATATATGTAAAATCGTCCTCTCTAGGAATAAAAGCTCTATCAAAATGAAATGTTGACTCAAATGCTACTATTTGAAGGTTGGAGGCCAAAGTGCGAACATATCCAATGTTAGGGGGATCTCTGCTGCTATTTTTCCTTATTAAGCGACGATGAAAAGCATTATTTTTTGAACTTCCCACTGTCCCTCTAGGCTCTGGTGCTGCAATGGCGCCTCCTTCAGCATTCCATGAAAGGCTGGAACAGATGGAGCAGACGAGAAATCAACGCCTCTCTCTCCTTCAGGTTTGCTTCACTCCTTTCTCTTTATACTTTGTTTTAATTTGAAAATCTTCGGCTATTGATTCAAATTTTGCAAATTTTGTGCAGGCAGAGAAAGAGCTTCAGAAGAGTAAATCTCAGTTATTAGCTACAAAGATAGCAAACATAAGATCAATGGAACAGCGCTGCCTAAAACTCGACTGTAAAATCGCTCACCAACACTTCGTCATTTCTTCTCTCAAGTCTCAAATCGAAAGCCTCGATTCTGCTTACCTTCGTAATCTTCAGAAATTTAGGTAAACGTTTGTTACTATACATTTAATTTATAATTTAATTGTTTTTTAGGATTTCTAGTTTTGTTGTTTATCCTGAAATGATTATTATGTGATTTTGTGTTTAGTTGCCTTGGGGACTTGAGGAATGCGGGCTTGTGTTTTCCTCTTGGAATGTCAATTGCATTATCTGAACATAAGCTCTCGAGTAAGCCTATGCATGAATTCCTTTTTTTTTCCCCATCAATAATTGGAACATATTTTTCACAGCGAATTTAAAGGATTGTCTATTAAAGAAGCCAATTATGAGTTCTGACAAAGTCCAAATGGAATTATGTAAAATTTTCAAATTCAATGAAAATGATTTAGGTAGAATCTGACACCCAAATTATATGTTGATAACTGAATGTACCTTTGGCTTCTCCATTTTGGTTAGCAAGAATCTGCCAAAATATTGTTTACTAGCGATGTCTTGAATAGTAGTGCGAGGGATGCCTTGAGGCACACCTCGCTTGAGGCTTCCATTGATCATCTCGAAGTTTGCCATTTGTCAAGGCTTATGCCTCTATTGAGGCTTGCTTCAATGCTAAGCCTCAATGCAGCTGCGGGGGGTGCTTGTTTATCTTCTTATTTTTGGTTATGAGCAATTCTTTGTAATTCTACTGTTTTTAAATTAATTTAGTAGTTTGTTTGGAGGTGTACGCCCGTCACTTCATACAGTAAAAATGTCTTAGTACCAGACTAAACCGTTTTAAATGAAGTTTAGTAGAAAGGTTTATGCACTGTCTTCAAGAGTAATATAAATATCTATCTCCACACTTCATATACTTGTGAGATAATTGCTTTGCTTTGCTAGGTAATGCTGTTAAGTTCTTTATTTTAGGACTTTGAAAGAAGAGGTGGAAGGGTTGGAGGAGTTGGAAAAACAGAAAGAGAGCTATTATAGCTCACAAAGTTGTGAAATGGAAGAGTTCAAGGCCCAAGTGGACAACTTTGTGGATGAATGTCAAGTCCAACTAAAGAAACTGAGGAGCCAGGTTAAAGAGGTAAGGGAAACTGACCATTCTTTTCATTCATTTGTTTTAAAATATGTAGCAAGATCTGTAAATTCATCTTGAATGAGTCATTTCGTAGTGGAATATATCTACCCATCATCGTTAAGAATTGTGGTTAATGTGGTGAAACCAAGACCTATCCCTACTTAGCTTGACAAAATTGCATATTGAAACTCAGAGCTTCAATGATGTCAATATGATGTAGCATGTTCTATTAGATTTTTATAAACTCCTGAAGAATTCATATTTTGTCAACTTGTAACATTTTCGCTTGTCCAATAATAAAATTATAGGTAAGTCCTTTTTGATAAGGCACCTTTGCAGAGGCCCTTTAGCTGGACCTTTCAATTCATACCACAACATTAAACACTCCCTTGATCTTCATAAAAGGAGAGAAGCAATGTCCTGTAATGCAAACTATAAGAAATTTATTGAATGCTCGCCTATCATTTTTGATGCTTGCTTGATTCTTGTTTCAGCTCAAGTCCAGTTTCTCAGAACTTCAAGGCAACCTTTTCTGTCCAAATAATTCTGAGATAGCTGTGGCCGAAAATAAAAAATCTGAACTTCTTATTATGAAAGAGAAATTGGATAGAAAGTTGGCTTCTAATTATGAAGTAAAACAACAGTTGATAAAGCAACTTGTCAGCATACTAGAAGACCAAGTTAAAGAAAGGAAGAGGTTATGTTAGTATGCTAAAAATAAATTGTTTATAGCAGCAGACATTACATAGCTACAAACATGTACAGAAAATAGTCATCAATATATTTTGCTTAACGAGATGTCTGATTAGTGAACAATTTTATTCCATTGACATTTTACTTCGATAAAAAATTTTCCATGTACTTCTGATCAACATAATAATCTCTTATTCAACCTTGAGGATCCAAAATTTACAATCCTGGTTTCCTGCAAGTTGTTCATCTATTTGAGAAAGGCCACATGCCTATACAATCCCTGCTGCACATTATTCATTATGTACACATTCCAGGTTCCCTAACGAAATTGTGTCTTGTACAGTACTCATGCTATGTGTCCAAAATACTCTCTCTCATCATATACTTTCATGTTGGTGTAACTGCTAAAATTCGACATAGGAGCATGCTGGAATGATATTTATCATCCTAGTGAATGGATTTTTCACAATATTATGTAGAGTAGATACTTGTCGAACTTGAATTGGCATCATTCCTGGAATCAACTATTGACGTTGCTAAATTTACACAAGTCAGTTACGAATATCTGTTAAGAGTTCAGTGTTTATATTATTACAATAGATCTTCGACACGCTTTTGGAAACTTGCACGTCCACTGTTCGACCAATGAAGTTATTCTGTTCATGAATACGTTACATGTTACTTGGCTTCAGGGGTGACCATATACATCTAGGATATTCTCCAAGTGCATATAATGGGACAATGTTCTTGTATTGTTCCTAATAGTTTTCCCTTGTAAATTAGGGAACACAAATAGTATTATTGTATATCTATAGACTAGGGATAATCCATTTTTATCTTTCAAAAAAAGATTATCTAGGTGTAATAAGTGTTTTGACAAAAAAAAATTATACCTAATTATAATTTGGCAAATACTTTGAAATTTGAAATATTTTGAATGCATTTTAAATTCACTTTTTATTTTAAAATATTAATTTAAAGAGTCTCTTAAAGCATATTGCGAAGGATTGACTCTTCAGGAAGATTTTTTATGTTTAAATAGCTTTTTGGAGATGTTTTTACATTGTGTATATGTACCAATAGACATGAATATACATGCACACGTGACTGTCGAATATTGTACAATTTATTTGAACCTTTATTTTTTTTAGGACCGAACTAAACAAATGTCAGGTTCCCCAACCTTGTAATCAGTGTGATGTATCTTTAAAAATGAAGTTTTAGGTTTTCAACTCATTTAAATACGTAATGTTGGATCACTACAAGATTGAGGCTCCGTTCGGTAGGGAATAAAATTCAATTAAAATTGAAAATATAACCGTTATTGGGTTCCACTCGTCTAATAAAAATCAATAATAACGGTTAGTTTTTCAATTTTAATCTGATTTTAATTCTTACTGAACGGGCTTTGAATCATTAACGTGAAAGTTATCCATGTGACTAAGACTTGAAGTTGGAAGGTAAAAATCGTCAAACGAATTAACATCTGATATCAATTTAACTAAAAAGCTGCGATTTTATATTGAACTGAAATTCATTGATTTAAAACGTTCGGAGAGGCTAGACCTCTACTTTGAAGGTTGAGGACGAAATACGAGAAAGACTCCAAATGGTGATAATCTCCCATTCTACAGTGCAAAAATTATTATGTACCAAATTAATTTTCAAAAACGCTGCATAGACTCAAAAGATTTGGGGGCCTAAATCTCTATTTTTAAGGTTGATGATCAATAACTACACACATTAAGTCACTCTTTGAGCTTTATTTATTTATTTTTTAAAAAAAATCATTTTTCTTCAAATTTATTTTCAATCACACATCCTCTCAATAAATAATTTAGCACATAAATAAATAAATAAAAAATCTTACTTTTCAATAACACATTCTTAAAAACATTAATTTTATAAAACTCATTTCTCATTTTTAATGAGGGTCAAAGAAAGAGTGTAAATGCTGTCCAAAATGCATACAAGAAAAATTAATACTCCATCCGTTTTAATTATATAGGTCTGTTTACTTTTTCACACGGATTAAGAAAGTTTGTTTAATGTCATTGGAAAATTAATTTTGGGTAATTATATTACCATCACAAAATTTATTAAATACACCACAAATTTTCATTTTTTTCGTATTTACTTAAATAGCCTTAAGTAAATTACATAATTATGATTAATATACTTTTAATTAATCACATCTCATTATAATCACACCACAAACAATAACCTAATTTCTTCTTGTCTATAATTACGAATCTTGTGTCAACATGTAAGAATTCATCAATTTGTTCAATCATTCTTTATAGTGGTAATTGAGTCAAATAGCCTCTTCTACAATATAGTTTGGGATTTTAGCATTTGACCAAAAAAATATGTTTAAAATAAATAGTTTAAATTATAATTTATAAACTACCTCATATACCCTTATTCAACAAAACTAAATGAATACAAACGTCAACCATACGTTTAAAACGGTCAGATGCCGTTTTGGGTCATATGTCTCGATTTCACTCAAAAATTAATTTATCAAAATTTGAAACATGTTAGTAAACTTGTACGTGTTGAATTAACTAATTTATTGAGTGTCTTATGTGGACACGAGGGAACATAAAGTAAAACGAATACAAAATTTGTTAAAACGAGGTATCTATTTCACTCTGAAACTAGTAAAACAATGTTTGAAACATTATACATGACTCGTACACATTGAACGACTATACGTGTTATGTTTTTGGATGTCGTACTTGCTACTTAGTTTTTCTTTATTGTCAAGTGCAATGTAGTTTATTACCATAGAGTGACTCACTATAGTTTGAATAGATGTATCCATGGATGTAGTTATGATTTCAATTTTGGAGGGGCGAAAATACGGGAGAGGGGCGGGCCCCCCTCCCGGGGGTTTAGGGGCGGAGCCCCCGAAATATTTTTTAACTAAGAGAATTGAAAACAACGATTTTGAGTACCAAAATAGGCTAGTTAGATTGACTGACCAAAAAGACAATCAATTTATCGATACAAAAATAATATGTCAATCTATGTGTCTAACACTATACAAATTGAAAACATGAACGTTAGATAGACATCAAAAAGACAAAAAGTAAACTGCATATCTATATAACAGATGGTAGAAATGACTTGGACATCTGAAATTAGTCATTCCGTAAGGGTTTTTAATTATGTCGGCTTAGGAATTGGGTTTTAATTAGTTGGGTCTGGGAATTGAGAACTTAGCTTTTAAATTGGATTTGGGTCATTTATTTATTCAAGTAACTATTGGATCTTTTGTTTAGATCTAAGATTTTCGTATGGTTGAATTTTAAAGGGTAAGTTATTGGGTCAATATTTATTAGTGGAAAAAAAAATTCAAAATTTTGCGAGTCAAAATTTTGGGGGGTGAAACTGAAAAATACAGGCATGAATGAACCGAAATGAATACTAAATGAGTAGAAACGCCAGTCATACGTTTAAAACGATTAGATTCCGTTTTGGGTCATAGAGTATCAATTCACTCCGAAATTAGTAAAAGATGCTTTGAAACATCATAAATGACTCGTACACACTGAACGACTACACGTGCTATGTTTTCGATACCACACTTGCTACTTACGTTTTTCTTTATTGCCTGTATAGTGTAGTTTCCTACCAGATTATGGAGTGACTCATTATAATTTGAAAAAATGCGTCGACCGCGACGTCAAAGATATAGATAAAACTTTCATCCTTAAGAATTCATGTGGTTATAGACGTGAATGAATCAAAACGAACACTAAATGAGTAAAAACGTCAGACATGTGTTTAAAACGACCATATGCCATTTTGGTTTACACAAATAATGATGTTATTATAGTTACCAAAAATCTCATCAAAATAACTATCAAAATTTATAAAAAATCATCACAATTTCAAGATTAAATTCAACAATTAACATCTATTCATCCATAACAAACGTGAATGAATAGAACTGAATACTAAATGAGTAAAAACGTCAACCATACATTTAAAACGATCAGATTCCATTTTAGGTTGCAGGGTGCAATGTCATTAAAAAACTAGCCGATCGTAGTTTGAAATATCTTAGAAGACTTGTACATGTTGAATTAACTAATTTGTTGAGAATATGATGAAATTTGTATTACTTACCTTTATTCGTATTGAAGTAGAGTGTAAGTTACTTACAGAACAATAGAGTTGGTCACTATCGAATGAACTTTGTATCTAACTCGTCGTTCATATATGATAAAAACTTGAATTTGTTAATTTTTATATAAATATAATTGAATATAAAGTGAAATGGAAACAAAATTAGTTGAAATGACAACTAGTCATTTACAATGTCAACTAGTCATTTACAATGTCAACATGTCATTTTGGGTCACAGAGTCTCAATTTCACTTTAAAATTGTTCGATCATATTTTTGAACATCTTAAAAGACTTATATAAATTAAATAAACTATCTTTTTGAATATCTTATCTATAATTGAAACATAATGAAATTTAGGATATTTACCTTCATTCCTATGAAGAATAGTATAGTTTACTCATGGAACAATGTTGTTGAATTGATGCGGACATTAAATGAGTAGAAACGTCAATCATACGTTTAAAATGATCATATGTCGTTTTGGGTCATGAGGTCTCAATTTCACCCGAAAACTAGTGGATCGTAGTTTGAAATATCTTAGTACACGTGTACATGTTGAATTAACTAGTTTATTGAGTATCTTATGTGGATAAGAGGGAATATAAAGTGAAACGAATACAAAATTTGTTAAAACGGTACTTAATCGTTTAAAAAGGTATGTTGAATAATTACATGTTTTTTCTCTTTTGCCTTATACCCTAAATTCTAAACCATATACCATAAAACCTAAACCCTAAATGACAACCTTCCTTTTAAAATGATTAGATGTCGTTTGGGGTCACGGTGTATCGATTTCACTCCGAAACTAGTAAAATTGTGTTTGAAACATCATACATAACTCGTACACATTGAACGACTACATGTGCTGTGTATTGGATATCATACTTTCTACTTACGTTTTTCTTTATTGTCAAGCATAGTGTAGTTTACTATCAGATTATGGAGTGAGTTACTATAGTTTGAACAAATGTGTCAACTGTAACGTCGAAATATAGTTAAAACTTTCACGTGGTTACGGGCGTGAATAAATCGAAACAAATACTAAATGAGTAAAAACGTCATCTATACATTTAAAATGACCAGATGCCGTTTTGGGTCACGGGGTATTGATTTCACTCCGAAACTAGTAAAACTGTGTTTGAAACATCATACATGACTCGTACACATTGAACGACTACACGTGCTGTGTATTGGATATCATACTTGCTATTTACGTTTTTCTTTATTGTCAAGCGTAGTGTAGTTTACTATCGGATTATGGAGTGACTTACTATAGTTTGAATAAATGTGTCAACCATAACGTCGAAATGTAGTTAAAACTTTCATCCATAAACTTTCACGTGGTTACGGGCGTGCATGAACCGAAACAAATACTAAATGAGTAAAAACATCATTTATACATTTAAAATGAGCATATGCCGTTTTGGGTCACTGGGTATTGATTTCACTCAGAAGCTAGTAAAATTGTGTTTGAAATATCATATATGACTCGTACACATTGAACGACTACACGTGCTATGTTTTGGATACCATACTTGTTACGTACGTTTTCTTTATTGTCAGGTGCAGTGCAATTACATAGTGTTGGTTATTATCGGATGAACTTTGTATCTAACTTGTTCAAATATGGCAGAAATTTGAATTCGTTTAACTTTTATATAAGTATAAGTGAATATAAAGTAAAATGAACACAAAACTAGTTGAAATGGTAACTAGCCATTTAAAATGTCAGCATGTCATTTTGGGTCACAATGTCTCGATTTCACTTTAAAACTATTTGATTACGAGATTTTGAACATCTTAAAAGACTTATATAAGTTAAACAAACTGATTTTTTTAGTATTTTATCTATTATTGAATATAATGAAATTTAGGATACTCACTTTCCTTCATAGTGAAGACTAGTATAGTTTACTTATGGAACAATGTTAATCATTATCGGGTGAACTTTTATTTTTTTTATCGATCTTCGAAGTTTAATGTTATTTATCGATTTTACTCTAAATATAGTGACATTTTTATACTTTCATTTTCATGTGACTACGAGAGAATATAAAGTGAAACAAACATAAAATTAGTTAAAACGCCATCACATTGTTTATAACGATATCACGTCATTACAGTTACGAACTCTAAATTTCACTCCAAATATGATTGAGGCATATTTTTCATTAATTTTCATTTAGATACGAGGGAATATAAAGTGAAACGAATACAAAATTTGTTAAGACGATACTTAGTCGTTTAAAAAGGCATGTTGAATAATTACATGTTTTTCTCTTTTGTCATATACCCTAAAATTTAAACCCTATACCCTAAAACCTAAACCCTAAACGACAACCCTCCGTTTAACATGATAAGATGCCATTTGGGATCACAGAGTATCTATTTCACTCCGAAACTAGTAAAATAGTGTTTGAAACATCATACATGACTCGTACACATTGAACGACTACACGTATTATGTTTTGGATACCATACTTGCTACTTAGTTTTTCTGTATTGTCTAGTGTAATGTAGTTTACTACCATAGAGTGCCTCACTATAGTTTGAATAAATGTGTCGATCGCAACGTCGAAATAGAGTTAAAACTCTCATCCCTAAACTTTCTTGTGGTTACGGGCATAAATGAACTTAAACGAATACTAAATGAGTAGAAACGTCATTTATACGTTTAAAACGACTAGATTCTGTTTAGGGTCATGGGGTATCGATTCACTCCAAAATTAGTAAAATATGTTTTGAAACATCATACATGACTCATACACATTGAAAAACTACACGTGCTATATTTTCGATACATACTTGTTACTTACGTTTTTTCTTTATTGCCAAGTATAGTGTGGTTTTCTACCATATTATGGAGTGACTCATTATAGTTTGAAAAAATGTGTCGACTGCAACGTCAAAATATAGATAAAACTTTCATCCCTAAGCATTCATGTGGTTATAGACGTAAATGAACCGAAACGAACACTAAATGAGTAAAAATGTCAGACATATGTTTAAAATGACCATATGCCATTTTGGTTTGAACAAACAGTGATGCTGTTATAGTAACCAAAAATCTTATCAAAATAGCTATCAAAATTTATAAAAAACCATCACAATTTCAAGATTAAATTCAACAATTAACATTCATCAATTCATAACAAACATGAATGAACAGAACGGAACGGAACACTAAATGAGTAAAAACGTCAACCATACATTTAAAACGACCAGATGTCGTTTTAGGTCGCAGGGTCTCCATTTCATTCAAAAACTAGTTGATCGTAGTTTGAAACATCTTAGAAGACTTGTACATGTTGAATTAACTAATTTGTCGCGTATCTTATCTTACAATTGAAATATAATGACATTTAGGGTAATTGGCGTAAAAGGTCCCTACCTATGACGGTTGTTGTGGAAAACGTCCTTACGTTCGATTTTTTGGTGCAGAACGTCCCTACCTTTGCATTTTCTTGCGCAAAACGTCCTTTTAACCAATTTTTAACATAAAATGACTGTTATACCCTCTTATATAAATAAAATAAAAAGGAAAAGAAAAGAAAAATAAAGAATAAATTGCAATCTAGTCCAAAACATTTTTAAAAGTGCAAATCAATCCAAATAAATTATTAAAATATTAAAAATAATCAAAAATAAAAATAAAAACCTTTTATTTGGAGGCTGACGGAGTGGAGGAGAGGGATAGGAAAGAAAAGTTGTTATTTTTAATATTTTAATAATTTATTTGGATTGATTTGCACTTTTTAAAATGTTTTGGACTAGATTGCAATTTATTCTTTATTTTTCTTTTCCTTTCTTTTTTGTTTTATTTATATAAGAGGGTATAATGGTCATTTTATGTTAAAAATTGGTCAAAAGGATGTTTTGCGCAAGAAAATGCAAAGGTAGGGACGTTCTTCACCAAAAAATTGAACGTAAGGACGTTTTCCACAACAACCGTCATAGGTAGGGACGTTTTGCACCAATTACCCATGACATTTATATTACTTACCTTTATTCGTAGTGAAGTATATTGTAAGTTACTAAAAAAACAATAGTGTTGGTCACTATCCGATAAACTTTTTATCTAGCTTGCCATTCAAATATGATAGAAACTTAAATTTGTTAAATTTTATATAAATATAAGTGAATATAAAGTGAAATAAACATAAAATGAGTTGAAATGACAACTAGTCATTTAAAATGTCAGCATGTCATTTTGGGTCACAGAGTCTCAATTTCACTTTAAAACTATTCGATCATATTTTTGAACATCTTAAAAAATTTATATAAATTAAACAAACTATCTTTTTGAATATTTTATCTATAATTGAAATATAATGAAATTTATGATATTTACCTTCATTCATAGTGAAGAATAACATAGTTTACTCATGTAACAATATTGTTAATCACTATTGGGTGATTTTTTATGTAGGTACGAGATAATACAAAATGAAACAAATACAAAATTAGTTAAAACGTCATCAAATCATTTATAACGATAGCATGTCATTTTGGTTATGAACTCTAAAACATGTTTTCATTAATTTTAATGTGGATACGATGGAACATAAAGTGAAATAAATACAAAATTTGTTAAAACGGCACTTAGTCGTTTAAAAAGATAGCATGTCATTTTGTCGTTGGTTTTAAATAAGGTATGAAAAACGAGAATGAAAGTGAGAATTCATGTTATAGGATTTTGGTAAAATTTGATTTGAAATTGGACATTTTAGACATTTCAAATGAAGGGTATTTATGACTTTTAATACATGATTTAATAGACCAAAGGCTCTTGGAACAATAACTATTGAGATGGACTATTTTATCAAAAAATATTGTTGACTAGCCTCTTTAAGCAAATCCTCCATAAAATAATAATAATAAAAAGAATTACATCAAATTTTTTTTATTTTTTTTTGATATGGAATTGACAATTCATTCAACTCAACGAAGTACAATTTGTGACTTTATAATACTGGTAAAAAAACCCGACTCAAGCCAACCTACGCAATCAGCACTTGAACACCTCCGTATACAAAGTGATAGACATTGTCTAAACTTCGAAACAACTCCGAAGAGAGAGAGAGAGAGTACTCTAAAAAACTAGAGTCTCAACAATGGGCTCAACTCAAAGTCCTAAATCAACAACAACACTAAAATAACAAACAAACTAACAACACACCAAA